>CM062292.1:40653008-41853008 GCA_031216915.1 Pictodentalium vernedei | reverse complement strand
ACCTATGTTTTTGAGACAAAACATGACAGACATTAGTGATTCAAGAATTTTGTTTGCAAGTGTCGTGTGCGTTTCATATTAGGTAAAGGGTTAAATCATAAGTGTGATCTCTGTCAACAACTCAATGTTTAGCATACTTTCATTAGCAGGCTGAGGGAAAGACAAGGCCAAATTCTTAATTCAGGTCGTAGAATAGGGTATGGTTTCCATTTATCGATAAAGGCGTCGACAAAAGTTTAATCAGAAACCATCGTCAAACGGTCAATCACATCCATGAAGCTGGGTATGTGGCTAAAGCCGCTGCAGGATCTTGTCCGTGTTATAAACACCAAATGTTGAATAGCAGATGATGTGACTGTAAGCAACGCGTAACGTTTTTCACAAAATCAAACGTCATCTATAGAATGACGTACTGCGCGAATTGTCCTTGCGCCAAATTGAAGGCTACCTTGGGCTGTGGTGTTTTTCGATGACGATTCAACAATCGCTCTGTCTAGAAATGGTTAGGATAAAGACACAATGGACTTCAAAACGACGATAAATGATATCAACTTTCTGAAAACAAACTGGCTCAGTGATGGTATGGAATATGATTTCCTGTCTGACCTCGACACAGGTACAGTTTGTTACACGTCAGCTCTACCTCGCCGATAGCATCCTTGATCCCATATCATTGCAGTTTTTACGATGTATCTGTCAATGATTTGTGTTCCAGTGTATCAATGTCCGTCTTGTGACTGCTATCAGAAAGCTTACTGATCCTTTTAGGCTAATAATTGTGGATTACGATGTTCTGTTCGCTAACCGATCAATTGGACCGTAGTGGCTCAATGGTTAAGGCAATAGACCGGTATGTCACGGTTTGATGCCGACATGTGGCAATTGTGTTGTAATTGTCACTTAATCCTGATTTTCCACTTGGGTGCACGGTGTCACTGTGTGCACAGACAGAACCACACAAGGGTTTGAATGGATTAATGTTTATCGCACTCGTTTGGTTTGGCGCAGAATACCACTCGAGGCGAAGCGAACGAGTGCGATAAACATTAACCCATTCAAACGCGTGTGTGGTTCTGTATTTATTACACACCTTCGCAAATTTCTGAGACAGGCCTTTCACGGTAATACTAAGTGAGAATTAACCTATCCTTCTGAGAGGTAAAGGAAATAAAATAAGACAAAAATCCAAATTATTCTTCACAAGCAGGAGACCAGTCTTATTGTTTTTTCGTACGCCGATTGAACTTTCATTCATAGTTTCACATGCAAATTGTAATGTGTCACCACTTCGATCGACGAAACACTGTTCATCTGAAATACAGTTTACCGTCTTTTTATGCCTCAATTTTACAGCGCGAATTCTGAACGATTGATGTGACCGCCACCAAAAAAAGTTACTACACATTCAGACACATTCACAAGAAACAATAGGTGTAAATACGGAAAATCCACCAATGAGAAATTATAAAACAAACTCACATGTTTATCTGACTTCCAAATTCCATGCGACTGTTGTTACTCGACTGATTGACAGGTTAAGATTTAAGTCAAGATTACAGTAGCCATTGTCAATTCATCCCACGTAAATTACATTTGTATCCTTATTGTCCAAGAGAAATGATAGTATTGTTCACTATGCCTGCTCAAAATGTATTAAATTTCGTTTTATAGCCTTTAACAGGGGGACAGAATCCATACGAATTCAAGTGAATATCGACAGGCAATTTGTTTTGTATTTCGATTTGGTGACCTAGAAACTTGCTCGCGCAACGTCATTCATTCGAAATGATGTCACTCATAGACGCTTTCATATTCTGTCTACATTGTTCTTTAATTTGAACTGTATGTCAGTCATTTCCATGTCATACTTTAACCCATCGGGTTTAATTCATAAATTAGACTCAATTGGAATAAGAGGTAACCTACTAGCGTGGTTTAAAAGCTATCTAACAAACCGCTCACAGTATGTAGTTGTAAATGGGGAGAAATCCAAAAATCAAACCATTAAAGCTGGCGTGCCACAGGGATCCGTTTTAGGGCCCCTCCTGTTCAATATGTACATAAATGATATTGTTCAAGATATTACTTCCAATATTAGACTTTATGCCGATGATACAACACTTTATATGGTAATCGAAGATGCAAAATTAGCAGCAGAAGTTTTGAATAATGACCTGAGAAAAATTGCCCAGTGGTCTAAAACATGGCAGGTTATATTTAATCCACTAAAGACCGAATCGCTGTATATTTCAAATAGAGTAAATCCCACGCTTCGCCCCCATCTTTACCACCTAGGTCAGCAAATAGAAGAGACGGACACTCATAAACATCTTGGGTTGATTTTTTCAAAAACAGGACAATGGGATTCACACATAGAGAGTCTTATAAGTAAAGTCAGCCCTATGATAAACTGTCTTAGAAGCCTAAAATACTGATTGTCCAGACAAGCATTGGAAACTCTATATCAGTACTTCATTCTCCCGCTGTTTGATTATGCCGATGTTATATGGGATGGTTGCACGGAGACTAAATCAACACTCCTAGAAAATTTACACTTGGATGCTCTACGAACCATAATAGGGGTCACTAAGGGGACAAGTCATCAACTTATCTATAGAGAATCTGGTTTCATACCACTGAAAGAGCGTAGACGACGCCACAAATTAGTAGCGTTGTATAAGATTATGTTCACAAGCGTCCCAAACTACATTAGGCTGCTCATTCCGCAACCTGTATCAGAATTGACTTTTTACTCGCTAAGATCTTCGAGCTTGTTAAGGGAAATTAAATGTAACACGAACAGGTTTTCTAACTCGTTTCTGCCATCAGTGGTAAAACTTTGAAACGGCTTAAGCGCAGATCTGCAGAACTGTACTTCCGTAGATCATTTTAAGAAGAAACTTGCAATTAACGACAATGTCGTCCCTGGGTTTTATTATGTGGGTAGCAGAAAGGAACAAATTGTTCACACGAAGCTGCGGTTAAATTGTAGTGATTTAAACGGACATAAATTTGATAGATTTATAAGTGATAATGCATCTTGTGGCTGCGGTCATGTATATGAAGACACTGAACACTATTTATTAATGTGTCCTCTATATGCAGAACAAAGAAATTCGCTTCTAATAAAATTGGGCCACGCCACTAATATCACTCTTATGCTATATGGGGATACGGAGAAAACTGCCTTGGAAAACGCCAGTATATTTAGTGCGGTTCAAGAATATATTAGGGAAACGATGAGATTCCAGTGACTGGTTTATTTCCAGTGGAAAAGAACCCTGACAATGACCTTTGCTGTATTGGGTGAGAGAGATTTTAGTGGGCCTATCATATAAATGAAAGTAGATTGCCTCCACACCCAATAGATAGGTGAATTATTTAAAGTAAATGGTGGGATATAGTATGGTACTTTCTCTTTCTTTCCACTTCATTGGATCAGTTTCTGTTTTATGTACAGTTGCACCTGCACCATTGTATTGTATTGTATTGTATTTCTCTGTAGGGTACGGCGTTAATATAGGCATTTCCTGTTCGCCAAACCCCATTTCATTGAGGAAATAAAAATATTGTTTAAAAAAAAAAAAACCATCGGGTTATTTAATCAATAGTCAGTCACTATTGTTCACGTTAAGAAAATAAATTAGAAAGTTTCTTTTGATGGTCGGTCAGTGTATCGACATGAGTTTCATCAGAAACAATATAAACTCAGATACTATGGACCGCGAACATCCACTTTACAACATCAAAATAAATGACCCATTGCATCGAAACGGGCCGATGTACTCTATCCCCAGAAATATGATTGGTTCCATTCTTACATTAAAAAGGGCAACAATCTGTATCCCACACATGTGCAATAAAAGTTTATTTTTATCTCACATCCTAGATTGTCGTGAACAAACCTTAATTTTAAATGGGTGTGTAATAATATGAAGTACTTGATGTCGATATTGTATTTTTCGTCAACCAATGCTACATATTTGTAAAGAGTCAGTACTTTGGGAAGCGTAATAGTTGCTCGTCGCTGCTTGGTGGTTCTGACATGGTGCCCCGTTTTTTCACCCGTAAAACTGTCCCACACAAAGTGACACTGTCGGTCCAATGTGTCGTCACACACCAATAAATAAATAAATAACCGATCGATGACTTTTCCTGATGCAGAAAGAAATGTAGCCTGTCGTTTGAGAGGGCTAACATTCAACTTATATCAAAAGTCTGTCTACTTTTAGCAGAAAAATATCACCAACGGTGATGGAAGTTTTTAACTATTCTTTCAAATATGGATTTGAGTCCAAATCTCAGCTCCGTCCTTTGTTGAAGTTTCGTCCGGCATGTTGAGTATGAATTTAAATTCTTTCAAAATACATTCTCTAGTTCACTGCGGTGGTTCAAGATACTTTCGAATTTTCTGACCTGTTTTAGTTTTGCTTGCGGATTCCATTTTGCCAGAATAACCTCACTTTATTACACGCCTGTTCTAGGTAATACACATCTACAGCAACACTAAACCGTTCTGAAAATGAAAATCTGTTTCGCAAATATGCGCGGAACGGAAATCGTTGACGAACTACTTTAAAATAGAAGCGAAATTTCACTGAAATTTTCTACAAATCGTGTAACACCATTACAATTTGAATTGCTAGCGATAGCTGAAACTCGTCCCCCGAGTTCCAATGTGTTCTATGTGCCAGTAGGCACAAAGAACACATTGGAACTCTGGAGACGAAATAGTAACACCGGTTCCCCTCGCAAATTTGGTTGGCGATAAAATATGGGTTTTTTTGTTGATAGTTGTCAAATGAATTGCTGATTGTCCTCATAATATTTTTTTAGAGACGTGAAGGCATGTAATAAACGCAGAACGACACACGTGTGTGAATCGGTTAATCGATACGGTACTTGGGCCATCGCGGAAGGATAAAACTCGCGGGCTGTGACCTCTCATCGCATTCTATCCTTCTGAGCTGGCACTCGTGCCATATCGATTAACCCATTCACACAAACATGTAGTTCTGTGTATATATAAGGGGAGATTCGGAGAATATACATTCCAGAATTCGATTGTTTACCGTGTCCATCAAGCATATGAACTCGCCCCAAGCTCATCCCCCACCCCACATGAGGGGTGTGGCGGTAACTGTCCGAACATTTGAACTACCCATACCCTCCTTGTAGATTTGCGGCAGTAGTGTGTTGGGGTTAAGCCAGCTCCAGTGTATAGATCGAGATTTCCTTTATCCGGAAATATCCAATCAACGATATTTCTACTTTTAATGGACGTAAATGGTGAAAATGTAATGAGATACATTGTTTTAAACCAGTGAAATTTAAATATGCTAAGTTAAAATATTTTACTCACTTCGGATCCTCAAAAGCTGGAGGAGAACTTTCATATAACAAACTTATATACAGCATTCAGGTCGGTTGAGAGTGGCGTTCTATGTTAGAATTAACGAGACCAGAAAACGCGAAAATCATAAAAATGGTTTTAAACCTCTTAGCCATATGTTTTCTTCTAATGATTATCAAATTAAAAATGTCTTCATTTTCGAATATAGAAGTTTGTTCGTTTGTTTTAAAGGTGTTTGACGACACTTTCTACAGCTAGGAGAACATCGTGCCAGACGGATTTTTGGTGGAGGAAGCCGGAGTACCCGGAGAGAATCACTGAGCAGCGGCGTGCAACTACCACGCTCCCCAAAGTACCAACACTGCAGAGAAGCTGTGGTTGAAGGCAAGTGCTACATCGACTAATGGTACACATTAGTACACAGCGTCACCGTTCCGATATCTGGACAATAAGGAATAAGTGTCCAGTTCATGTCCACAATACAATTAACGATGGTCAGGACCAAACGCCAGTGATATAGTTAACAAGCCTCACTCCCATGATTTAGAAGTAACAGCTCCAGAGAAGTTGCGAATGTATATCATGCGACGTAAATTTACAACATATGGCAACAACTAGACTTCCGGGACATCGAATTAAATATTAAAACGATAATGACTGCAAACGTAAAGATAGACAGGACAAAAAGACTATGTTTCTGCATAGGGACATAAACTTTTAATAGATGCCGTAAACCACAAGCACAATCTCTGGTCAATTACAATTGCTTTCTGGAACCCTTGCCAAACAAGCACCCGAGAATAATTATCCAAAGTGAACGTCATCTGCATTTTATGCATTGTTATGGCACATGTATAGCTGTGGTAATGGCGCCACAAACTGGTATTTCAAACAATATACAATAACAACAATGTGGGATCCAACTTCCGCCACACTATGATGTTCTTTCGCCCTTCGTTAACCTCCTCAAAGAAACAGTTTATTTTGCCCGCGATATGCTACAAGTGACAACTATTTTAAACGAAACTCTCGACGTACATTGCCGCTGTGTGAATGCAAAATAAAGATTCTTTTGCGTGACCTTGGATATGGGAACACACTTTATGCCAACACTGAACCACTGGAAAAACTAGTACCCAAAGTCAAACTGAGTGTACATAAAAGTGCACGACAAATGTATTCTTGTTACTGACACCATCCAACCGATAAATAATAGGTATAAGCATCACATACAGTACAATCACAATGAACTGGTCGTAATCCACACATGGGCAGTGATGTCCACGCATGGGTGTAGCAGCTTACAGAAATTTAATTAATGAAGCACCGGGTACAACCCGGTGCTTCATTAATTAAATTTTTGATGATTATTGCCCTAATTTGTGTTTGGAATATAATATCATTACGTCCATGGAAATATATTGCTCTCTCGTGGAAAGTGACCAGTCCATGGTGTCCGTACTGTATATGGTTGTAGAATAGATACTTCCAACTAATAATAAATCTGATATGTGATGTTGTATGATGTGAAAGATGTTTTTATTGACTTCAGCAGATTAAGTAACAATATTTTTTCCAACGTGAACCATACAGATATAGATGTCATTGAAACCAATTAATTTAAGTGGTTTCTGTGACAGCCATATTTGTGGTATAACCGTGGTGTCCAGGCATGCGTTTACCAGGTAATAAAAATCATCATCAGTCAAATGTTAATTAATAATGATTATTCCTATAATTGGTATTTGGAATATAATAGTATTCCGTCCGTGGAAATATTGCCCAGCCGTGGATAGTGACCAGTCAACGGCGCTTGTACTGTATGCCTGTTTTTATACGCATGACACATGGCTCCTTACAATAATAGATTGCAGTAGCAGCGTACGACAATATGTAGTTCTACTCACCACTGCGCCGTGCGTTGTTATTGCAACAATGGGTGCCTCTTCTGTTGCACTTTTGTCTTTTTCAACTGGAATAAAAAAACATAATATTCGTGATGTGATGAGCAAAGGTATTGTAACCAACTCGATGATGATAAAACTTAGAAACTGATTTGTATGTGTAACTTCATATCAGCCGAAGGGCGAAGGCTGACGTGAAGTTAACGATAGTTGATACCTTGCCTATATGAAACAGTGGCTAACAGATATTTTGAATAGAAAGAAATGCATGAAAAACTAGAGTAAAAGTACTGTAAACGCCATTTATTTGATGCACTCTTCACAGGAACCATATTATATCTCTACAAATATGTAGCTAACGGTTATTTTAAAATAAAACTATTTTTATTTATACCGTGTGAGTGAATTTTGAGCTGCCTTAGGGGTTTCCAGAGGAGTTCGAACATATCGAACGTAAGAACCCGATGACCACCCCCAAAAGTCTTTATTAGGTGGTCCTCTGTACGCACTACTCCCACATGGTCCTTTTGGCTGCCGCATGCTCTCTTTTTATAACCAACGTAAACTTACAAAAAATAAAAATTAAATGTTTTTTGTCTGATATTTTAGCACGTTAAAAAAATTGATAAATTTGTCCCTTGATTACAAGAAGGCTTTGCAATGCTTTCGCATTGCAAAGCCTTCTTGCGCTCAACGGACGAAATAACCACCACCCATGCTATTCTGTGAGACCTAAAACATAAACCAAGAACATGAACTTTTGATGGCAAAGAAATAATTACAGAATAAAAAAATAAAATAAAAAACCGCTGGCCCGCATGCAATTTTACGAATAATGGCCTGAGAAACAGAATATCTACTTTGTCTGGTCTTACAACTCTATATTCTTCTCTCGTCCACCAAATCCTTATGTCGTGCCATCCTCAATTATTTGCTATACAAAAACGCAGCTTCAAACTAATCCATTATGTCTGGCAGCACAAATTTTGCTGATTGCACTCAATGAGTATCTATAAACGATTTCGATGTGAATTGATTTCGTATAGTAACGCATCAATAGGAATAACTCCAGTCTGATTCAGGTCGCTGAGATCGGCGTCATTTCAGCCTAGTTTCAAGCCAGACTCTTCGCCGATTTCTATAATGCACAATTCTAGGACAGAAAATTATATCTAATAAATAATGTTATAATATCAGCATAAAATTGATATCTCATCCGATATGGAACTAAGCAAGACAGGAATAAGGTCAAACATTATGTTCCCATACATAATTTCCACAACTATTTCCTTTGTGGGTTAACTCTTTACCTAACATGAAAAGCAGACGACACTTGCAAAAAAAAATCTTGAATAACTAATTTTTTTCATTTTTTGTCTCAAAAACATAGGTTATGACCCCTCGTTGGAACGAGCTCGACGAGCTCGTTCCAACGAGGGGTCATAACCTATGTTTTTGAGACAAAAAATGAAAATATTTTGAAAATTAATTGGCGATTTTTGAGAATAGCGCTGGCCGGTTTTGGCCGTTACGTTGGGTAAAGGGTTAATTATTATTTATTGGTGTTTTATGCATATCTCAACTCTATGTATTGATGTACGAAAGAAGGGAGACGGAAACAAAACATTTGTTATTAGACATAATACGGGTATACAGGCCTGGCATTCTGAAAAATGCAGGAGGGCAAAAAATCGCTCTCCTCAGTCAGCTTAGGAGAGCAATTAGTTTTACACAGCATTTTAAGTATACAGTTGAACGAACTCATTGAAACTGAAACCAACAGACTACATCAGTGATTTTATTAACTTTACTAAGGTAAAGCGAAATCTCTTAGACATCTAGATATCTCACTCAACAACCGAACACACACTTGACAAGACCTGTGTGTGTACCCAGATCTGTTGTCCAAGAAAGTCATACACCTACCACTACCACCTTCAACCCCCAAAGGGGGTTGAAGGTGGTAGTGGTAGGCGTATGACTCCTATTGGACAACAGGTCTGCTTGAATCTACAGTCACATCCTGGTGCAAGTGCTTCAGGTGACAGGATAGTAGTAATGGTAGTATATTATAGTGTCAATATTCCTTGAATAATTACCCCTCAAACTGTGATGTCAGTTGTTGAACTTGAAACTGACAGAAAAAAAATATTGCTGTGACCCATTTTGCTTCAAATGATTGATTGCAACTTTGTTTGGGTATGGTTGCAGCCATTACCTTTTACCACTAAACCACTTTCAAAATGAAATTACGTGATGGTATGTGACTTCGAAGTTAAATTACATTTTTGCTTTACAACAAAAATTTAATGTGAGCATAATACATGTAATCTCAATCATCCCAGACCAAAATATTTAGGAGGGCAATATTTCGCTCTCCTTAATTCTTTCAGGAGGGAAGTAAGGAGAGCTAAAAAAAATCGCTCTCCTGAAATTGCCAAGCCCGGGTATATGCAGTATTTTTCCTATAAATGCTGTTTATTCAAACAATAAAACTCTTGGATAAATTGTTGTTTTATTCATCGAGTAGCACCTCTTAGTGATAAATTTTCCCCGCAGATTTAACACTGAAAGAGTTTATTCCAAATGTAGAGTTGGACTTGTTAACATCTGGCCTCTACCGCATTCGTGTTGTCGTGACCTGTTTTACGTTTGTGGGAGACATGATGAACCAACGTTTATCAAACGCTGACCGACGCTAAAATGTTTAGTTTTAGAAATATAACTCATTTGAACTCCGCCTAACAATAATAAAACGAACAACAATTAACAAAGAAAACACAAAGTAAACCAAATGAAATCCTGCGTTGAAAAGCATACAAGTTCGATTGTGAAAGGTAGGGGCATTATGATTGATGTTTCATTTCCCAAATTCGGAAAGTGTAAATAAACAAATTCGCTTGTCGTCTGCTCTGGTTATAAAATTCAATCGAAAACGAAAAAAAAAACAAGAATAAACAACGAAAGTAAGAAAGATAAAAATTGTTCATTTAACAAAGTAGTTTTGCCAGTTCAGCTCAAGTTTGTAGGGGAATTATTTTTAGACAGAAATGTATCATTGCGCCTTGTTTATTTTTGGCAGTCTTGCTTGTCGATCGAATTGGAGCAATGTGCCCCTCACTTTTCGCAATGTTTTGCAGCGAGTAACAGCACGATTTCGCCGAGATATGGTATAAACAAAATAAACGTATTGTGTTTTCAAGTAAATTTTTTATTCTACTCGTAGAATTAAGAATATGTTGCCTAACCTGCACTTCAGATCAAATATGGGCTTCCAACACTCAATCTTTCAACTTGAAGCGTTTATCGGCTGCCGCCATTTTGAATAATCAATGAACAAAGGGAGATTACCCATAGCTGCCAGCGTATATTGATGTTGACAGGCAGTATATGGGTCTATATGCAGTCTGTATGTGACGTCTTTGAACCAATGGAATTTCCAGATACTTGTAGGAGGTAAGATATATGCAAACATCCGGAATAGCCGAGGACGGGATCGAAATAGCTTCGTACGTGAAGCTTCTTTGGACTCTACTCTCATCCGGTCTCCTGTAGAAGAAGAGGTCAAAAAGAGAAAACTTGGTATGATTTTGTGAACTTCTTCAAGATTCGATGTTCTCCGAATCAGCGCAATTCGAATCGAATCAACGAGACAATTTCGAATTGAATCGAATTTCGAAGCTTCGCAGCCAACAGCACACTGACACATCGGTGGATCGTGATTTCACGAGGAGTTCATGAGAAATCAAGAAAACAATGAACACAGGATATCTGTTCCGTGTTCCAGCATTTATTTTCCAATAGATGAAATCCAACATTGGTGCAATAAGTTAATTGGAAAAACAATTTTAACCGATCGAATATATGTTTTTCGCTCCTGTCATTATAGCATTGTGACACCGACACATGGCTGTCAGTCTCCCTGCCAATTAACACAAGTCACATAATACAATCTTGAAACAATATCTTGCATTTGAACATCCAGTTTGCATTTATTGCCAATGTGAAACAAACAGACTTAGTTTGTATGGTAATATTAGGATTCCCCCAATTTAACAGCTTGCTAATTCAAGAAGCAGAGGCTAAGCTTTAGAAAATGAGGACTCAGTGTTCAAATCAGCCGTTTATTGGCCGAATGTCTACTTAAAAAAAAGCACAGGCAAAACTTCCAGATGAATTCTGGTGACCTTTGGTGGTACCTGTGCTTCTTTTTAATTTCCTACACATCAAGCGAAATTTATTCTTAGGATGGGGGCCCCATTCCTTAGGCGGTTTTGAAAATTTCACGTTCCACATACCACGAGGACAAGCCTCGTATATCAGACTATAACTGAAGTTTCAAAGTTTTGCCAGTTTGGAAGCACTCGAACTTAAACTGAACTAGCGAAAACTCGGAGCTTCGATTGATATTCATAGAAAAGCAGCCTCAAACGACAAAATTTTAGGTATACACAAGTATATGTGTACTATGCCGTAAGATTTTGGAGTTTCTGAAATTCATTCTGAAGTTATTTAAAAATTTGGGCAACGAAGGAATGGAGAAAATCAATCTGGTAAATTCAATGATCTTAAATTGATATTATGTTTGTAAGAATATTACCTTTTATTGTGTATCGGGTATCGGGTATGGGTCCAGTTATTGTTTGAGAACATTATACACAGAACGACACACGCTTGTGAATGGGTTAATCGATATGGAACGACTGGTTGCAGGCCTCGAGTTTTATCCATCCGCGATGGCACAAGTGCCGTATCAATTAACCCATTTACACGCGTGTGTCGTTCTGTGTTTATTACACGCCTTCACGTCTATAAAACCAATTACTAGAAGGACACTCAGCAATTCATTTGACAACTATCAACAGAAACACATATTTTATCGCCAACCAAATTTGCGAGGAGAACCTGTATTACCATTTCGTCTCCCGAGTTTCAATGTGTTCTGTGTGCCTACTAGTACATTGGCACTGGGGGGATGATTTTTCAGCTACCGCTAGGGATTGAAATTGTAACTGCGGTGCACGATTTGTAGACAATTCCAGTGAAATTTCGCTTCTACTTAAAAATAGTCCGTCAACGATTTCCATTCCGCTCATATGTGCGGAACAGATTTTTATTTTTCAGCATGGTTTAGTGTTGATGTACATTGGGATTTCATAGAACAGGCGTGTAATACATACTTGGATAGCATAGGTTTATGTAGCTTATATTATTATTAGTATTTTTATAGCACATTGGGTAGGGAGATAATCAGTAATCTACCATAAATCATTACTCAAATAAAAATACTTAACTACAGTGAACGCTATCTACTTGAGCAATGTATTCCAATAAGCTTAACAACTGAATACGATCATTTACTGGTAGAGTGCTAGAAGCCACTATCAGGGCTTTAATATGAAGAGCAGATACCCCAGCTTGAAGGTGTCATATTCTGTGGATGTGCTTCACATTATCTTCGAAGCGAAATTACTTAGTCTTTACGGGTTTGTCTTGTTACAATTTATGGGAGAGTGCCTCTTGGCACTCTCCCATAAATTGTAACAAGGCAAAGACACATGAATAAATTTTGATAACCAAAAATAACTTAGCACTCTACCAGTTAAGGGTGAAAGTATAGGATACGTGAAAAGGGGAGGGGAATTTATAATTAAAATCATTTTAGCTTTAGTGTATTAAACATTAGTAGGTTCTCCTCGCCTCGCAAATTTGGTTGGCGATAAAATATGTGTCTTTGTTGATAGTTGTCAAATGAATTGCTGATTGTCCTTCCAGTAATTGGTTTTATAGACGTGAAGGTGTGTAATAAACACAGAACGAAACACGCGTGTAAATGGGTTAATTGATACGACACTTGTGCCATCGCGGAAGGATAAAACTCGAGGCCTGCAGCCAGTCGTTCCATATCGATTAACCCATTCACAAGCGTGTGTCGTTCTGTGTATAATGTTTTCAAACAATAACTGGACCCATACCCGATACCCGATACACAATAAAAGGTAATATTCTTACAAACATAATATCAATTTAAGATCATTGAATTTACCAGATTGATTTTCTCCATTCCTTCGTTGCCCAAATATTTAAATAACTTCAGAATGAATTTCAGAAACTCCAAAATCTTACAGCATAGTACACATATACTTGCGTATACCTAAAATGTTGTCGTTTGAGGCTGCTTTTCTATGAATATCAATCGAAGCTCCGCGTTGTCGCTGGTTCATTTTGAGTTCGAGTGCTTCCAAACTGATTTTTTTTTTCAGTATGGTTTAGTGTTGCTGTAGATGGGGATTTCATAGAACAGGCGTATAATAACAAATAATTCGGGAGTACAGTGTCTCGGGGGTTACGGAACTGGAGTTCATACAGAAGGGATCACGATTCAATCCCGACAGGGGTAACAGAGTTGTGTTGGCCACGGCACTTAACCCCGATTGTCCACGCGTTGGCACGGTGACGCTGTGTACTAAGGCGTACTGTAGTCGATGGAGCAGTTGTGTTCAACCAAAGACAACCCTGCTTGGGTGGAGCTAGTATATTGGGGAGTCTGGAAGTTGCTCGCCGCGGCTTGATGGTTCTCTCAGGGTACTATGGAGAATTCTGCACAAAAAAACACGAGGTGGCTCTGGCTGTCGAAATTGTCTTAAACCACAATAAAATAAAATAAAATAAAATAAAATAAAATAAATTCAAATATTTCTTGCACCTATGCTCTGTCAAATTGGTTCGTCTTCAGTGCTTGAACTGACTAATTCAATCAGCCAGTCGAAACAATACAAAATATCGGCAATGTTAGTAGATTGCAGTGATTACTTGAAACGCTGAATTTCGATAGGATCATGACTTAGTGGTACACTTTCTTTCCCATTCTTCTTTGTCAAAAAAAAAAAAAAAAAAGAATTGCGATGAAAATAAATCTATTTTTCTTTTTTTTATGTTCGTCGTTCTATATTCGGTCTTGATTCCCAATATTTTGTAAATAAATCTGAAACGTACTGATGTGCAATTCAGTAGCCGTGGACTGGTCATAATCGACGTGTGGGCAGTGATGTTCACGCATGCGTTTATCGGATTATAAATAATAAAAAAAATATAATCAGCAAAATTTTAATTGATGAGGCACCGGGTTGTACCCGATGCTCCATGAATTATATTGTTGATGATTTTATGATTATTCTTCTTATTGGTGTTTGAAATCTAATTTATTGCGTCCGTGGAAATATTACCCACCCGTGGAAAGTGAGCTGTCCAAGGCGGTCGTATTTTAAATGTGTTGTGACCGTATCGCCATGTGGACGAGAAGGAGACTACCTTTTGACCCCAGTACTGTGACAACAGTTGTTGCTATTTATATATTGATTGATTGATTGATAAATAAATAAATAAATAAATAAATAAATAAATAAATAAATTAATTAATTAATTAATTAATTAATTAATTAATTTATTAATTTATTTATTTATTATTTATTGGTGTTTAACGACACTTTCGATAGCCAGTGTTACCTCGTGTCGGACAGTTTTACAGGTTGTAAAAGCCCGAGAGCCGGGAGAGAACCACCGAGCACGGGCAAGCAACTATCGCACTCTACATCGTACGAACTATGCACAGGTAGGATTAGTATTGATTGAAGGCACGTACCGTGCCCTCGTGTAGACATAATCGTTTGTTTATTGTTTATTGGGGTTTAACGACACTTTGAACAGGCAGGAAATATTGTATCGGAGTAAGAAGAGGGGAAGGGGCAATACTTGTTCGCTGTTGTGGTAGTTTCTAAACCAGAACCGACATCAGTAGAAGAACCTATGAGTTACAAAATGCTTGCGATGGTAGAAACAGAATTCAATAGGAGGAGGATAACTGTGGGGTGTTGTATTTATTAGCTGATTAATGGTATATTTCTGTATTACGTGGTTATGGTTTTCATATAACATCTGCATGCAGTACGGTTGTCGTGGACTGATCACTTTCTACAGGTGGGCAATTTTTCCACGGATGCAATAATATTATTTTCCAAACACTAATTATAGCAATAAACGTCAACATTTTAATTAATAAAACAACGGGTATAACCCGGTACAACCCCCCCCCCCCAGTACAACCCGGACGGTACGACCCGGAACAACCCGGTACAACCCGGACGGTATAACCCGGTACAACCCCGTACAACCCTGAGGGTATAACCCGGTACAACCCGGACGGTACAACCCGGACGGTATAACCCTGTACAATCCGGACGGTATAACCCGGTACAACCCGGACGGTATAACCCGGTACAAGCCGGACGGTACAACCCGGACGGTATAATCCGGTACAACCCGGTACAACCCGGACGGTATAACCCGGTACAAGCTGGACGGTACAACCCGGTACAACCCGGACGGTATAATCCGGTACAACCCGGTACAAACGGACGGTATAACCCGGTACAACCCGGACGGTATAACCCGGTGCTCCATTACTTCAAATGTTACTGATGATGATTTTTATTACTTGGTAAACGTATGTGTGGACAACACTGCCCACGAGTGGATTATGACCAGTCTACGGCAAATGTACTGTGTGTATGCAACGTTTGTGTAGTTGTAGTATGTATTATTAAAACTATCAATAGACTATTCACTGTGTTTCACAGTCACCGTTATCTGGAAATGATCGCCACGAACAATTGGTGTGCATCATTTTAAGAATAACCGGGCATTATTCAGAATAATAACCTGGATTCTTGTTAAATAAAACACAGTTGCTGTTCTGACCTGAGCCAAAGTTTCCGTCGTTTTTCTACTGAAATATCCTTGCCTTGTCTTGGATGAGTTATTCAGAACGACAGCTTAACAAACAAGTTGTTTATATGTTTATTTCGAATTATCCCCCAATGCGATAGAAGTTTTTCATGTGTTTTCGTACTAAAACGGAAAAGTAATGTAGAATGGGGTTTAAGTCAGTTTATACACCCCGTAGGATATTCGGGCAGATAATGGTGTCAAACTTAGCCCTCGACCATTATATGGACGGCTAACATGAGTCTCGTGTAATATCCTTCAGAGAAAGCAGGCTTTTTATGGACATTCTGGGGGGCTAATATATAGAGGATATTCACGAAAATTTTTTTTTTGTTTCTCAGGCCATCCTGGATGGTCGTTTTGGCTGTCGTGTGCTCACTTTTATAGCCAATGCAAACTTAATATAAAAAATAACAATTCAATCGTTTATGTCCGATATTTTACCCAAAATAAAAAAATGATAAATTTGTCTCTTGAATGCAACAAGGCTTTGCAATGCTTTAGCATTGTAAAGCCTTCATACACTCAGGGCACCAAACACACCACCACCCAAGGTATTCTGTACATTATGAGGCCTAAAATATGAAACAAGCCGGGAACATGAACTTTTGATGCCAAAGAAATAATTATACAAAACTAAGAAATAAAATAACAAAACGGCCGCCTACATGCAGTTTTACAAAGATGACCTGAAAAACATAATATCTACTTTGAGAAGACTTACTGAACGTATTTGTAAATCATTTAGAATATATGCAAATATTGGCAAGTAGGGTGAATTTTAAAACTACATAAATAGAGGATATTCACGAAAATTTGATGACTGCGTCGCTCGTGAAGATCCTCATATTTCTTGTAGCCACTCACGAGATATTTTCGGTATTCATCAAATTTTCGTGAATTTTCTTTTTATTTAATGCTCTACGACTACAAACTCTCCAATTTGTGGCCTTTATTTGCCATTAAGGCGCAAAATTTATGTGCCGAACCGGCGTCCATACAAAAATTACAACAACCAAACTCCAACCATTGGAATGTGTGAATATCCGCACAAAAAGTAGTCCCGTCTTATTTCTCCCCTAACTTTACGATTTACCAAGGCTGGCGAATTGAAATAATCGCAATGTGTTTCGAAGAAATAGAACAATAACAAAAAACACCACTTTCTTATTTTCAATAACAAGACACGTCATTTTATTTTTTTTGAACTCAATGCACTGAAGACGTGTGAAGTTGAACTGAAGAAATTTGAAAGTGATTTCGGCTTTTCGCTGGAAGGTGAATGAGAAAGTCAAACTTTGAAACCGCTGATTTAATGAATTGATTTAGTCACTGTCACTATCAATTATTCGAATTCGTTTGTATTTGGGACTCTGAAATTCATTACTGATGTGCTGACTCGTTTAAAGTACATGTGATTCGTCATCCGAACCTACGATGAAATATCGATTTCTAAATATCATTTTGATATTTCGTTTTGCCGACCGACAGGGGAATATGACTTAATTTTTCAGCGTGAATTGATGCCTGAGCATTAAATAAATAGAGGATATCTACATGTACGCTATTTCAGTGAATATCGGGACTTATCTCATGAGTATGGACCTGAAATGTTTATTTTTCACGAGCACTTGCGCGAGTGAAAAGCAATATTTTCATATCAACATGAATGAGATTATTCCCGATATTTCCCAACATAGCATGGATTTTATTTTTATTAAATGCTACGTGACATTTCAGTGTGCAATGTCCAACCCAATTCGACTGCAAACACGTTGGTTTCAAAATAATAAAAATATTAGCCGATCGTTCTTCCATGCCTGTACAGGACAAATCTCTCAAACATAAAAGAGTCCCGCGATAATTTAACCAACTAATTGTTCAACTCACCGATGAAATGTAATAATTAGAATATTGCAAATCAGAATATTCTCATATTTTTAATTAATGTTAATTTTAAGAACATTTTAAATGTCAATTTACTACAAGGAATTTGGAATTGAGTGCGTCGATTCATCCAAAAACAAACTTCCTGGAAGGTGCAAGGAACAATATCACTCTCGGTGGCATTTTCCATACATCTAAGTATTTTACTTAATTATTTTTTTATAACAATAACGTGATTTTGAAGGGCTTTACAGTGTATTAACGGCTCAATAGAAATGGTTAACAGCCCAATAATAAGCTCAAGGGCTGTTAACCATTTCTGTTGAGCCGTTGATACACTGTAATGCCCGACAAAGTCATGTTATTTCTATTATTGCCACTTTCGTACATCGGGTACATTACAATTAAATTATATGGGAAATAAGATAAATAAATGAAGTTTGACGTTTTAGAATTAAAAAAAAACAGCGACACTGTCGTCTGATTTGATGACAAACAAACCGGGTAACCTGACTATCGTCTGATCAGTCTACGGCGAAATTTGGGAAGTTAGATGATGAAATATATCTTCGAAATGCGAACTTTAGGCAAGGAGTTTATTCATCAAAGATGTCACCACTTACTTTGTGTGTATCGCTTCCTATATTTGATACATTATCTATCCGTGACACAAAGGGAAACACTTGAACCAAATGTGTTAATTGTGTTTACAAATTTAAAATATCCGAATTGAATTTCGATCCAAATGGAAATCTGGGAAATATATTGTTGATCGGCTGAGAGATGTGACGTCATTGTCTATATTTAGACGTGTTAGGCTGTTATTGACGTGTTGGGCTGTTGTAGTCAATAACGGCCCAACACGTCACATGACTTGCACTTGTTGAGCATTACGAGGTTTCAACGCCCGGCAAAACATCGTTAATGTGCTAGGAACGCCCGCAAAAGTGGTAATAATATTATTATACATTTAACTTTTCAGTCATTGAATCGCCAGAATTGCTTCTAATAGTATGAACTTCTTATACTGCTGGTAAAGCCGGCACTGATTCGCATATAACAGTATCGAAGGTGAAGTGAAGTGCTGAAGCTTGGCGTTATTTTGCAAGCTACTGACGGATATTCCTCTTTATCCATTACACCGATGGATATCGAGAAATATCTTTTAGATAAATTGAGATAATTCACAGGCCATGTCATAAAATGTTTTTTATCAGAACAATACGCCAAAATGGTGAGACGGGTTAAAACCTTCTTGATTTGTAACATAAAAAACCCTCTGTGTAACGTAACTACAACTCGTCCCCTGAGTTCCAATGTGTTCCATGTGCCTACTGGCACATAGAACACATTGGAACTCAGGGGACGAACTGTCTGAAACCTTTTCATGGCAGATCCATCTCAGCGTTATTGAAGTTGGATACTATTTGTTTCTCTCCGTGGGCCTGCAAACTCATATTTAGCGTTACCCTATGATTTATCTTAGCGTCCCGTTCACGAGTGATAAAAAACATATGTAAAATGCTGAGGTATTCCTCTTCACTCATTAACAGATTTCGATATTTATTGGTTTTAACACTGCATCAGTAGCTAAGGCGATAAAAGTTTATGTCGTTGCGATAAAAGTTTATGTAGAATACACCTATTGCATCACAAAATGAATTATTTGAGTAAAACTATATTTATCTTATTATTATTTATTTACTATTATTATTTATTGGTGTTTAAGGTCACATATTTCTGTATCGTGGTTAATCATAACCTCGACAGTTTTACGGCTGGAGGAATTCGGAGTACCCGGAGAGAACCACCGAGCAACGACGAGCAACTGTCAGCTCCCCAACATGCTAACTCCACACAAGCAGGGTTAGCTTTGGCTGAAGACAGGTGTACCATCGACGTGAAGTACGCCTTAATACACAACGTCACCGTGCCCCCATAAAAACTAAATGAACGTGACAGTGTAATAACTGGAGATGATAGTAGAAAATAACCATGTCAAATGTTGAACGAATACACTGTAAATCACCCGGTAACAAATACTTATTGAACATGATGTGGTGTTACAATATAACAACCACTAAACCTATTAAAACTTATTAGGAAGGTTGAAAAGAAACAAGAGAATCTGGTGAGGATTTTGGTTGTAAAATAGTCCTCTCAGTGACGGTACATTATGATGTCGCCGTCTGATGCCATTAATACACAAAACGTCACGATATGTGCATGGGTTCATCAATACGACACTCATGCCAGCGCGGAAGGGTAGAACAAGAGGCGCAGCCTCGGGTTCTATGCTTCCGCGATGGTATGAGTGCTGTATTCACGAACGCATTCACACGTCGAGACGTTCTCTGTTTGTAACACGCCTCTGTGACATAAAATCCATCCATTTAAAAATTATTTTATTTTCTTATTCGTAGAATTTTACAGTTGTGACGTCTGGTTGAAATTAAAACAAAAACAAAACTCAGGTGTGATTGACAATCACGTGTGACAGATCGCTACTACATAAACATAAAAATATCAATGAAAATTGTGTACAAGAAGGTTATTTATTCGTATTTTTAAGAAATTACCTTCCATTGTCTGAGATAGACTAGCTTCACAGTTACAACTCACTTATACTAAAATCATATCTCATTTACAAAATAAGTTAATGGGGAGTGATTTTCCGATTCAAATTCGATTTATCTGTTATCACCTGAGCTTCCGAATTGACCTAAGTCAGAATGCGACGTTTGATTGGTCGATTACTAAAATAGGTGAAGTTTAGTTAGTTTGCTGGATCCATGCATGCCGTTGGATGGAAAAATAGTCCACAAAAGTCCGTAAGTTAACTTTTACAAAGTTTGCATTAAGATCGCTGTAAACCTAAATCTAAAAGTAAATGTTAAACGTGAATCTTAGTTCAGAAGTGAATATCTAAAATCATGCAGGTCTGGGCACTTAATTCAATGAAAGGACGAAAGCACAGGTAAATCGGGACGTGTCTACCAGTATGCTTTGTCAACAAGACATGTTGTGTGTTAGCCGCATTTCGACGACGGCATATTTGGCAGTTTCTCCGAAATTGTTGTTTCGCTGACTAAATATATTGCTTGCTCGCCTCAAGTCATTTATTTTCCGCAATTGTAATTCAATTTCCAATAACATGTATCGAAACCTTTAACACTTACATTTCAAAGCATGACATGTTTCTTTGTCGCCTCCAGTGGTTGGTATGCGAAGCTGCGTGTCACTGCAATTGGGTTTAGAAGTCCTATCTTGTGAACTGGTTTGCATATCCTGGAATAAAACATAGAAATTGCCGATCTACATATTGAATGTACATTCGCACACAGTTGTCCTTAACCCCGTTGGACCCGAAAGTCAGCTATTCCTATCCAGTGTTTTCTATTTAGTAGAATTGCTAAATGATCTTGGTACAGACTGGGGTCTCAGGGGATGTATTACCTTAGATTTACACGGGACTTATTCTGACCTATTGGATTAAATTTTATTTTCAATTTTCAATTCTCCATTCAAACTCCTTAGAACTGTCTCCCTTGCAGCCTCATATGTTTATTAAAATGCTGGAATAGTCAGTGGAATAGTCTTCTTGAATATTAAGAAATGGAACAGTTCTCGGTCAGACATTTTGTGTTTTTTTCACAGATTTTAGGAGTGAGTCCCCAAAAATGTCCCGGAAACAAATAATAAAATTGCAGGTAAGGCGTGTTGGGTGTCTGAAGGGAGCACATTTTTTTTAACCATTTTCCGCAAATTGTTTCCAGCCCCCACCCTCTAACGGCCTTTTGATGTCTCCATAATTATACACCCTTACAACCTCCCCACCCCATCCATACTAGTAATTAACAGACAGCAATTTTCCCCAAACCTCTCGAAATGAGCACCCAAAGTCTGTCAGAGACTGGAAGATAAATAGAGGGGATGGGGACTATTGGGTTGTTCTCACAAGTAAGCTCCAACTTATTTTTGTTGATAATATTTTTAAAAATTGATTGAAATTTTCATTATTTTGTACAAGTATACTTCACCAAGTTCTTGTCTAACTGTTTAATTTTTATCAATATTTTTGTCATTGTATCTGGTTCAAAACAAAATTAATTCTTTATATGTCTGGCTCTATCACTTACAAGTCAATCTTAAATTTGGAATTATTTTGAATTTGCATTTAGGAAATAGTTCTAAAGAGGACTGATAGAATATGGCCAATGATAGGCTTCTCGGGTTCCTTTCTGGGTGATGTGTGTGTGTGTGTGGGGGGGGGGGGGGGGGGGGGGCTGACCAACGAAACTGTCCTGAATATTTGTTTCAAATGACAATGCAGGTTCTTACTCGAATTTGCTCCTGTAGTCAATGAAAATGCTCTGCTCACTATCAGGATATTTGTCAAAAGAAAAACAAAAAATAGCCTGGCCTCCTCCCCCCTCTCTGAACAATTTGTTCTGAAAATACCAAACGCTTGCCATGAAATTGAAAACTGCAAAGTTAGGTGACTGTTGGCGGAGGGGGGTCAGAGTGCTGCACCCCCCCCCCTCCACCCCCATACGCCCATGTAGCAGATTCATGTAGGTGGCATTCGATTTGAGTTAATGCAAAATAATATACTTGTACAAACAGAAATGCTAGCAACTATTCTTAATCAGTCATTTAAAAATACACATCAATCTATGTTTGGAAAATATTGTCATACTGACAACTGTCTATGTTTAAAATATCCTAATAATTATTTTTCACGTAAGTTGTCTCATAAAATTTAGAATATGTTACATCTGGCCACATGCATTTACCACCCTCTCCTCTTCATTGTCTCACTGCCCAGTGCCACCTTCCTTAAGCTTTTCAGTAGTAGGTAGGTGGTATTAGTAGCGTGTTTTATTTTCCAGGTACAAACTACTGAAAGTGATATTTCAGGATTACTACATTGCCCCCCCCCCCCCCCACACACACACACCAAAAAAGGGTGCCCCAGCTCACTAACTGCGTGTAGGCCTACTCGCTGCCAGCCATCTGCAGGCACCGTCGGCGTGTCGCCGAGAGAGCTACTTCACCAAAACATGCTTTTCAAATGAGCTGCTTCATTGCCGACGTATGCATCGAATAGGCCTCGTATCGACTCGTCGACAGCACACACAGCGCTGAGGGTAACAGTGTTCTATAGTAAGGAACTGCTCCAGTGCTCAGTGCCAGTATCGAACCCATTTGAACATTTTTGCTCAAAATTAGTTAAGCTTTCCTCGGTTTTAAATAATGAACGCAAGTTGGAGTTTGACTGTTCATTTTCCTGGCAGAGATCATGTATTTATGATGATTATCGGTAGTTTTCAGAAAGCTGTCCATCAAGCATTTTGAAATGAGAATCAGTTATTCCGATAGATAAGTAAAGCTGATGGCTCTCATTGGTTATTTTCCACTGACCCTCCAAACTCGAAGAACCAGTCTAACGAGAGAACTTGAAGGGTACTTTTTATCGGATCGCTCTATTACTAAGGTGGTCGAAGAAAAAAGCCACTTATCGTCCCTTGAATGCAACATTGCACTTTCTGAAAAGCTAAAGTATTACAGGTGACGCCCTGTTGCATCCAAGCGATGATATAATTAGCAACTGCACGTAACGCAATATCGGATATCGCTTCAAATGATATTTTATATATATTTTCCGACCCAACTTTTACTCTCTTGTGTGGATACTATCAAATCAGTTTCCAAGAAGACTGTAGTGTGTTTTGGAACAGTACGGTCAACGTGAACTGGTCATTTTCCACGGGCGGGCAATATTTCCACGGACGCAATGATATTACATTCCAAACATTCCAATTATAGGAATAATCATCAAAAATTTAATTAATGAAGCACCGGGTATAACCCGGTGCTTCATTAATTAAACTTTTGCTGTTTATAATCTGTATTACCTGGTAAATGTATGCGTGGACATTACTGCCCACGCGTGGATTATCACCAGTCCACGGCGACTGTACTGTATCTTCAGATAGGCGACAATTATACAATAATATGATTTTCAAGGGCGCTGGGCTCCATTCCATTACCGGAGATACATCAGTGATGAACAGCCCGGCAGTCCGTTAATCCGCAAATGGCTGTATGGCTGCCAATCACTGACGTAAGTCCGACAATGGAGCCGAACGCCCTAGAAAATCATATTGCTATTATTATTAAGTCCGTATAAAAATCACACGTACAATTCCACCCTTCCAGCCAATATGTAAACTTTTTTATTCCGTCAGTTGCTTTTTTTCAGTATTTGTTTTCGTCGAGATGGTTTCGAATCGAATTGTGGAAACAGTAACAAGATTCGAAACCGAACCCTAATTCATACTATATTTTGCTACACGCAGGCGGCAATGTTGGATCATCAGGGTGCTTAAAATTACTAGGGGATCGACAGCTTTGGCATGTTGTGGGGGTCTGATTTGTTGGTGTATTTGATTGGATAGAATTATTGTTGTAGACAATACTATTACTGTATACGCCATGTTTGCTCTATTATTTGGGAACTGATCAATTTTAACAAATAGTTAACAGCCTCAGTCCTGTCATTATGCCTCAATTCTGAACACCAGCCGTTTGTGTTTGATGTGATTAATACTAAAGCGTCATAGTACTGGAGTTGACAAAAATTCTGGCACTATCGGATCATTCGACTCTCGAGACGAGAACACAATGAAATGTAATCCGCACTGCTACGAGAAGTCCTATTGTAAATTAAATATGACTTTTCTTAGGAGTGTCTATATAACTGATAGACCAAATGCAGATATGTGGGAAGTATTTGAGCACGTTTTGGAGCACATTTGCGAGAACATATGGTCATGTGCTCACAAGTGCCCATAACGTGTGCTGATATGCTCAGATGAGTATTTAAGTATGTCCGCCTCTCCTCACAATAACAATACTTTCTTCACCCAACATGAGTACAATATTGTTTTTTATTACTTTCCAAAGTGTGATGTACTGGGATTTCCCGGTTTGACTATAAACGATAACTTAACAAGTGAATTATGCAATCAACAACTTCATTGTTTTTTGTTTTGTTTTGTTTAACCCTTTACTAATATGAAAAGCAGACGACTCTTGCAAAAAGAAAATTCTGGAATAGCTATTATTTTCATTTTTTTGTCTCAAAAACATAGGTTATGACCCCTCATTGGAACGAGCTCTACGAGTCATAACCTATGTTTTAGAGACAAAAAATGAAAAAAATAATGAAAATGAATTGTCGATTTTTGAGAATAGCTCTGGCCGTTACGTTACGTAAAGGGTTAAATAATATAATTATCGTTAATAATAAATGAAAAGTAATAAACAAAGTAATCGCCTGACTGGACAGGTCACGTGAAATAATTCATTCGAGGCGAGGGACTATATTGTAAAACACTCGTGCGCATTCGCGCACTCGTGTTTGTACAACGCCCCTCACCTCTTATGAATTATTTCACGTAAACAGTCCAGTCAAATGATTACTCTCTATATAGTCTATCCAATGGTTCAGACTATTTTACATCACAGTGAATTGGACTTAACTTTTGAGGGCCTCTTTAATGGGTCTGGTGTGATACATGTCATAATGTGACTTAAAGTGTCCGTTAGAAACTCTATGTTACTCCACATCAGAATCGTTTGCTTTATGTCATTTATGACTGGTCCAAAGAAATTTTTTCACTGAATATTTGTTGGCTTCATTCCTACCGTAATCGTCTTAATCCAAAAAAACGTATCGCAGTTTCTTTGATTTTTTGTGAATTAAGCCTCTGTGAAACTCCTGTACCTACTTCAAAGTTTTCAGATAATAGCCACGAAATATACGTTTTGGATTTGGTAATAAGAATTATACAGCTTTTTCCTTAAGCTTCTTTTTCTGTTAAGCATCTTCAATAAATTGTGATCTCAATTGTTGTACTCAACAACTGACTGCTAAAATTTACCTGGGGACTTCCCTTAGGACTGTTGCCCGTTCCTATAAGTTTGCCCATATAACCCTCCGACGTTTCGGAGTTTAACCAAATACGACGGTACAGGGACAAGGCGTGTATGGCATTTCCTATAGTACATTTGCAGCCATATTGTCGCATTTAGTTATGGGGAACCACATCTTTGAAATTGCTAATGATTCATTTCAACCCATTTAAAGTCATAACTACATGTAGCAAATACAATTCAGAGGCTCGTCATAACTCTGCTGTTATGGTGATTTTTCATTTATAATTATTTGTTGCTTACTTGGATATCAATAATTTATATGGCTGGTCTATGAGACATCCGTTACCTTCCGGAAGTTTTGAATAAATGACGAAGCGAGTGGAGTTAGAAAATTGTAGACATGAAAGGTGTCTTTTAGAAGTAGATCTAAACTATCAA
The DNA here is from genome assembly GCA_031216915.1 of Pictodentalium vernedei. Lineage (NCBI taxonomy): Eukaryota > Metazoa > Mollusca > Scaphopoda > Dentaliida > Dentaliidae > Pictodentalium > Pictodentalium vernedei. The sequence goes on along the minus strand of CM062292.1, from coordinate 41,826,698 downwards.
GCGGAATAACAGGACAAGCACAACGATTATACCCTGGCACTCGAATGATTTGAAGTTAACGGAGTGGATAAATCCATTCCCAATTTAAACAAAAAACGCAAATGTGTGGTTTACTGCTAGAATCTGAAATTATATATAGATTTCGATATGAGATTAGTCAAGATACATCGCGGCGTCATATTCAAAAAGAGTCCCTGGATGAAAAAGTCCATAGATCTCAAAATTCACTCGAGAAAGCTTACCGCGACTAAATTCGAAAGAGAGTTTTTCAAACACATGAACAATTGCATGCTCCGAAACTCTATGGAGAACATAAGCAACAGGATTGACATTCGTCTCATCGCATTGAAATCGGAGACTAGAAAATACATTTCCTAATCCATTTAGCAACATCGAGCCATCTTCAACAAAAATCTAGTGGCCGTGCATTTGAAGAAGAGGCCATGTGACGTTCGACAAATCATCTTATTTAGGAGTGTGCATTTTGGATCTCATTCAGATCTTTATGTATCGATTTCATTACGAATACCTCAAGGAAAATACGGTTCGAAAGCCAAGCTTTTATTAAGCAACGCAGATAGTTTTGCATACGAGAAAAAGACAAAATATTTGTGTCGGTTTGAAAAGCCACTATGACAAAACATCTTCGTTCTGAAGAAGTTTCCACCGTCAATCTCCAACTGAACTGTTTTGTTCTGGAACGTCCCCGGTATCGCACTGTCTCATTCTGAATCACGCGGGTTGCATAGTTTTTGATTCGATACTTATGTGGAGGTCAAACTTTTCGGCGTCGGCTGGTAGCATATGTGGCACGAATCACAATTCCGGGAACTACCCTTCTAACATTCACTCCACTATTTCTCACCATGGCAACATCAACTTCTTTACGCACAAGTGTTTGAATCCGTTTTGGATTTTGTCGAAATCTGCGGTGAATCCAAAAACAGTTCCTTTCATAGTATCGAAGTTTGAACGATGTGGTCCTGGCACGCGCCCACACCCTTGTTATCGGAATTCGCATCTGGGGTGGTATCTTTCCCATTCAGTTGATTGAGTCCTCTAGAGTTGGAAGAAATCGTCGTAGTATTTCAAAAGTCCCAACATCGCTACGGATTGGCCGGGATGAAATGTGGATTTCATCTCATGACCGGAGAGAACATATTGTATATTACTGAGTGCATATATTATACCGTCATTAGCCAAAGTGACGTTGTTGTCGGCATATTCACTACCATTACGTTTCCGTCAATTGTCCTTGCACCACGAGACAACTTTAGCTAGGATGAATTTAATGATAATTGTATTGCACTGTATTATTGGAAATTCCTCCGTTAATCTTTCGGAACACCCTGTATGGAATCCTCGTCATCAGAGTCATCTCAGGGATTTTTTTTAGGAAATTCCAGTGTTGACTTTTCGGGGCACTCTGAATGACTCACAGCGAGGGCCCTATTACAGGTAATGAAGTGCACTATATACTCAAGGGGATCGGAATGCAGCTCCAAAGCCGCAGCAGGGTTCAACAATGTGCACATTAATTACGGCACGCGGAACAGACATTCATACGTCCTCACCCGACAGGACGAGCATAGCACCATCTCCGACCATGGCACTATGGAGGAGCAGAGTGGGTTGAATCCACGTCGGTATTACATTACGTTACGTTTCCCCGACTTGTGATCGAACCATTAACCCCTGGGCTCCGTACGCAGCGTTTTACGCTATTGGCTGCTGCATCCTCATTTTGATATTGATTCGTATCCCCCGCGTTATTAACCCTTTACCTAGAACGAAAAGCAGACGACACTGGCAAAAAGAATTCTTGAATAACTATTTTTTTCAATTTTTGTCTCAAAAACATAGGTTATGACCCCTCATTGGAACGAGCACGACGAGACAAAAATGAATAAATAATGAAAATTAATTGGGGATTCTTGAGAATAGCGCTGGCCGATTTTGGCCGTAACGTTGGGTAAAGGGCTAAGTCATCCAACTAAACTGGTGTCTTAAAGCGATCCTCAGCCTGTTTATATTATTTTTGCGTTAGTCAGACACGCCGTAGCGTTCATCCTTGAAGAGATCTCCTTGAAATTTGATGCACTTATACTCCTTGACTTCTTGTTCTCACCGTTGCTTCAGAGTCATTGTGTCTGACCTCTCTCCAACACAGCATCAAGTTATCATGTTTTTCTTCAGCTTTTAATATCCATGCATATATCATGCATTCCTCTCTTTTTTCAAACGATGGATACCCCACCTCCACAAAAACATATCAAAAAATGTCCTGCTGACCTGAGAAATTATCAATGGTTATGTCCGATTTTTCCGTGTGACTCTTTTCACACCAATCTCGCGAAATATTCAATTTCGTTCAATTTTCTTGGAATTTTAGTATTTTGTAGAGAACAAAAAATAAAATTAACAGTTTTTTTCTATTTTCAGATTAATGTCTTTTTAACAATTTTAACGTCATTTCAAATTTTATCCTCAACCCACTCCTCTGCTGACAGCCCTACTCCCCAAAGAGTACAACGTACCACTATAACAATATCACAGATGGGAAAAATAGTTGGACTCAATCGTTGTATTGATTCATCCAAATTGTCGAAACATGTTTAACCCTATGACGTTTTTGGCGATCGATGTCGGAAAAGTCAATATCAGATTCCATTGCATAAAACAGTGAAGTCAAGGAGATTCTTCGTACAGGTAGTCACGAATAACAGGTTAAAAAAAAGAAAACCCGACGCCAAATAGCGGAGAAATGACGTTAATACTGATAGGCGTTACTTCCTCCCATCTGGTGACACCCATATAATATTAACTCAGACCACAAGAGGAAAATATTTGCTCAAACTTTCGTCCAAATTGTAGTAAAATAGCTAATGCTGAGGCGTTATTGGCGATCGAAGGCAAAAAAAAAAAAACGTCAAAACTAAATTTCAGTGCACAAAGTTGAAATCGAGGGAACGTTTAGTATTCATGGTCCCGAATAACAAGTTGAGAGGATGTTGACAATTCCACCTCAAATACCGGAGATATGGTGTCATTACCGATATGCGTCTGGTGACAGCTCTAAACTCAAAGCTGCGTAACATAGCACAATCATAATACCCCAGACGTCAAGTGCAAAAGATTAGCCCAAACATTGCTCAGTTTCATCCCAATTAGCGGGACATTGTTAAAGATATGCCGTTATTTGTGATCGTAGGTCGGAAAACGTCAACATTACATTTCACAACATAAACTATAAATCACGAGAACGTTTAGAACTCATGGTCTTCAATAACAAGTTAAATACCGAATATATGACGTCAATACCGACAAGCGATACCCACTCCAATGTGCTGACAAACTGCCCACATAGCTACATAACATAGCACTAATATATTACCACAGCCGAAAAGAGGAATCTATTAGCTCAAGCATTGTGCAGATTCGTCTATACACCTTCTCCTTGTTGTTGAGGCCACTAAGTGATGGGCATGTTTCGTTGGATGACTTCTGGAATTTAGCTTTGGGTTTCAAAATAATGTAGTTGAGATTGGTTCCCGTCACGGGTTCATTTTCGGTACCTTTATCTTTTACAATATCTTCCATTATGCCCAATATGTTCATCATATTTTATTGTTAATTATTTGTTAATAATTACATTGTTAATGTAGTTATACGTTTTGGGTCCAAATACTCAATTCCCATTGGTCAGCTGGGTGAAAACGTCATGACCAAATGTAATTCATTTTCCAATGACTACATTTGGTCGAACTTTGACCCTCATTTATGGTAGAGCGCAGTTGACAGAATGTAATTCGGGCGGTGTTTGGGCGGGTTTTTAACTTTTAGCGCCTCTCGCAGTGATCAACTTCGCTGCTGCTTCTTTGGTGACATTTACCAACTGTGGCATAAAGTCCATCACTAAAATACTCGTTTCCATTTCTAAAGTTGAGAAAATTAAAGCTTATTTGTCTTTGGGATATCATTTAGACGGAACAAAGGCCTGCGCAAGTTCTTGATTCCAACGACTGAAAGCCGTACGATTTTCAACAACGGCGAATGACGATTCGTGGGGGAAAAAGTAGTTTAAACATTTACGGAATGTAATTATAAGAATTGAATGCAATTTGTATAATCTTTATTGGAGTATGAACGTGTGGGAATGGGTACAAATTATGTATGAATCCCGAAGGGATTCATACAATTTGTACCCATTCCCACACGTTCATACTCCAATAAAGATTATAAAAATTGCATTCAATTCTTAATTATTTTTTCCTTTACTTTAATTATATACATAGTTAAAAATGCACCCGTAAACGGTCATTGGCAAATGTTGTTCATAAAATGTTCCCGTGATCCCTTCATCGTCTAATGCTTTTGTCTCGTAAGTATGGGATTGATGTTGAACACTTGAAATATGTTGAAGATTTCTTTGATCCATCAAGGCGAGTACAAATGTTTCGAAATGCTGTTTCAATTTGTAAATTCTAACTCGATCGCCTACAGCAAATGTCGGTCATTTGTTGTTTTTTTTTATCATTCGAGTGGAATAGAATAGATCTTCCTGTAGACTTTCGTTCCGTTTATCAGATCACAATATTCCACCGGCGTCACCTTTATGGAACGATGACGAATGTAGTTATTGCCGTCTACCAAATCGTCTAAAACGTTCACGTATTTCTTTGTCAAGTTGGTCGTGAACTATCTCTGCATTTTGTCATTCATGGCCATATGCTATCGTTCGATCACGCTCGATTTTTCCCCGTTTTCGTCAGAATAGATGTCGATCAGTCTAAGAACGTAAACTTTTTAAATCACCATCCGTATTTCGAAAACACGTATATGACTGTCAGTATGTATTTCACGTCCCCCTTGTGTCTCGAAAACCAATGCATGCGAACCAAATCGCCCGCCGATCCCTTGTTATTTCACGTCCCCCTGTATCTCGAAAACGAATGCATGCCAACCAAATCGCCCGCCAATCCCTTGTTATCCAATCCCTTGACGAATACCCTTGTTCCCGAGAAATTCGTGCACTGTGTCCCATTTGCCATTCCGAATCGAAATTTCGAGGCGATCATCTGAATGAGTATCGAACGGACGAATTTCTCTCTCAGTGTGGGATTCACTATTTTTTTTAATTTTCCAACATAATCGTATCGCACACGTCGTTTCACGATTTCGTATCTGCATACTTCACGTATCTGAGATTGTGACTGTAGGCATCTCGATTAACAGTATTTGAGACTTTGTTCAAAGATCTATTCGGGAAAATAGTAAAGATAAAACTCAATAATACGCCCCCCCCCCCCCCCTACGAGGAGAGCAATTAACATCCTCGTGGCGTGGCTCGTACCGGTAACAAGGATATCTTCTTTTCACCCACCCAGCAACCTCCGAGACGAAAGCAGGAAACACCCCGGTGTTACTGGTACATGTAGTCAGGCTGCTCCCCCTACATCTACACCAACACGTTCGCGATTACAGCGGTAAGCACATCGGTGTGGCTGGTACATGTAACCAGGTTGATATTTATCTTATCACCCCTCCCCCGTCTCCCGGGAGATCAATTGTCAACACTTTGAGAATGGAAGAGGATGTGGTGGAGGAAGGCTTTACTCACTTTCCTTTTATTTCCCTATAGACTCCTTAACAGATAAGCAAAAACAGCAGCAGATACCAAGGACACTGACGCAAGGCAGACTACACACGTCCAAATACACGACTCGATCATCAATCAAATAAACTTCAACGGTCAACACACCAACATGATCCACAGATCAGTCAAACAGAAGATACCGATGCAGACTATACTTGGACTAGACGGCTCCAACACGCGACGTACCATTAGTGGTAGACTATACTTGCCTGACGACGGGACGGAACCCAAGACTACGAAGATCCTCATTAGTCACTTAATCGCACAAGGCAGAATTTGCTTCTTTCCCCCAATCGTTATGGAACCAATATAACCGTTATGGATCATTTCATCCTTCACTTCATCCCCGGAAGTGGTCGTCCCTCCCTAGAGGTGGTCGTCCATCCCTGGGGGTGGGGATTTGTCCTACGTCACCCTGTGTACCCTTTTCGCATGACAGCGTATTAAGGTCTCCGCCAAGTGGGAAAACTATCAGGCTGCTCCCGAACCAGGGAAGTTCGGGTCCTATGGTGGTACCCTGGAAAGGTCCGCTCTTTTCCGTGGTTGTCGAATCAGAATCCGTAATCGTTATCATTCTGCTCCAAAGATGAGCCTGAATAGACTATACTTGCCAAGGAAGGTCCCAACCAACCAACAACAAAGCGGCACACTATACTTGTCTGAAGATCCCCAGCATTCCAGAAGTCTCCCAGGTACACCTTTCCTCCTGTGCTGCGATCGAACATGATCTTGATGCAAAATCTTCCGCCATTCAAGAGTGACGAGATGGGCTTGTGTCAAATAGTTTCTGAGCGCCTTCGGCGCGTTAAATCGTTTATTTCGTCCCTTTGTTCGCAGTACATTACAGTGGTTTTTGTTAGCAATCACTCAGGTATTTCGTCAAAGAAACAAACCGAACTTTTTCGGATCTTTCCAGAATTGAAGTGTGGAAATTGTTGTTAACGGCCCCTCGTCACATATACCGACAGTTCGTCAGTTAATAGAAGTGAGCGTTTATCACTTGGATATAGTTACGTCTGTCACATCCCGTCTGCCACATCAGCTGACAGTGTTGTAATTATGAGTCATGTCCCTGCTGAATGAGGTGAAAAGACAAAAGATTACATCGAGATGTAGGACAAAAATAAATGTGAATCAAAAGTTGTTGATCATTCATCTTACCTCTCTGTCAATATTTGACATTTCATAGTACATTTTTTAAATATGTAAAGCGGGCAGTGAAAAGGAGAGTCAAGTGTGTAATTTAGGAGTAAGAGAGATCCTAGAATAATTTTGATTAGAATCACCCAAATTTAAATGTAACATAATAAGATCCATCATGGGAAAATGGCTGGGAGAATGAAGGATGTGTGGTTATTGTGTGACACAAAGAAGAGGTGTTTATCGGTTAAATTGGTAAGATCGGAGAACGGGATATCACGAACAGATCGTTTCCGGTTTTTTTTTGTTTGGAGGAAAGAAGATGGGTAGATATGTTTATTATGGATAATATCTGCCTTTGCAGTTTGTTGGATAGTTCCTGTGGGGATGTTCCAACAAATTGTAATAGATTACTCCAGGCTACCCCAGAATTGATCGGCCACTTGCATTTGCTTTATGTGAGAGATGTTTATAATGAATAACATCAGCTTTTACAATTTGTTGGATGGTTCCCGTGGGGACTCTCCAACAAATGGGAACAGATTACTCTGGGCTACTCCAGAATTAAAATGTACCTGCCACTAGTATTCCTTCACGTGATAGATGTTTAACATCACAATGAATAATATCTGCTTTCACAATTTGTTGGACAGTTCCTATGGGGACTTTCCAACAAATTGTGACATGTATACCGTTCTGGGCTATTCCAGAATTACCTGCCACTATCTTTCCTTTATGTGAGAGATGTTTATAATAAATGAGATCTGCTTTTACAATTTGTTGGATAGTTTCCGTGGGGACTTTTCAACAAATTGTGACAGATTACTCTGTGCTACTCCAGAATTACATATCACTAGTATTTCCTTCATGTGAGAGATGTTTATTATGGACAATATCTGCCTTTACAATTTGTTGGATAGTTCCTGGGGGGACGTTCCAACAAATTGTAACAGACTACTCTAGACTACTCCAGGTTATGGATAAATATAACACTGACTCCTAGCGGAGCATTTCAGCGATGTGTAGGAGTATTTGGAAGGTCTTATCATGACTGGGTAATACAGAGCCCAATCACCTCAGTATTTTTTTTCTTCCTAAAGACCTGCCTAATCCAATGATATGGCTATTAATGTTATGTTTTTCATTTTATATCACTGCACAATTTTTACTATGGAGAGATGGGATGGGATCCGAATTGTTCCAATTACATATAGGACGTCGTTTCATGAGAGGTTCTCTTTTGTTTGAGAACAGCTGTCCTAGAAATGACCAATTATTGATGTTTTTTTTTATTATTTGACATCAGAAAATTTTCATGGGGTTTAATATCGAAATATACCGTGCCAGAATTGGTCTTTTTCTAGGAGGCCCTAGACAATTAAAGTTTGTGACCTATCGGTACAATATGTATATGGTAAGATGTTGTGCTTACTGTAGTAATTTGACGATAAGTGCGCTGATATTTTATTTATTGTTGTTAAGTGGTGACATTGAATTGAATCCTGGGGATAATGACTCTATTAAAGTTGTTCATATGAATGTTAATGGGTTACGATTCAAAGTAGACTTAGTAAAGGCTGAACTTGACGACTACGATGTGATTGTCCTTTCTGAAACGAAGCTCACTGATGAAGTAGACAATAAAGACGTGTTCTTATCTGGTTTTCACTACCCACCTGTTCGTAGAGATCGTGGTAGCACAGGGGGTGGTGTAATAGTGTACGTTAAAACAGATCTAATATACAAGTATCGGGACGACCTCGATCTTCTAGGCCTCGAGGCAATTTGGTGCGAAATAAGACATGACAACCAGAAATTTCTTATTGGCACATTTTATCGACCTCCTTCTGCCCTGGCTTCGAATTGGGTCCTTATAGACCAATCTATATCGATTGTAAGAAATGACTTATCCCAAAGATGCATTGTTATGGGTGACTTCAACGCAAATTGCATTGGCACTGTACATCCCAAAATATCTTACTTGGGGGTCATCGCACAGTTTAGCACAGATTATAGATAAACTAACCCGTATAACAGAAAATTCACGATCCTTAATAGATTTGATTTTTATTTCCTGCTCAGATTCTGTATCCGAACAAGGTGTCACTCCGCCGTTTTGTAGTGACCACCACGCCATGTACGTCCATCTAAAAACAAAGCGTCAAAGGGTAAAATCGTATTATAGAGAAATATGGAAATATAATGAGATGAATATAGAAGGCTTAAGGGAAGAATTCTCCTCAACAAATTGGGATGATATCTTTAACTCAGAAAATGTGAATGCTGTAGCGGAACAAGTAACTGACTTTATACTTAAAATAACTAAAAAACATATTCCCTTTAAAAACGGTTCTTATAAGACCCAAAGACAAACCATGGATGAATTCTAACGTACGTTCTACAATGAGAAAACGGAATCGGGCCCACCAAAAAGCAAAAATGACAAACTGCCTAGGTGATTGGAAAATTTTCCGAGAGTTAAGAAATGAAACAATCGACTTAGTAAGGAAAGCTAAACGCGATCACGATAAAAAGCTGAATGATTATGTTTGCACTAATACTCTTACCTCCAGGAAATGGTGGATCTCCTTCAAAAATTTCACGAGTCAGCATTGCAGTAAAAATACACAATTTCCACCACTTCTCAAGGGTGGCACCGTTGTGGACAATCCTAAAGACATATGTGAAATACTTACTCAATTTTTCATAGAACAATCTAGTTCAATTCAAAATAATCCTCTCCCACCGGTATATTTTAATGACCTCACTATAGAGGAGCTTAACATTCAAATGGAAGACGTTAAGATATTATTATCCAAACTTGATACCAATAAAGCTTGCGGTCCCGATCTTATTAACAATAAAATACTAAAATTATGTGCGACTGAATTAGCTTACCCACTTACAAAATTGTTTAATCTGTCCCTAAACAAAAGTATATATCCTGCTATTTGGAAGCACGCCAATGTTTTACCGATTCATAATAGGGCATCCATAAATTATAAAGGTAATTATAGACCAGTTCCTCTTACTAGTTGTGTTAGTAAGGTATTCGAAAAGCTCGTATTTCGCCAAGTGTTTGTTTTTTCTAGATAGTAATAATCTCTTAACAAAGCTTCAGTCTGGCTTTATTCCAGGCGACAGCACTGTCAACCAGTTAATAGAAATTGATCATAACATACGGCTAAGTCTCGATCAAGGAAAAGACATTCGCTTCGTTTTTTGTGACTTCAGTAAGGCTTTCGACCGGGTGTGGCAGGAAGGCCTATTACCCAAACTAAACGTTATAGGCGTTAGAGGAACGACCCTAGAATGGTTTAAAGATTACCTAACGGGCCGCACCCAAACAGTCATAATACACGGCCAATCTTCCACAAAAAGGACGATCCCCGCAGGAGTACCCCAAGGATCTGTTCCGGGCCCTCTGCTATTAAACATATATATAAATGATATTGTGCAGGGTATATCGTCAAACATCAGATTATATGCTGATGACACATCTTTGTATTTGGTAGTTGAGGATCCAAATCAGGCTAGTCTTTTATTAAATGATGATCTACTGAAAATTAGTGATTGGTCCAAAAATTGGCAAGTGAAATTCAGCCCTGAAAAAACTGTAACAATGTGTATAAGTCGTAAAACTACCTACATTGACTATCCAACCCTTTACTTGCTAAACCAGCCAATGAAAGAAGTTAATACACATAAAGACTTGGGTATAATTTTCCATAAAACTGGCTCTTGGGACAATCTTAATGATAGCGCCATTAATAAAGTAACCCCATTGATAAACTGTCTACGCAGTTTAAAATATAGATTAACTCGTAGAACGTTAGAAATATTCTACAAATCTTTTATTTTGCCGCTTTTTGATTACGCAGATGTGATCTAGGATAATTGTTCCCTTGGAAAAGCGGAAGCACTAGAGAACCTCCAACTTGATGCTTTGCGTACAATTTGTGGGGCAATAAGAGGAACTAGCCATAGACTCATTTATGAGGAGACTGGATATATACCCCTGCGTGATAGAAGAGCTCGGCACAAAATTATAACTCTATTCAAAATTTTGTCAGAACGTATTTAACCCTTTTGACACCGCGTCAGGTTTCCGATTTCTCTAGGTACCCATTAAGATCATCTGATCTCCGGCGCAATTGGCTTTGTCGTACTAAAACATTCGCAGAGTCTTTTTTCCCATCAGCGGTAAATCTCTGGAACAGCCTGGATGAATCCACTCGAAATGCAGTTAGTGTTTACAATATCAAAATGCAATTAAGTGCTCGTGATATAGTCGTTCCGGAGTTTTACCGCATTGGATCCAGAGAGTCTCAAATTCAGCACTGCAGATTGCGATTGCGATGCAGTGACCTAAATGCTCATAAGTTTGAAAGATTTATAAGTGATGATCCTACATGTTCATGCGGTTATATATACGAGGATATCGAGCATTACCTTCTTCATTGTCCTCTTTATAATGCACATCGCTTGGCCATACTGGGGAACATCCTTGACGCCAGAGTAGACGTGGAACAATTGTTGTTTGGAAATTGCTCTAATACAGTGGAGTGGAATACTAGGATTTTCCAGAAAGTTCACAAATATCTTAAACATACCACTCGGTGAATTCACCCGACCTAATTACCATTTGCATAAATCCCCGATTACTGCGAACGGGCGTGCAATTACGCTCCATGTACACAAACGCATACGAATAAGTGCTTAATATGTTATATAAATGTTACGTGTACATGTGAGACCTCGCATGCGTGAATATCTTTGTGCGCACAGTTATGAATATATAAAGCACGTGCACACCATGGGAACTTATAGTTGCTACTGTGGTAAATAAGTCCTGGTCCACTGGTTAAACTATTATATACCAATATAAACAATGGTGTTAGACTGGACAGGGATGCACGTGCACATCTCCCCAAGCAATTATCCAACCTTGAATATTGAAATTAAAGAAATGCTTGGAAATACGGCCCATTCTATCTCTCCATTCTTTTCCCTTTCTCTTGTTGCACCCGCACCTGCACAGAAACACAGTACAATGTAATTTCTGATATGTAGGGTGAGGTATTACATAGGCCTTGCCTGTTTACCAAACCCATTTCTGTAACATAGAAATAAAATATTGTTTATAAAAAAAGAAGATGGGTAGGGTCTGGGGAAAGGAAGGCATCGCGGAGCAAAATGTTAATCAATTCCTTCTCACTTGAGAGCCGCAACTATTCAGCGGCCGGCTAAAGTATTAAGTCATTCAATGAAGTTAAAATGAGTTACAGCGATCGCTAGCCTCTTTTTTCATTTTTTCGTTCTCTTTTTTTGTCAAACCAAAATTTCCGGTACTTCCTCTTAATCCACACATGGGAAATATCACACGCTAATCACAATATGAAATAATCTCTCAAACAGCTATTTGTCTCTTGTAATTTGATTATTCACGATGAGAGCGACTCAGATTTTATTTATTTATTTTTTAATACTGTTTTCAATACTTTTTTTATAATACAAAGATCGGTATATGGCACACCTGTGTATAGTGTATACTTCTTATAATACTAAGATACGTATATAACACACATGTGTATAGTGTATACTTATAATACTAAGATAGGTATATAGAACACCTGTGTATAGTGTATACTTCTTATAACACTAAGATAGGTATATAGCACACCTGTGTATAGTGTATACTTCTTATAATACTAAGATAGGTATATAGCACACCTGTGTATAGTGTATACTTCTTATAATACTAAGATAGGTATATAGCACACCTGTGTATAGTGTATACTTATAATACTAAGATAGGTATATAGAACACATGTGTATAGTGTATACTTCTTATAATACTAAGATAGGTATATAGCACACCTGTGTATAGTGTATACTTCTTATAATACTAAGATAGGTATATAGAACACCTGTGTATAGTGTATACTTCTTATAACACTAAGATAGGTATATAGCACACCTGTGTATAGTGTATACTTCTTATAACACTAAGATAGGTATATAGCACACCTGTGTATAATGTATACTTCTTATAATACAAAGATAGGTATATGGCACACCTGTGTATAGTGTATACTTCTTGTAATACAAAGATAGATATATAACACACCTATGTATAGTGTATACTTCTTATAATACTAAGATAGGTATATAACACACCTGTGTATAGTGTATACTTCTTATAATACTAAGATAGGTATATAGAACACCTGTGTATAGTGTATACTTATAATACTAAGATAGGTATATAGAACACCTGTGTATAGTGTATACTTCTTATAACACTAAGATAGGTATATAGCACACCTGTGTATAGTGTATACTTCTTATAACACTAAGATAGGTATATAGCACACCTGTGTATAGTGTATACTTCTTATAATACTAAGATAGGTATATAACACACCTGTGTATAGTGTATACTTCTTATAATACTAAGATAGGTATATAGAACACCTGTGTATAGTGTATACTTATAATACTAAGATAGGTATATAGAACACCTGTGTATAGTGTATACTTCTTATAACACTAAGATAGGTATATAGCACACCTGTGTATAGTGTATACTTCTTATAACACTAAGATAGGTATATAGCACACCTGTGTATAATGTATACTTCTTATAATACAAAGATAGGTATATGGCACACCTGTGTATAGTGTATACTTCTTGTAATACAAAGATAGATATATAACACACCTATGTATAGTGTATACTTCTTATAATACTAAGATAGGTATATAACACACCTGTGTATAGTGTATACTTCTTATAACACTAAGATAGGTATATAGCACACCTGTGTATAGTGTATACTTCTTATAACACTAAGATAGGTATATAGCACACCTGTGTATAATGTATACTTCTTATAATACAAAGATAGGTATATGGCACACCTGTGAATAGTGTATACTTCTTGTAATACAAAGATAGATATATAACACACTTGTGTATAGTGTATACTTCTTATAATACTAAGATACGTATATAACACACATGTGTATAGTGTATACTTCTTATAATACTAAGATAGATATATAACACACCTGTGTATAGTGTATACTTCTTATAATACTAAGATAGGTATATAGCACACCTGTGTATAGTGTATACTTCTTATAATACTAAGATAGGTATATAGCACACCTGTGTATAGTGTATACTTATAATACTAAGATAGGTATATAGAACACCTGTGTATAGTGTATACTTCTTATAACACTAAGATAGGTATATAGCACACCTGTGTATAGTGTATACTTCTTATAACACTAAGATAGGTATATAGCACACCTGTGTATAATGTATACTTCTTATAATACAAAGATAGGTATATGGCACACCTGTGAATAGTGTATACTTCTTGTAATACAAAGATAGATATATAACACACCTGTGTATAATGTATACTTCTTATAATACTAAGATAGGTATATAGAACACCTGTGTATAGTGTATACTTCTTATAACACTAAGATAGGTATATAGCACACCTGTGTATAATGTATACTTCTTATAATACAAAGATAGGTATATGGCACACCTGTGAATAGTGTATACTTCTTGTAATACAAAGATAGATATATAACACACTTGTGTATAGTGTATACTTCTTATAATACTAAGATAGGTATATAACACACCTGTGTATAGTGTATACTTCTTATAATACTAAGATAGGTATATATCACACCTGTGTATAGTGTATACTTCTTATAATACAAAGATAGGTATATGGCACACCTGTGAATAGTGTATACTTCTTGTAATACAAAGATAGATATATAACACACCTGTGTATAATGTATACTTCTTATAATACTAAGATAGGTATATAGCACACCTGTGTATAGTGTATACTTCTTATAATACTAAGATAGGTATATAGCACACCTGTGTGTAAAAAGATAATAAATAGCTACTGCAAATAGCCGAGTACACTCTAGAACGGTTAGCATGATACCCATATTTAATGACATTAAATATGCAAAATATCGAGAGAAATCTTCATTGTGACAGTAATGAAAGATTGACATGACATTGTATCGTTAGATGTACACAAATATCAACCGAGAAAATACTCAAGCATATTAAACTTCTTGGAAAAAAACCCTCTTCGGTCAACAAGCCACCCAGGAACAACCAGAGATAAAAGCCTTTTTGTGGAAAAAGACTCTGGAAACCTGTAGTCGGAGTATGCAAAATTGACCTCAGGGTCAGGATGCCGACCTCCATCCTTACACTTTCCGTTTTAAAATGAAACATGTACCGTTGTGGTGATATGGCGGTGATATGGCTAGAAATGACAGAGTAACACAACATCAGCATAAACTGGTCACTCAGCGTGACGAACTCATAAATCTCGTGTCTGATAACGCGGTATTCACTCGGCCGGTACATCAACGTACTACCGTGTGAAGACACTGCCGTTAAGGCTGTTAACCCCTTAACTACCGTACCCACAATTCATACATTTCTCGCTATACTGCGAAATGCAAGAAAGTGAACACATCTACGACATATCATACACTGTTTTCTGGTTATTTGAATTTTATATCTTCAACTGAAATTTACTTGCCCGATGCCAGTGCAGTGCAGCCAGTTTTTTTAAATGCTTTTTGTGTAGATTTTATTTTCAACCTCATTTTCAGCCTCAGCGTTTCGAAGTTTTATCTCCTCCCAAAAGTATATCTAAAATGTGTTGCCATCTTCGAAAATTATCAGCCATTATAGGCGATGTCTGAAGTGATGCTATGGTGGTTTGAGGGGGGGGGGGGGGGGGTCATATGGTCCCAAATTAAATGGTGTAGAGCTCAAACGAGAGATAGCGATTTTTTTGGATTTGCCGTCATTGTGACTTCAGCCTCTTTTCGGGGCTCAGCTTTTTGAAATTTTGGGAATATAATCTCCACTAAAAAGCATATCTAAAGCTGCCCTGCCGTACTATAAATTTCCTGTCCGTTATGGTCGAACTCCAAAGTGACGTCATGAAAGGGAGTGTGTTAAAGCGACAACAATTGCGTCGGATTTTGTTGACATTTTTGTATGTTGTAGAGCTCAGAAAATTAAGAGATACCTATTTTTAGGTGTTCGATCTCTTGCCTTTTTAGACATTTTTTTACGTCAACGACTAGGCTACTTGTGTCATACTTCATTCAAAACGAGCGACATCGAACTCGTCTTCTGGTAGCTTGGTATATTAAAAGGCGACAAACATCTTGTCGTTGTTGGACGATTCGGTGTTGGCCGTTCTTCTTTTATGACCCCCGGAAATTCTCTTTACGATTTCAAAACCACCGAGTTATTATCATAACGAAACCAAGAGAGGTGGGTGTTTAAATCAATGTCAGTAGTTGAGAGAAGGTGACAACAAAAAGTGTATGAGTCATTTGAAGCAAGTATCTACTAACGCACGCAAGTAAGTTTTGCATTTATTGAAACAAGGGTTCTTCACTATTTTGCTTCAGTTATATAACGGGGCTGCATTTGTGAAAGAAAGAATAAAACGTAACTATTTTGTTCATTGAGAAAGGAGAATGACGTTCTCCTTCCCTTGCACTCGGCATAAAAGTATTGTAACATTTTACATCACGTTCAAAAACTACCCACGGAAATTTAAAACATTTAGCATAAATAGGAAATAGTGAAGGTAGTCAGATTTAAATCTCAAGCAGTATAAGGACTTTAACACGAGGCTCTATCGAGTGGTTACAACTCTTATTCTGCGAGTGGTTTAAATTTGATTAGCGACCCTAGTACATATTTGCTTTATTTATACCGTGGTCTTAATAAATAATAGACTTTGTCATGTAAAATGGAGAAAAAAACTATACTTTCTATCGCAAAAACATAGGTTTATTTTGTTTAAATCTGCGCCGGTAGGCAGCAGTTCCGGCTGCGCGTGAATGTTTGATTAACAACGAGGCATATCGTCAAAGTTGATTGAATTTACCTTGCCTTTTTAGTCAAATTATTGTTAACAATTATTTAGTTTTATTTTGAATATTTAATTGTAGGGACATTAAACTTAATAAGTCATTGCAAGTGGTATATTGTCCCGAAAAAACGTCGTGTATTTGAATGAAACATCGCGAAGTGTGAATGTGTTGAAGTCGGCAAACTGGGTCACGTCAAAGGTCAAGTTGGGTGTAGTTCCTACTTTAGGTGTACATTTCTGAAATGGAATTCCCACTGAAGAAGTTTTAACGGCAGTAGAAAATGTACATCGGTAGTGGGATTAAAAGCTAAAATTGAACATACGGGTTTTTCACAGCTTGTAACATTGGTGATCATGGTTTAAACATCTCTTAGTTGTAACCGGGTATTGTTTTTATTAAACAACTGGTGAGGGTTGAACTATGAAAAAAAGCAATCAATCATTAGGTCTAAAAATGTTCCAAGTTTGTTTCTCAGGCCATCCTGGATGGTCGTTTTGGCTGTCGTGTGCTCACTTTTATAGCCAATGCAAACTTAATATAAAAAATAACAATTCAATCGTTTATGTCTGATATTTTACCCTAATTTAAAAAAATTATAAATTTGTCTCTTGAGTGCAACAATGTTTTAGCATTGTAAAGCCTTCTTGCACTCAAGGGACCAAACACACCACCACCCAAGGTATTCTGTAGATTATGAGGCCTAAAACATGAAACAAGCCGAGGACATGAACTTTTGGTGCCAAAGAAATAATTATACAAAAATAAAAAATAAAATAACAAGACGGCCGCCTACATGCAGTTTTACAAAGATGGCCTGAGAAACATAATATCTACTTTGAGAAGACTTACTGAACGTACTTGTAAATCATTTAGAATATATGCAACTATTGGTAAGTAGGGTGAATTGTAAAACTACATAAACAAGTATATCTGTCGATCACTTTCTTACCCGAAACAAATATTTTCCTTCATTGTCTGTAGAATTTAGTGTTACTGGTATATCATGCAGGTAACAAATTCTCTTGACGACATCAAACGAGACACCAACACATTTCCCTTGTCTCTCACACAGTTTTCCACACCTCACAACGTTTGGTACAGGTGCACTAAAATATGAATCCGGTAGACTGTTTCGTTTTGACCATACTAAACCGATCTGTGATACACATTCAATCTGGGACGTTACCGTGGCCAGTATAAAACAGAATAACAGATTGTGTGCCATTTCGAAAAAGTGGACAATGAAACAACAACCAAGGGAATGCTCTCTTTGTACTTTTCAGGAGCATATACTATTGATTCAGCTCAGCCAATCGTAAAGCACTTCATCCCATTAGTAGTTGAGATTCGATTGGAATGTATCTTATTTGTAGACTTTATTAAGACATTTTCAAGTAGCTATTGTGGAATGGGATTGAACGACAAATAACAAGCTTCATCGCTTCCGACCAACTATTAATAATACATATCCGGTGAGTAACCGTTATAGAAAAGATCACGAAATTCTGACACGATGTCAAATCGGTGATGCAAGGCTTAAACATTCTTTTAATAAGAGGGTAATATGCGATAAGATGTGCCCCTTGCCAGCAGGTGTCGACAGTGGAGCACATTCTTCAACATTGCACAGATTTCAATCTTGCCAGGGGCAAATATTTTTTCTGTATGATCTTAGGACACATCTACTTCACTCACAATCCTGAAATTTGGCACCCTTGTTTACAAGTGAAAAAAAAAACAAAATGCATGTTTTCCTTTTTTCAAATTTCCACCCAACATTGGAATGAACAGGTTTTAAAAACATTTTTCTGAACAAAGTTTCAAATTAATTTTTAAGGGCAACCTTCTGAAATTTTGGAAATATATAACATATCTAAAAAATGTGTTGCCGTCATAAGAAATTTTTAACTCGTAATGTCCGAAGTAGACAGTGACATTACGAGGGCCATGACCCAAAACATACAGTTTATCCGGTTTCCATGAAAAGTTAATATCTTGTATGGTTTACAAAATTTGGCATACCTGTTTTTTAGATTTTCGAGTTATCGCCACTTTTGACTTTTTCGACAATTTTTGATCATTTTTCCCATTCTCTTATTACTTTAGCTATATATATATAAAATTCAGGCACTACTTGCTACCTGATGTTTTATCAAACCGTTATAATTCCGTTGATGATGACGCCCCAATTTTGCCGGTCTGTCGTAAACACGTCATGTTTAAACGTTAAGGATTTCTCATATATAGGGGAAATCTTTACCTCTGAAATTTTAGAAAAAAATTACCCCTTAAAATCGTATCCTACAATGTCATTAGTTTTCATCCATCGAAAAAAAGTCCCTCTTAGCGAATTAAGTTTTGACGTCAATTTTGAAAAAAAAAAAGTTCATCCAATTTGGACGGAATTTTAGTGTGTTGTAGAGTTCAAACAATAAAAAAGGTCCGTATTTTTTATATAACGTAATTTTCGATGTTTTAATATAATTTTAAATTTTAAAGTTTTGAAATATAGCCCATTTTTGTGAACCGCAAAAAGTGCAAATGATATCGCTACGATATTTTACAAGCAGCTCCGCACTTTATCCCGGTTGCCTACATTTGGCACGATGTCGCCGTGTACTAAGACGTACTGCACGTCGAGGGTGCACACGTCTTCAATCGCTGTAACCATGCTTAAGCGGAGCTTGAACAGAGTTAGATGTTGTGGAGCTGATAGTTGCTTGTCGATGCGCGGTGATTCTCTCCGGGTACTCCGGCTTTCTCCACCCGTAAAACTGTCACAGTCACGATTAGCCATTGTACATAAGCATGTGACCATTAAACACCAATAAATACATAAATAAATACAAGCAGCTCCACCAGTCATCAAATGTGCTGATCTCCTCGTTTGGTTTCGATTTACTAAATTATATTAGACGCCATGGATTTAAGCTCGGGCGGGATCGCAACACTTCAACAATTAAATTAATACTGGATACAGTTGGAATCAAGTGACATTTTACTTCAGATTGGTTCAAATGCCCTTTCGCTAATCATGTGTGAAAAGAGAAGTTTAAATAAACTTTGAAAATCAGGCTACAAAATACCGGAGATAGGGCGTAAATACCGAAAATCAGGCTACAAATACCGGAGATAGGACGTAAATACCGAAACTCAGGTTACAAATACCAGAGATAGGGTGTAAATACCGAAAATCAAGCTGCAAATACCGGAAATAGGACGTAAATACCGAAAATCAGGTTACAAATACCAGAGATAGAGCGTAAATACCGAAAACCAGGCTGCAAATACCGGAGACACGGCGTAAATACCGAAAATCGGGCTACAAATACCGGAGATACGGCGTAAATACCGAAAATTAACGGATGTCGGGGACATATTTAATTGAAAAACGCTAATTTTCTAACACACGAAGTCTTGTATTGATAAGACACACATCTACAGTACGTGGAGAGTGGATTGTAACTAAATCACCCGCGGGGTGCAGTTATCACCCAAGCTATAACGTTCAAATTTTGTACATATCGACAAAAAACACAAGCAATGTTTCAGCCAATGGACCTCCGGGTTTAACCCGGAGGTCCATTGGCTGAAACTTTGCTGGTGCTGTTTATGCCTTGCAACAAATTTGCAATTATTCCTCGGGTGGAATCTCCACTCTGCGGGTGATTTAGTGATAATACACTCTCCACGTACTGTATGATATTTTACATACTATTCAGTACGTCTATAGCAAATAGTTATCATTTTATATTTACTGACGTCATAATTCTAACGTTTTGGCGTAAAAACTTGATTTCTAAACCATTTCGCTTTCTTGTACACATAAAAGCTCTTTGCTTCTGAAATTTGGGAAATATGATCAACCATAAAAACATATCCAAAATGCAATTGGTTTTCACACAATGGGGGAAATAAGTTCACTAGTGGAGAAAGTTGGAAGTTATGACATCTATGTCGAAAATTAAGGGTCGTGTGATTTGCGAGAAATGTTAGAATGTTGCAGGGCTCAAAAGAAAAAGAGAACAGTATTTTCTTCTTTAACTTTACCGTATGTTTAACGTTTTTATTTTACGTCAGTTTTGATTTTTGTGACAGGTATGTACTAGTGACACGCCCGCATCCTTAATTATAAACATAGACGTACCAAATTCCGCACATAGTGAAAAGAGAATATATGCAGTGATATTGTAATTCCACTTCGCGACATCCAAACGGTACAGTCATATAAACGTAAAAACAGCGATTAAAAGGCTCAAAATCAAATTTCACTGGATAAGGATGCAACACAGTGACATTTTAGTTCATTGTAGTTCAAAGCACATTTCAGTTATTGAATGAAGTTTGAAAATCGGACATCAAATGCCGGAGATATGACGTAAGTATCACCGGTCTTTGAAGTATATTTCTCTCAGCGACATACCTTCTTATCTGTAAATGGCAAAGTTATAAAACTTCACATGCCGAGTTTTAGTGATTTGAAATAATCAACAATGTATTTACTGTTTTTACTTTCCACTCGCGATGCGAGCGATAGGAACTTTACTTGTTCTTCTTAATATTTCGTTTTCACGCTCGTCGTCCTGAAAGTTTGAAACTACAAGAGATCTCAGTTTCGTAGTACAGTGGCTTTTGAATGGTTGTAATCCACGCGTGGGCATTGATGTCCTCGCATGCGTTTAACAGGTAATAACAAATCATCAGCATCAGCAACATTTTATTTAATGAAGCACCGGGTTGTACCCGGTGCTTCATTAATTAAATTTTTGAGGTTTATTACTTTTATTATGGTTTGGAATCTAATATTATTGCTCCTTGGAAATACTGCACTACCGTGGAAAGTAACCAGTCGATGGCGACTGTAGTGTATTTGAATGTATCCAACGTCACATGGATATAATATATTCAACATTATCATATTAAATCCGACCAGGACTCGGAAAACTTAAAGATAAAATGTCGTTATAAATAGTATATGGAGAATTTTTGTCGTTGTCTTTTTATTTCTTTTGTTATGAAAAAGCAACACCACTATAGGTATAACACCACTTGCGCCCAACACATAATACATTGCGAAATCTGCGGAATCTGAGCAACGCATTAATTTCGTCTTGTCTAATCTCTAGCTTGCAAAGTCTTTGTCGACCTGTTACAAATCAGAATTAATTTATTTATTTATTTATTGCGACTTAACGACACTTTCGACAGCCAGGGTCAACTGGTGTCGGAGCGTTTTAAGGGTGGCGGAATCTGGAATACCCGGAGAGGACCACCGAGCAACGCCGATCAGCTGTCAGACTACCCAACATACCAACTCCACACAATCAGGGTATAAGCATTGGTTGACGACAGGTTCACCATAGACGCGCAGTACTCGCAGTACACAGCGACACCAGGTGGGCAACAAATGTGAATAAAACTGCTTTTGACCTTTAAAGGCTGGATGGTACATACATAGGTGTGTGTATAAGCTACGCCTTGTTTATATTTCGTAAACTTGTGTTTAGAGACAAGCACTTCATTTGTTCCTTCGTTGCAATATCTTGATATTTTTTTTATTAATTATCAATTAAAATTGGCGAAAATACAAACTTATTTCGTTGTGGTGTCCTTGCAGTACGCGCACAATCATATATTATATTGAGCAAATAATCCGGCAAGCGTATTTTGTTGACGACCTTTCTTGTTTAGAGGACGAAGAACACCGAGGAAGACTGTCGCGTCTTTTCTTTTCTGACAGATGACGATTTTTTAAATGTTTTTCTCTCGCATAGTTTTCCTCGACCTTGCAAATCGAAGATCAGTGTAGCAGTCATTAACGAAACACGAAAATGTATCTGTTAAAGATCTGTCTCAGAACTGAGGAAGCCACTTGACACCAGTCGGTTAACAAAGAACTGATGCGCCGAACAAGTTTTTAGAGCTCAGTACCACACATCAGACAACTTACTGTGGTGCGGATATCGTTCTGTGAATACCACTGCTGGAAGGCGATATTTTTCATGGACGGCTTCTGGTAACTCTTCCCTATTAGACAGTGGCACGGAGCAAGGGAGCGCAATAATGTTACTATCTCTAAACCCGCCAAGTTACAAACACCAACCACAAGCTGCAGCCGGTTAATGCATGGTATCATCTGGAAATCAGCTTGGCGAAATCAGTGCGATTGTGAGAACATTTAGAACAGGTTTCACTCCAACGCGTTTGTGTTTGTTTACGTCTGAGGTTGTGTGTACTTGTGTGTATGTGTTTTGTGTGTTTGCGGGTGTGAGGAAGTAAGTGTCAATCATTGTGCAATATAAAACTTCGCCTCTATTCGACTCGCCTGGGCTAAAATACATTACCACTATGTTTTATAGCCTATCTATGAGATAGACAGATTCGAGAGAAACAGAGGGAGGCAACAAGTTAGAGGGTGAGGAAGGGACAGACAGACTCGCTCTCGAACGCAACCAGACCCATCGTCGAATGAGTGCTGAAAAGTTCTATGTCCATTTTGGTGGGAAAATGAGATACTGGAACCATAGGAATCTGCTGTTCATTCTGCGTCGAATACACTCATATCATGCACCAGATATACCGTTTTCATACAAAAAGCAATGGAAAATTGTTCTATCACAAGTAGGAGGGTTTGCATCAGTCCTAGAGTGTTCTATCTTCCGAGCCAATGAGGGTTCCTGAAATTCACATATGATCGCGTTTAGACGAATGGCGTCCGAGGAATTTTCCGAGAGTCTGTATGCGTGTTCAAAGTGAGCTTTCTCAGTATTTAGTGTTTCTTTCTCGCTTTTTTGTACCCCAATAACAAAATAATGAGCGCTTCGTGTGCGCACCTGTACTTTCTTACAATTCCAATGCGCACTATCGTGGTATTTTTGTATTTAGAACAATGTAGCACGGACACCATTTATGTATCATAATTCCCATTTCGGTTTATCTCTGAGATAGAACACGAACGCACTAAACAAATGTCCATCGAATGCCGACGCTAAAGTGTGACAACGTGTCCAATTAAGGGGTTCCATGAGTGGTGCTATCAATATGTTTCAACATTAATCGAGATTACCTGATTCCGAACCCTAGTATTACAATTCACGCAAAGCTGCAAACTTCGGTTACGAACAAATATCTTTATTTAGTCATTCCCCGATTTTTGCGTTCATTTGTCTTAAAAAAAAACTTTCACTTCACGTCTGTCGTAGTCTTTAGAAGTCAGTTAAGCCAAGTCAAAGATGCCTAATGCGCGACGTAGGCGCGGTGATTCATGTGGAGACCAGCTATATAGGGGTCCTAATATTGGTATCTTTATTCGAGTGTGAAGATGAAGTGAAGCCACCGAGGCCATGTGAAACTGAAAGAGGTGTCCGCTCTACGTAAAAGTAATCGACAGTAGCGCCCCCCACCCCTACCCCCACCCCCGACACTAAATACGAGAGAAAGTATGGTTTATGATTGGTATTATCAGATGGATTTCTGGCAGCTGAAAACGGTAGCATTATACCATGAACACTTAAGGCAATAACACCAGAATTGGATATTTTTATTCCAGAAACAGAACACATCGACTATGTCGATCTTAAAGTACCAGTCGT
Source organism: Pictodentalium vernedei (assembly GCA_031216915.1). Classification (NCBI taxonomy): domain Eukaryota; kingdom Metazoa; phylum Mollusca; class Scaphopoda; order Dentaliida; family Dentaliidae; genus Pictodentalium; species Pictodentalium vernedei. The sequence goes on along the minus strand of CM062292.1, from coordinate 41,802,344 downwards.
TATTATAAGGCATCAAGTTGTTGGAAGTCCAGCCGTGTTCGATTTACGCAGGTCTAACATATTGTTTACGATCGAGCGAAACCAAACACATGTTCTTTTGAGCTGAGCTTTGCAGAAGCTGAATTTAAGGAGGTATTTTTGGTTCAACCCAGTCGACGACAACGTCACATCTCAGTGCCCATAGCTCAAGCTTTCACGAAGCTATCAACGATATCTGCCGATAAGGTTAAAGACTTATGAAGCATGTTAAATAAATGTCCTTAGTGGACAAAGAGTGCTGTGAAGCAGTCCTCGTGAATAAGAAAACTAGAAAGTAGGAAACACAGTCCATAAATATATTATGTACTAGTTGGGTCACCCTGTGTTGCCCAGGATGAGAATTGACTGAAAGGTAGAGTGCGTTAGTGCAGTGGTTCGATAGACTTGTTTGCTTGATAGTCCGCTAAATTAGCCGTGTGACTACCCCCACCCAACACCCCCTCCCCGCCTCTGGATCAATAAGGTATTTTACGACATAGTGCCAAAGAGTGCCCGTCGTTCAACACGCATTTTTGGGCTAACAATTGGTGCACCCCCGCTGTTACCTCATCTCTGACCCTCCCAGCTGCAGTTTTGGTACTTTTAAACCCGGCGTGTACCTCCGCTATAAACGCTCCCCTAGTAGACCCTTTTGGGCACTCTAGATTTTCCAATATTCATTTCTATAGCAGACAGACAGACGTGCAGACAGATATACAGACATTTTCAAATATCTAAACTATATTTGAAAATATACGTATGTTTAGTCTGTATGTCTGTCTGTCCGCTATAGAAATGAATATGGGCCAATTCAGTGTGTCCAAAATGAGTCTACTAGGGGTACTTTGTATGGCTGAGGCCGCCGTCAGGTTTAAAATTTCAAAACTGCAGTCAGGAGGGTCAGGGGCAGGGATGAGCTACCGAAGAAGGGGGGTATCCAAAAAAACATTTGTTCGCTCCAAAATGCGTTTTGAACGAAGGACACCCTTTGAACACTCTGTCGTAAAAAAGACCCCGGCGGTGGGGCGGGTGAGGGGGTTGTGGTCAAAAGTAAACCACTCTAACATTTAGTCACTTCTAAACCTGGGCAACGCCGGGTCACCCTGCTAGTTATATATATACTTACAGCAGTGACTCAACGTGTTTGTTAACCAATGTTATAAGTAAATTTCAATGCAGAACTGATCACAAAGCATCTGTGATTGTTGAACCAGCGGTGCTCATTTTCAGGGTTTTATTCATGTTATAGCAAGAGTTTTCTACAAAAAAATGTTTAACCTTTTACCCAACGTGGATAACAGGCGACACTTGCAATAACCAGAACTTAACTTACGACCCCTCATTGGAACGAGCTCAACGGCTCTATCCAATGAGAGGTCGTAATCAATCTTTTGAAGACATAAACCGGAAAAAAGGAAAAACATGGACTACTATTGTGCATAGCGTTGGTCGGTTCTTGCCGTTACGTTGGCTAAAGAGTTAAACATTACTGCATGTCATGCGCGGAATTTTGATGATGCATAATTATGCATGGCTATTATATTATGCCAGTGTGTTTTATAAGTGCTTCGAAACACGTGAATTGTTTTATAGTGTAAGTAACAGGATCTGTTTGTGTTTATCGGTCAACTTCTTTAAAAAATGAGGTCTCTTTTTATTTCAGAAAAGGGACAAAGACTTTGACCAGTAGTGAGTAACACAACAATGGATAAATAATACTTGATATCATTTCAAAATTATAGTTTGATGATCTCTTTGGAGCGCGATGTAGCCCAAGAAAGTGTCTCGTGACACACTCGTTGGCCTGAAGTCTTAGAATGTGTTCTTTTCTGGAAAGCAAATTTTTCCTATTTTATTTAAATGCTAAGTTTCAAATTTGGGGCCATCTTAGCTCATTGCAGCGTGAGTTCTGTCGAAACATATTAGTTTAACGAGTTCTCTCACAAAATAAGTTGAGAAACCGGGTAGGTTTCTAAATTTTGCTTTTCGTTTAACATGAACATTGTATGAGCGTGTGTCATTTCTACATTCTACAACCTCCCCATCCTCAGGCGTACTGTACATCAATGGGTCACCCGATCACTCTCTTCTAATCTTGATCGTGTTAGGTTTATAAATTGCAGATTCCTTACAGTTACTTGCTACTGCATGGTGATTGTCGCCAGATATAATTACAAGTGTCATACTTCCGACACAAAATGACCCTAGGTATCAACAGTGTCATTGTTTGCTCTCTTATTTGGAGAGACTATTTAATGACCTATGTCCCATTTTGTCCCACGATGTTACGGGCGGAGTACATTGAGGATAAAACCACCGATCAGTGGCAAGCAACATTTACTGTTAAACTCATCAACTCACGAACCCGACTGAAATATGATTAGTGCGGTTGACGGAACGTACATTGCCGGTCTGCAATACATCTTAGTACCCAAAGCCATCATCCCCACGAGGGTAATCAGGATTCATGTTAAGAACTAACAGCATCTCAAATCCCTACAGCCGTGTCGTTGAACACCCATAAAAAGCCCAAGCCATGCTTATGCGCACTCAGGAATGGGTCCCAAAACTGATTGTTTTTTTTGAGTGTTTGTTAAAGCTCAGAAAATCAACTAGATTTGAGACCCTTTCCCCAGAGCTTATCTGCGTTACCAGGGTGTCTACTCGATATGGGTATACTTATTTTCATACTAAACTGATTGCCCACCACGAGATCCTTCATCTAAAACATTCAAAACGTTATACTCCTGCTGGTCCATTATTTATGCAAGAATCGGAATGGTGGCTATCTTTTAAAAGCTGCAGACAATCATACAAGCATACAAGGGTGTCTATTCGGTAGAAATAAAGAGATTTGTTCTTTCCTCCTTGTTCTTGGTTTCACAGTAATGATGATTGCCCAGTAACGCAATAGTTTTACAGAAGAATGATGCAAAAATTGATTCCAACTTGGTTTTCGATTTCCTTCGTTCCAATTTTTGGGCAAACTGATAGGGTGGGGCATGTGCGCACATCTGTTCGCAGTCATGGGGTGGCGATTGGGGTTTGGGATGTGATCAAAACCTATAACTTTAATCGTAGCTGAAGCCTGAACTCTGGTCGATTCAGGAACTGTAGCGATTGTAGGTCGAACGTGGTCTCTCAATGTGCTACAAGATACGGTCCCGTGTCTTGTAACACATTGAGAGACCATGCTCGAGTATTATCAAATCATTGAACGCCTTTAAACCGAGAAGAGAGTGTGATGAACCACTGTAGGCGAGAATTTCTGATATTGTTCAAGTTGCTTCTGGACTTTTATGGGGAGGTGGATACAAGATATGATACCACCACCCCTCAATATTTTTGAAGGACTCGACCCCTGCCCCACAACCCCTTTAGTCTGCGCCCCATCCACCACATTGCCAACGACCACATTGTACACTGCGACGAAGCGATTAAAAAATAAATACTTCTCTAAGTATATTCTCGGTGGGGTTGGAGCCATGCTGTTTTTTTTTTCTCTTCCTCCAAGTGCGCTAGAAAAGCTACTTTGCTTGAATTATGTTTGTATACTCGCGTTTTCACAAGTTTCAGCAAATGGCTAGCTAACATTAGCACGACCCAATACCTTACTGAGACGTGAGTGTTATACTGGTTTATGTCTATACACATTTCAGCACGGATCACAGACAGAACATTTTGTGGTCAGTTGTTCTGTGTTCAAAATGTTTTTTTTTTTTAAATTACAGGAAATAATGCACAATCTTTGAGCTTGAAACTTGACATTAATTCGTTTTTTTTTATTCTGTTAACTGTGCAATATGAAATCTTATCAGAATTGTGCCTTATAACACACGAACCGAGATGCCAAAATTTCAAAGTCAATTTCCCACAAAAATAAAAAATGTGACCGAACCTTACAGTACTCAGGCGACGCCATGTGCATTTTTACAGAAGCACATACGTAAGGTCCATGACGTTAGACAGAGTTACGGCTACCTAAAGTTTGTTCAATCGGAATCGACTTTTAGCTGGGGAATCATCAAGCGAAGCATCAAAAGAAAATTACGTCTTGAAATCAGGTTTCTGGTGCGGGGTCCACTATCCAAATTATAGGTACCGTAATTATGTCGCGTGGTGGGACCCATATATACAAATTTAGAACAATGTCATATTACGGATTAATATTGCTAGATTATGTTTTTTTTTTGTTGTAAGATACATTGAACTCCAAAGATGCAAGATATATTATGCAGTTCTGCCACTTACTGCTACCTACACTTACCCCAACACAATAAAAAGGCAAATACTCAGTTTCTGGGATACCCAACAATATACAGGTGCTTGGTCGGTAAATTACTGTGTTGCAACAAAAGTGTTTATTACACGCCTATGCCTTTTCCTCAAAAGAACTTTTTATTTATTTATTTATTTGTTGTGTTTAAGGTCATATACATATACACAGTGGCTAATCATGACTGCGACAGTTTTACGGATGGAGTAAGCCGGAGTACCCGGAGAGAACCACCGAGAAAGGACGAGCAGCTTCCAGCTCCCCGACATCCTAACTCCGCACTGCTGCACAGGCAGGGTTAGATTGGTTGAAGATATGCGTACCATCGACGTGCAGTACACCTTAGTACACGGCGTCATCGTGCCCCCGTGTGGGCAATCGGGGTTAAGTGTCTTGCTCAAGAACACAACGCGGGAGTCCGAATTGATCGCTCAGACGGTCACCCAACCAACGATTAACCGGGCTCGACGTTGCTTAACTTCGGTGATCTGACGAGAACCGGTTACCACAACGCCACCGCGCCGCCATCAAAAGAAATGAACTCCGCTCATTTTCGTAATACTTATGCACAATGGCTAATCGCGACCGTGACAGTTTTATGGGTGGAGGAAGGCGGAGTACCCGGAGAGAACCACTGAGCATGGACGGGCAACTGTCAGCTCCTCAACATTCTCTGTTCTAGCTCCGCTAATGCAGGGTTACAACTGTTGAAGACATATGCACTATCGACATGCAGTACGCCTTAGTACACATCGTCATCGTGTTCCCATGTAGGCAACCTGGTTAAGGCGCCTTGCCCATGGACACAACGCGGGTCGTCCCGGACGGGGATCGAACTCGGAACCTCTAGCATAGAAGTGCAACAGTCTGCCACTGAGCCATCGCGCTCCCCCGTTGTCTTATAGATTATTCTGGGGCCTAAGTGCATACCCACTGAGTTGCTTTTAAACTCTTCACGAACTGTTTTTTTTTCTTCAGCGAGGAAGTAGAATTACTACTTTACTCTGTATATTGTTGATCATTGGAAAGCTATTCAATTGCTTGTATCTTTATACCTTTACTGGTTCATCTTCGAACTTATGCCACGTTATGGAGGACGACATCTGAAAAGAATCACCCTTTATAGGTTTCTATATGCAATATTGTTTACTCCTCTTATAAGATACAGTATTGTGTTCACAGACGCGGTCTTTTTAGAAATTAGATTGCTATCTGGTCGCGGCACACAAAACAGAGGTTCGAGCTATCGTGCATAAAATACTACAGAACTAAGACCGCATCAACAAATGTCAAACGAAAATGGCATATCATATTCATTATCCTTGATTTTTTTTCGACTTGTCAGATTCTATTGTATTGCTGGAAGGTAAGCGTTCAGAGAATTTCGATCGGATCGCGACATAGTCGCGATCCGACCGGAATCCTTCGCCCGCTTTTGTGATCACAGTATTGAATGTTTTATCATTTGTCGAAATCTTCATAATTTTGTTTATCAACATACTATATTAATTTAGGAGTGGGTTACATCCATTGATACTCACATATTTTCAGCCTGAAGCATCGTAATTGCAGATTATGTGTATTTACCGTTGATACTTTCATATTTTCTGACGGTTCCTGGCAATATTCCTAGCAGAAATGTATTTTTTCGAAGAAGGACAATAGACTCTAGTGCAATTAGGTTTTTCCCGGGATATTCAAAATGTTCGAACTATAAGTTTCAGACTGCCAAACCACAATGGTCATAATGGTAGGCACTGGTTGATTCGAAGAGAAAATTTCAGGTTACGGTCACACGAAATAACAGATGTGTATAACCATATGTTCATTTGTTATGTTGCCCTGGTCCCCTCCCCACCCCTATTTTCTAGAGGCTTTAGCATTAACGGGTGTCAAGGTGACAGCTTAATTTTACGATTTGCTGTTTAAAAGTGTATACAGTTTTTATAATCTTTTTCACTCGGGCTAAAGGCGAAAAGTTAGGTATATGACGCACCCCGGAAACCGATTTATCAAGAACCCCATCTGCGTATGTAATTAGAAAATAAATCAGTGAAATCACAATAAACGTGATAACTTTAATGGAGAGAGAGCTTGTAACGCCAGTTAGCGCTTATCTGGTCTGAAACAACGATCTTGCCATATAAGCTTCAAACAAACGACAATCATTTAGCCATCCATCTAATTTTATGGTAATTACTGTTGATAATATCACATTTAAACGTAGCGCACGTGCCGTGTCTAGTGCTGTACGGACAGCCTCATTTTTTGCCAGTGAACGACCGAAAGAAGGATACCACGAAATAACTTAAAAGAGACTTTTAAAGGAAGGCAGATCTACAGCGGCCTAGTTCAAGAGAAGCAATTAAAATGGGAATTAATGTCTTTGCGATCGAATAAGAGTCGGGTGTTTCTGGAAAGAATCCATTCCTGTATCAAGGCGTGTAAGACTGTGGATCGTTGGCGTTGGGCTGGGGATGTACCATGATATACATTAGAGGAGATGTCACATCGGGGCGAACGAATATGTACGTTGTCAGTGCTCAAAATAACTTTTTTTCTTTGCGTAGCAAAATGCTACACATTTCCAAAAAATAAATAGCATTTTGTAAAAATTACATAGCTATTTTTGTATACCAGAGTTATGTTATGCTGTTTTGTATTGAATTCTAAGTAGATAGACTAGTTTCCATCCATTTCTGGGCATTTCCAAATGATCTGCAACACATGAAACATTTACTATGTTTTTTTTTTTACTGCACTGCCTTTAAGGGTTGCATGGACTTGGATATTTTCAATTGGCGTCTTGGTTGTTTAATATGGTTCTCAAAATGGAACTTGGGATTTTTAATTTGATGGGCTTGAAGTTATTTTTAATGGACATTTTATGCGAAATGTTGTAAAAAGAGGAAGAATTTAAACCAATAGAATTCATCTTACCTATGCAATTGCTAATGATGCTTGATGGAGAGTTAATCTGAGTTATGCCTGGAATGTTCCCCAATCAGAAGTAAAGCATCAGTGAAGTAGTTTTCAAATTTGTTTGCAAATTTTCATTTACATTTTGCGATACAAGATAATCAACTGCAGCCTAATAGGCTGCAGTTGATTATCTTGAATCGCAAAATGATATACATAATTGAACATTGTGCAGCTTTTTGCAAGTTTTGCATAGCAAAAAGCGACGCGGCACCGCTTATTTTGAGCCCTGTACGTTGTAATGTAAGGGGAGCCACACATTTCATATTTAGAGTAGTAACAGTCGCGGGACAAGTCGGTGGCCATATATGAGTGTAAGATCAGAAGTAGGAAGTACGAGTTCCGGGAGCTCATCAATGTTAGGATTTGGATAGACGGTAGTACATGTACCTGTTGTAGAAGGCAAACCATACATAAATAGACTTCGCTTTGCCTGTATGAACATTAGTCTGAGGTAACTAGACGGAAACACTTAACACTCGAAGTAGCGGATGCAAAAGCGTCCAGTAAAGTGGCAATATGTTAGCGGCCGTGCGACGGCAGTGGTAGAGTGACATTCCGTTATATGTAAGAGCAAAGGCGTCCATTAAAGTGACAATACGTTAGTGGACCTGCGAAAGTGCACAATTTACTTCACTACATTCGCCGTGGACTGGTCATAATCCACGCGTGGATAGTGATGCCCACGCATGAGTTTACCAGGTAATAAAAATCATAAAAAGCAAAATTTTAATTAATGAAGCACTGGGTTGTACCCGGTGCTTCATTAACTAAAGTTTTTATGATTATTCCTGTAATTAGTGTTTGGAATCTAATATTATTGCGTCCGTGGAAATATTTCTCACCCGTTTCAAGTAACTAGTCCACGTAGACCGCAAAGTACTTACGCCGCTCACAATAACACATTGGAACCAACACGGTAAATTGTTGTCAAAAGAAAGATTTTTGGCTGCAATTTGATTTCTCCCTAATTTCGATGTTGAGTTCCATTGAATAGACTGTTTGTGAACGATATGCTGTTGGCAGAATGATTCACCCCTGATGGCGTTCGCCATAGGCATATGGGTGTTTATTTTATTAAGGTCAGAATTTTTGTAACAATGTGCGCTGTTTTTGCATAGGCTTTCCCTGAATATACTCATTCCTTTCCCTAATCATTTTGAAAGTTGCAAAAACATCCCAGCTCCTGTGAATGGAGCTGAAGCGCCCCAGGCCCACCAACACGCTATCAAACCACCTTCTCGCTCGCGATGGGGTGACAATAGCCATTTTATAAAATCAGGATTCGTTTCGTATTGTACCCTTGGCATTTTCCCCAACTAAAATAGTTTGTCGCATTTCAATTAATGGATGCCCCATTCCCTCACACTAAGATCTTTGGTGCTTATCATTAATGACACCATTAGTGACATCCTGCCCCATCAGGCCTCTGGAAGTCCCAGGCTACCGGTGGTCTTTATGCGATTGGGAGCCTAGAAACAAACATTGACAATGAAATGATCTTGAGTGCAATGGGTGTTAAGGTGGAACAATCAAGCGAAGGAAAAGTCAATGAGGATTAGGGGATCAAGCAGTAATTAATTTCTTGTCATCGGGTCGGACTCATTGAATAAACGTTCGATAACACATTCATTTGGCTGATAGCAGCGCTGAATCTGCGAGCAAAGCCCGCGATTAACCAGACTATCGGACAGCCGGAATGTGAGCCGATTTCCAAAGACATATTTCAGTCTGTGGTTATCTTCAAAAAATGACCTCAAATTCTGGCAATCCAAGAGTCTGTGTGATTGATTTCCCACTGGGGGCATCAAGTCAATGATGGCAATAGCTTTACTCATTAACATGACATGTTAATATTTCCACCAACACCATGCTGCTATTCCCGGTAACACCAAGGCAGGCAGCGCAGCGAAACAGGTGTGGCAACTACTTTTGTTACAACCACTTTTGTTACAGCTCACCACTTTTGTTACAACAATTGCCCACTTTTGTTACAGCTTACCAGTTTGGTTACAAGATCAATCATTTTTATTACAAAATGAGCTCACCACTTTTGTTACAGCCATCGCCTATGCTTGTAACAAAAAAAAATTCCCTCAACACTTTTGTTACAACAATCGCCCATTAATGTTACAAATTTTGTCAGTATGAAAAATTATGTAATATGCAAGCATTGCGAGACGTGATGTTCAGTCATGGTTATCGGGAGTGTGGTTGCTTAGTGGTTAGAGCGTTGGTTCTGAGATCGAAAGGCTGTGCGTTTGATGCCTAGTCGGGGTTACTTACCTTGTATTCTTGGGCAAGGCACTTAATCCCCATTGACCGCTTGGGAGAAGGGTTGCACCATGTGCTGAGGAGTATCGCACGTTGGTAGCACACATGCTTAAAGCCAATACAAACCCTGCTCCCGTGGGAGTAGTACGTTGTCGAGTTGACCGCTACTCGCCGCCGATCGGTGGTACTCCAGCTCCATTTACAGGTAAAACTATATTCGACCCAATCTGACCTCATCTATTAAAGAAAACACCAACAATCCAACAATGATTGTTGAACCAAACCATTGTCGTGCATGTTCAGTAGTAATGCCATACTCTTGCTTATTATTGGGTGATATAGAAACCCGCCAACATGCGACGTCGTGGTGGTGATATGTAGAGTATCGTGCGTATGCGCACGCGTATATCTGAAATGGCACATGCCAGTTATAAAAGATTGCAACTCTTTCGGCCTTAAACCATGTTAATATGTGACGTTGAATTCTTGACCTCTTAGCAGGCTGTCATGCAGATTCTCACCTGACGTAATTAGTCACCTGACCGAAAGTGGGGAGTGAGGTTGTCATTGTAGCCCACCTGAGCGGCCGTCTTGCGACGTACTTTCCTCGGTGACACGTGGTCCCACAGCACATGCACAGAACGTGTTTCTAAAGTGACACATTCTACCGCCAGCCATTTTGAATATGGGTGCGCCATCTTGGTTGTTAGGGGTAGCACGTAGTTGCTATGGATCCCAAATTGACTCCTTATTGGTAGGGGTGTGTTCTGAGGGAGCATTCGACCTGGCAAGAGTATGCCCCGAAAGTTCTGGGATACCCCCAGTAGAGCAGAATACCCTGATTTGAAGGCTTCTCGGGGTTTTCAGCCTATTTCTATCTACTATACAGTAGGACGTGGTTACTTTGGTGTGGAATACTTTGTTGTTGGACAACAGCGTGTTCTGAAGGTACGTTCGATTCAGCGGAAGAACACTGAATCACCACAAACAACCTAACAACGACCCAAACCTACCCCATCGTACATTTTATAGGTCCGAATCCCCACTGAAACTTACCCAAACGTACCTTGTGAACACACCTCCACACGAGTACAATTAGCCCATGGGGAAAGGCCTTAATGAGGTCCTAACTCATAGCTCTCACGGCTTCCTGTGCCCTCTTAGCCCCCACCTTATGTCCTTCCCGGAATCATAGCTCCACCTCATGGCCTCATTTTGCCCTCATAGTCCTCTAGTGAACACTTCCAGTATGAGGATGAAATGTCTTTGAGGTGAGGCCTCAGTGACACCTCACCTCACACCCCGTTATTCAAATCTCGGTTCGAGCGATCATTAGTGATCACCTATGAGGATCACTAGTGATCACCTGTGATGATCACTGGTGATCATTTCCCCATATGAGCATAAGAGTGGTGTGAGCTGAATCCCGGGTCACTGAGTGGAGGGTGGGTCTTCTGGAAGGAGAGGGAGGGTGTCTGTGTCGCTCTTAGCCAGGGTATCTGGTGCAGGGTCATTTGGAAGGGTCCCCAGGGCAGTTCCCCATGGGTGACGGGGAAGGAGGAGTTTGTTAATGACTTCTGACAAAACGTGTGGTATTTGTATGTTGTCATTCACGATCTGAGAGAAATATCGTCGCTTGGCTTCGTAAATAAGAACATTAACTTTGTTTCGTTGGTGAACATAAAGTTCTCGGGGAATTTCAAGTTTAAATTTACGCCACTGTTTTTCGAGCGATCGACGGAGTTGCCCTGCAGTTATTTTTTCTTGAATCATTTTTTCTGTAATATGCCTGACGATGGTCTGTGCATCCTGGATCAAACTTGTCCCAAGGTAAATGGCTTCATTTATACATGTACCTTCTCCAAGCATACCACTTGTGCACAACACTGGAGAGTTCTCGTCGAGTGAAACGAGAATATTTTATGAAAAGTGTTTGTAATATTTGAATCCCAAGAGGCTCACGTCGAAACGACGAAGATGTGTCCGATGCTGGGGAGCGATGCAGTTTTGTTTTCTTCAATTGTATTCTTTTGCAATATGTGTGACGGTGGTCGGCGCGTACATAGATCAAATTTTTCACAAGGTAACTCTCAGCTTATCACTTGCGATTCCTCGCCGGAGGGCACTTATCGAGCTCCTTTCCGTTAGGGATCACATGCATGGAAATAAGGAATACTGGTTTAACGTAACGGTCATGTGATTAGGGTTTACACTTTGTGAAGTCCGAATGTTTTATGGAACGTATTCAAATACAAAATTTGAATCCCAATAGACTCCCGACTGAAATGCTGAACCAAGGAGAGCTGTAGTTGTTTTTTCTTGAAGTGTATTTTCTTTTAAAGGATTGACGGCGGTCCGCGCATACATAGAACATACTTGCCACAAGATAAATTGCTTTTTATTTGCACGTACTTTGTTCCAGCTTATTACATGTGACACCTCACTAGATGGCACCCGCGAGCTCCTTACTGTTAGGGGTCAAATGCCTTGAACTAAGGGATAATGACTCGGCTTAAAGTAAAGGTGAAGTAAATAAGGTTCACATTTTGTGAAGTCAGAATGTTTAATGGACATATCGGAATGCAATATTTCAATCCCAGTAGTTTCAGGTTGAAATGATGAACCTGGGATCAATGCTGGAGAGCCGAGCAGTTGTTTTTTTCTTCTTGATTTGTATTTTCCTCTCATATGCCTGACGGTAGTCTGCGCATACATAGACAACAAACTTGCCACAATGCAAATGACTTCTTTACATACATGTACCTTCTCCTTGCTTATCACTTGTGATATCACACCGGATGGTACTCGCGGAGCTCCTTCCTGTTAGGGATCACATGCCTCGAATTAAGGGATAATGACTTTGTTTAAAGTAACGGTCAAGTAATTAAGATTTACATTATGTAAGGTGAGAACGACTTTATGAAACGTATTTAAATGCAGTATTTGAAACCTAATAGTATCCCGATGAAATGGCGAATCTGGGACCAATGCTGGGGAACCCTGAATTTGTATTTTCTTGTATTGTAATTTTTCGTAAAATGATTGACTGTGTTCTACGTGTGCATAGAACACACTTGCCAGAAACTAAATAGCGTCTCCATATCGTGTACATTCTCCAAGCTTTTCACTTGTTACTCATCACTGTTTGGTACTCATCGAGCCCCTTCCTGTTAGGGGTCACATGCCTTGAACTAAGGGACAATGATTTCGTTTAGAGCAACGAGCGGGTGAATAAGGTTTACAATTTATAAAGTAAGAATGTTTTATGAAACGCATTTAAATGCATTATTTAAATCCCAATACGTCGCCTGAGTGCTAGAATGTCCTATGTCCCAAAGGGGACATAGGACATTCTAGCACTCAGGCGACGAATAGTCTTATGATGAAATGGCGAACCCTGGGACCAATGTTGTGGAGCCCTGCAGTTGTATTGTCTAGAATTGCATTTTTCTGTGATATGCCTGATGGTGGTTAGTACGAACATAGAACAAACGTCCCACCGGTTATGGCATGTTGCACCTCACTAGAGGGTGATCTACATGTTCCTCTAGTGGGGTGTCACAGACCGTGACCCTGGGAGAAGATTTTGCAAATATTAAGGTGATAATTTAGTCAAGCTCATAGCATGTGCGCCCTCTGTTGTGCAGAAATAAAGATATCATCGCGTGTCGTAGTCATAGTATGTGTATGGAAACTCACGCATTATATATACATATATTGTGTGTGTCGTTGTTTACGTGTGTACTAATGCCAAGACACGCGGTAATCCTGGCCGTCTAAAAAATGTTGCTAAGCCACATTCCCTAACAAACGACAATTCGTCACAACATAGACTTAGTCCACATTTGGTTCTGAAGGCTAAAACGTGAATACCATTAATGCAACTAGCACATATAATGGTCCACATAATTGCTGTTAACTTCCATTGTAAATATGTTTTATATTGTTTTTGTATGTTCTTCTTTCATCATGCTACAAATAGTTACTGTGAAATCAAAAAGACACAATATCTCCCGTGGAATAATGTATTCACCTGTTTCACTTGTTTCTACCGTGCTTCCGATTTCCTTTCCCTCCCCTGAAGTGTTGTAATCACCTGTTGTAACCGTGTTTCCGATTTTCCTTCTCTCACACTGCTACTGACACCCATTTTCTGCTTCGCTGCCCAGGCAATTTTAACATTCAGGTTATTAAGATCGATCCTTAGCCCCACTCTTGGAGTACCCGGTGGTTCCACTGACCAGAAAAAAAGGCTAATGGATGATTTAGCTACGTACAGACTAAGAGTGGGTGGGTCTATATTTGTCAATTGCTGTAGCCACTTTACACCATAAAGGTGGAGGTCTTAATTTGCTAGATATTCTGTTGATAAATCTTCTTCTAGGATTTGGAATCAGAGGTTTAACCCTTTACCCAACGTAACGGTCAAAACCGGCCAGCGCTATTCACAAAAATCGCCAATTAATTTTCAATATTTTTTAATTTTTTTGTTTCAAAAACATAGGTTATGACCCCTCATTGGAACCCGCTCATTGGAACGAGCTCGTTCCAAGGAGGTGTGATAACCTATGTTTTTGAGACAAAAAAATGAAAAAAGTTAGTTATTCAAGAATTTTGTTTGCAAGTGTCGTTTGCTTTTCATGTTAGGTAAAAGGTTAACACTGACGCTATGTGTGCATCATTGTCTTCAGGCAACCATGCATTCGACTCAAAACTTCCTACCTAAATCAATGAATGCTTCAGACGAAACGTAGTAGACAAAAAAAAAACTATTAGCTTTTAACCAAAAAATCTCAACGGACGAAGCATCCAACATATTCTTCGTTTGTACCCGGCTTTATGCCAGTATTCTGTTATCCGGAGGCATTGAGCTCAATTCCGGGCCCTCAAATCAGTCTTCAGCAACATCCAGCACAGACAACTCATCTACCGATGAACCTCCTTTCGTCGCGTCGACAGGCCTTAGGCTTTTTCACTCAAATATTCGAAGTCTAAAGCCCAAACTGGACATACTAAAACGAGAGCCCGGCGATTGTGATATGTGTGTTTACTGAATCATGGCTCCAGAACAATGACGATAGTGCCGACCTGCTAATCCCTGGATTTCACGACCCTATAAGAAAGGACCGCCCCTCAAGAGGTGGTGGCCTCGCAATCTATATGAGGAACACTACGGCCGTTATACGCTGCCCTGAACTGGAAATTGACTCTATCGAGTGCATCTGGTTGCAACTACTCGCTGCCAAAAACAACTTTTCTTCTCTCTTTTACTGGTAGCGAAATTCGGGCATTGATACCTAATCTCCACTTCTGACGAAAGAGCTTTAGATACCCAAATGCTTCCCGTGACAATAACCGGTGATTTCAACGGTGACTTACTAAGATCTTGTAATGCCCCCGTCAAGAATCTTTTGAATCATAATAACTTGTCACAAATAATCCCGCAACCAACAGTTTTTACGGTAATGTCAGCCTCGTTACTTGACCTAATAATAACTAATTTGTCCTCAAATATTTGAAGACTATGATGTCGGCAACCCATTCTTTAGAGAGTTCACGCGCTATCACTGCCCAATAACGGCCCATCTTAAGTTCGCCAAAAGAAATGCCAAGCGACGCATATGGCTTTTTCTCTCAAGCAGACTTTACAAACTCCAACAAGTGTATCAGAGAAACAAACTGGAATTATATTCCGTCCTCAAACCAGGCCGCCCAAATCGTTGATGAGCTACCAAATCACCTCCATAAATTGACTAACCAGTACATCCCCACCAAGTTAATTACATCACGTCCTAACGAACCCAAATGGATGCATAACCAAATAAGACTTTATCGTTCGGCCAAATACCGTAAAAAAGAAACGAAACTTCTGCCATTAGGAAATCTAAAGCATTTTACTTCACCAAGGTAGAAAATACATTAAACTCTCACAGGACACCCCCTCACGCCTGGTGGAAAACCCTCGAACTACTCTTCAGAAACAACAGACTGGTATACCAAATCTCCTCTACAAGGGTTCCAACATCTCTCGTAATACAGAAAGGCGTTCTACGAATATTTGTGTTCCGTCTCTATCATTAATGACGATAATGTGTCCCTTCCACCACACACCTTTGGTCCCCGCCGACCCACCTTAGATCATATTTTTAGTGAATCGGAAGATGTACAGGAAGTCCTGAATTCTCTAAAGGTTTCTAAAGCCTGTGGGCCTGACAATATTAGTCCTCATATCCTGAATAAATGCGTCCCATCCCTAGCCAGCCACTGACAGACATTTTCAATCTCTGCCTCACTAAATCCATATTTCCACCACAATGGAAAAGGGCAAATGTTTCATCCATTTCCAAAAAGGCTTCCCGTAACAGTTTAACGAACCACCGTCCGATCTTGCTCCTGTGCTGTGTCGGTAATGCGTTCGAAAGTTGTATAGCAAAGGAATTTCGTAAATTTATTGACATGAACTGCCTTCTCACAAGGTACCGATCGAGTTTAGTCCCCAAAGACTCCACAGTTCTTCAGCTTTCCGAAATCTATCATACAACTAGTACCGCCCTTGACGAAAGTAAGGGAATAAAATTCGTCTTCTGTGACATAAGTAATGCTTTTGATAAAGTGTGATACATGAGCTCCCTGTATAAACTTGAAAATATCAGTATAACCGGTAATTTATTAGCTTGGTTTGATTCCTACTAAAGCAACAGGTATCAGCGCGTTGTAATTAATTCCGAATGCTCTTCGTGGGGAAGAACGAACTCGAGTGTTCCACATGGTTCGATACTACGTCCCTTTCTCTTTCTTGTCTATATAGACGACATCGCGAATGGACGATACTTTCCTATATCTCATCATTGAAGACCCTGCCCAGGCACCTAAAATTATGTCTGAAGACCTAGACAACATTGAATCCCAGTGGTTGATTGACTTTAATTCCACAAAACCGAGTCTTTGATAACCTCACGCAAGTCACTCTGACCACATCATCCCACTGATATCAAGGAAGTTACCCACCACAAACATCTTGGTCTAATCATAAACGACGTTGGATCCTTTGGTAAATATATTTCAGAAATCCCAAGTAAGTCCTGGAAACGAATATTCCACATAAGGAAGTACAAATTTGTCCTCGATCGAAAAACGCTGGACAAACTATTTTTCACTGTCGTTCTCCCCTTATTTGAATACGCGGATACCGTTTGGGACAATTGTAACGACTACGAATGTTCCGAGCTCGAAAAAATCCCAGCTTGAGGCTGCCCGCATAATCCCTGGTGCTACACGAAGTGCAAGCAGAGCCTCTCTATGTGCGGAAGCAGGCTGTGTGACCCTCCGTACTCGTCGAGAAAAGCATAAACTTATACAATACTTCAAAATGGCTCATCATCTTGCCCCAAGTTGCATATCATCCTTAATTCTCCCACCGGCCTCCGCTACTCACGACTCTTCCCCCCCGCAGCAACTTAGACATTCCATACTGCCACACCAATTCACATCTGAATTTCTTCCTACCCTCAACAACCAGACTGTGGAATAGTCTACCCCAGGACATCAGAGAGAACGGTTCCTTGGGAAACTTACACTCAAACCTAAACAAAAACAAACTCCCTACTCATAAATTGTTCCATGCTCACAGATCGCGTGGGACTCAAATATATCACTGCAAACTTCGTCTGGACTGTAGCAACCTCAGCGACCATCTGTACAACAACGTACTTACTAGTTCACCCTTATGTGGGTGTGGATAGCGTGAAACAACGCACCAATATCTCTTCAATTGCCTTCTCTACTTGAACATAAGAAGGAGCACGTTGGAACAACTTCCATATACTATCAATACGGATACTCTACTGTGCGGCATAACATGAAAAGCAGACGACACTTGCAAAAATAATTCTTGAATAACTAATTTTTTTTTCATTTTTTGTCTCAAAAACATAAGGTTATGACCCCTCGTTTGAACGAGCTCGACGAGCTTGTTCCAACGAGGGGTCATAACCTATGTTTTTGAGACAAAACATGAAAAAAATAATGAAAATTAATTGGCGATTTTTGAGAATAACGCTGGCCGGTTTTGGCCGTTACGTTAGGTAAAGGTTTAACTTCAATGTCGAAACCAACTCTGATATCTTTCTCAACTTGCATAAATACATAGAAGCAACTCATAGATTTGCTTGAAAAATCTGCCAATTTCTAGCCATTTACTTCTACAGTTACCTCCGCCTTAGTGTATACCTGTCCAGTGAGACTACTGCTCGACTTTCGAATCTAATGCTGTTTTGCCTGTGTTTGTACCTTTTACCTAAACCTCCTAGCTAAAGCCTCAAATACACATCAGTTTCGTTCGGGATGCTAGCAGATCCTAGGTTAGGTTCTGCAAGAGGAAAATAGTTTACAAGGTACCGTGCTAGGAACACCTTGGACCTCAGGTTAACCACTGGTAATAACTCTCCTGCTCTTGTCCGTTGAAGCGTGCAACGTGGAACCTGCCATATCGATTAACTCATTCGCACGCGCGTGTCGTTCTGTATTTATTACACGCCGTCACGTCTATGTAATAAATAAAAACAGACACTCATCAATTGGTTTGGCAACTATCAACAAGTTATTTAGCAATCATTTCATCTTCTGGTAATGTTTACAAACACATGTGCAAGTTTGGGGGAATTTCCGTGGGCATATTTATAAATTGGCCAAATATATGGTGTACGTATGTTTGTAATGTCGTAGTTGAGTTAGTTCTATTCAATTTGTTATCATTATACGGCTAATGATGATCGGTTTAAACTCTCCTCTCTGAACTTTGGAAGCACTTCTATACACAAATATGTTTTTATTTATTTTCTTGGCTTTGCGATAGCTTATTCGAACGCACTCGCTTCGTTTAAACCACACGGCTTCCGTCAGTGCAGGTCAAACAGAAATTCCAAGTAGGCGGAGCTATGTTAAGTTTCGACAGATAACATGGTCGTCCAAAAATAGTCCGTCGAAGATTTCCGTTCTGCGCATGTTTTTGGAACGGATTTTCATATTCCGCCCGGGTAAGTGTTGATGTAGATGGGGATTTCATAGAACTGGCGTGTGAAAGAATGCAAGTAATGGAAACCGAAAGAAGGCAGACGAGATATGGCGATCTACTGACTGCTGAAACACATCAGTGATTGAAGATGGCTGCTTATTTAAAGATTAGCAACTTATGTTAAAACAAAACAACAAGACTGTAAATACTTTCCCTACAATGCGCATTTATTTTGAATAGACTTAAATATATAAATTGGACTCATAATTCATTTCCACATTTCACTGATTGTACACACAGAAAATGTCAGAATGAACCCTGCTGTCAGGATTTTTTTTCTCTCTTCATTATTGTATATTTATTTATTTTTTCACATTGTAAGAATAATGACTGTCTTGTTGTTGCGGTTTTTTTTTTTTATTCTGCCGTGGGCATGGCAGGAAGACACCCAATTTGGCTATGTCACCGCCCTGCAGTGCGTCATGTATTTCATAATTGTTAAAAAACATTCATGTATTTGTGGACGCCGCAAATAGAGTATCTTGAACATTCCTATGAGGTGTTCCTCTTAGTCACGATCTGGGAACACCTATGTAATGTAAAAGAGTGAAAACAAACAAAATTCTACGGCACTAGATGTGGGGGGGGGGGGGGGGGGGTAACTTGCTTGTGTTCGTTATTACATTTTTCTCCCTTTACCCAACGCATTCGATATGAAAATGTGTTTTTTTTATATAACGTTTTATTCAGATTTTCACAAAATTTCGGCAGAGCCAAATTATAATGCAGGCACATGCAGTGTCGAGTGCACACATAGGTAATACAGATACGTATCTATGATTTTATAGTTTTTCTGTACACCATGCAACAGAGTTTGGGATGCCATCTGGCGACGTGGCTCTCCTACTGATAAATAATCCGGATTCATTGTAACGGATATTTAATTGTTTGTGACTAAAACAAGTTATTTATTTACACATTTAGTGGACCTTTTTCATTAGCGATTTCCTTAGAAGCAGCCGGAGATCGGACGAATTCAAGTTATGTTGACGTACGGTCCGGGAAAATCTGTGTCCTCAAAACACTGGCATGCTGTCTGATAATAACATTTTAAAGAAACAGACAGTCACGCGAACAGCGATATTCATCTATTTCCTAGATTTTTTCTTCACGGGTTCTCTGGCTCCAGCCTATGAACTCCTTTTACCAGTGGTACAAGACAGTGTTAGTTTAAGCCTGTCAGAATTACAGTGTAGCGGCCAGACAATTTTGTGATCCGACGGGTTCTCCTAAATACCAGAACCACACAAAACTCCTATTTAAATTACACTTTCTCATTGTATTGATAAAAAATGTTTTATTTCCTGGATGCTTTGGGCTTTGCAACAAGAATAGGACTGAATTCATCTTGAAACTGGTCAATGTCGCCCTGGTCTGACCAACATCTGGTGGTGGCGATTCTGATATTTAGTATTTTTCTCAAAAAATGGCAAAAATGCCTAAATACCAACCTCCCCAGAACCGACCTCTAATTAACATTTGCACACTGATTCCAGACAAAGTATTTCATTTCTACTGATTCTAGTTTGTTTTAGCATTCAAAAGGAAACTGAAATTGAATTTATTACAAAATGTGTGAATGCATTTCTGTCTGTCCACCCATCAGAGAGATGGACAACTCGTACCCTGGGCGTTCGTACCTTGGACAATTCGTACCTTTTTCTGGACGATTCGTACCCCGATGTCTGGACAATTCGTACCTTGTCCCGGGACAATTCATACCTTCTGTCTGGACGATTCGTACCCCTCCTCTGGACAGTATCCGACAGTCTGTACCCCCTATGGACAATTCGTATCCTCTTCTGCAAACTCATTCAAGCCTTGCTTAATTACCCCCCTCTGAAAAATTACACATGGTGATGGGGATTGGGAGAGGATTATAAACTTGGAGAAAGAATAAAAAAGGCGATGTCATTTATATTATTTTAAAAAGACACAGACTGTTAAAATTCATGACGAAAAGTTAAAAGCAAGAACAGACACTTAAAAGATTCAACGTCACAACGGCAAACCTCAGAATTGAAAACGCCAAAAAGAAAATGCTCTATTGAGGGAGCTCAAAATTAAATTAATTAAATTATTAAGGCAGCATGCTCTATTACTTATTATTTGGGGAGTTATAAAATTATTTATTGTTAGATCTTCATCTATTTAAAGAATTATTGCGGCTTCATAAAAAACAAAAATAGATAATAAGCTACATGTAAATGAGGTAGAGAAAACGTTTCACCTCAAATCTAAGTTTTGTGATTCCAGTGTTTTAATTGTAAAACTACATCCATTACTACCCACTATCAATTTTCTTTTACACCGTTCGGACCCGAAGTCGATAATACTAGAGATCACATTTTCACTTATTCTGTTAAGCGATGGTTCTCACACTGA
Organism: Pictodentalium vernedei; assembly: GCA_031216915.1. Taxonomy (NCBI): domain Eukaryota; kingdom Metazoa; phylum Mollusca; class Scaphopoda; order Dentaliida; family Dentaliidae; genus Pictodentalium; species Pictodentalium vernedei. Next base: position 41,781,339 of record CM062292.1, on the reverse strand, counting down.
AGTTTCATTTTGATACATAAATCTTTTTTTTTATTGATTGTTTCATGCATGTGTTTATGTTTGTATTACTGTCACTCAGTCGACTTTTCATTTTCATTTCACTCAGCCAGAACACGAGTCAATAACATTTAAATTAATACATGAGACAGTTTAGTAAACTTCCTCGAGAACCGTCCATCACAGACAGTGTTTCTTTGCTTTTCATTTGCTCGGTTCTACATGCACATTGTCAGTAACTGGCAGCTATTTTTCACACTGCAACCTTCCCCACCTTACACACATACACAAACACAAATATATTAAACATTAAAGAGCACTATCTTTTTTGAAGCAAATATCTGATCCATCCACTTTGGAAAACTGTATGTACATTGTATTTTCCACAAATTTACTCTTTTTATCAAAATGGGTCATGGGTGTCTGTAGGGATTAAATACAAGGTTGTGAAAGTGTCTTTATGGGTACTCGTAGCATGAGCACCGCACTACAGAATCAATATTTGATGTTTTTTGGCATGTTAATCGTACCATGAGATACCACAGCAGCTGTAATGGTCATACTGTTGGAAAAATTCAATGTGTAATGTTTTGTCAGATACATACCAATGACTCTAGGTGCCTTAATTGAGAAGTCTTAGGGATTTTGTTTTGTTTTTTTTTTACAAAAATTGCAAAATATTCATCAAACACAATGTGAAATATCTTAAGAAGCCAAAATGCGATTTAAAACTATCACAAATGGGAAATTTAATATCATAAGCGGTTTGTTTTGTGTCAAAATCAATTAATTTATGAATTATAGCATAGTTTTAGTGAAAGGGGTTTATACTGGGATCTAGGGGACACGTTCAGGGCTTTGTTTTACCACAATATGTGGGGACACCTTCAGGGCTACATTTTGCCACATCAGTAAGTAAAGTAAGTAAGTAAAGTTTATTCAACAGAATATTATAGTACAATAGTTGTGGAAATCTGTAAATGTAGGTAATTAATTATATTCTGTTGGGAGAAAGCATGGCCAGATTGGCCGTCTACCTGCTGTCTCCAGTAACGTAAACATAAATGTGTTGAAAATGTGTCAGAAGAAGCTCTCTGGTTCTATAGAAAATAATTATAATAACAATGTTGAACTCTAAACAGTTCCTTATATGCAACGGGATGATGGGATAAGAATAATGGGATTGGGATAATAGGATAGAAGAATAAATGGGTAGATGAGATACAAATAGATCAATAAATAAGTCATGGAAGACACCTGACCTTATCATTGATCCAACCTTCATTGGCGTCTACAATCGTTACAGTAGGGATTATTGCATGTTACGAAGAGTATGAATTTAAAATTGTCATGAAAAGTTTCTTCTTGAATGATCCTCTGGTGGAAGTTTCTCTTAAAGTTCTATCGCGCTCATTCCATACTTTCGGAAAAGCGTACTTTGGTAACTGAGCCGAAAAATTGGTCCTTGGTTTACCACACTGCAACAGGCCTACTTGCCTCGTTTCCATACCCATTGGATATATATTAATATTAAAGAAGTTTTCAAACGTTTTTGGTAAATTAGAGTGGTGCCAGTCAAATCTAAATAAGGAATCTTGTAGAGGTCTTTCAGTTTTAATATTCTACACTTTCCAAACAGCGGATCGGTGTGGCAATTATATTTTTTTTATTATTAATCAGTCGGATTGTTCGTTTTTGAAGTGAGATTAATCTGGGAGCGGCATTACTATGACCCCATATTTCGATTCCGTATTGCAGGTGACTGTGTATTAGTGAAAAGTACAGAGTTTTAAGGGCAGAGTATGGTAGGACGTGTTTTTCCTTGTCCATTACATAAAGTGCTCTCGATACTTTGGTACATATATTAGAGATGTGAAACTTGTATTTAAGGTTTTTGTCCGGATATATGCCAAGAAACTTTATCACGGGCTCGCTATTTGTGTCCGCCAACGAGATGTCCTGGTTGTAGACACTCAAACGTCTATCATTTGTATTGTATATTTTATTTGGTGGGCTGAACAGCATATACCTAGTTCGTTAGGCATTCAAAACAAGGTGGTTTGCAGCGCACCAATCTGTTAACTTAGACATCTCGCGGTTCGCAACACTGAAAAGCGATTCAAGACAATAGTGAGAAGTACGAACTGTAGTGTCATCAGCAAAGGACAAGAGATCTAGCTGTGTTGCAGCACTAAAATCGTTTACATATATTAAAAATAGAAGAGGGCCTAAGATTGATCCTTGGGGAACACCACACTCAGTGTTCGCGAATCCAGAACTGCTTCCGTCATAAGTGACGTATTGCACTCGCCGATCTAAATAACTCGGAAACCAGTTGTTGGAAATGCCCCTAACACCATAATACTCTAGTTTTTTCAATAAAATGGTGTGGCTAATAGTATCAAATGTCTTTGATAAGTCTAGGAATATCGATTGAGTACAATCTTTCGTTGCCTTGCCGTTATTGTTTGCAATACTATGGAGAAGTTGTAGTACGGGATGTATGGTTGAATGTTTTTTTTTCTAAAGCCATAAAGGTGCTGGTACAGGATATCGCACTTAGTTAGGAAGCTTGTTAATCTTTCTAGAATAGTTCTCTCTAGCAGTTTTGAGAATGTGGGCAATATGCTAACAGGCCTGTAATTCTTGAAGTTCTGAGGGTCTCCTGACTAAAGATTGGCAAAATATTGGCAATTTTCATTATCTCGGGGACCGCTGGATAGCGATAGATTTATAACATGGGCAAAACTCCTGCAATTTCATGAATCGAATTTTTTAATAAAAGTTTGGTAGATAAGCCATCACAATCTGCACTCGTCTTGGGTTTCATTAAATTCGTTATTGAAATTAATTCAGCAGGTTATGTTGGTGCCATGAATAAACTACTTGGATTTGGCCTCGTCATGTAATCTGTGTACTCTACATCGGTATTGGGGATTTCCTCAGAAGTTTTTTGGCCGATTTTTGAAAAATATCATTGAAATGGTTCGCGATGTCGTTAGGGTCACTGATCTCATCGTTATTCACAAAGAAGTTCGTGGGAGCTAGCGATTGATTGAGAGTTTTATGAATTGCACTCCTTAGAAAGTCCCAAGTTTTTTTCATGCCATTCTTACTGAAAAATAGGATGTTTTCATAATACATAGCTTTACTCTTCCGCTTTACTTTGTTAAATATGTCACAAAACATCTTGTATTTCTTTTTATTTTGTTCAGTCGGGGTTTTTAGCTTTTTTTTCTTTATTTAGGCTAGATTGTAAACGACCTTTTGTCATCCAGGGTTGCTGCTTTATATATTGATTGTTGTGGGCTACTTTTTTAGTGGAAATGCCGTGTTGAATGCAATAAGGTATAAGTCGATAAAAATAGTGTATGCTTCATTTACACAATTTGAGTCCAGTACCGATGAGAAATCAGTTTCGGCCAGTAGGTGTTTAAATTTTCTCCAATTACAGCTATTGAAAATACGTTTCATATTGTGTGTTTTGCTTTCATTCTTCGTCGGATTTGATAGGCAATAAAATGTACCAAAATTGTCGGCCAGATCTGTAATGACTACCCCAGTTCTGTAAGTGGTTGATGGACTGTTGGATAGGATATGGTCTATTAAGGTAGCAGTGTGTTCTGTTACATGAGTTGGTTTGTGATGAGCGGAAGAAAGCCTTGACTGATTATGGTGTCTATATATTCAGTTGTTTCAGGATATGGTTTGAAATTTTAACAAATCAATGTTCATGTCTCCCATAATATAAGACGTTCTATGTTCCTGGTTTATTTTTTCAATAATCTGGAATAGTGAGGAAGTATACCTATCGAGATCAGCTTTTTTTGTGGGGGGGGGGGGGGGGGGAGGTACTTGGTCTATATATCACACCAACCACAAATGATCGTTGATTATTTAATATCTCCGTAAAGAGTGACTCAAAAACATGAGGTATAAAAACAGTGAGATCGTTGCGTATTTTGTACTTTAAAGTGCTTTTTATGAACAAGCCAACATCCCCTCTACCATCATTAGGGCCGGTGTGACAGGAATGGAAGTCCGTAGGAAAATTAGTCTCTCTGGACTATTATTCCGCAGAATTATAGTCCTAGGTCTAACATGTCTAGGAATAGTAGTCCGCCGGACTACTATTCCTAGAAATGTTAGACCTAGGGCTATAATTCCGCGGAATAATAGTCCAGATGGACTAACGTTCCTACGGACTTCCATTCCTTTTACACCGGGACGCGTTTTGATCAGAAGTGGGTGGTAACCATTAAGTTCGAAGTCAATGGTGTCTGGTACCTAAGAAATTTCCGTAAGTCCTATAATATCAAAGCTTTCATTATTATTTCGAAGGTTCCCCAGAAGACTGATTAGGGAGTCCCAATGCGCACTTAAACCCTGACAATTGATATGGAAAAGCGATAATGGATTTTGTATGTCAGCCACTAGGTTTCTGTACTGTTCCGGGGAATAATATTTACAATCATCAATTGAAGATAAAAGGCTATCTAAATCACCTGCAACCCTATTTTGGTTTTGACTGAAGAGTTTTGAAAGATCGTACCGACTGTCAGTTTGTATCTCATCTTGGGTTACACTATTTGGGCCCGCCATTTTAAATATTATTGTTTATAGCCGTTATAAAGAAGCTGGGACTGGTCGGCCTGGGGAAGTTGCTGATCATACTCTTTACATTACTGGTGTGTTTTCTATTTTGTCCTCTTTTGGCGCATTCAGCGATGAACAAAATATATAAAAGAAAAAATCTGAACAAAAATCAAAATAATCTGAAATGAACCAGCTAAGTTGGGTGCGCAAAGCAATAGTGTCCTTACGTTACAAGATTTTTCAGGCCAATGTTCAGTTGTGTGTCAATGGTGAGGTACAATTTGGATGGGGCTATTGTTCAGACTGCAGATTACATATAGGCACTTCTATCTCTCATAAATTAACAAGAGGCCACGAAAGACTAGAAAGGGTCATCAATTTGCTGTATGTTTGACAATCCGAGCATCAACTGTCATTCTTGTTCTGAAGAAGTCAGAGCTGCACTGACTTCACTGTCGAATGAAAACACACGACTGTGTCAACGATAAGACAATCAACTAGCGACACACATTTTCAATTGCTGGAGATTACAATGCGTGTCTTAGCTTTGGGCAGTTGAGCTCACGACGAAACTCGCTGTATTCGCATGGTTATTATTGTTGGTTCAGTGAGCTTCACACAAAAGGTGGAAAAGTGTGAGGCAAAATTCAGTGTGTTAATGTGTTAATGACTATACCGGGACAGACAATATTAATGATATTAATGGTGGTACAAGAAGTTAAGGGGTTGTACCAGGAAAGGCGAGTTGTACCCGAAATAAGTTTTGTCGGAGCCAATGAATCCATATATAGTAACAATACATGACTACTAAAAGACAACTAGCTGTTGCTGATGGGGCTGTGGAAGATGAAATTGTGACCGACACAGCCCCACTCTCCACAGCCACATCAGCAATGTGTCAGTAATTTGCATAAATATACTCTCTTGTTAAGTCGCAGTTATATCTGTTATAGGAACACTTGCATTGATCATGGGCCACTTTAATCTGTAGAGCTACTCAGAGCATAATTGCATGAGTATAACAGTTATGTCCGTGACTGGTCGGCGATATGAGCTAGATAATTTAATCTGTAGTGCTACTCAAAGCATAACTGCATGACTATAACAGTTATGGCCTTGACTGGTCGGCGATATGAGCTAGATAATTTAATCTTTAGTGCTACTCAAAGCATAACTGCATGACTATAACAGTTATGGCTGTGACGGGTCGGTGATATGAGCTAGAAAATCAAAAAATAGCAAACCAGAGATCTACTGCAAGTCAATTAACGGTTGTTTGTGTTGGTGGAGGGGAGGGGGGATACAGTTGTGGCCAACACAATCTCACTCTCCATAGACAAATATTGAGACCAAAGATTTACCTGTAATATGTATAAAAATTTACTCTCAGTACAGTTGTACCCAAAATAGGTTTTGTTAAGTAGCAGGCTAGTGAATCCACATATAGCAACAATGCAGGACTCACAAGACAATCACCAGTTGCTGGTGGGGCTGCGGAGGCTGAAGCTGTGGCCCACAGCAATATCAGAAACCAGAATATTCTATAAATACACTTTCATTGCAGTTGTACCCAAATTAAGTTTAGTTAAGTCAAAGTTATGTTTGATAAGAACACATGCACCGACTATCGACTATATCATAGTATATGACAATCCCATCTGTTGCGACTATATATGGCTAAATCAGCAACCAGCAGTTAGTATGAATATACTGCTATTACACTCGTGCCCAAGATAGGTGATGTAATTTTTGTTGAGTAAGAGCACTTACACTGGCACTGGTCAGGGGCCAGTTCAATCTTTCAGAACTGCATGAAGCACAATTGCATGACTATTAGAGTTATGGCTGCGACTAGTTGACTATCTGAGGCAAAGACTCCATAAAAAGCAACAACACGGGGGAACTGCAAGGAGATTGACAGTTGTTGACTGGGATCCGGGGATGAAGACTTGACCAGCACCACACCACTCCCCACAGCCGCACCAAAAACAAAAATAAACAGAAACTACAATTACCTATATCTATTTCTGTTAAATTACAATTGCAATTACAATCACCAATATGCTTTCCTTGCAGCTGTGTCCCAAGTAATTTATGTTAAATAAAAGCACTCGCACTAACTGGAAGCCAGTTCAATTCATGAGAATTAGATGAAGAATAACTGCATGAATATTACAGTTATGGCTGAGACTGGTTGACTATCTGAGGTAATCAATCCACATATAGTCGCAGGTCAAGACAACTGCCGGGCGGTCAGCAGTCATTCCGGCCAACACAACAACCTCACTCCACACCGCCACAACAATAACTAGTAATTTGTATGAATATACTTTCTTTGCCGTTATACTCCAAATAAGTTTGTTGATTCACAGCTATGCCCGTCAAACTCAGCACACACAGTAACAACACAGGGCCACTGTAAGGCAGTCGGCAGCTGTTGGTGGACTGTAGAGGGTGAAGCTGTGGCCAGCACATCTTCACTCCACACTTCTCATCAACAACCAGTAATTTGTGCAAATATGCTTTCCTTGCAGTTGTGTCCCAAGTAAGTCTTGTTAAGTCATTGCTATGCCTGTTAAATACAGCAGATACACAGGACCACAGCATGACAATCCACAGTTGTTGATGAGGCTGTGGAGGGTGCAACTGTTGGGGGAGGGGGGCAAATATAAGGACCAAAAATTGACCCGTAATGTGTATAAATATACTCTCAGTACAGTTGTACCCAAAATAGGTTTCGTTAAGTAGTATGCCAGTGAATCCACTTAAAGCAACAGTGCAGAACCACTGCAAAGCAATCACCAGTTGTTGGTGGGGCTGCAGAGGGCGAAGTTTTGGCCAACACTACCTCACCCTCCATAGTCACACCAGGAATCAGTAATTTGTACAAATATATTTTCATTACAGTTGTACCAAAAATAAGTTTTGTCGGAGCCAATGAATTCACATATAGCAACTGTTCATGAATACTGAAGGACAACTAGCAGTTGTTGATGGGGCTGGAGAACATACTTTCATTACATTTGTACCCAAAATAAGTTTGCCGGAGCCAATGAATCAACTTATAGCAACAGTGCATGATTACTGAAGGACTACTAAAGGACAACTAGCAGTTGTTGATGGGGCAAAAGAATATACTTTCATTGTTGGGGGGGGGGGGGGGGGGGGTAATGTTGTGGTCAACACAACCTCACCCTCCACAGAAAAATATAAAGACCAAAACTATACCTGTAATTTATATAAATGTACCCTCAGTACAGTTGTATGCAAAATACGTTTCGTTAAGTGGTAAGCCAGGGAATCCACATATAGCTAGCAGTTGTTGATGGGGCTGAGGAATATACTTTCATTGTTGGAGTGGGGGGGGGGGGGGGGGGGGTAAGGTTGTGGTCAACACAACCTCACCCTCCACAGACAAATATAAAGACCAAAAAATTACCTGTGATTTGTATAAATATACTCTCAGTACAGTTGTACCGAAAATAGGTTTCGTTAAGTGGTAAGCCAGTGAATCCGCATATAGCAACAGTGCAGGACCACTACGAGGCAGTCACTAGTTGCTGGTGGAGCTGCAGAGGGCGAAGCTGTGGCCAACACAACTTCACCCTCCACATCCACATCGGGGGCCAGTAATTTATATAAATATACTTTCATTACAGTTGAACCCAAAATAGGTTTTGTCAGAGCCAATGAATCCACAAATAACAACAGTACATGAATACTAAAGGACAACTAGCAGTTGTTGATGGGGCTGAGGAATATACTTTCATAACAGCTGTACCAAAAAATGAGCCAATGAATCGGCATATAGCAACAGTACTGAAGGACAACTAGCAGTTGTTGATCGGGCTGAGGAATATACTTTCAGTACAGTTGTACCAAAAATAAGTTTGCCGGAGCAAATGAATCAACATATAGCAACAGTACTTGATTACTGAAGGACAACTAGCACTAGCAGTTGATGGGGCTGAGGAATATTGTTGGGGCTGTGTTGGCCAACACAACCTCACCCTCTACAGCCACACCAGGAACCGATAATTTGTATAAATATACTTTCATTACAGTTGAACCCAAAATAAGTTTTGTCGGAGCCAATTCACAAATAACAACAGTACATGAATACTGAAGGACAACTAGCAGTTGTTGATGGGGCTGAGGAATATACGTTCATTACAGCTGTATCCAAATAAGTTTGTCGGAGCCAGAGAATCAACACATAGAACAGTACATGATTACTGAATGGACTCCTGAAGGACAACTAGCAGTTGTTGATGGGGATGAGAAATATACTTCATTACAGTTGTATTCAAATAGGTTTTGTCGGAACCAATGAATCCACATATAGCAACAGTACATGATTACTGAAGGACAATTATCAGTTGTTGATGGGGCTGAGGAAGGTGAAATTGTGGCCAACACAACCTCACTCTCCACAGCCACATCAAAAACCTGAAAAGTGTCAGTAATTTGCATAAGTATACTCTTTTTACAGTTGTACTCAAAATATATTTTGTTAAGTCACAGTTGTATCTGTTACTTGCATTGATCAGGGTCCAATTTAATCTATGTAGCTACTCAAAACATAATTGCATGACTATAACAATTATGGCTGTAAGTGGTAGGCTGTATGAGTAAGATAATTCATACATAGCACAACACAGGACTACTGCAAAACAATTAACGGGTGTTGATGGGGCTGTAGGTGGGGGGGGGGGGGGGTGTCACTGCTGTTGTGCTTGCAACGATGATACTTGAATTTTTTTTTTCCAAAGGAACTTCACACTTCATCCTTACACAATATACAAGAAACTTACACATGTTCATCACATATGTCACAGGTAAGTAGCAATTGGAAACTGGACTACTGTAAAGCTGTTGGGGGGAGGGGGGAGGGGGGGTGGTTCACTGCTGTTGAACTTGCAACCATGATACCTGAATTTTTTTCTTTTCGTTTTCTTTTATGGAACTTCACACTTCATACTTACACAATATACAAGAAACTTAAACATGTTCATCACATATGTCGCAGGTTAGTAGAAACTGGTCAAAGTGTTTACTCTGTGAATTCTTTCCATTGTCTCCCTCCCTTTTCCATTACTTCCAAGATTAATGGAACACCAACAACACGAATTCTGGTTTTGGAGCCCTTCTCTGTCCTCAACTTGTAGGCTATGCCTGAGAGCCTTCCTCTCTCCTTCTTCAGAACAGGCGGTAAATCAGTCCGTACAGATTTCCTGATACCCCTCAATGATGCAGTTGCATTAAGTATGGTATGTTTGTCCCTTTCATTACCTAGTCTCAATATGATAGGCTTAGGAGGTGGAGGCTGCTTATTCAAGAAATTGGAGGATGGCAATCTATGTGCATTGGCAATTCCTCCCACGATACTTGCTGCAGTATTCCCTTCCCCTTGGAGGTCTTTGGTGATGAATTATTGAACTGTGGTATATACATTCTCATAATTTTTTTCCCGGACATCATAAATAAGGAGATTGTACTCTCTATCGTGAATCTCTGACAAAATCAATTTTTCCTCCAATTCTTTGACTTTAGCCTGATATTCCAGCCTCAAGCCAGGAATGGAAGCATTCTCAATAGCCTCCAGCTTTTGGGCATTGTAATCAACGCTTCGTACAAGATCGGCATTTTCACTTTTCAGATTTGTTATTGTCTTTGACATTGTGGTCAATTCCATTCTCAAATCAGAAATCTCCTCCCTCATACTTCTAAATTCTGTTTTAAAGGATTGTTCCGTATCGATAATTAGTTTTTTTAAGTCTTTATTGGTGATATCCTTCTTTATTGGCATTTTCACTCCAAGTTTTTAGACACAGGCAAAATATTTTTACAGAAATTAGGTGTCAGTTGCACGAAAATACGACACGTAAATATGAAAAATGTTGCGATCAATACATCAACCCGCTCTCGATCGACAGGAATGAGAAAGAGACGCACAAAAGTTTCATTTCTTCTCACTGATTAACTAAGTATTAATTATTCATGATAAACATGGAACACGGTAGAAACCAGCACCAAAACTTAGCAGGTCATTCACAACACCTTCACATCGCCGCCATTGAAATGGACGAAAGGGGGTTATACTGGGCTCTAGGGGACACATTCAGGGCTTTATTTTACCACATACTGTGGGGACACCTTCAGGGCTATATTTTGCCAAAACAGTATGTAGAAGAAAAAAAAATGACATCAGTTGTTAGGATAAAATGGTACTGTCTATTGATATTGGTGAATTATATAGCTGCAACCCCAGCTTTTAAAACAAAATTGACATTCATATTGTTTTGTGGGGTTGGAACACTACTCTTTGTCTTGCTGTATGGTTAAATGGGACAGCAGTTTCCCCAATGTATTGCATGCTGATGTAGATTTTATAGTTTTATTTTGGGATTAGTTTAGTTTTCAAAAAAGCTACATGAATTCTTACCTCTCAGCTTACACATTAGGTAACAAGGTAGAAAAATCTATAGGATGCAATAGCAATTTTTCAGCCAGTTGACACCGTTTGGTCTCTTTTCCTTAAAAGAAAAAAATCCCATGTTTTTGATTCAGTAGAAGCCAAAAGTTGAACTTTCATGCAGAAATGACACTTTTTGTCACATGAAAGATAGGATTATGAGAGATTATTTCACATTTACACATTCATTGGCGGACCACACACCTTACAATACTTTTTATTGCTTTGAAAAGTATGTGTTGTCATTGTCAGCAATAAGGGCCATACATTGCAAGCACATCCACACCTTCAGCAAGTGTAGTCTCCGGGGGCACACTACTGCCTCTAGCAAATGCCAAATAACAACCTAGTTTAGCCTACATGTATTTACACATGTAATTAAATCATGGTTCCCCATCATAGTACTATGGGCAGAGGTGAGGTCCAATTTTTCAACCCCCTTCCAAATCAACATTCAAACCTACAGCCAGAAAACCTATATTGCACTTCTATTTACTGGTATTTAGATGTTTGTCCGTATTACGTTGTTAACCCTTTACTTAACATGAAAAGCTGATGACACTTGCCCACAGAAAACGAGAAATTAATGAATATGGGATGGCAATATTTGTGAAAACCGCCAGCAGCTTTTGGCCGTTATATTTGGGAAAGGGTTAAAAAATGTTAGAAAATCATTTCTGCATTGAAAGAGTATTTTGGAGCACAATTTTTTTCATTTGTTTTTTTTTTTGGGGGGGGGGGGTACAGTGAAAAAAAAAAAAACAGAATGAAGTTGCAAATGCGAATGAATATCACTTGTGCACAGCTATCAATAAAGTAGACTAGTACTAATAAAGTAGTCTAGTATTAAATTTTCTCTCTTCTTTAATGCACAGCCCCCGTGTTTGGGTCGATAAAAGTTCTCTGAAGGGTTATGCTTGACAAAGATATTTGAATCCCAAAATTAAAGTGTTGCGAAACTACTTTGTTTAGCTCGAGCGTTGTTGTCACGTTCCCATTTTATAGCACAAAACTACAGTAACAACTGTGAAATATTGTTCTCTTCTTGAATCAAGTCCCCATCCAACTACCCACCCATACTGAAGCCTCAGTTGATGAGAAACGTTTAGAAAGACTGTACAGTATGTTTTTGGAAACTAAAGCCAATCTCAAACACTCTCAGTTTCCTATGATTTGCTTGAGACTGCACCACTCGAGGTCCATTGAGGTTTTTGTTCCTTTGACAATCTTGTCCTCGCTCTTCTCGCAAAATGTTCTATTGTATATCAGTCTTTATTTCTGTGTAGACTTTCAGTTTGTATGACTGCATGCCCGCATGTCTGTCCATCAGACAAAGTGTTTATACGCTTTTCATTTTACGGGTTCTACATTTTCAATAACTGACAGCTGACTATTTTTCACACTCTAGCCCACCCCGACCCCTCCCCATACATATTCACACCGAGCCTGAAAATAAGCAATCTGTCATTTAAAGACTGAGGTCCCCGGACTGTGAAATTGATGATGCTATCCAATACGGTGTGCCAATTTATCCTTAGACTTGAAATCTTGATTCAGACTGAGGTTCACAGAGGGTAAATCTAGTGATGCTACCCTGCTCTACAGGGTAGCATCCCCAAATTCACCCTCTGGTGACCTCATTCTGCAGATGACAGTCTGCTCATTTTCAGGCCTGATTCACACGCAAATATATTAAACACTAAAAACATCATATTCTTGAAGCAACTATCTGATTCATCCTCCCTGGAGACATGTTTTCCACAATTTCACACTTTTTATCAGAATGGGTGTTTGTGGTGATTAAATCCAAGGTTGTGAAAGTGCCCTAATGGATACTTGCAGCTCAAGCACAGCACCGCAGAATCAATATTGGTTGGTTTTAGGCATTTTACCAGAGATTCCACAGGGGCAGTACTGGTCATACTGTTGGAAAAAAACAGTGTTTGATGTTTTGTCAGTACCACACCAATGACTCTGGGTGCCGTAACTGAGAAAACTGGCTTTTTTTACAAAAATCGCAAATGATTCACCCAACAGACTATCGTCAGTCTTATGATTTGCTCCTACTGCGGTCACACAGTCATATAGTCTTCTTCAGCCCTTGTTACCTTATACCACTACTACCACTACTGCAGCCTTGCTACCTGAAGTTGCTCGAACGACTAGAATCACATCGAGAAAATAAGCCATCGAGTAAATGCTCGAACGTGTGACTGTAGGTATTGGAGGATATTTATGATGGGATGATTCGGCATTGGAGGACATTTTTAGGATACATTTTGGGGGATACCTACCTCAAGATAGTTATGGTTTCCTATTACCTGATCAGCTTCGGGTTTCTATAGCTCTAACATCAGTACTGTTGTATTGCCCATAGTCATCATCATATGTCCTACGATAAGCTTAAACAACATTTACCCAATACAATATAATCTTCTACCACTCTTCCAGTCTTGAACCACAACTACTGATTTGTAGCACTATTACAGGCATGCACTCGACTCTGCCCTCAGTCAAGACTTCAACAAGTTCAATCAGATTACTTAATTTTCCCCAACATATACTCTTTTATACAGAGTTTAAGACCCCCTCACTCGACCAAGAAAGTTCCCTAACTTTGCTTGTACAGCCAGGTTGGCGAAACTAAATGTTATGACAGATGCGGGATTCCCGTGTAGGGATCTGAGCACTCGTATAGCAGAATCTTCTATTTTTATCATGTTCTACTAATTTTGAATACCATCATCCTTATGTGGGCGAGCTTGTCAGTACCTCGCCAGAAGCTGCATATTACAGAGTAGTAGTTTAAAGGGTATTCTTGTGGATCTGCCTTAAAGTGGGAAGTCTTCGATATCATAACACCTGATGTTTAACAGGACCACGCTGAAGATATGATATGCTGGAGTTGTTGGCCCCTGTTGAATATTCATGTGCCCTTTAGCCCGTCTTTGTTCCTTGATCGGGTTATCACATACCCAGTTTTCGTAGCCAAGTTTTTGCTGCACAGACGCTTTCCCTGCAGCGTGTCTTGGATATAATAGGTACATATTCTTGGCTTTAGGAAAGATATAGGCCTTTGTTGTACGTAAAAGAGATAGCTCTGCATACAAGTTACGGAAAATGAAGCACTGGTGATTATAAGACATGGACGAGAGAATCAGAGATAGTTTTGACTGGATAGACGGTAAGTGTTAAAGTAGCATCTGCAATAGGCATACAAACGGGATTCTGGTAAAATCAGGTCTAGTAGCCCTATTACATAGAACATACACACAGGAGATATCTCGGTCCTATAGCATTACGTGTTCTTTTTATATGCCCCAAAATAGGGGTTCGCCAGTCCGTTTTTGGTGGTTTGAGTTAGATTTTGGTGGTTTATAGGGGTTGTCAGCTCTATCAGGGTAATTCTACGAAGTATCCAATCCAGAAAAATACACCTATTCAATAGAACTTACTCCCTGTGCCCCTCGGTACTATAGCATTACATACAAAGCCAATACAATGGGGAATCCGTATTAAATCAAGTCATTTTTGGTGATTTGGAGAGATTGTCGGGTTGTTTGTGGTAATTCTACGAGTTGGGGAATTACTCTTGTAAAAAGGAACATATCCTCCGAACATACCCCAGTCCTATTATAAGCCTTTGTGTAACATAACAACCACGTGCTGCCATAGAAACCAAGATGGCGGCCTCCAGTATACAAAATGGACGACGGAAACACGTATCACCATAAGAACACGCGTTGCGCATGCGCACTAACACCGCATATCACTATGGGGATGACGGCATCACAACATGGCCCTTCTCGCTGGTTATCATGGCAACCGAACATGGCGACATTGGGTCACGTGCCTATGATGTCACTTCCGCCTCCCCCATTCCCTCTCCTCAAACAAGCACGGTTGGGTACATGATCTACTACGCTTAATGAACCAATTTGCTATTGAATTATGATATTTTGTCAGTTTAAAAAATGAAGATTTATTTTACTACAGCTTGTCTAAATTTCTCGATTGCCATATTTGTCGTCACGTTAACATATGAACATACATGTGTGGTTCTGTTTTTATTACCTGTCGCTGTACAACAAGTTTTGGCAGTCTGTTATATATCACATAATCTCTGCTATTTCTGCGATATATAGCATCTCTTTCCTGAAAAATCTTGCTTGGGGCCTGCAGTATTTACCGAAATTAACAATATTGAGTATGCAATATTACTTGTCACGTATTTTCATATTACAACCTTTCGTTACAACGAGCTCAACGAGCCTTTTCCAACAAGGGGTCCCATGACAGCGTTTTGTCTATTTTTTACTAAATTATTTTTAGTTGACTGCTAATTTTTTTCGGGATGGCACGACCGGATTCGTGGGGTGAAAGCTCAATTGAATTTTAGGTTCTAAATGGCTCATATCAATTAGTTATTCATAAATAGAAAATGCAATTCTGCAAAATGCAACTGTAAAAGTTTTATAGTGTTGGCCCCAGGCTGGTTAGACAGACAGACAGGCAGACAGGCAGACAGACAGACAGAGGGGAGGGGAGAGGTGCACTTACAAATGAGATGTACGTTATTTTCTGTCTTGGACGAAAGGGGGAGGTACAGAGAGGGGGCGACAGCTGAGAAGAAAAGTGGGAGGTTTGCATTTACAAGTGAGATGCAGGTTATTTTCAGTCAGAAGGTACGGACGTTCGACAAAGAAAGGAAAATTCACACGTTACCGGAAGCTGTGACAAATACAAGCAATGGGAACCAAATGAAGGCAGACAAGATAAGGCGAGCTGCAGACAAAAGAAATACACGGAATGGCGCATGTGTGTGAATGGGTGAATTGATATGGCACGAGTGGCAGAGCGGAAAGATAGAACGAGAGGCTGCAGGCCTTGAGTTTTATCCTCCCGCGATGGCACCAGTGGAACATCGATTTACCCCTTCACAAACGCGTGTCATACTGTGTTTATTACACTTGTTTACGTCTACAAAACACATTAAATGAAGGACACTCAACAATTCATTTGACAACTATCAACAAAAAGAATACATTTTTTCGCCAACCAAATTTACGACGGAAAGCCGTTTTACTATTTCGTCTCCCGAGTTCCAATGTGTTCTGTATGCTACTGGCACATACAGTTAAAACTAGAAGTCCTGTCAAGAATACTGCGCTTATCTAGGCTTAATTGGGCGTTGGGATTGCGCGCAATTGCCATATCGAATGGCATTCAAAGCACGGCAGTTTCTCTTGGTTACTCAAAGCAAACACATGCAATGTTTATGCCAATGGACCTCCAGGTTACCCGGGGGTCCATTGGATGAAACATTGCTTGTGCACAGGCCATATGTACATAATTGTATAGCCTTAGTATGGTCATAACGCGTATATTAACGCGCATATCAACGTGCTATTTGTGCGCATTTCATGACAGGACTTCTAGTTTTAACTGTGGAAGACATTGGAACTCAGGGGACGATCTTTGGCTATCACTAGCGATTAATATTGTAATTGCTGTGGCCGATTTGTGAACATCCCAGTGAAATTGCGCTTCTTTATAAAAAATAGCCCGTCAACGATTTCTGTTCCACACATATATGCGAAACAGATATTCATTTTCCGCATGGTTTTGTGTTGCAGTAGATGTGGAATACAAAGAATAGGCGTGTAACAAAACATATTAGTGACTGGAGATGGCTATTTATTCAAAAAGTAACAACTTATGATGAAACAAAAGTGCAAATACATTCTCTACAATGAACATTTATTTTTTATAGAAGTAAATATATAAAATGAACCCTTAATTTATTTTCTCTAGAACCATTATAGATGGCATGTTTCACTTGGGCACTATCTGTGAGGGCCTTTTGAAAAAAGGACACATACTATTACATTTTATACGACAATAGGTGTTGTGCGGCAAATTTTCTGGTGCTTTATTGATCGTTTTAGCTCTTTACCCAACGCACACTACATCAACATTAGATTTTTAAAAATATGTTTTCGATTTTGTTTCACAAAATTTCGAGAGAGTCATATTAGGTGATCCTCCACTAGAACGAGTAGTTTGACCTGTCCGTTCTGGTGAGTACTCACATGATATGGTTTTGTTGATTTTTGTTTTGATCTGTTTTCAACTGCTTAATTTGGAATTATGCAGGATGGTGCGACCGATTCGTCCGATAACGGGCAAATTGAATTTTAGGTATTAGCTAGGTGGACACGTCGACTTGGCAAATGAAAGTAAACGAGGTGGTGAAAGTGAGAGTCATATGAATCAATCCGTGAAATTGTGATAATTTGAACGTGGAGAGTCGACAACTAACAGAGCGTAAACGAAATGGAGTCTTCAGAGAGACAATAACTCAACAAATCTGTACAAATGCAAATTGAAAATACAACCGAGGTTCAGCTGAAATACATTTTCAGATCAATCTGATTGTTCGTGAGTTTCTATCTCTCTAGAGTCCTTTATATTCTCCGCACGTAAATTTGAGTTTGAACACCGCTGTTATTTTAAAACCTGCAACGATGAATATGTACGCCTACAGGGGTGTAATAAAACTGTTGATGTTGCACTGTTGATCCGGATAATAGAAATCTGACTAGCTTTCTCTAGTCTAGTGCCATCTGAATGAGCTGACGGACGCCACTTGAAAACAAACATGTGATAGTACGGAGCATTGGACGGAGTTCATTATTTGTTTTTCGTATTTCCAAGGTTGTGCGAGTTATATTAAAGAACTCGGTCTTTTCTATGTAACAGGGTCCATCTGTCAATGCCTTTTAAACATGTGCTTTTGTTTAATATTTGCAGGGTTACAGGTCAGACCAGTTATGAATATTAATTTGTTTACTGATATCTGACCAATGACAGTGACCAACTGAATTCTCACTCACCTCCTCGAGCTGCACTTATTAACTTTTGTCGCCGAATTTATAAGACATTCTACTTTCATACTGCTAACACCTATTATTGATATACTGCCACCTATATATTTATTTGTAAAAATAAATCTAGATTTTATATATCTGGTACGTATTTCTAAATAACAATGTAGGCTCGATTTTCGATTATTACCGTTATTTGCTGTTATTTATTCGATTCCATGTTCTGTTACTTGTGCGATTCTGCAATATATTTATGCACATAATATATATATATTTTACAGGCTTCTTCGAATAGAATATATTTAATTATTCTACCCACAGGATGAGTTATTTTACTAATTCTTTATACACCCGAGGGTTAAATCTATTCAATATTATGTTGACTAGTTGATATTTACTTAATACAAAGTCACCGAAACTTAAATTCTTTCTCGAAACCAACTGTAGCTAACCCCGGAAATGTACTTATTATGCCAGGAATTGTTATTGACCAATCAGCTTCAATATCTAGTGACTGTATATGAAACTGTGTAGCATCGAGCTGACCGTATGTGGAACGTATATACGGTCAGTTCCGACATTTTGGTTTTGACATCCAACAGGCTCGCTTCGATGTTTTTCATAATTTCGCGTGTTCGACGAACAACAAATAATCTCGCGTGTGCGTCTGTTGTGTTGAGCAACGTACATCTATAATACGTTTCTTCCAACCTTTGAGAAATTTTAATAAACAAATGCAAATAAATACAATAAATAAACCACTAAAACGGCATGTATAGAAGCCAACTGGCACTGTCTGACGCGAATGATGAATGAAACTGTTCGCACTTACCTTCCTGAAAGAATTGTTAATCCATTTGCTTCAGTTGTTTTATTTTTCCAGTACTTAACACTGAATTAAAGTTGTGAATTGTTAATATAAACTCCTGTTTATTGAGAAAAAAACTCCGTTGTTTCAGCGCCTGCTACTAGCACATGACGTAAAAACGGGAAATTCCCTGATAGTGATAACATAACATTTGCGCTAGGAATCTGGGTACACTTATGGTTGTGTCTCTTTCAAAGGACTGGCATAATAAATACTTTACGGGGCTTTCAGTGGGCGGATATGGTGTGATATAAGGCTCAGTAAGATCAATATTATGCTCGGCCTTCGGCCTCTCCTAATATTGATCTCACTTCGCCTTATATCACACCATATCCGCCCACTGAAAGCCCCATAACTTATAATATACACCTTTATAGATATAAGAATAAAAACATGGGGCTCTTTGTTCATTTATAGACCAGGCAACAGAGGGGCTTTGAGTTCGAGTCTAGACAGAGGTATTTGTTATTGGCTTTGTGCAAGCCACTTACTCTATGGAGTGTCGTTACGCAAGCCACTGATGCAACTTTCACGTTTCCGTGTTCATCAAGAACGAATCAAGTTTAGGTTCCGATTGTGCCAGTTTAACAGTTGGGGAACCTGACAGTAACCTCAAGGGCATGATCTAGCCATAAACCGCAAAACTGGTTGACATGCTGTGGCACATTTTTGTAACGAATGTCTTTATACACCAAGTAAATAGACAAATATATCAAAACATACATAAAGTAATCCCTGAAGTGGAGAAGCAATGAAACTTGAAATGATCAAGTAAGAAAGCACATCTTAAAAGATAAAGCAGCCAAGAATATGTGCGTGAATGTTTGTTCCCTGGTTAGGTGTTTTATTCACAGAGGGCGCAGCTACATTACAAAATTACTTTTTTACAACACAACAGATTATTTCTCTAAAAGTAATACAGTACGTGGAGAGTGTATTATCACAAAATCACCCGCAGAGTGGAGATTCCACCCAAGCAATAATTGCAAATTTGCTGCAAAGCATAACAAGCACAAGCAAAGTATCAGCCAATGGACCTCCGGGTTAAACCCGGAGGTCCATTGGCTGACACTTTGCTTGTGTTTTTAGTCGATATATACAAAATTTGAAAGTTACAGTTTGGGTGATAACTCCACTCCGCGGGTGATTTAGTTACAATCCACTCTCCGCGTACTGTACGTGAAGTGCAAAAAATCTATAAAAATCATGTATTGCATAAAGAATGAATAAAGAAATAAAACTCTGTTTTAATTATATTATTTCCAAATGAAACAAAATACTGCCTTTTGCTTGGCTGAGAGGTATGGTGTAACTTGCAATCCAGGGTAGCTTTTTTAAACCGTGGTTAACTACGGTGTAAAAACAAGAATACGCAATAGCAGGCTATTAGGCTAAAAAAGTACCAATTTTTAATTATTAATTCATACACTCTGGTCTGTTATGTTAGATCAAAAATCAAAATAAAGAGAATTTAATATTCATATGCAATAAAATATTACAGATGTGGGGTCATTGCAACTAGATCATTGAGCCATTTCCAATGACATCCATATTTGTCTGGGTCTATTAAGAAACTTAAAGAGTACATATCTTCTGTCAATTTATTGTCACAATTTAGGTTAAAGAATTAAGTACACCAAAATTCTTGGAAATAAATCCGCTATCCTTGTGTTTTCCGGGGTGTTTGGAAGTTTTGTTTAAACATATTTTATTTGTCAAAATAAACAAAAAGTATTGGACAACAAATGCTCAACTCTTAAAACACGTTCTTTACTTTCT
Organism: Pictodentalium vernedei; assembly: GCA_031216915.1. Taxonomy (NCBI): domain Eukaryota; kingdom Metazoa; phylum Mollusca; class Scaphopoda; order Dentaliida; family Dentaliidae; genus Pictodentalium; species Pictodentalium vernedei. The sequence continues at coordinate 41,760,737 of CM062292.1, read as the reverse complement.
ATACGATTAAGAGGTAAATGCAGCATGTTTTCAAATATGTACACATCATAATAAACAATACGCTATTCAAGATTGCAATGGTGTTAATATGGTAGATATTCAGCGAAAGAAAAGACAAGGAAGAAAAGAGGGGGGACTGATACCATGTACTCATCAAACAAATATCAAACTGTCTCCAGCCAACTCACGAGGTCGCAGCGCTCCAGAAGAGCCCCATCACTGCAAGGTGCATGCAGTGTTTTATCATCACATATAAAGTAGGCAAGCTACGTCTAACGATATATCGTCATCTGACAACCACAATGCTCTCTCTTCCACCGGAAGATAGAACCCCATGGTTCTCACGTGACAATAGTATATACGTGACACTTATATATATGATCAGTTCCAACATGTATAGCTATTTCATAAACAAGATCCTCCAATCGTAGTTAACACCTTACCCATCAAGAAAGGCTGAGGAAATTTGCAACGAAACCTCTTGAGTTACTATCCCTTTTCCATCCTCTGTGCCAAACACACAGCTCATGATTCCTCATTGGAACGAGCTGAACGAGCTCGCTCCAATTAGGAGACGCAAGCTATATTTTGAGGTTAAAGGAGAGAAGAAATTAGTGATTTTGTGAATAGCGCTGACAGATTTAGACCACTACTTCCGGCAAAGGGTTAATCATGCCAGTCACTATAGACGACTTGCACACCACTCAATGGATACCAGAGCATTGTTTCCAATGATGTGGCACTGTCCACCATAGTAGACCAGCACTACATTATTTTCCGGGGGCCTGGAAACATAGAACTAACTACCTCCTGAATGAATATTCTCAAAGGTATTGAATCGACTGGTTGCTTTGATATACTTTTGTGTAACCCGAAATAGATAGTCATTTGCAGATGGTGACATGTTAGGGTTACCGTAGAGGATATCCGTAACAGAATTAATTGTGATGTTGGCCAGGTCCTGTTGTAGTATTAATCTTTCATTGGTATACCTTGGGCAGACAAAGAAGTAGTGTGATGCGTCTTCCAGTCCGTTGCCACATGAGCAATTTGGTGTGTCGTGAACACAATTTTGAAATTTGTCAACATTTAATGCATGCATTACGTAGTCTGCAATGTAGCATATTCATCTTTCTTGAACAGATTCCAAAATACGATGGTGGCCTACATACCTCCAGGTTCTTTATATCAATGGGAAGTGAGTCCCAATCTGAGATACGAGATGGGATGAAAGAATTTTTCAATAATTCAGTGTGCATCAGAGGAATTTTGAAATTCGAACGAGCACGTGTGTTATAAGGCGAGTAGTCCTGGAATGACTGGGGCAATAGTTCAAGGAGGTATTTTGGGGCATCCCCATGGATAATTTTGAAGAAGGTCACCATCTTATGCAATTTGCGTCGTTGTTCTAGGGTTTCCCAGCCGAGTTCGAAAAATACTCTCGAAGACGGTACCAACCTAATGAGTCCAATTATTATCCTCCCGGCTTCCGTGTGTATTTTATCTGGTCTAGAAAGTAAGTAATCGGGGACTCCGGCCCATACTACGTCTGCGTACTCTAATATTGGAGGTATAAGAGACTTGTACATTATTTCAAGAGTTTTTCTGCTCAGTGTAAATTTAAGCCTTCTCAACTGGGAAAGCCTAGAGTTAGCTTTCTTGCATATGTTGGAAATATATGTGTATTCCAGTTCAAGTCAGCTTGTAATGTTAATCCGAGGTGTGTTTGTTTAGTTGTGAGATCCAGAAGTTTCCCCCCCCCCCCCCAAATCTCACACCTGGACCCACGGCTACTGCTTACCTGGTAAATAGCATGACCTTGGTTTTTGATGGGTTAAAATTTACGAGCCACTGCTGAGCCCATTCCAATACAACATTAAGTTCAAGTTTAATGTCTATACTGAGCTGATCAAGATCAGAATTGTTTTTTGTTATACATCATATGTCGTCTGCGAATAGCATACACGAACCTGCAGAGGACATATATTCAGAAATGTCATTGATGTAAATCAAAAAGAGTAGCGGTCCCAGCACTGATCCCTGCGGTACTCCACACTTAACGGGGAGATAGTCAGAATAAGCAGAATTTATTATTACTCGTTGTTGACGTTTTTTCAGGTAGCTATCGAACCATTCCAGGATGGATCATGTAATACCATATTGCATCAATTTAAAAATAAGCCCCTTATGCCAGACCCTATCAAATGCTGTTGATATGTCATAAAAATCCTCTAGTGAGAAGAGACGGTTGTCATAGGCTAAACATAAGTTGTGGAATATTTCTAGTAGCTGGAATACAGTACTGTGATAACTGTCGCCAGCTTCCAGTCTGATTGGTACGTGCGAGAAGTAAGTGACTGCTGGAATAATACAAGGAGTGGCTTGCATAATGTTTGCCGTGTCTCCTTCAGCATTCGATTATTGATGCTGTCATGGCCGACTGCTGTATTGATTTCTAGCGAGCTCAATATCTCGTAGATGTCTGCTTGCATAACATTAATGTATGAAAGAATTTCTGGACTCTTGGGACGGAACACAGGCAAGTCATGTCCTTCGTCGTGGATTTCGCTATTTTTATTAGAAACGTTGTATTAAGCAAGTTAGTCATTTGTTGATCACTGGATATAGTTACCAAATTTCCAGCGTCAGTCACAGTTTCAAGGTGCTGAACTTGAGACTTACTACCAAAATTACACAATAGTTGTTTAACGGTATGCCAAAAAGTTTTCGGGCCGCGATTTATAGAGAGAGGTGTCTAATTTAGAGAAGTATGTAGATTTAGCCTTTTTCTTCATATTATTTACCTTATTACGGATATGTTTATATTTTTCAAAATTAGGGGAATTATTACTTTTTAGGGCTCGTTGCCTTAAGCGGTCTCTCTTCCGAATTTCCCGACGCAGTGCAGAATCGAACCATGGCTTATCAGATGGGCGGGCAGTAATATCGTAGCACGGTATACATTCCTTTGCAATTTCGATAAACCGTGTCAGAAAGTTGTGAAGTGAAGTGTCTAGGCTGTTGTTGCTATTACTAACTGTTTGTCTGGGATATAAAATTATTCATTTTAATAAAGTTGGCTTTGTTATAATTCCAGACATGTCTATCATTGGGTCAAGTAAAGTACTTGAGTGAGAAGTGGTGCGCATCGATTCGGTTATGGTGTTTCTTAAGTTAAATGTATCAATAACCTCGTTTAGTGCACTTGATGGATTGAGAAGATCGCTATTCAAGTCACCAGTAATTACCAGTGATGGGTTAGTACAAAATGAGTCCTCAATTGCGCGTTCAAGTTTCACCCAGTAGCCCTCGGTAGAAAAATGAATTGAGCGATAAGCTACGCATAACATAAGTTTCATTTCGCTAGTGATTTCGAACCAAAGCATCGATTGATCAAACTCTAACCGAGGCATTCGTTTAAATTTGACTTGTTTAGAAAAATAAACTGCATGGAAGTTTACACAAGTCTGGGAACTCATACACCCTACGGCTTCGCCTCAGGGTGTATGGGTTCCCAAACCGGTGTAAATTCCCACACACCCTGGAAAACACAAGGTTAACTAATAGTATATGAAGTACGTGAATATTAATTCTAATTATACTTTACAATGGTGACAGACGTTCGATACATCTTCGCCTATACAAATTAAGTCTTATATTGTAACATATTATTGGAAGCTGTTCCTCGAGCTCATTCCAACAGCCTTTCACATAAAAAATCAATATTCACACACATCCATTTAGTAGAGTAATACTATTCATCTTGTCATGTGGTTCAGTGGTCAGGGTATCGGACTTCAAACCGAGAATTCATCGATTCGAACCCGGCTGGGGGTAACTGCGCTGTGTCCGTGGACAATGCCCTTTAGCCCGATTTATCACACAGGGCGTGTGGTAGCGCTGTGTACTACGACGTACTTCATGTCGATAGTGCACTAGCGTTCAGCCAATGCTAATCTTGCAAATGCAGATTTAGTCCGTTGCGGAGTCCGACATTGCTTGCCGCTTCTCGGAGGTTCTCTTCGGTAATCCGGCTTCCTCTATCCGTAAAGCTACCCAAGGTGACCCTCTTTGTCTTACGTCTCGTTAAACGTCAATAAGTATATAAATAGGCGGGTTATTTTTCCGGACCAGATTTTGCAAATAACTTTAGTTTAGACATACCCCAAGAAAAGCGTTTTATTCCAAATCTGATTTTAACCATAACGTGGTATATACAAAGGACTTTCAGGATGGTGGCAATAGAGCTTTACACATTTAACCCTTTGAAGAGATGAACCCATTTTGTCAGTCCAGGAACATGATACTTCATAATTTAAATAAGGAGAATGACTGTAAAGTGAATGTGTGTGGCAGATCAATTAATATTTTCAACGTCCAGTCTTGATGCCATTGATTTTACAGGAGGGAAGATACCACCAGAGTTCAAAGGGTTCTCTGAGTATTGGTCTTTCATTGTTTCCCTATATAATGGAAGCTTCGCTGTTTATTTATTTATTTGTTTATTTGTTTATTGGGGTTTAACAATATGTACAACAAACAGGAACACCTCGGGTCGAAAAGTTGTACGGGTGGAGGAAGATGGAGTATCCGAAGAGGAGCCAGACTCCAACGTACAACGCCGCACATGCAGGGTAAGCATTGGTTGATGGCAAGTGCACCACTGACGTGGACTACGCCTTACTACACAGCGCCATAGTGCCCAACGTCAGCAATCGGGATTAAATTCCTTTCCCAGAGATACAAATTCCCAATTGTTCAAACTCACGATTTAGTTATATTTCAAAACAACACATGTACTTGTATAAAATCAAGAAGTTGAGCTGAAACCATCTCCCAACAAGTAGATTCCATACATTCGGCCCCTCTGTATTTTTTTCCAAAACACTTGGGCCACTGTCCAATATTACTTGTATTATACAAACCTTGAGTTTTATTCACATGTACATGTCTGTATGAATTTGAAGGTCGATTTGCACCACTGTTTCTTCGAAGTTTCCATTAGCAAATTCGAAATGTCTCAAATCATATGACCAGTGTGGTGAAATAATTATTATTGTACGAGACATATGTACAATTGTCTTTGTATGTATCCGAGTTTGTGTGTGTGTGTGGGAGATTTCCTGTGTTTTTGTATTGTCAAATACCCCAGTGGCATAGGCCTCCTTTCCCACCTGTAACACCCACCAAAAAACGTCAATATTACAAGATCCGCGTAGAGGTGCAATTGATCTAATTAAACATACCATTTAGTGTAAATTTGCGTTTTGCTGAACCACGATATGTCGCCAAATAGCACTGTTGGGGGCACATTGTTTAGGAATTTCCATCGTGTGGGAGAGGGACTCATTCTGCCAATTTACATATTTTTGAAAACAGCGGTCACTGAATGATTTTGACTTGGATATATTTCTTAGGTTTTATTTTCAATAATTCAACAGAAAGTAAATTGAGTTGCCGCTCTATTATTATTACCTAATTCCCACGCTCTCGAGGCATTTCTACTACCAATTAATTTTTATTCACATGTGAGGACGCCTATAACCGCGTATAGCGCTAATGTTGTTTAAAGGGCCGTGTTGTGGTCGCCTGTGCTGTGTAATACAACGAACGCCGACTGTACAAATGTTCACACGTGGTTGAAGAGTGAACTGACCATACTGGTTTGATTACAAACGCACACAATTTGAATGGAAGGTCAGCACCCTAAAACTAAAACTCTCTACCCAGGGGGAACGGTCTGCTGCCCATTTCTGCATGTATAAAGGAAAAGTGTTCACAAAACGAAGATAGGTTTTCAGTCGGGTATCTTTCCGTCTTTCACCCAACTCCACTATAGAATCTCATCTATCATAAAAGGAATCTGAGAATATTGAATCTGAGTTACTATTTTCGTTTTATTGTTTTAGTTTTGTCTTTATTTCACAACATTTTATTGATGAAAAGTAGAATTACTACTAGTTAACCCTTTACCCAACGCAGACGATTTCAAAATTTATTATTTTAAATATCATTTTTTTTCAAATTTTTCAAAAAATTTCAACAAAACCATATCAAGTGACCCTTCGTTGGAACGAGCTCGATGAGCTCGTTCCAATGGGGGGTCACATGATATGGTTTTGTTGAAATTTCTTGACAAATAATATTTTTTCAACTGCTGAATTTACATATTACGCCGGCGGATGTTGCCGATTCGTTGTGTAAAGGCTTAACCCTTTTGACTCTGATGGTACATTCCAGGTCAGTTCAGATAAATCACCTGGTATAATCTATATTCGTTACTTGCTGGAACACTAATCCATATTTTCACGTGAAACCTTGTGGCTGCACGTTGAAAATCTAGATGAGTCTTCCATTCATTTTCAGTGAGCAACTATAGGGCTTATGAAACCAGGTCGCGTCATGATCCTAGCCCGGAAAAGCGGCTTTTTATTTTCAAAGGGTTTAGTGCGTCGCGACCCGATCGTTTACTCACAATCGGTTGACATCGTGACATCGAAGCTAATACTAACATTTCCTCTGAACCTCACCTCGTCCGCAGCTTAAAAAATGAATGAGACATGAAAAAAGTATCTGTTTCGCTGCTCATATTCTTATCAAACATCCCCAAAATTCAACATAATTCACGTCTTGTCCTGCAATACGTACAGTTCCCAATAGAGGTGACACCAGGGTGCAGATTTTGTCAAACCAAAATGCTGTGCTATAGAGACCTGCACATCCATCGCTGTCTCGGTCGAATGAACTGAAAGGTCTTCCGCTCTCTAGTACCTGGTCAATGCCGTGCGATGTTGTATAACTATCGTAACTCATCATGTATTTATCATCTTCACTGCCGATGCGGAAATTTATGTAATCGCCAAATTTAATATCCGGGACATGAACATAGTAGTTTAGTTTATAGGATAGCGACCCGTTTGTGATTCTGCGAATTTGTTCGTTACCCAGCCAGTACGCGCCTATGGCTACATAGACATCTATTCCACCAAATTCTAGTTTGAAATCGTTCCAAGATCTATTCCGATATTCAGGTGTGAAACCACCACTAGTTGCCGCGAAGGCATATAGATAATTGTCCCAACAAAAAACCTTGATTTTTCCTTTTCCATCTTCGGGGTATATGTCATACCAGCCTGAACCTGCGTTGCCATGACAATCTGTAAAATACAATATTTCAAAAACAATTTTGGTGAATCAATCACAACACATGCTTCATACATAATGTGGACATTGAATTACCAGCAAATCCACCCCACACCTGCCATCCCGCTCCATACAGTAGAGATTTTACTCACGGGATACGCCTTGTCATGTTCGTTGTAAACCTGACGCATGTAAAATGTAAGCGAATGGACGAAGGAGTTGAACCAAACTATCGATGGTTGACACACTGTATTGTTTGCTGTTTCTTTTTAAGGAAGTTGAAATTTGTTGTCGATATGACAACATCATTTTGAGAGAGCGTTTCGATGGAAAATAATCTCTTCGTGTTGTAGGTAGAGAAATTACTATCGGAAACCTGCCTGATCCATCTGGTAAATGTATATGTAGGTCCATTATACCACAATTGCTGTGCGTATTCAGCGTTACCACATAAAATACAGACATTTCGTAATTTGATTTATCATATGACTCGTCCATTTTGTTCACTTTAAAACATTTGATATTTTGTTTTCATATTAATCAGTAATAAATAAAGCATTCCGTCAATTTCATTGGTCAATTTCAAAACTAGACAATTTGATTGGCTGAACAAAATAAAAGTGGGCCACATTTTCATAATTTGCATAATTAGAGTTGGGAGCTTTCATTGGTCAATTTCAAAACTGGACAATTTGATTGGCTAAACAAAATACAACTTGGTGACATTTGCATAATTTCAATAGGAAGAATTTACGTTACCTGTCCTATTTAGGGTGGGTTATATTGTATTAATTTTTACCTACAAGAAAAACGCCATTCCTTTTTTTTATATTTTCACTTTTTGCTTCCAAAACATAGGTTATGACCCCTCATTGGAACGAGCTCGACGAGCTCTTTCCAATGGGGGTCATAACCTATGTTTTGGAAGCAAAAAATGAAAAGTTTTAGTTATATAGGAATGTTTTTTTCCAAGTGCCGTCTGCAACTACAGTTAGGTGATGGATTAAAAAGTTCCATTAAGTGGCTAATTTGTGCGTGTGTGTGTGTCATGTGATACATAGAATATGAAATGAGTGTTTTTCTCATATAATATTTATGAAACTCGTCCGAATTTTCCGTTTTGGCTCGCCAGAGGCTCGCCAAAACGGAAAATTCTTAAACTCGTTTCATAAATATTATATGAGAAAAATACTCATCCCATATCCTCTATATACACTACGCATGTGTAAAAATGTCACGTAATAACGCATTTCAATGGCCGTTGTACATCTGATTGGTCGTTTTGACCTGAATGAAATGCTTTGATATAAGACAGAATCAAGCATGAAATTAAACAGTAAACAGCCAGTCGGGGGTGATATTTTTCTTTAATAATGACAGCTTATTTCACTCAATTCAAGTTAAACAGTGGTTTAAATACAAAACACAGCTCATGCAGATAAAGATTATGACGGACATGAATCAGCGACTCTTGTCCAGTTCCCAGGCTTGCCAAGAATTATTTGATACTACCTTTTTGAGCAATCCGACTATTTTAGTGCCAATCAGAATGTTTCAGTGTCAACTCTGGTGGACATATGTTGGAGTATTTTGTGCATTTCACGCGTTTCTTCGACGCATGTAAAATACAGGAAAAACTCCAGATCAGGTCGTTGATTCATGACCTTATACTCCACCCTCTGCCAGAGTATTAGCAACTGGTGCTGCATTTTTTGCAGGCTTTCCTGTGATTGCATCCTGCATGACGTGGAGATTGTTTACTCATATTCGCCTGTGCAGAAGCTTAACACTTAACGCAAGAGGAGCCTTATGCGCCTCAGTTCTCGGACCATCACTTGAATTCAGTTCGGAATTCTACGATTACGAGGTTATGGACTATTTGTTTAATTATTTGGGAAATTCGCGCGTAGCCCATCGTTTAATTAATGTAACATCCTTTTACTCACAAAGATATATAAATATTCGTTCTTATCCAGTTATAGATGTTCCAATCAATTAATATTTAACTGACATGGAAAAAACAAGATATTAACACAATTAATCGAATTACATGCCGTAATCATAAATCTCAGCTGTGTTGAGTATTCATGCATAATGATAAACTCAGACTACTCTTATCTTTGACATTGTATTGTGATAATTTCCTGCTTCTAATCAATGTTTTTACTTCATAATTGACAATTTCATGTTTTAGCTGATGATGTAGCGTTTAGCACCAATAAATAAATAACAAAAGAAATACATTCAAGATTCTGTGAAATGAACTCCAATTGAGAAACATTTTGGCATTAATTCCAAGAAAATAAATGTTTATGGTACAGATAAAACTAGAAGTCCTGTCACGAACTGTACGTTTATCTAGGCTTAATTGCGCAAAGGAATTGCGCGCAATTGCCATATCGAATGGCACCCAAAGACGGAAGGTTCTTCTGGTTACTCATAGCAAACACAGGCAATGTTTCTGCCAATGGACCTGTACATGTACAACATTTGATAGCCTTACTATAGTCATAACGCGTAGATTAACGCGTATATCGACGTGCTATTTGTGCGCATTTCATGACAGGACTTCTACTTTTAACTGTGTTTGAAGCGTACAAAGCACCATCGTTGTTTCAGACCAGATAGGCGCAAATTGGGGTTTAGATTCAATATTTGAAATATTTCATTTGACGGAAAAGCGAACCACAGACACCACCTGACTTGAACCCTAACCAAATATCAAATACATCGTGAATCGTTTTTAAAGATCGCTTCTTACGCTCACTTTTACCATTATACTGATGTACTTATGGGTAGACAAGGCTTAACAATGTCTGGGTTTGTTACTATTAACATTTGATGCATCAAACAATACTTCAAGTACTAGATTCATCAATATTGATAATTCGGAGTCCACTTGCGAACATGTTCATAATCCCATTTGAATGTTATTGGGTTTAAACAGTTACAGATAGAAAGTATACTCGATTAGACAACAGGGCGAACAATGAATAAAGTTATATTTGAGTTTTGAACATGTGACAAGTTTCCCTCGAAACAACAGCCTGTTGAGATTACCAGGTGAACAGTGTGGCCATAGTAGTTTTATTTTAACTGCCCAAAAGTAATGATAGTTAACAATTTTATTTCATTCAATCGCCCAATTCAGCGCATTTTACTTTCATTTTCAAGATATCCAGACATACCAGTAAATACTTCTGATACACTTTGGCAAGTGTGTTAGATGATGACTTTCAGATCTATAGGAGATCCATTTGATATATGTTTGACTGGGGTTTTATGATCGTTTTCAACAGCTATGGCTATATCACGTTAATGTTCGTTCCCAAAATGAAGGTGGAGATAATCCAGCATCACGGGTTGGCCAACGTAACCCACGAACCACTGACATACGAGTAATAAGCGCATCCATACACAAATATCAATACCCTGTCAAATTTGCTACACCAATAGATTGAGACAGCTATGTGAGCAGCCAGGTCATCGTAGCTTTGCATTAACGCCTTCGTTACGAGAGGAGGACCTATAATACACGGGTACTATGCTGGATTCCATTTGATACCTTTTCTTTTATTACATTTTCAATGTCAAAAGTACAACAAATTTCAAAACCGTTTTCGTATAATACTTTGAATATTGAGAGTATTAGTCCTTGAATATTAGTTAGGGATGTAACAGGACGCGAAATTAATTTCTAACAATTCACTTTCCTAATATATTCTCATTTTTGATTGTATGTCTATGAAGGGCTCAACATAAGCGGTGTCGCGTCGCTTTTTGCTATGCAAAACTTGCAAAAAGCTACACAATGTTAAATTATGTATAGCATTTTGCGATACAAGATAATCAACTGCAGCCTAAATAGGCTGCAGTTGATTATCTTGTATCGCAAAATGTAAATGAAAATTTGCAAACAAATTTGAAAACTAGTTCACTGATGCTTTACTTCTGGTTGTGGAACATTCCAGACATAACTCAGATTAACTCTCCATCAAGCATCATTAGCAACTTCATCTGTAAGATGAGTTCTGTTGGTTTAAATACTTCCTGTTTTTACAACATTTTGCATAAAATGTCCATTAAAAATAACTACAAGCCCATCAAATTAAAAATCCCAACTTCCATTTTGAGAACTCTATTAAACAACCAAGACGCCATTTATAACAGTATACAAGTCAGTTAAAAAACATAGTAAATGTTTCATGTGTTGCAGATCATTTGGAAATGCCCAGAAATGGATGAAACTATTTCTGGAAATGCCCAGAAATGGATGAAACTATTCTATCTACTTAGAAGAATTCAATATAAAGCAGCATAACATAACTCTGGTAAACAAAAATAGCTATGTAATTTTTACAAAATGCTATTCATTTTTTGGAAGTGCATAGCATTTTGCTACGCAAAGAAAAAAGTTATTTTGAGCACTGTGTCTTTGTAATTTAACTGCCAGATATCACTACTGTTTGGCGATCTCTTCCTGGTCCCTGGAAAATCCACAGTGTTGAATCCGGTTCCGTATCACTATAGTATGACGGGCTATTTACGGGTGTAATCGAATTCACATAATTAGCTGTTCCGATCGCAGTGAGTACTTTACTCCGAGCTAGAATACGTGCGCTCGAATGGCGTCCGGGTATTTTTTATTGTATTCGATATTTGTTTTTTTCGTATTCATGCGCATCGCTGGGATTCCCCGGAAGTGTGCACCTGTTACAAAAATAAGTGGAAACAAAAATAGTTCTATTTTACTTCAATCCAATTTACCTAAAAAATGTTGGGGGAATTATTAATGCTAGCGTTGGGACGCGATATTGAACTATAAGTCATATAATACACCTTTTATCGCGGTTGTAAAGTGATCTGGGTCGTCGCATCACGTCTCGTTGAGGAGGTAAGATCGCCGGATCAAACTCGCTGCCTGCTATCTGGCCTCCTCAACTCGATGTGACACGAGGACACAGATCACTTCACTGCAGTAATCATATGCATGTATGCATCAAAACACCGTACATAATGCAATGCGCCGACACTAGAGAAGTGTAATGTTGAACTGCGACGTATTGAGCAAGTATCAGAAGATTACAACCTCCGGGCAAAATATGATCGGATTTTCATGTTTTCACAAGTGTCTTTATTCATTAAGTGTTTGTTCTTATTATTGTTTTTGTTACATAAGTGAACGGTTTGATTGAACAATTGATTTTTCTTTATGCATCACTGTTTTAAACCTATTGAAAACATGTTAAGACTGAACGACATTGACCACCAACTGTTTGAGGGTGACCGTCTCACCAAATGTGAGTTACAACAGCTGGTAATAAGCAATGCTACTATACCAAATATGACCTAACTACCCTAAACACAATCAAATCACCGAAGACGGTATCTAGATAGATGGAAACAGAAACAAAATGTATACATTTGATGAGAGGACTTATTCGCGGCGGGACCAGACACTGTGTAAAGGAATGTATTGAAGAACCCCACCCCCTGGTTCACCAACCCTGCCAATACCATTTTTCATTCCTATTTTAGCTAAGATTACAAAACTATTTTCTGTATTATTTCACTGTAACATTTAATATAATCGCAAAAAGAAAATAAAACATACCTCGGGGCGCATTTTCACAGAACTCTCCGCTCAGTGGAGGCTCACACAAACATTGAGTACCATTAAATGTTTGGTTATTCTTGCATGGATTAACCTGTGAATTAGACAGACAATAAGCACATAAAAAGAAGCATACATGTATATTAATGAGGCCAGGCCGTATAGACAGAAATAGTTATCATATGGAAATAAGAACAGGGTTTCCAAACTGTATTCCTGAATATGTCGATCGTTTCAATTATTTTTCGAAAACACTCAAGAAAACTTTCCTAAGACATTTTCCAGCAGTAGATATCTTTAGTAAAAATAAGATCCCGAGAAAACAGTGGGGCTAAATATCGAAACGAATGAGCATATCGAGAAATATGGGTAAAAGGAGCCCAGCTCATAGCGAAATGTTTGTTCCTTTTTAACCTCTAAAACCACGTCTTTTTGTCTTGCAATACTTCTCCCACTGACACAACATGCCAATCTCTTAGTTGAACCCTTAATTTTCATAAAAATGCTTGACAGTCAGCACGAAACTCGAAGTCTTTTAATAATTGCAGTCCATTACAGTGTAGTTCATTGAGCTATTAATATCATACGTTAAAAGAATGCTTTCCATGCAGAGATGTTTCGTGCCATAGATGTCCCACTGACCTCGCAGGTCTTATGTTATTCCTCGAAAGCTGCCCTCGTAAAGTGTGCTTAGAATCCAAACGATCCAAATTGTGATTATAAACATTGCTTATTGTTGATTACGCTATCCAAATACAACATACATAACACAGAAGTAGAATCCTCAACAGGTACAACCCGGTGCTTCATTAATTAAAATTTTGCTGATGATGATTTTTATTACCTGGTAAACACATGCGTGACATCACTGCCCACACGCGGATTACGAACAGTCCATAGCGACTCTATTGTAAGTAAAACAGTTATATCATTTTATTTCTTGTCCATTTTTCTGTTCTAAAACATAAATTGAGAACTTTCATTCGCCTGATCAAGGTTGGCCAATTCACACAACTCTCACTTGATAAACATTTCATTTCGAATCAGTGTTAGTGTTATTGTATGTATATGTGCAACGCCTGTAACGTATGAAATTGCTCCACGGTTGCTCAGGCATCGTCCCAGAATCTAAAAATTATTGGTCTTTTCATTGCTGTGTCTATTTGAGAAAGGGGAAGTTTACAATAAATATGTTGATAATTTTCACATTTTTCGTGGATATGAAAATTTGCCATGTTCAACATAATTAAGTTATTATTGATAAAAACAAGTTCCGTGGGTGGAGAGTTGATGCAGTGTTTTTTTTATTAATCTTCAGACAAGGTAGGATGCCATGACATTTGCTGAGGTGAATGTTGTTACGCAACAGTGTAACAGTTTTCACGTCATCAGACGTCATGGATTGGGAGGATTTATCACGTTGATGGACTTGATTCCATCACGAGTGGGAGGGTGAAATTTGAGCGGCGACGCTTTTCACTGACGTTCCAGCATTCCTGTTCAAAATTCTATAGAATATCATTGTTCTTATTCTCATTCCACGGTATTTTGAGTTTTACAGAGATCAATGATCTATCACCCACAAAATGGTGTCAGATCAGTTAACGCTGTGACTGTAGCAGCTTTCACTTCATCAAACATAATTACGTTTACCTAGCACCAATGCCAGTTACACGGTATCCGTTATTCAATCTGGACACTTGTTTTCTTGTCAATACGAACTAAAATATGTTGTAAATATTCGATTTTTATGGGCAGGAAAATTGTACATCAACATATCCATTGTTCACATATATCAAAGTGTATTCTTTTAAAATGTGTTTCTGATAGCGAGGCGTCAGGAAATTGTAAACCATCGAAAACATCTGTGAGCATTGAGACGGTTGAGACGGTTTTATATATGTATTCAAAGAGCGTCCTATAAATTCTGCATAGAGATCAAAGGGCCATTTCGCTGGGGGCTTACTTGACAACATATTATCATCTGGTTTCCCCAACTCGATAAGTGATATGAGGTACCACAAAACGAAAGGTCCACGGTTCGATCCCCGTCAGGGGTAACTGCGTTGTGTCCGTGGGTAAGGCACTTCACCCGATTGTCCGCGTGGGGGCACGGTGGCGCTGTGTAATTAGATGTACTGCATGTCGATGGTGCAATTGTCTTCAACCAATGCTAATCCTGCTTGGGAGTTTGACAGTTGCTCGCCGTTGCTCATTGATTCTCTCCTAGTACTCCGGCTTCATCCACCCGGACAAATGTCCGACACGGGGTACCCTGGCTGTCGAAAGTGTCGTTAACCCTTCACCCAACGTAACGGCCAAAACCGGCCAGCGCTATTCTCAAAAATCGCCAATTAATTTTCAAAATATTTTCACTTTTTGTCTCAAAAACATAGGTTATGACCCCTCGTTGGAACGAGCTCGTCGAGCTCGTTCCAACGAGGGGTCATAACCTATGTTTTTGAGACAAAAAATGAAAAAAATTAGTTATTCAAGAATTTTTTTTGCAAGTGTCGTCTGCTTTTCATGTTAGGTAAAGGGTTAATTTCCAATATGTAAATAATACGTAGGTATCTTGGTACGGTCAGATCAATCGTTCTATATAATGTAATCATTGTGTACTCACGTTTTCCGTAGTGGTCACTTGTTCGTTCTGAGTAGTCGTTGGCACCTGAGAAGAAAAAAAAAACATGTTTTAGCATATTTTATCAATGGCGACATCCGTTAGCCACCCCCCCCCCCCCATCCACCCCCCGCCCCAGAGATGAACACGGTTCAGACACTTTTTATGTATGTATTCAATGAGCGTTCCAGCAATCCAGTAGTATAAAGATCAAAGACACGTCGCCTCGAAGGCGTACTTGGCAACATATTATTATCTGCAATAATAACTCGACAAGTGATATGAGGTATCACAGAAAGACCAGCTCATTTATATCATATAATACGATTAGTGTATACTCACGTTATCAGTGGTGGTCAGCTGTTCGTCTTGAGTAGTTGTTGGCACCTGGGAAGAAAAAGAATCACACGTTAAATATAATTTAAATAAATACGAAAGTGCCCACTTATTTTATTTAGTGTTCGAACGGATCGTGATTGGTGTAGTCAACGGTTCATTACAAGTATTCAACTGAACATGTAGGTTTTTTGCGATGACCTTATCCATAACAAAAGTACAATCGGTTCCAAGGTGAAATATACTAAATTAACAAGGCGACAGAGGTTTGCATTCATCCTATAGGGTGACTGCATACCTCTGTCGTATAGGATGAATGCAAACCTCTGTCGCCTTATTAATTTAGTATATTTCATCTTGGAACGCATTTTGCTGGAAAGTCTCTAAATATTTGCTTCCAATATCGATAAATTCCCTAAATACTCGTTCAGTAAGTACTGAAAAACAAGCAATATCTGTGGTGTCCAAACGCTTTCTGTGATACTCGTCATATTCACAATATATATGTTTGGAAGGGCGTGTTCGGTGAGTGTGGCATATTACTAACACAAATAAAGCCGTGCTTTTATAGGAAAGTTGCTACCGTGTTGCCAGTTTTTGCAAAAGTGAAATGCGAGAGGAAAACTTTTATTGGAAGTATGCAAACCTCTCTCGACTATTTAATTTGTTATATTCTATCCTTGGACGCTTTTTTGCTAATCTGTAAATATTGGATATGAATGAATATAAGGAAACCCAGACAATTAATTATGTTTAGAAATAAGAACTAATAAAAACTAATATTGTTTGTAGTGTCTTACGGCTGTGGAACAACATTTCACAGTACATAATTATTGTCACTCCCAAAGACGTTTTCTGCTGAGCAGTGCCATATTCACAGTATGCTTTTTGAGGGGGCGTGGGGTGGGGGGTGGGGGTGGTTACAGCTTCCACGTCACCATACTTCACCGATGGGATATGTTACACTCGCCGGTTGGCTTCACGCCATTTTAGTGGTAGGTGGTGTGTATGGGGATGGGGGACAGATTGAGTTACAACGGTTTTCGCTGATATGCCTGCCATCCAATTGTGTATAGATTAGTGGTATGGTTGTGGTTTATCTCCGTTCGTACTTTGGGAAGTGTATAGTTCCTGGCATACAAACTCCTTGTCCCTGAACCATAAGTTTTATACAGACGCATATATCAGAGGAAGAGAAATATTCTCGACGGCAGTTAAATGTTAGCTGAATCCTAGTAGTGAGGATAAAATACAACTGACTATATTTTGGACGAAAACGTATGTCTTTATTTAATATTTTCGGTCTGTATAGTGGATAGGTAATAATATAAATGAGATCAATAACTAGTGCTAGTGTGGTGTAAATATTGATATTGTTTTTAAAAATAGGAAACATATACTTGGCCCTCGACTCATATGTAAAATATGTACCACGTTTACTAAATCTTTTTCGGGCCTAGCTTTGTATATAATGTATTGTATATTTGTATATATTTGTGTATAATGTCGTTGAATTTATTTTGAATTTTGATTTAACTGAACATGTAGGTCATTTGACTATTTATTTATTCATTTGTGATAAATGAGATCAATAACTACTGCTGCCGTGGTATAAATGTTGATATTGTTTTCAGTAATAGAGAATATATAATAGCCCACTACTCACCTGTAAAGTATGTATGCCGTTCATTAAATCCTATTCGAGCCGAGCTTTTGTATATAATGTATTGTATATTTCTATATATTTGTGTATAATGTAGTTGCGTTGGAGTAAATGTTGATTTTGTTCTCAGAAATGGAGAACATATAAATAATAGTGCACACCCACGCCAGTGACGAGTGCACACATGGTATCACTGAAGTAAATATTTGAATTACAGTTACCCGCCTTGAAAATGTTCAACTTGGAAATGATGCAATCTCTAAAAATAAGCAGCCTTGGGAAAATATACCGTTTGTTTTGTTTGGAATTCCCTGAAAAATATGCACACGTGCCCTTAGTCCCTTCCTATCAGTTTTTCACTCTTATTTGTTGCATGCCCCCCCCGCCCCCCCCCCCCCCCTGTCTGAAGGGCTATACTTGACAAAGATATTTGAATGACAAAATTCAATTATTGGTGTGTTTTCTTGGGAATTTTCTGAAAGATATGTGCATGTGACCAGTATTTCCCTTCCTATCATTTTCTCTCTCTCTTAAGATTCCTATTTTCGGGTCAGAGAAAGTTGCCTAAAGGGTAGTACTTGACAAGGATATTTGAATCCCAAAATTAAAGTGATGCGATCATATTTTTTTTGTCTGAACGTTATAATACTCGCCTATTTGAAAACATTGAGTACTGTGATACCTAAAACAATCTGGAAATTTTTACTATAGCTTGACTCACGTGTGATCCTTCCGCGATCTTTCTAAATTTTACAGTTGCCGTATTTGTTGCCACACGAACATACATGTGTGGTTCTGTGTTGCATATCGCTGTACAGCAAGTTTTAGCAATTTGTTATGCATCAGATACAATCGCTGGTATTCAGAGATATACATCATCGCTTTCCTGAAAAATCTGACGTGGGCTCTGCAATATTCACAGGCATTAACAATACTGGGTGTGCACCACTACGTGTCACGTTTTTTTCATATTATTATTAGTCCCCAAATCATATGCAAACAATATACCGTGTTCACTGAATTTTATTCGGGCCGAGCTTTTTGTATAATGTATTGTATACTTATATATATTTGTATATAATGTCGCTATATGTATTTTGAGCCTTGAAATTGAAAATTTAAAACATTCGAAAAAAAATCAAAGATCGAAACAAATACAGCGACATTATATACATTTCGTGAAACTGAAACTTCGAGAAAATATTTTCTTTCCGGTATTGCATTGTTTATTTATAGCAAATTCCAACAGCCCCACCCCCACTCTCCCCGTAAAGGAAGCCGTTTGAGATCTTGCCTATATGTTCCAATGAGCGTTCGAAATCCAGTTGTGTAGAGACCTGTGGCCCATCCCTGCCAGGTCATACTTTCCAACATATTATCATCTGTTTTAACAGTTGTATGAGGTATCGTGGTACGGTCATATCAATCGTTGTGTACTCACGTTTTCAGTAGTTGTCAGATGTTCGTTCTGAGTAGTTGCTTTCACCTGGAAAGAAAACTCACTCGTTAAATATACTTTAAATAAATGCGTAAAGAACCGTTTATTTTAAAGTTTGTGCTGTTCGTGATTGGTGAAATCATAAGTTCATCAGTAGTATGCTACTTAACAAGTACGTTCTTTGACAATTCATTTATTTATTTATTTGGTGCTTTACGCCATCAGTAGCTAAGGCTATATCATGGCGATGAAAAGTATATATTATAAAATAAATCATTATTTTCCATGTCAATAATAAAGACGAGACGATGAAATATGTGCAATAAAAATAAGGAGTGAACACAGTAATGAGAAAATGAGAACAGTTGTTTAATGAATGCTGTTTAAATCAACCAATTGAATAGATATGAATATATGTGAGTTTAAGAAAATAAAAACAATCTAAACCTTATTGGAAAAGTTGATTTCCTTGAGAAATTATACAATTTTATGAGAATCTGTGCTGTAAAATGCAGCTCCGAGAGACGGAACATTCAAATACTGACGTCGGTACAGATTAAACTCTGTATAGTGCAAAAGAGCACCGTCCACGGCAAATCTCCCCTTACACACATTTCCAAAAAATGTAGAATGACACTGACCCATTGGTTCGAAATTTACCACGGGCACAGTTTAAAAAAAAGATGACCAACACGTTTCTAGGCTCGTATGAAGCCTCTGTCAAATGCAGTAACAGATCATGTCATGAGTGTCGGGAAGTACCGACTCCTGCGACACAACAGACTCATTAAGCCTGATAAATCCTTATTAATTGGGGTTGATTCCTGAAAACTCCAGAAAACAAACTGCCAATGAGGAACTCAAACCTCTAAGCTGGCTCTGGGCAAAATATCACATTCCCATGTATGCCCCCTTTCTCAGTGGAAGAACGAAACTGAATTCCACCTATCACCAGGCCTGCAGAGATCATGCCTTACATATTTTATAGTTTTATATTTTATTTTGTTTGTCTACTAGACATACTATTTTCAGTTGCAGGTCATTCTCCTGTCACACCCGCCCCCGCCCCCTCTCTCTCCCTCTCTCTCTCTCTTTCTCTCTCTCTCGCTCTCTCTCTTTCTCCTCCTACCCCTCTCTCTTTCTCTCTCTCTCTCTCTTCTAATTTTTTCCTCATTCGTTGCTTTTTTATCTCCCGCCTTTTTTTTTTCTTTCATACTCTCCATTTTCACTTTCCCTGAGGTGGGTGGCAGTAATACAGCCAGCTGACTATGTCACCTCCCTGCGGAAGACAAATATGTAGCTTCATAAATCCTAGATGTAATATAATATTTATACTATTTGTTGTTTCTTGGGCAATTATGTTATAGACATGTATTATAATGTCTTTTGCAAATAAAGTTATAAAGAAAGATAAAGAATGTAAATATAACCCAGTGTAAACCATTTGAACTGAGTGAACTATATTTTTTAACCATAACGTAAATGAAGGTACATGTATTAACACCCTTGAACTGAATGAACTGTATATAATTAACACCATTTGAACTGAACAAAGTTTAACTGAATGAACTCTATTTTTCAACCATAACCTTCATTTAGTTTATGGTTAAAAAATATAGTTCACTCAGTTCAAAGGGGTTTATACTGGGTTATATATAGAGGTTATAGTTAAAAACTGTATTGGCTTCAAAGGGTTCATTCAATTTTGTTAATACCTTTATTAGGGTAAAAGTTCATTCAAACAGTTCAAGAGGGTTAACACTGTGTTACATATGGGGGTTGTAGTTCATTTCAAACAGTGTGATAAAGTTTGGACGGTTATTTCCAATCAGATCAGTTCGAATTTCGTCACCTTGTTTTGTTCACTTCGATCTTAGTTGTGTTGGATCTTTCTTCAACTTGTTCTGTTTCCTTCCATCTAGATTGTATTTGATCAGATCTGTTCAGTCTGTCCAACTAGTTCGATCAATCCGACTAGTTTGACCTTCCTGCACTTCGTTAGATTCAGATTCAGATTCAGATTCTTTATTCACGGTACACATACATGTAAAATGGTTACAAATAAACATATTGCACAAATGTAATGAGAAGTATACCGTGGGAAGTGGCATAGCCAGATTGGCTGTCTACCTGCCACCCCCTGGAAGAAGATGGGGTGATTGCAAACAGACTGTGACTGAAAGAATGAACTGAGAGCCAATTATGTGACACATGATGGAGAATGACGATCGAATCATTACTTTTCTGATATTAGAGTATTAGTGTTTCATTTTCGCCAGCGGAAAGACGGTGATTCAAGGTAGGCAAGAAGCAACCTGCCTATAGGACTCCCTCCACTACTTATCATAACACATGAGGGCGGCAGCAAGTCCCATCGTGAAGTTCGTATCGTTTAGACTGCGACACGGAGGTTGGTCATGATGTTTGGGTGTGGTGTCTACGTTAGCTGCATCATCATCGTAGAATGACGAATGTTATGATTTATTTGTGTAGACTTTTATTTGCAAATTCTTACTTGTATCCATATAGTATTTTACATAACACCACTGTAAGGAGGAAGCGCGACAGGTTGCACAAGACGAGGATTCCAGATTTAGACGTGGACCACGACTTTGACAATTTACGAAGTTTACGAAGTGCAATCAGGGCAGTAGGGATTGTTGCAGCTGACATAACTGGAATATGAGGAAATGAATGTGGAAGTTAACTTGTTCTTAAGCATGCTTCTGTCGCTCATATTACGAGTTGTGTCGTCCAGAGCATTCCATAGTTTCGGGAAGGAGTATAAAGGAAAATTATCCAGAGTTTGGGTCCGTTTTCTATGTATAGGAGGCCTGACTGTCTAGTTCTCCTACCAGATGGATTGTCAGTAATTTTAAATATATCATTGTAAGACACCGGTAATCTGCCGTTCTGCCAGTCAAACACGAACAGTAGTGCATGTAGCCTAAACAAATCATCGACCTTGAGTATTTGGTTTTCTTTAAACAGGGGATCTGTATGAGAATTGTACTTTTTGTTATTAATTATTCGTATTGAACGTTTTTGCAGGACAGCTAGTTTTTTGATAGCTCTTGAGTTGCCCCATGCCTGGATTCCGTACACCAAATGACTATGTATGAGGGCGTAATACAAAGTTTTCAGAGCTCCGTGGGGGAGAATATTTTTAACTTTGTTTAGACTATAATTTGCGCGTGCTATTTTCGAGCATAATCGGGATATGTGAGCCTTGTAGGATAAATGTTCATCAATGCTAATTCCCAAGAATTTAACAGATTTTTCTGTTTCGGTGGCCCCAACTTTGTTAATGTTTTGGTTATTTATTTTTACCTCTTGACAAAGATTATTGTTCCTACCTTTATTTGGATTAAGTATGATGTACGAGGTTTTCTTAGCATTCAGCATTAACTGGTTTACAGAGCACCATTCGAATAGTTTCTGGAGCTCGTCATTGAAATACGATGTAATGGGATTATTATCGGAGCCCGGGCAGTGTGCAGTGGTGTCATCGGCAAATGATAAAAGATTGAGTGATGTTGAGTTACTTATATCATTTATATATAAAAGAAAAAGAATAGGGCCTAAAATCGAGCCCTGTGGTACACCACAACTCTGTTTGGCTAAGTTCGATTTGTGTTCTCCGTACGTGACATATTGAGACCTGTTGGACAAATAACTTCTAAACCAATTGTTGGTGACACCTCGGATGCCATATTTTTCCAGTTTACCTAAGAGTATTTCGTGATTTATGGTGTCAAAAGCCTTTGACAAATCCAGGAACAGTGCTAAGGTGCTGTTTTTTTTCTTCTTTATTATTTTCTATTGCAATGCTTTTAAGGAGCTGAAGAACTGGATGAATAGTACTATGTCGCTTTCGGAACCCATATTGGTGAGGGTATAAAATATTAAACCTATTGAGGAAACTCTCTAGCCTCACTTCCATGAGTTTTTCCATTACTTTTGAGAATACCGGAAGTATACTGATAGGTCTGTAATTTGTAAAGCTGTGCTCGTCACCCGCTTTAAATATGGGTATCACCTTCGCGATCTTCATCCTGTCTGGTACTTTGCCGTTTAGGAAAGAGTTGTTAATTACATGTGTTAGAGGATCCAATACTTCGGTTATCGTATGCTTAAGAAGACAGGTTGTGATGTCATCGCAGTCTTTAGATAATTTTGGCTTCATTTTATTTACTACTCGGTTGACTTCTGTGGGATTTGTGGGTATTAAATAGAGATTATTGGAGACATTGGTGTCCATGTAATCTGTGTAGGACTTATTAGTTTTCTGAATCTGTTCGGATGTGTTTTTTTCCAATGTTGATAAAGCAATTGTTGAATTCTTCTGCGATGGCATGGGGCTCGCTTAACTCGATGTTGTCCTGGATGAAGAACGAGGGTAATCTGGCTTCAGGTTTTCCTTTATTGATGGCTTCGTTTAAAATCTGCCACGTTCTTCGCATATTGTTTTTGTTTTCGTTTAGGATATCTCTATAATAGGTAGCTTTACATTGTTTTTTTTACCTTGTTGAAGATTCTACAGTAGTTTTTTATAGTTTTCTGAGTTCCTTTCGGTGGGAGCTTGGAGTTTTTTCTTGTAGAATTTTTCTTTGTTGTTGGAGGATATTACAAGCCCCCTTGTCGTCCATGGCTGTTTTTTAATAATTTTTTTGTTCTGGCGAACACGTTTGAGAGGGAATGCTCTTTCATAGGCCTCCATATAGATATTTAGAAAGGTTTCATATGACTCATTGGGACAATTCGACTGCATTACAGGATTAAAATCACTTTGCGAGATAAGTGTTTTGAATTCAACAATTCTTTCTGCATTTATTATTCTTTTTAGTGTAAAGTGTGGTGTATCTTTTGGTTTGGGTTTTTCCTCAATATAGAAAACACCAAAATGATCTGACACGTCAGATATGACTATTCCAGGTAATGCTGCTTGTGAAACATTATTAGAGAAGATATGATCTATCAGAGTAGCAGAACGACAGGTTACTCTCGTTGGCTTGGTGATATACGGCAGAAAGCCTTGACTGAACATGAGATTAACAAATTCTTCCGTTTTTGAGTGTGTAGTTGCTTTTAAAAGGTCCAGGTTAAGATCCCCCATAATATAAACTTTTTTTTATTTTCGGCATTTAAAACATTCGTTATTTCATTTAATTTTGATAAGAAAAGGTTGATGTCGGCTTTAGGAGGAGTGTTGGGTCTATAAATAACGCCAATAATTCTGGGTTGGTATTTATCTTTAATTTCAATAAACAGAGATTCGAAGACATGGGGAATAAAGAACGAAATATCATTATGAACTCTGTAGGTTATTCCTTCTTTAATATATAGACCAACCCCTCCTCGACCATCATCATTCTCGTGTCTCATACGTTTAATAATCGGGGCATAGCCATCCAGACTGAACGACATCTCTGGAGGAATTTGGAATATTTCGGTAAGTCCTATTATGTCGAAGAAGTTCTTTCCTGTTTGTAGGTTATATAGCATGTTTTGAAAGGAATCCCAATGGGCCTTCAGGCTTTGGCAATTGAGATGGAATATTGAGAATCCTGCGTCTATTTTACAAACCATTGACTGAAAGTCTCTAGGCGAAAAGTTGTTGCAGTCAGTTGCGTGGTTTTTATATGGGGATTCATCATTTTCTGTCAAGGAACATATTTTCTCATTATAGAGCTGTATAAAGTCGTACTCTGCGTCTACCTGCACCTCGTCGAGTGTAATGTTACCCGCCATAATTCACCAACATACTACCATCCTTTCTCGCTGGACAAATATATAAAACATAACTACAATATATTGTTCCAAGATGAAGATAAAAGGAGGTTAAGTCCCAGACATAGTTCAACTGTTGGACGGGTTGAGACGTTATTTCTTTTTCATTTCTAGTCAAAGTCTGTTGCGGTAATAGTATGTAATTGGGAGTTTGTTTAGAAACGAAATTATTCTGTACGAACAGGATAAAAACACTGTAGTTTATATACAAGTACGTCGGGTGCAACATCACCCTACCTAACATCATATCAAAGTGATATGGTATCTCGGATGAATGATTGAACAAATAAATTTACAATTAAAGGACTTTACAGTAAAACAATGGATTCAATGAGGATAGAGAATGAGTGAGTGAATTTGTAAAAGACGAGGGAGAGTAATATGAATGAATGAATGAATGAATGAATGAATAAATGAATGAATGAATGAATGAATGAATGAATGAATGAATGAATGACTGACTGAATGAATGAATGAATGAATGAATGAATGAATGAATGAAGGAATGAATGAATGAACTATCATCATCGAGGGGGTCATAAGCCTTATTTCAGAGAATCCCGAATAACAAACAAAAGTGTACAAATCTTGAAAATTGAATAGTTGTCAATGGCGCTGAGAGTTTTGACGTTACACTTGGCAGGCGGTCAATGAGCAACCGGGTGAGAATTTGGGATTAAAGTTATTTCACCGGTATTAAGTTGACGAACTTGCGTTGGCTGTATTTCAAGGTATAGTTTCACTAATTAAAAGTTGAAAGTTATGTTCACTTCGATCTTGGTTATGCTGGATCTTCGTTCTGTACATTCCTTGTTTTGTAGTGGTTGGTTGTATCTGTTCAAGTTATTGTAGTAGTTGCTGAATTGGGTGTTATCAATCCCTTTCCATACCCTTGGGTGTTGATGTCAAATCACGGAATCCAAATTTTACGGAATCGGCTAGGAATCTCAATTACGGATTGCCTTATGTGTATACAGAGGAAATCTGATTCAACCTTGATCAATGTTATAGTCGAGACAGAGATAGGTATAGCCAGGAAGTAATGGATGAGATATGGGGCAGAATAACAGAAGCTAATAGTACTGGTACAAGGCCACACAAAAAGGGGTGTCGAAATTGGGGTGCTTGGGGATATGGCCATTGGATATAGATATGGTGAGAATCGGATACGATTAAAAGAAAACTCTGCATACAGATTATGGGAAATTAAGCAATCTGATTGGTTAGATATAAACTATACAAATGATCTAGATAAATGAAACATCAAGAGTACTTGGAATAGGGTCAGAACTAACAAGAGTAAAGCTGTTCCAGTTGATATGCTCTTCTACGCTACTGGAGTATACTCCAGGTCAAAGGAACAGGGTCAGATAGACGAAAACAATTGCATATATAGATAGAAGCAATGAATTCTGAAAGAATTCAAAATAATACAACTTGTCGGGTTGTTTGTGGTAATTAGATTTACTCTGATTCAATCGAACATACCCTCCGAACATACCCCTGTCCTATAAGAAGGGTTTAGGTAACATAGCAACCACGTGCTACCATAGAAACCAAGATGGCGGCCTCCAGTACACAAATTGACGACGGAAACACGTATCACCTTAACAAAACGCGCTGCAGCATGTACACTAACACCACGTATCACTATGGAGATGACGTCACAAGATGGCCGCACACGCGGGTTACCATGACAGCACAACGTGGTGCAGCTACGTCACGTGACATGACGTCACTTCTGGGGTCCGGCACTGGGGTCCGGCCAATGGGTCCTCAAACGTACTAGACATACTACTGACGAGTGTTTAGAAAACGTGGACACCAATTTGCTTCAAATTTCTTCTTTTCTTGTTGTAAGCAGTGTGTTGTTATCTTCCAGGTGTTGAACAGTTCATTTTGTTTCTTTACCTTTAATTTCTTTTACCATTTTTCAAACTGTGGTGACTGATGTGTGTTGATTAAGGTTAAAAACATAAGTTCCCCAAGAATTTTTCATTTTTGATCAATAACTCGTCTTCACTTTGCCAGATTTATACGTAATTTGTTGGGATTATTTATAGTGGGTGACTTATTAAATTATTTATAGTGGGTGACTTATTAAATTATTTATAGTGGGTGACTTATTAAATTGCCATTCAGTTTTCTTGCAGTCTTTTATAGCCTGTTATTGATTGGTGTTTAAGGTCACATACTTATGCACAATGGCTAATCGTGACCGTGACAGTTTTACGGGTGGAGGAAGCCGGAGTACCCGGAGAGAACCACCGAGCAACGACGAGCAGCTGTCAGCTCTCCAACATCGTAACTCTGAACGATGCACCGCAGCACAGGCAGGGTTAGATTGGTTGAAGACATGCGCACCATCGACGTGCAGTACGCCTTAGTACACAGCGTCATCGTGCCCCCATGTAGGCAATCGGGGTGAAGTGTCTTGCCCAAGGACACAACGCGGTTGCCGCAGGTGGGATTCGAACCGAGGACCTCTCGGCTTGCAGCCTGCACCTCTACCAACTGAGCCACCGCGCCCCCTTATAGCCTGTTAGCAATCAATATCAAACCATGATTTGCTGAAACGTTTTAGATTTGCCGAGGTTTTTGAAATGGCTGTGTTTGTAATGTCAAGCAATACTTGAGTAAATGTTTTACTTGGTCAGCACTTTCTTCCAGTCTCTCCCGTATGAGTCGTACAGCGCAAGGAAAAAGTTTCAAAGTCAGCTTTTTCTAGTTCCATTTGGGGCATCCTCTTTTCGTTTGCGGGACTACACATTTCGACACAATTGGAAAGTGGACACTCCCACATAAGTAATATTCAACCCTCCAAGACAAAGCAAGGAAGAGAGAATAACATCAATGGAGGCGTGTGAACGAGAGGTGGGATGCAGGTAAATGTCTGACCCATCTTTGAACAAACACAAGTCATATTTTGTAATAAACTCTTCTACTGTTTTGCCTTTTGGGTCTTCTTTGTTGCAGGAATCACGCCAAAGCGGGTTATGAGAATTAATACCACACAACAAAATGCACGGAGTTGCGAGCTGATGAATCAGTTGTTAAAGATCAATCAGCTGAAGTAGTTTATTTAGCGAGACATAAATTGAACATAACTTAATCGTCTTGTGTAAAGTTTGGCGTTCCGCTACAATCTGTACATTTGAGTGCAAAGGTACGAAACTGTGAACATCTCTTGATCTTGGTCAACGGGTGCTGTAAAAGATATTTGTGTTGACGTACTCCCGATTGTGCTGGTCTAATTTGGATTATTGAGCCAATTATAGACTCGCAGACCCAATCAGAACTTTAAATTAGTTGAAGTTGATAAATAGCCAGATATTAATTGGACACTCTTGAATATTTGTTTTTCAGTGTTTCGGTTCTCTTCTGTTTATAGTTAGGGACTATTATGTTTTTCGATCCAGTCAGCTGAAAGTATAGCATATCTTCATGTGAAATGATTCCTGCTTGCTGCCGAAATGTTCCAATAGCGTTTTGTAAGTTTCGTTGTCCCTGTTGTTGTTGTTGTTGTTGTTGTTGTTGTTGTTGTTGTTGTTGTTGTTGTTATTGCTCGAGGGTTGGAACCCCAGTTTACACTTGGTAGATACATCTGAACATGTTATCAGTCTCGCTGTGTTTTACGCATGGGCATTTTTGATAAGATTATTTGTTTTGTGGGATGTTTGCCTTTCAGACACTCGATGCCATGGTTTAGGTTTTAAGGCGTAGTGTCAATTTTACGACCCAAAAGTCATAAGAGTGGTAATGTTTCTATATATCTTATCAATTTCATTACATACTGAGACAGGAAAGAAAGTAAAACAAACTTTCAGGATCATTTTTGTAGCATTATCGACTTTAATCCCAAACAAATTATTGTAAATTCATATTTTGGGTCTAGCTTATGAATTTGTATAATTCCATGCGCTTACTGTTGCCAGCTTCACGTTAGTACGTCGCAATTTAGACATGTTGTGAAATGAAAAGTTCACACATGCAGTCAATAGCGTGCATGTCCACCGTTTGCCTCTTGGATGGCAAGACATCTACCGCGCACGGACCTGATAAGTCTCTGGATGTTGTCCTGTGAAATTGCGTTCCACTCTTGCCTTAGAACATTACGTAAATCGCCTAACGTACGAAGATCATGCGGTCATACCGGCGGTCCAACTGATCCCACAGATGCTCGATTAGCGACAAATCTGGTGAAGGTGGGGACCTGGGAAGATGGTCGGTGCTCTATTCCTCAAGAAAGTCACGTCGGATACGCCCCACGTGACATCGGGTATTGTCTTGCTGGAATAACTGCAACCCAACGTTAGCGTTGAACAACGGGACAACAACAGCGTTCCGAATTTCGTTCCTATACCGCTGTTCATTCTGATTACCATCGATGAAGATCAACTGCGTTCGATGGTGCAAAGAAATTGCCCAAACCATTACACTACCCTCGCCGAAACGGTCGCATTTCCGCACGCAGGCATCAGACAACCGTTCTCCTCCTCGGTGATAAATCCTTGCCCTACCATCAGCGCACCGTAGACAAAATCGTGATTCATCGTTAAAAAGAACTGTGCTCGAACGCTGCTGAGTCCAGCGAACACGCTGACGTACCCATTCCCTTCTGAAGGTACGATGACGTTGTGTAAGGATTGGTCCGTGGTATGGACGCCTACTTCGGATGCCGTGTTCAGCGAGTCTGTTGCGGACAGTTTGTGCACTTATTCTATTGTTAGTTCTACCAGGAGTAATTGCTGCTGTCCTCGTCGCCGTGAGGATGCGATCCCGCAAGTGAGACGTCTTGATGCATCGGCAGGTGTGCAGGTGTCGTAACTCGACCTGAACGCGGTGGTTCTATATATTCCAATGAGACGGTAAATAGTGACCACAGTGACTCCGAACTCAGCGGCGAGCTCATCTGGAGGCATCCCAGCCTCATGCATACAAATGGCACGCAGCCTCTGATTTTCGGTTAACCTTGACATTTTCAAAATGTTAGAAGACAACAACTGCGGTGTTTTCTCAATAACACAGAGACTCTAGCGCAACATAACGCAAAGAAAACGTCAGTCACCCATTCAATTTGACATTCTCGGGTAGCACGTGCTATTTTGAAATCCGTAGCAAAATTGTATATGCGGTATACGGGTGGGTGGACAACATATGACTGCATTCACATAGAGCCTGGTGGAAGTGCGTCCGAATTTGGACCATTTCGAAAATTCACGATATTTCAAAAAGTTAAATTCGGATTTTCCGGGACCTTTGCTGTGTTGGTCATCAATATGTTCTCATTGTCACAAAAAAAAATCAGCTTTCTTCGATTTCCGTTTCTAGTGAACTCTAATGTGCCTGAACTATTAAAATATTTACTGTTTATTTACAGCATTCGAAAATTAATTTGGGGGCAAGATTGATCATATTAATATAGATTTGGCATTATGGTCTTTCAGTAGTATAGAAGTGTACATCTCACACAGTTTAGGGTTATGCCACTAAATAATTATGGGATAAAAATTGTCAATTGCATTCTGTCTTGTTGAGGAAATAAATGTATTTATGGGTGTATTTTTAATCTTTACATAACCTCGCGTAGATATCCGACCAGCCCAGACAATCCCGGCGACTCACACACAATTTCAAAAGTGCTTTTAGTTCATGTTTCATGTGGACTGGTCGTTACATGGGAGATGTGTGTTACAAACAGAACCTCACACACATATCCGACCAGCCCTGTCGATCCTGAAGTGAATTGGACTAGAGCTGGCGGTGATCCACACCCATTTCCACCTGAAGTGGCTTGGATTAGGATGGCGGTGATCCACATCTATCTCCACCCGAAGTGAATTAGACTAGACTGGCGGTGATCCAAGCCTATTTCCATTCGAAGTGAATTCGACTACTCCATGGAGGTTTTGATTTTCAGCTTCGGTTCGGTTTCAGGAGACAACTCGGTTTCGGATCAGTTTGTCAATGTGAACGTATGGTAAACACATCAGGCTGCGTAACGTGGAAAAACACGCAATAGCTTTTATTACACGCCTGTTCTGTGTAACCACCATCTCCAGCAACACCAAATCGTGCAGAAAATGGAAATCTGTTCTTCACATATGTGCGGAACGGAAAGCATTAGCGGACTATTTTTAAATAGTAGAGAAATTTCACTGGAATTTTCTACACATCGTGTAACGCGATTACAATTTGAATCGCAAGCGATAGCTGAAAATCGTCCCTGAATTCCAATGTATTATATGTGCCAGTAGGCACATAAAACACATTGGAAATCAGGGGACGAGGCAGTAACACGGTTACCCTCGCAAATTTGGTTGGCGGTAAAATATGTTGCTTTTGTACTGTTGTCAAATGAATTGATGAGTGTCTTTCTAATAATTGTTTTTATAGGGGTGAAGGCGTATAATGAACAAAGAACGACACACGCGTATGAATGGGTTAATCGATATGCACTGTGGCCGTTCGTTTTACCCTCCCGCGCTGTCACTCGTGCCATGTCGATTAACCCATTCACAAGCGTGTGTCGTTCTGTGTATGTATGACACCATCGACCAGTCCCTACTACAAAACGTATTATATGTAAACTACTCTTTTGGGAGCAGCCTAACTTATCTTTTATTATCCTTAGGGTTTCTAGAGCATCGGTTACCAAGCCAATTGAGACAGAAAACAAACTGCATATATTTGATAACAAAAGAATAATGTTTATCTAATCGATGCTGGGTTCCTTCTCATTGTCATTTCTCTCTTATTGAATCGACTAGTAGACAAGGCAATAAGGGAGATAATGTAACAATGAGAGCACGACATATTCATCCATTTAGAATAAGTGACGAGAGTCCATAGTCCATAGGGGGTTCAACAGTCTACCTCCATTCCAGTAAGATAGTTTGATTCCTTTATGCACAGACATAATACAACTCTGTGTCCGTTTTTGATTCTTCTTGCGGTTCGGTGTTCAAATTTGCCACACAAAGCCGAAACCCTGGCCCGAATTGACGTCGACCTGGTTTCGGTGAATTTGACTCAGAAAAACTTATTAACGTATTGTGTTGCCATCAGACTTATTATCGGTTAATCTGCGTGAATCAGTAAGAAACAGAACAGATAATACATTCATCAGATTATGTCCAGTGTTTGGGAAAACCACTTAAACACTACTTCTAAAATCAACACCCAGCTGTACATTGTCATGATGAATGTTTTACATATAACGATTGATAAAGATGACAAATGCATAAAATCTATCTAATCGATTTTGTGTTTTCATAGTTATTTCTGCCTTAACTGGTAGAGTGCTGGAAGCTCATATTTGGGTTTTACCCTGAAGTAAAGTTACCACAACTTAAAGGCCTCAAATTCTGTCGATGTGCTTCGCTTTATCTTTGAACTGAAAAAAATTAGGCTGTTATGATTTGCCTTGTTACAATTTATGGGAGAGTGCCTATTGGCGTGTCTCTCGGTGTGTCTACTGGCGCTTTCCCATAAATTGTGGCAAAGCAAAGACATGTGAACAAATTCTGATGACCAAAAATAACTTAACACTCTACCAGTTAATGAATCGTCCGGTTGACGAGTCAAAAGGGGAGAAAATGTCACAATGAGAACACGACGTATGAGGGATAAACTGAGTGACGTGCGCTCATAGAGGCCACTAGTGTACCCCCCACACCCCTTCCAGTAAGGGAGTATAATCAGTATATGCACACACGTATTAAAACTGTTTGGCCGCTTTAATGCGTCTTGCGGTTCGGTTTTCCGGTTTGACAACAACAAAAAATTCGGAACCGAACCGAAAAGCTGTAACTTCGATCCACTTTGGTGAATTCGACATATCTACGTATTGCGTTTTGCTGTCCTGTTAGTAAATAGACCAAAATATAAACCTTATAAGCTTATTCAGGGTTAATCAAAGTGAAAAAATGATAGTCTGTTTATCATAGCTAAGATATATATCAAATTATGTCTGATTAACCTGGATTAATAATCATGTGTTGACTGTGAAAGATATAATTGTACTCAAAGTATTCAAACAAATACTGATGTGAAGGGGTGGCCAAAATCCTTAATACCAAAATCAACACCCAGCTGTACATTCTATTGAATGTTTATCATTTAACGATCTGTTAATGTAAATGTTAAGCTAATTTCAGAAAATAAACTGTAATTTGAGTACAAAAACAAAATACAAACACTTGCAGAAGAAAGGTCTTGATTCTTAGAAACGGGTCCATGAGGAATCGGCCGTTTGATATTATCGAAAAGGGTGTTAGTGCAAATATGCCCTTAGGCAGCCAAAGTTGTTAGGAATAGCCCGTTATTTAGGAGTACCTGACTGTCTCCACCGCTTTTCAGTAGGAGATGGGGTAATGCTGCTGAAACTAAGGTAGAATTCGCCCGAGCTCAAAGCGAAAATTGGAAAAAATGGTGACACGGAGTTTCAAATGTGTAATTTTTTTTTTGTAATGAATAAGCTGGAGATGTTCCTCTTACAAGGTATAAAATATCAATCCGGCCGGCCAATATTAATCATAAACAGGGACATTTTCGGGAAAGGGTCAGAGCAAAGAGGTGTGTGGGCCAGCTACGTGTTTAGAAGAAGACGGTTTTGGGAGTACATGGATGGCACCTTTGCTGGGTCAGTGCTGATCAAACTGAGGCCAAAATCGTTGGAGTTTAGGGGGATATTTGGAAAATGATGAGAAAGAGAGTCAATGCGTAATTTGGGAGTAATGGAGACCCAGGTGTACGTTCTCACAGTATGTCCAAATCATCAATTGAACCAGGCAAGATTCACTAGAAGAATAATAGGAAATAAGATGGATTAATGATTGATCTTTATCAGTCGAGTTTGTTGAAATATCTGTCGGGATTGATGGTTTATCAGCTGATGATACATTATATATTATGGAAGGCAAATAATATGTATATATATAGAATATACGTATCGTGTTGTCAAATAAAAAATGTATTCTTGAGTAGGATTAAGAATGAAACCGACGAGCCTCTGGCGAGTCGGTTTCATTCTTAATTCTGCGAGAATAATATATTTTCCTTGAAAACACTTTACGTTTATTTCGCGTATCTCATAGTTTTATTACAGGGCAGTGGCGGCGATATCGTGCTGGAACTCGCTACAAAACACAGCGAGAAGTGCGGAGCACACTGGTCCAATTAGATCGACAAGCAAAATTAGCAAAAATAAACAAGGCGCTGTAATACGTTTCTGTCTAAAAATAATTTCCCTTCAAACTTGAGCTGAACTTGCAAAAATATGTTATTAAATGAACAAGGTGTAGTGTTTTCTGCTAGCATTGTGTAATAATTTCAAAAAGGTTTAAATAAAACAACTATTGTACTACTAATTATGCTACAGGAATGCTGTAGAGGTAGAGTTCAACAAGTCCGTCTCTACTATAGGAATAAATTATTTCAGTGTAAAACCTACGGGGAAAATGAATCACCCTACTAGGTGAATAAAGCAAAAACTTATCCTAGGTTTCTATTGTTCGAATAAACGGTCACTTATGGGATAACACTGCATCCTGGGAAAATATTGGAATCTATTTTTGTCCATACGTTTAAGATTATTCTTATAGTGACGTACATGGAGAGTAAAGAAAATTCAATGTATTTCTCATTTGCTGTTTTATATTGGACACCATGTGATAGAAAAGTTAAAAATAAAACTAAGCATGTGTGATACAGAAATACTCCGCAGACTGTATACTTGTGATCGGAGCCCATAAACAACCGTTCCGTTTTTAAGAGGTAATTTATTCAGCTGTTTGTCACCTAGTACGATTACTAAAATATATGTTTTTGGCATTATTTCCAATTTGCAACACTTTTATGCAATACTGTTTGTATTTCGGAAATAACAAACCGACACATACATATCGTTAAATAAGTAAATAAATAAAGAAATTAAAAACTAAATGGACAATAAATAAATCAATACATTAAAAAATAAATGACCAATAAATAAATAAATAAATAAATAAATAAAAAATAAACGAACAATAAATAAATAAATAAACAATAAATAAATAAAAACATAAAGAAATAAATAAACAAATAAAAAATAAATGAACAATAAATAAATAAATAAACAATAAATAAACAATAAATAAATAATAAATAAAAAAATAAACAATAAATAAAAAAGTTGAGGAATATAAAGTGACCTGCCTTGAAGCAAACACTTACCATCAATATTAAACGTGTTCCTGCTTCAGATGCAAAGTTCGCACAACCCTGTTCAAAAAGCGTGGCATCAAGCAGTTGACATGTATTTCTCTCCTTGACAAACATGGCTGTTGTACATTTTTCTTTACTTGAACAAAGTGAGGCACATTGTAAAGCAGATAAAGCCGGTAGCTGAACAAACGGAACTGAAGTGACCATTTTATTTCTACATACTTTAAACGATGAGTACTTTATAGAGTACACACAGCACATTTGAAGAACAAAATACACTAATATATGTAACTGCTCCATATTTTCTCAGATTTAAAAAAAATGGCATGTGATTCTATTTTTATGGATCAGAAAAAAACACCAAAGTTAACTTTGTTAGAGAGTCTTGTGTAGTGGAAACTGAAAACAGTCCCTGTATGCTTTGCAGGACAAAGACAAATAGACACTGATTGTATTCTGCACAGTGAAAATCGTTCAGCGTTCTTCAGGTGACACGAGGAAGTAATTTATTTCTGATTTATTGATTGGTACCTTGACTATCACAGAATTAAATGCTGCGTTAATATATTCTTAATTTTGTATTTTCTAGGATTGTTGTTTCTAGTTATGACTTTAAATGTGCTGAAATGAACCATAAGCATTTTCAAATTGTGGCAATTTGCCAGTTGGCAAATTGCCATATCGTTTAAAATGGTAATGATTCATTTTAGACAGTTATATTAATAGGTAGAAAATACAATTATAGAAAATACAATAATTATTGGAGAAGTGTTATAGTATTGGCTTCTGGTTGGAATGTGGTGCGATCTAAAACAACGGCGTGTACACCCGGCCATCTACTCGGAAAGCACAAAATACATTTGCGACAATGAATAACAAACTCCTAAACATTTAAAAACAATGCTTTCAATCCATATATACAAGTTCAATTTCGGGATTTAATATTAAAAACATTTAATAGTTTTAGAAACATATATTGCATTAAAAACAGTTCCAATAGGGTGCTACTGTTTAAGATATAAGTTGTTTTCAAATTCCATAACCGATATTCAATGCAGGGATTGAAAACACAAATGTTCCCCACACTAAAATCCGAAAGTGTCTCAAAAGAAGTGGAAATATAGCTCTCAGACAAAATTACAAGTCTAGAACGTTCGAGTAGCGTTGCGGATGCTACAAAGCTTTACCTTATTGAACTGCAATCGCTGAAGTGATTATTTTTTCTCCAGTGAAAAGATAGCATTTCCAAATGAATCGGTTAGACCTTCAACTTTCCAACGAGAAATGCTATGCAAAACAAAGGAAGGTATATTAGTAGATGGGATTCGAGATTCAATCAGGTTTTTGGTAGTGTAACTTAATCTGGGAAAGATGGAGTGATAAACAATATCAGGGAATCTAAGCGAGCGAAAACTGGTGGTAGCGGGAAGTGTTATAGTACAAGGTCTAGATAGGGTGGTTTGTTGTCCGGGTAGTCTGAACTGAATTAATCTGTGTTTCCCGTGGGCCAAAGCAGAGACTATCAGGGATATAGTGGATGGTATTGTTAACGGTTCAGGGTTACATCCAGTGGTGGTTGTGCATGTGGATTCAACCAATATCAGGGAAAGGAGGTCAGTTCAACTCATGGATATACAAAGGGACTTGATTACAAAGTTTATTATTAGGAATGCGATTATAGTGATGCCGGTTCTCCGTCCAGTGTTGAGTGAAGGGCGCGAACGGAATTCTAGAAGTATTGAGGTAAACGAGGAATTAGAGAAATACTGCACGGACATTGAGATACCCCTTATTGGCAGTTGGTGGGCATTCTGTGGGTAAGGTGGAGCTCCATGGCAGCGATAATCTGTTAATTAACACAAATGAACCGGGACTAAAGATTTTGGGTAGGGATGCAAAGTGTAAAATGGACATGAGAAAAGGACGAGAGAAAGACAATAACCGACCATGTACTCATTGATCCAGAGCTATGGAGGTATTCATTTGTGCGCAATTCTTACGCGCAATTAAGCCTAGATAAACGCACAGTTCATAACAGGACTTCTAGTTTCAACTGTTAATAGTGACCACATCCAGATAATAAGTTAGCGACAACGGAATACCAAAACAAAGGGTGTCCTCTAAAGACATTTGGAAATTAGAAAAAGAAGGACACTGGGGGCACTTTGAAGAGAATTTAAAATCAAAGCTAGGAATTTTTTCAAGAGGAGTTTACGTTGGGCGATTCAAAAGGGAAAATTCTAAAAGATGCTGAGATGGAAAGCATGGTGGGGGGGGGGGGGGGATTAAACGAATAAATGATCTAGGATATAGGGTAAATAATGATCTCAAACATGCAATAAAATATTGGAAGAAAAATGTGTTGCACTCAGAAGGTGTTGAGAACTGAAGGGGGTAAACGATACATCCACTAAAAGTGCCAACGTTGTATGTGAGGACGTCAGAACGATGCGAAATAGCAACCTTTTTTAAGTCATAAGAAAAACTGGTGGTGGAGGTATCAAGTTCTAATATATTCTGGAAATGGATAAATGAAACAAACAAATGCAATATCGCAGAGAGTATCAAGGTGGATGGCAAAAGCACGTACGACCGGCGGTGTACAGCAGTAGAAGTGGCCAAGCATTGGAGAGGGTAAATGATAGAAGATGGGTGGGGGTGGGTTCGTTCCTCCAGCATGTTTGAGGGAGAGCACCGAATTTATCAAAATTAGTCTGCAGTGAAATTGAGGTGGGGAAGTTCGAAATGCAGTCATCAAGTTAAAGAATGGCAAAGTCGCAGGTACTGACGAAATTCAAAATGAGTTTATAAAAAGACGAGATGATCCACATCTCACATGACTAGTTGTGGTAGATAGGCATTTCCTGGGGGAAATACAAAATGGGTTCAGGAGAAGGCGTAGGGTCACTGTCCACTTATTTACTCTTTCACTTTTGTCAAAATCATCAAAGCACTGTATAGGGATGTGCGGAGTGTACCCAACCTGGGATGCATCACAACAAAAAGGGTCCAAATGGAGATAGGCCTTAAGCAGGGGTGTATCCTGTCCCCGATCCTGTTTGCATTGCACATGAATGAATTAGAAGAATTAATGGCATACTCAAATTGAAGTTGTACTAGAGAAACTATTAACCATTTCAGGAAAGTACGGGATAAATAGTGACCTGCATTGAACGAAAACAAGAGAAATGGGCCGCCGGGTAGAGTCCTAACGACGGAGTGTTGATAACGTTTCTATTGATGAATGGGAAAGCAACTGTGTAACACTGTGGAGAACAGGAGAATATAAATACTTGGGGCTGAAATTATTTGTCACAGGTAAAGGAATATACAGAAACCACACTAACAAACTTAACACAAACGAAAAATAATACTCAATCAGTTAAAATCTCTGGGAAGGAACAGATTTAACAAGGTGTTCGTGGGGAAAACTGTCTGGGAGAGTGTGGTGTTACCAAGTATGCCTTACGGAGTGTATGTGATCCCATTGAACAAAACAGTAGTGAGGAACGTGGAAATTCGGCAAAACGGTGAGGGTCGGTAGACAACTGGTTCATGTAACGCAGCTCCACTGGAAGCGGCCAGAGGGGAGTGGGAAATGTAAATCAAAGATTTATCCTGAAAAGGCACGAAAGATTGGAAGATCGAATCGCAAACTCTTTCCCCAATGCATAAGATGATTGAGATTGGGAAAATCGAATTGTGGAAAGACGAACCTGTTGACAAATCTGTTGTTGCGACCTGAGTGGTTGGATTACGACAGATTGTTCGTGTTTGAGAAGAGCCTCTTTCAATCCGAATAGGAATTATTGCGAAAAGCTCTGATCACAAACTTTTTTCAATTTCATCTAACACTGTATTGTAATACCAGTGATAGAAGATACTTTGTTAAATGAAATTCTTATACCTTTATATGATTCGCAGACACTTTCACGTGGTCATTCTCTTCTGTCATGAATCTATCTTTAATCTCTTCTAACAAGCTGTCAAATACTTTTTGATAGTTTTTGAAATGGATTCTTTTCATCAAATTCGTTAAATGTAATTCTATATACATAGAAGTTTGAATGTAATATGTTTGATGTCCTTGGCATCTGAGGATGGATTGTAAACAATTCCCATTCATTCTATAATCTTCGTCTCTTGCTCTCACTACTGACATCCTCTGTTCAACTCTCTGTTTCACTGTTATCTTCAAAGCTTCTCCTCATCTTATGTATTCTCTTGTAAACTAGAAGATTGTGAAAAATCAGTCTTGTCTTCTTGGCACCCAAACAGCAAGTGTGAGAATGGTGAGGATCACCCTTTCTATACATTTTTATCTTCACATCCTTTGTAAATAATAATCCCATTGTTCTTCATCTTGAGGTGATGTACTTTGTAAATGTGGATAATCATTTCTGCACCATCTATGAACATTTTGTCAAACTTTGTTATGAAGTTATTTGCAAGTGCTGCTGTTCTTGCAATCACACCACTAAATGAAATATATACATTATATAATATCGTGAGTGAAAGTAAATAAATAGAATCGGGAATATCATTTAAAGTGTTGTCATATTTGTTCATAGCTGAGAATATTTGTTTTAAACTGTATCCATCACCGATAATGTTAATGCAATCGGTCTGTAATTACTTGGATTGTTGCGATCGTTATCAGGCTTTGGAATAGGAATTATAGTAGCTTTTCTGCCACATGTTATAAAAAATTAATATCAAAAGTTCAAGCGAAGCCTGAGTCAGATGTTTCAAATGTTGCTGATGTCTGCTGCTGCTGTGGCAGTAAAGGTTTGCTTTATCCAAAGAGTTGTTGAACTCTCCCACAACGAAATGTTCATTGTAATTCTCTAACTTATCCGAAGGAAATTACAGTACGCGGAGAGTGTATTGTCTTCAAATCACCGGAAGAGTGGATATTCCACGCGAGCAATAATTGCAAATTTGTTGCAAAGCATAACAAACAAAGTTCCATTGGCTGAAACATTGCTTATGCTTTTGTGCATATGTACAGAATTTGAAAGTGGATAATTTGGGTGATAACTCCACTCTGCGGGTGTTTTAGTTACACTCCACGCACTGTAGATCTTTTGTTTCTTCTGTTGTTTTTTATATTTTTTGTGAATTCTGGATTAAAATTTCCAGACGACGAATCTTTCGAACATGTTGAGGCCAATTTGTTTGACATGTGTTTTTTTAAGTAATTATCGTGTTGTTATCTTCTGGGTGTTGTAGATTTGACTTGTTTCTTTACCTTTAATTTTTTTAACCATTTTCAAAATTGTATTTATGGTTGTGTGATGGTTTTTAAGTTTAGAAACATAAGTTTCCCAAGAGTTTTTCTTTATTTCTTTGATACGTCGTCTAGTCTTAGTCTGATTAATACCTATAGTTTAACTAAATTATTGGTTGTGGGTGATATATAAAGTTCCAATTCAGTTTTCTTACGACCCTCTATAGACTTTCTGCAATTGTTAACAAACCATGGTTTTGTGAAACGTTTTGGATTTGCCGATGTTTTAGGAATCAGTGTATTTGCAATGGCAAGCAACGCTTTGGTGAAATGTTCTATTTAGTCAGTACTTTCCTCAAATTTCTCCCGCTTGAGGCGTTCAGAACAAAGCGATGAGAAAATGCTCCAGTTTGCGTTCTTAAAGTTCCACTAGGGTACACTGTCAGTCCTCTTCGGGACTACAATCCCCAACATAAGTGGAAATTGATAACTCCCGCACAAGCTATCTTCAAGCTTCCCATAAAAATCAAGGAAGAGAGAAAGACAGGCAATACCGCGATCAATGGTGAAATATGAACCTGCAGCGGGATACAAGTATGTGTCTGACCCTTCATTGAACATATACAAGTCATAGTTTGTAATAAGGCTCTTCTATTGTTTTGCCGTTTATGCCTTCTTTGTTGAAGGAATCACGCAAAGAGGACTATGGACATTACAATCACTCGCCAAAATGTACGGAGTTTGGGGCTAATGAATCAGTTGCTCAAGATTATTCAGCTGTAGGGTTTTACTTGTTGAAACGTACATAAAAAACACAATACAATTGTATTGTCTAAAGTAAGGTGTACTCATCGACTGACATGAACTCTATTCCTTCAAACCTGTTACTCGAAACAATGCTTTGAAGTCGTTTTGACACTTTATCAGAATTTCTCCTATGTTCTTTCTCTTTATTCTTCGTGCCTCTTTCTTTTCTTCTCTGACACTGACTCAGATTTTCCTGATGGGTTATTTGTTGCTGATTTGGTTTCGGTTTGCTTGATTCAATTTTCTGTTCGGGTTTAAGATTTTGATTTTTATATTGGTCTAATTTCGGTGGATTGTTTGCTTGGTCTTGCGTTGGTTGTTTTTTGGGGTTTTTTGGGGTTTTTTTTGGGGGGGGGGGAGGAGGGGTCACTTTACATTTCAGTACTATAGCATATGACTGTGCTGATGGATGCACGCCGGGAATAGATGAAACAATTTCTCTGGCCTCTGTGGAACTCCCTTGCCTTTCACATTTTATTTTTTTATAATTTTTTTTTTCTGTCATATTGGGCAATATTTCGATGATGACATGTGCTTGTGTGATTCCCCTAATAGTTTATACACATGGCAGGATTGGTACAGGGCTCCTAGTGTTGTTGGCCACACCTGTAACAAACTGCTTTACCTCTACAGGTATTTTGCCCATGGCCACTTCTTTTACATCTGAAGTATCGCAGTCGATTTGGGATATACAAATCCACAGCGATGTTCATCTATTTAACTTTTATTGATTTTGGTGGACGTGATGTATCAAAGGTTAATATGTTGGTAATAGTTTTTATTTTGTATCCGCCTCTTTTAATTTGGATCCTTTTAACATCTGTGACACCCTGTGGTCTGAGTTCTTCTCGTATTTCTGATTCATCTGTGTCTGATAGCTCTCTTGTTCTCAGGACTACTTTGCTTCTGTTAAGTTGTTCGCGTGGAAAGGCATTAACTTCCATATCCAATATTTTTTTTCAATTTTCAATAAATTTATTGCTTGAGATTATGTTCTGCATTCAATGAATAAAGCCCCTGATCTTAAAGCATGGACCTCTTTTACTGCGTCGTGTATTCCTGTGATTGTTTTTCGACGGCAAACGGGTTAATATTTGATAATTTCTTTTCATCCCCAGCTGCATAAATTACGATGAATTTAGGTTAGTTCTAAGGTGGTAGCAAAACCGAGAGTACACGGAGAATATACTCGACTAGCATTGATGCAAGTCATACAGCTAACGACTGACCAGTCGAGTGCGGGTAGACAGAAGTCGGTCATTCAACCATTCAGTTTGTGATCCTAATATAATGAAAACTGCCGCTTACAATCAACTCAGACAGTGCAACGAAAAGGAATACGACAAAAACTTTCGAAGTCCGCTAGACGTCCAATACAATGACAACGACAACAAATTAACAAAAAAATAATTGGTTCAATGCCTCTAAAGCCCCCCCCCCCCCCAAACCCTCCCCCCTCCCCGCCGACGTCACAATGTTTTTGAGAGCTCTAGGTTTGGCAGACTGGGTCCATCTGATCATCTGTCTGTTCGTGAAAGGTGAGGGCCGAAGCAGTGTATTGGACCAGTATCTCCAAAATGGAGACTGCCCAAACCGGGGCACTGCTTGTCCTCACTACCAGGATTATTTCTTCCGGGGCCTTCGGAACGCACCTCACGGAAACACAATGTGTATGCGGTATGATGTACTAGTAGTTTGTCCGGGCTGGGCATTTCAATATTCCGCAGGGAACCTGATCAATTGAGCAAACCTGCTAATTGTATTCCACAAATCTTCTCAGTTGTGCAGGCCGTTCTCTATCCGCCACCTGATAACCCGCCTAGTAGGAGATGGCCAAACCCGCTTAGGGTTTAAACACATGTCCCAAAACCTTTTAAAGAGATACAACAATTGAAGCGTATACGAATCAAAATGGGAAATGGTTTTCCAACAGCAGAAAAATACTAAAAACATTGCAGAGGCGACTTATTGCCCACAAGTTACGAAATTATTTAATCAGTCTCTCGTTACACAAAGAAATAACAAGGTGATTGTTTTGCATGTACAACCCAAAAGGTCTCGAAGATTAACTGATAACAGAATACCATTTTGTTTTTTAAGAATTAAAATAACACCCTGCCGGTCTACACACATGTAAATAGATTACCCCAAAATGCTCAAAATAGTATTATCCAACCCTATGCCATTCGGTAACACGTGATTCACAGACTTTGATTTGCAGCAGCACCCACGATAATAACTCCTGACTCGCGTTTATTCTACAACCTAATCCATTCGTGCTTCATTCGTTTATTACGTTCACTAGCTATGAATATCACACGGATCTCAGAACTATTTCCTTGGTTTATTCCCCACTGGTGGGACCTCAAAAATTCGCCGTGTCATAATTTCGTGCCAAATGAATGGGTAAAAAATACCACAGATAAGTCCAGAGTTTAATTTCTTAGTCCGATGTATCTGATCTTTTCTGTTTTTGTGACACCCTCGTAACGCATTCCATAACCATATTTCGTTTGCAAAGACTGGAGCAGAAACGTGGGACCATTGCCGAAATAACTTGGCGCGCTTAATTTCATTTACAGTCGTATCACTATACAGGCCTACGCCTGTACAAGATAGATAATAAGTTAACCTGAAAATGGGTTACCGTAACATCTCTCATCTCAAAAGTAACCTTGCGTTTGAAACTGTAAGGAATCGGAATGCAAAACAATGATGGGATATTTACCAACACAGAAACATGCAGGTTATTTCATGAGTGGCGTTTCATTATGCAGACGTAGTGTAACACATTGTCGGGATTAGGACTAGCAAGCTCTTTCCAGTAATACTTACATCACAGGGACCCCCTGAAAATGTGATTAAAACTTGGTTCAGGAAGAGATAGCAACTGGATATTCATCTATTTGCTAGTCCATTTTAATTGTATCTGTCCAAAGTCCAATTGTGTGGCAAACGAAAGTTGGAGCCTCATTTCGTTCGGCGCGAAAGATAATATAACGAACACAATGTTCGCCTATTTTGTACACTTTTGTTAATTTTATACTTCCGAAGCTCCTCTCCTTTCCCCGATGCACAATTAATATAGCAGAGATAGCAGTAATAAAGTAGAAGTCATCAATACATCTCCGACGGTGGGCATAGACAACCGAAGGTTGCAGACAAGGGCTCCTGTACTTTCTTAGTTAAATGAACCGCTGTATGTGAGAGCGTTTACCTGTATTAGTTCCTTTCTCAAGTGATCAAATAATGGTGTATAATTATGGATTAACAACCTCAAGGTGTGTTCTTTTCACCAGTTGGTGTAAACGTGTGAGTTATAAGTGTACATTTTCAAATTTTCCCCTCTCCAAAATCATTAAGTGACAATTGATCGATGACAATACGTAAAGGTTGAAATCTCTTCAACTGTGCTTTACCGGTTTGTTGGCTGTTTTACAATACATACATACTGGTTTAAGAGCATTTTACAGATTATTCAGCTGATCGTCTG
This sequence comes from Pictodentalium vernedei, assembly GCA_031216915.1. Lineage (NCBI taxonomy): Eukaryota > Metazoa > Mollusca > Scaphopoda > Dentaliida > Dentaliidae > Pictodentalium > Pictodentalium vernedei. The sequence continues at coordinate 41,716,394 of CM062292.1, read as the reverse complement.
ATTATTAAACAATTCGGATCTAACACATCTTCTAAATGACACAAATGGGTTCTTCAGGTGTTGAGAATATAAAACAGGGCATAATTGGTCTTTTCAACATCATTTCAGCGCGGTGTGAGCCGTTCCACCGTATAACACAATATTTTAAATATTTTCATCTGTCAAAGAAATCTAAACCCTTACTTCTCTTTTATAGTAATATCATGGAAGAAATGATACTTTGAACATGTTGCGATCAATCAACTTCCCGATTGGAAGTAGAGGCGAACATGATCGTGAGTGTAGTGACACTAAAATATAGTTTCTAAATCTATTTCTATTCCACTCCACGTAACATTAGAACATTTCCGCTGTGTTTTCTACGAACCTAAATCACAAACTAGAGACACTTTCATAATGTGCCAAATCGGGGGATACTGGGTTGTTTTGAACATTCAACGAAAACCTAGATCGAAAAGCAGGAACATTATATTAACCCTTTGAACCTGAAAAGCTGCTAGTATTGTGATACCACCTCAATTCATAACGTAAATAGTAGCTTAGTGAAGTTGTGTGGTAGACCAATCAAGATTTTCACCGTGCAGCCTTTCCCTTGATTGGTCTTTCCTCAAGTAACGAATATAGGCTCTACTATATGATGGCTCTGAACTATGCCGTCAGTGTTCAAAGGGTTAGCATTCCGATATCACCATTTACTTTTCAGTCAATAAAACCCTACAATATGTCGTAAATATTCAGTTTGCATTATCGCGAAAAATGAGAAGATCATTAGCATTATGATATTTCGCGAAGATGTCAAAGGTTATTCTTCAAAGGCGGTAAGATATTGCGAGTCATGGAATAATTTAGACAATTGTGGGAGAACCTTTGTATTGCCTGTTTATGCAGTACAGTCGCGTCGCCGAGGACTGGTCAAGTACACATTTAGTAGCAAGAGATATTTGAGATCTTAGACTCCAATCATGACGAAAATGTTCCAACTGAAATCATAATCATATCTCGAAATCGCACTTAGCGCCACCCATAATCTCGCGTTTCAAAATGGGTAAATTTTTCTGAAGTTAATTGCTTTTTGAAATGCTAAACATACAGAACCACACTTATGTTTGAATGGGTAAACGATTATTGGACTCGAGCGAGTGGCGCAGGGATACCACGAGAGCCATTGGGTATCCCAACGCCACTCGCTCGAGTCCAGTAATCGTTAACGCAGTCAAACATAAGTGTGTTTCTGTATTTATTACACATCCAACCCTGAAAAATAATTCACTGTAATTAATCGCTAATTTAATTTAATAGTCGACAATTTCAACGGTTGAAACAATTATAGAGAGAAACGGGCAATTTTGTCAGAGAACAAGTCTTGAGTCGTTGACCTTGTCACCTGTAGAATCGCTGTTGATTCATTTTATTCGCCAAACAATGTCGGTCTGAACACTCAAAACTCAAACGACTGCGTTCATCATCAGACATCAGATATTATGAGCTCTGAAATGTGTTTTCAGAAGAATGTGTGCAGCATCGTTATAACTGGAGGATGGAAAATGTACAAGGATTTTAATTTAAATACGGAGTGAACTGGTTGATCTGGTGAATTTAAATAAGTGATTTTTGAACTGAAACTAAAGTAAAACTTGAGTTGATTATGCATCGGGCTGTCGCTTGTGGACATCGGTCATTTCTGTTCCGCTCTGTAACAAAAGTACACATTGGACGAGAAAAGACATTCGGTGCAATAATTAACCTTCCAGGGCATCCATTCCATCGTTTAGTGTAACGTGGCAGTTTGTGATTCCATTCTGGGTTAACTCCTCAGTCTTGGTAAGCTAGCACTTTATTTTTCAACATTATAATGTGCCTGACTTAAAATTTAACCTTCTTGTTATTTTACCTCAGGTCTCGATAGCCTTTGTTTGAAATGGACTGCACTTACAATAAAAGCTTTAAGTAGTCTACATGTTCCACATACAAAGCCGGAAACAAATTGTACGATAAATGCAAAAACATGTCATACCTTTTGCGTCCACAAGTTTAGACACCTTTACAACCTCCCCATCCCATCCATCACTAACCAGTCAGCAATTTCTCAAAGCTCTCGAAATGAGAATCCAAAAGTCTTTGCCAGAGGCTGAAAGAGAAATAAAGGGTGTGTGTTTGTTTTCACCAGTAAGATCCAACTTATATTTGTTATTTACATTTTTAAAGATTGATTAATATTTTCATTATTTTGAACAACTATACTTGAGCGATTTGTTATCTGAACGGTTCTATGAACATTTTTGCCATGGTATCTGGTTCAGAAACAAAATAAAATGCTTTATGTGTCTGGTCCTATATCTTGTGAATCTGAAATATGGAATTATTTTGAATTTGCATTTAGTAAGTAGTTTTAAAGAGAACTGATCGAATGAATATGGCTATGGAGAGGCGTTTGGCGTACATTTTCTTGGGGATGGGGATGACCAATCAAACTGCCCAGACTTTTGGTTTCAAAATCAAAATGCAGGTCCCTACCTCGAATTTGTCCCAGCAACCCATGGAAATGCACTACCCACTACCCTGATATTTACCAAAATTAAAATACCCTTTCCTCTGAACAATTTGTACTGAAAGTACGAATTCCTTGCCATGAAAACTGCAAAAACACACATGTAGCAAATTCGTATATGTGGCATTCGATTTAAGTTTCGATGCTGAGAGTAAAAGCAAAATAATAGTCAAGATCGTATAAAACAGAAATACTAGCAAAAATTCTTAAATAATTATAAATAATTAAAAATTCACATAAATCAATGTTTTGAAAACATTGTCATATTGTCTATGTTTTAAATATTCTAATAATAATTTTTCATGGAAGTCGTCTCATAAAATTGACAATATGTTGGATCAGACCAGATGTATTTACCACTCCTCCCCTCTTCTCACCCCATCCCTGCTCAAGACTATCCAGTAGTGGGTTGGTGGTAGCATTTTTTTTATTTTCTCCAATACAAACTACAGAAAGTCATATTTTAGCATTGCTCCATTGGCACCCCCCCCCCTCACCCCCTCCCCCCCCCCCCAAAAAAAAAAAACGCGTAAAAAAACATCAGTTCCACAAACGTAAACTACTGAGTTTTTTCTTAAATCGTCTTTTCATTCTTCCTGGCCTATTAAGGTGAGTTATTATTAAGGAACAATAATTCCTGTTCCAAGCACAACAGAGATCACTGCAAAACAAGTAATTACAGACCTAATAAAATAAAAAGTTGTCTGTGCAAAACCATGGAAAGGATGATGAATGGTCGACTTGACTGATTTCTGGAATCAAACAATTTACTTGCGAATGTTCAATGTAGTTGCAGAAGCCAGAGAGCACTGTTGAACATTTGGTTAGACTTGAAACGTTCATCGGAAATGCCTTTTCGAGACAAGTGCTTGTGGTCACCATCTTCGTTGGGCTGGGGATGACATATGATACTACTTGGAAGTATGGGATTTTAAAAGATCCTTTTTAACATGAGGTCGAGAAGGCGTATGTCCCTCTCTAGAGACCATTTCTAAAGAATCGTAAATTTCAAGTTTGTGTTGCTCTACATTATCTGACCCACAAGAGCAATAATTGGATCTTCCTAAGGATACCATTCTATCTATTACCCTCTTTTCTTTTAAAATCAATGGCATCATTGCTTCAATTAAGAATATTGTACATTTTCTATTGTATGTCGATGATTTTTTGATTTGCTACAGAGTTCAGAAAAAGGGCCACAGAAAATGGTTTTAAGTTTTCGAAGACTAAAACGAATTGAGTTCATTTCTGCAGGCTCCACAAGAACCACCTTCATCCGGAATTGAAAACCCATGGCAGTTCTTTTGAAGTTGTTGAGGAAGTGAAATTCTTGGTTTTATTGTTTGACAGTAAACTGGATTTCAGTTCTCATATCAAACAACTAAGGGTGAGATGTACAAAAGGTCGCTTAATCTCCAAAGGTAGTTGATAGCACTGATTTGGGGCGATTGTAGCTGACCAAAACACACTACCCTATCTGTATAGATTAGTTATTAGATCAAACTTAGATTATGGTTGTGTGGTTAGCGGTTCTGCGAAGAAGTCGTACTCGATGCAATTCATGATAGTGGCATTACAATTAGACTCGGGGCTATTAGAACATCACCAGTAGATTTGCTGTCATTCGGGCGGAGGAGCCTTCTCTTGAGAGGCACAGAATTAAACTGCCACTTCAATATGTTTCTAAACTGTTGGCTAATCCAGCAAACCCTGCTTAGATTTGTATCTCGGACCCAGAAAATGTTGAACTCTTAGGAAACACCAGACACACATTCCTCAATTGGGCATTATAATTGCCCACACCTCCACGCACCATACAGACTCCGCCACACTAGAATTTGACATGATATAAGATAACCGTAAACCACATATTCTGCATTAGCATCTAAGGAAGCATTCTGCCATTGTGGACCTTACCTTCTCAAAACATCTGAGACAAATTATTTAGAGTTCAAACAAAAATATACCGAAATAAAGTCTAAGTATAGTGCATGTAAATGAATATCTATACCATGATTACCTATTCTACTATATATGAAAAGCCTGTGACATAAATTTTAGCTTTACACACCTACCGTGATGAACACGCCAGCAATGGGATTTCAGTAGTAAAAATAATGTACAGTAGAACTACACCCACGTTTGACCTTTGGTGACGCTGACCTGAATGCAAACTTGTCTAAATGTATCACACGTCGCCTCGCGATGAATGAAATGGAAGAGACAATTATTTATTACGTTTCGAAATGGGTTTACCTCATAAAATGCCAAAATTAACAAACAAGCATTGCCTCGTGTTAATAAAGCATGCAAAACTCGAAATAGTACGTTATTATGTTTTTAAAACGAAAAAGGCTCAGTTTCTTCTTTTTCATTTCGTTTCGGCGATAAAATGGACAGCGGAAGTACCGCCCACCGATGCTCGTGTAAACAAAAATAGATCCGCTCGTATGTCCGTCTGCTGTTCGGTAAAATCGAGAAAAAATAATAGCGACTCTTAATAGTCTGACGATCCCGGTATAAATAAAATATACCCAAAGTTGCTTGGTGTACCAAATGTTCACCGCTCGTGGTGAAGTGGTGTTAACCGCGCGCCAAAGGCTATGGGTATATTCCATATATACAGATGAATCTAAAGATTGGGACAAAGTATCATTAGTTGCTGTTACTGGCGATTGCGTCATCTCAGAATACCAAATCAAAGTTTCTACGACCCAAGTCAAAGCTTTACACCTAACGCGTAGACACATCGCGAATGTACGGGAACAAAAGCCGATTATCTGTTCGTATTCTCCTTCCTCTTTGTTGGCTTTACTCAGCCCCAAGTTGAAAAACCCTCTTATCTTGGAACTTTGTGAGAAGTTGAATACTCTCATGTCTGAGCAGTAGGATAGCGTGTTTTTCTGATTACCTGGACATGTTGGCATCTACGGTAACACCAAGGTAAATAATGCAGCGAAACAAGCTCCAAACAAGCCTATCACTATTTTAGTATTTGTTTCAGTGATTTGAAACCAAATGTCAAAAAGTACAGCAAATCTGTGTTGCAGGTGGAATGAGATGGAGTGACAAATAACAAGCTTCATCACTTCCGAACTACTGTTACTGATAAGTATCCGTCTAGTAACCTTTGTCGGGAAGATCACGTCATTCTGACACGATATCATATTTGTCATACAAGACTTACACACTTTTTTGTTAGATTGTAATAAGCGACCAGAATGTGTTCCTTGTCAATGTCCGTTGACAATTGAACACATTCCACTATATTTTTAAATAAGTTTTAGTTGCTTTTAATCTTTTCTATACGTCTCGTATTTTAAAAATAATTTTTCTATCATCGAGTTGATTCACTCGGTATTCGTTCAGCTTTTGGTATGAAAAACTGTTTATTTCACTGTTTATTTCACATCGCTAGTCAATTTATTTCAATGTCACAATCATGTTCATTTTTTATTTGTTTCTCATATATTTTACCTTATGAAATAATTGTTTTAGTCTTCATCACTTTTTTATCGCCATGTTATAGCAGTGATTGTTGATGTGGCGCTAAGCACCTATAAATAAATAAATAATGGAAATTGGTTATAACCAGAAAGACGACAGGGTTAAATACACTTTCTGGTAAAAAAAAAAAATGGTTACTGTCATATCACACACTACATGAAAAAGTACACTTTCTAAGATTGTGCAAAGCGAATTTTTAAGACGCATAAAATTTCAGAGTGAGGCAATGCATGTTATGCCTTTGCCACATCTGTCTGTCTCATGCAACAATAAATGGCTTGGCCCTGGAAGACTGTTTTCTGGAACTAGTTAGGTCTGATTGGTCAATTTTACAACATGCTCTCCGGGCCATTCTTGTTAACAAATGCCAATATGAGTTTCTGCTTCTTCAGAGGACTCCAAGTCAGAACTATGAACCCAAAATCGCTCGTATGATGTTTACGCGACAAGTTATGTTAATGCGTTAACGTTAATTCGTTGTGTGAGTGTAAGTGTGTGTGTGTGTGTGTGTGTTTGTGTGTGTGTGTGTGTGTGTGTGTGTGTGTGTGTGTGTGTGTGTGTGTGGTTTGTGTGTGTGTGTGTGTGGGGGGGGGGGGGGGTAGAAAGGTTGATTTGGGGATTCAAACCCACGAAATGCATTTGAAATCATTTATTTTCTTAAATATTCACATAGATTAGTATGGTAAGTAGTATAGCATGTACGAAACGCGCCTCATTGGCCGGACCCAGGCTCGGACCCGGAAGTGACGTCGTGTCACGTGACCCACTGGGGGCCATGTTGTGTTGTCATGGTAACCCGCGTGAGCAGCCATCTTGTGACGTCATCTCCATAGTGATGCGTGGTGCTAGTGCGCATGCGCCTGTTCGTGTTGTTTGGGTGATTCGTGTTACCGACGGCCATTTTGTATACTGGAGGCCGTCATCTTGGTTTCTATGGTTGCTATGTTTTCCAAAGGCTTATAATAGGACAGGGGTATGTTCGGATGGTATGTTCGATTGAACCGGGGTATCACGAATTACCAAATAAACCCGACAAGTTATACTATTTCGAATTCTTTCAGAATTTTCTGCTTCTATCTATCTGTGCAATAGTTTTTGTCTACCTCACCATGTTCGTTTGTCCTGGAGTATACTCCAGTATAGTAGAAGAGCCTATCAACTGGAACAGCTTTGCTTATTGTTACTATATTTAGCAATTTCTGGTCTATTCTTATTAGTTCTGACCCTATTCCGAGGACTCTTGTTGTTTCATTATATCTAGACCGCCCAATCAGTTCACTTTACTGGCGCTAACTAACCAATCAGATTGCTTGATTTCCCGTAATCTTTATGCATAGTTATCTTCCCTTATTACAACGAAGTCCTATCCGATTCTCATCACCTCTCTACCCAATGGCCATATCCCAAGGAATCCAATTTTTGGAAAACACCTGTGGCTATGGAATCCCTTTTTTGTCGTATGGGGCCATGAGGGCCATGAGAAAGCTTCGATGAGGCCTCATTTAATATCCCTCTTAGCCTCATTTCTTTTGAGGTCATGAGGGCAATGAAAAAATACCCCAATGAGGTATAATTTACTATTCCTCTTAGCCTCATCTTGGTATTTAACAACCATATCCCCAGACACCCAATTTCGGCACCCTTTTTGGAAAACATGGCCTTTGGCACCCATTTTTAGTCGTATGGGGCCATGAGGGTCATGAGAAAGCCCTCCGTGAGGTCTCATTTACTATTCCTCATAGCCTCATTTTCTTTCGAGGGCATGCGGTCCATGAGAAAAGCCCTCAATGAGGTATAATTTACTATCCCTCTTAGCCTCATCTCGGTATTTAACAACCATATCCACAGTACCCCAATTTCGGCACCCCTTTTTGGAAAACATATGGCCTTCGGCACCCCTTTTGTGTCGTATGAGGCTATGAGGGCTATGTGAAAAGCCATCAGTGAGACTTCATTTACTATCCCTCATAGCCTCATTTCTATTGAGGACATGAGGGCCATGAAAAAAACCCTCAATGAGGCCTTGTTAACTATCCCTCTTGGCCTCATTTCGGTAATCGAGGATACCTATCGCCAGGTACCTTTTGGAGAATCCTTTTTTGTCGTATGAGGCCATGAGGGCCATGAGAAATCCCTCAAAGGCCACTACTGGTCTATGGTCTATCTGTCCTAGCATTAGCTTCTACAGCAGTCTTGTTCCACTGCGGCCTTGTACCAGTACTATTGACTATCATCCATTAATATTGACTTGTATCACTACTTCCTAGCTGTACTTTCGCTCTGGCCTTCAAACTGTTCGATCAGATTTCCCATGCATACATATAAACGGGCTATATAAGGCATTCCGTAATTGAGATTCCTAGCGGATTCCGTGAAGTTGGATTCCGTTATTTGACATCAACACTCGAGGGTATGGAAAGGGGTTTATAACACCCAATTATTATTGCAAGACCCTGAACGGATACAACTGACAACCCACCCTGTGGACACCATGTGTTCCAGTTTCCTCGAATTAGAGCAGAATGATCTTTTAGTGCCTTGATCCTCGAGAGTATCTTTAAATTCCAATCTCGAGAGTAAGGACCAAAATCGCAAGAGTGCTTATAATAAATACTTTTCCCCTGGAGCGTGGGGCATCCCCTCTAGGCAAGTTCTAATGTGGCAGTTAGAGAACGGCCTCCTTAATTGGGCCGGTTTACAGTTAACAAGTTTGCTCAATTGAGCTAGTTTTCTGCGGAATATTCAAATACTCCGAAGCCCCGAACCAAAATGGTTATCGGAGGAAGGAATCCCGGCAAATGAGGATATATAGTGGCCCCGTGAGGGCAATTCCCATTTCGGAGATACCTGTCCAATACACTGTTGTGGCCCCGACTTCGAGAGTAGACGGATGGTCGGACAGGTCCGTTCTGGCCAATCGAGAGTCCCCTAAAAGGGTGTTTTGTCGGGCGAGGAGGACCTTTGGAGGTAAGTCAACCAGTCATTTCGTTTAATCGCCTACCGCCATTGCCATTGCATACTGATTTTTAAATACATCATATTTTAAAAAAAAGATGTAACAAGAGGCAACTTCAGTTAGAGTGTTTTGTAAAATGATCGAATGACCGACATCTGAGGACATGGCACCCCTACACATGGGTGAATCAGTCAGTCACATGCTTCGGTATCAACATTGATTGTGTATATTGCCCTAAAATAAGTATGCGGGAATACATGAGGCCGGTGGGTTCACTGCTTAGCAGTAACTCAACCTTGTTGGGCTCCGTGGGGGCGGGAGCCGGCGCAAATGAACGATTTTCACTACTCAGTATGGCAACACAACAAAAAACAAAACTACCTTTTTATGCTACCGGACAAGGAGACTCTGACTCAGAATAATTGATAGCATCTTAGATGCCACCAGAAGATAATACACCTCAATTTATTATACTATCATCAACGGAGGACAATAGGACATTCAGTACCATTAATTCCTTTATCCTAGAAAAAGCTAGCAAGCTATCAATTGTATTGCAGGAACAGTTTAGGATGTCAAAAAGTTAAGATCAGGGGTCTACTTATTCAAAGCGCAAAGCGAGCCCAGGTGCATAACGTTTTGCACACAAATAGAATAAATAGTATCAAGGTTAAGGCCATTTATCATAAGATCCTAAATTTTAGTAGAACGTGTCATCAGAACTCAAGAGGATTGCCATGTCTGCAAGAAGGAAAAATTGATACAAAAAGTTAAACGCCTTGACTTTAAAGCAAATAAAATCCACTGAATCAATTGCATGCCAAACGGAATTTATTTCACTTGTTATTCCTGCATTTCTATAAGCTTTTTCTACAGAGGCAACACCTAATCCCTGCCAGGGTCAAAACAAACATACAAACAACGTCAACTGCCCAATAAAAAACTTAAAACACATCAGGAAAAACAACATGAACAATTCAAATCAACACCAGCTGTGAAAGAGGAAAACAGTAAATCAGATCTAAAAATAAAAATAGTCCACACAAAACCTTAACCTGACCAAGTCAAAATTACACCAGCAGAATCTGAGTCAGAGACGGAAACAGGGAACAGAACAGAGGATAGAGGAGAAGGGGCAACATAAACAATCATCTGGCAGGATACCAAAACGCATTCTAAATGTTGTAACAAACAACTTATTTGAAGGGTTGGATGATATGGATGTTGATGATTGCACCAACGCCACGTGTCCCAACAAAATACTCCTGAGCTCGTCTCAGGGTGGGTCTCTGAAAAAAAAAGTCACCTACGAAATCCCCCGGTAGTAATTTATCCCATTCGTCCACCATCAAAATCACCAACTGAAAATGGATAATAAGAACAAAATCAATATAATACATAGAGAATACACCCATGGTAGTTTGGTGTACTAAATATTCACCACGAGTGGTGAAGTGGTCTTAACCGTGAGTCTTTGGTGCACTATATATATAGAATATACCCAAAGTAGCTTGGTGTACAAAATATTCACCACGAGTGGTGAAGTGGTCTAACCACGAGCCTTTGGCGCACCATATATTGTGGCATAGCAGGGTTAAGTACCCCGGAAAATGATCGTCTAGTGGATTTGGGTTAGGACTTCAATCGTGGCAAGTGGCCACAGGACAATTTAAATGTTCAGTCACAGAGGCAACCAGTTTCTGTGGAGTCTGCAACAATTCTTGATACTGCAGCCGCAGCGAAAGGGTGAATTCAAAACACATAAAAGTTACTTACAGTTTTCTACGTTTTATTCTCAAAACCCTAAATAAAGTTCCTACAAGTTCAACTGTCAAGAAATATTCTCTCTGGTAAATTTATAAAATATATCAGATACGAAATGAGACTAAGTCGAAACTATCGCATCGCTCTCATCGCGTCCTGTGTCTGGAACTGTTGTCTGGCCTGGCAGTGTTCGGCGGCGTTCTTCCACGAAGATAGGAGAGTGACTTCTTACACGATGGAGGACCAAGAGAGAAGTAACAACTCGGGTGATTCCGTGGGTTTATATACAGTTTGATTCGTGCTTACTCGGGCAGATCTTGTTTCAATTGACGTCATAAAACACCACAGAACACCACTTATACCCCAAGATGGCGGAGAGGTATTTTTTAACCCCTTACTTCCATTCCGGGATAGTAGGGCATCCTGTGGGTATCCTATGCTGATAGTATGCGTTCTCTCATTTAAAAGGACACAGGCATTTGGTAGGTGTACAATTTCAATGCTGATAGTACCGCCCATCGAACGTGCTATCTTGCACAATTCCCAGAGCTGAAAGTGATACTGGGTGTGTTAAGGTTAGGTCGGGTCAGTATACAATGCTAAAATCTGTCAAAAGCATTCTGATGGGGTTATCATAGGTTAAGCTTATACTAGCTAATATGCCAATCATAATATCAAATTCTGTCGAAAACACCTTAGTAAGGTTACTTTAGGTCAGACTATTGTCTAATTTCGTGTCTCGTGCTCCACTTCTGTAGCAAGTGTGCAGAGTACTTTTAGGTCAGTTGCACTGATGTTATGCAATGCAAATATACTAGGAATATGAATAAAATTACATAACTTGTGCCTGAAAACAGCGTTTATACTTATTAAAGTTACTCAACAGAGAATTATTTCCAAGTAGGGCTCGGCCACTCTGATTAACTGATTAACACTTCGGGAACCGAAATTCCCAAGTGCAATAATATGAATCCTATGCGCCCCACGGAGGTTAGCCCGACGCGCTCCGTGGAGGGCATTTCGTTACAATATATAGAAAATACCCATAGTAGATAGTAGCTTGGTGTACTAAATATTCACCACGAGTGGTGAAGTGGTGTTAACTGCGAGCCTTTGGTGCACTATATATTTAGAAATTACCCATAGTAGTATGGTGTACCAAATGTTCACCGCGAGTGGTGAAGTGGTGTTAACCACGAGCGTTTGGCGCACTATATATATATATAGAATATACCCAAAGTAGTTTGGTGTTTCAAATGTTCACCACGAGTGGTGAAGTGGTGTTAATCACGTGCCTTTGGCGCACTATATATATAGAATATACCCAAAGTAGCTTGGTGTTTCAAATGTTCACCGTGAGTGGTGAAGTGGTGTTAACCGCGAGCCTTTGGCGCAATATATATATAGAATATACCCAAAGTAGCTTGGTGTACCAAATGTTCACCATGAGTGGTGAAGTGGTGTTAACTGCGAGCCTTTGGCGCACTATATATATAGAATATACCCATAGTAGCTTGATGTACTAAATGTTCACCACGAGTGGTGAAGTGATGTTAACCGCGAGCCTTTGGCGCACTATATATATAATATACCCACAATAGCTTGGTGTACGAAATGTTCACCACGAGTGGTGAAGTGGCATTAACCGCGAGCCTTTGGCGCACTATATATATAGAATATACCCATAGTAGCTTGGTGAACTAAATGTTCAACACGAGTGGTGAAGTGGTGTTAACCGCTAGTCTCTGGCGCGTGGCTAAGTCCACTTCACCACAAGTGGTGAACATTTGGTACACCAAGCTACTTTGGGTATATTTTATTTATACCATGATCGGCTGATTATTAAGAGTCGCTATTATTTTTTCTCGATTTTACTGAGCAGAAAATGCACATACGTGCGAATCTGTTTCTGTGTTCATGAGCATATGTGGGCGGTACTTCCGTCAATTTTATCGCTGAAACGAAATGGAAAAAAGGAACTGAGCCTTTTTCGTTTTAATAACATAATAACACATTATTTTGAGTTATGGATGCCTTTTTAGCATGAGAGAAAACATGTTTGGTAAATTTTGGCATCTTATGAGGTAAACCCATTTAAAAACGTAATAAATAATTGCCACTTTCATTTCACTCTTGCCAGCAGGTGTTGTCAGTGAAGCACATTATTTTACACTGCAATGATGTTAATCACGTCAGAGGGTAGCATTTCACTACAGGATCTTTGGATCTTTAAGGGATATATTTTATCATACGAGTCCTTTTGGCGGTGGCGTCAAGTGTTTCAAAGGAAAATCTTTGAGCCCACCCTCTCGTAAAATTAGAAAGACTAGGCTCCCAAAAATGAGATTTCTATTACTATTTTGCACGCTTTCTTTGTTACTTTCCGGTGCCATTGAGTCAAACCCTGGCCCACCCGACACAAGAAACAACCTTCCGGGTTCCCTATCTATCTTTCACTACAACATACGTAGCATAAGACATAAGCTTTCACAAATTTCAGATATTATACATGGCTTCAATATTCTCTGTTTCACCGATAGTTCAGTGCAATCGAGCAGTATCAAATTACAGGTTTTTTCTGATCCCATCAGAAATATAGAAATCAGTATGGGGGTGGTATTGCCGTATATGTTTATCAAAGTCTTCTGTATTTTCGCAAAACCAAACTAGAATTCGACACATCCATCATGTGCTTTGAAGTCACTTCTAAATCGAAAACATTTCTTCTAGCAGTTTCCTACAGATCGGTACAATATGCACCGAGTGATTACTGGGACCTATTAGATAGTTTTGTTGAAACGGCACTTAATGCAAATACACCCCTTGTATTGCTAGGTGATTTCAATTCGGACCTCACACAACCTACTGGGCATCTCAGCAAAATTATAACACACTATAGTTTACGCAATTTAGTAACAAAGCCAACGCGTGTAACTGCTACTACCGAAACACTTCTCGATCCCATTTTAGTAAGTGACCAAATTAACGACACAGAAAGCAATACAATAGACCTTGAAGTGTCTGATCATCTTGCCGTTTACTGTTGTATAAAATCTGAATATTCACTTAATACCCCATACTTCAGAACTGTTCGGAATTACAAAAATGCTAATTTTGAACTAGCAAATACATTAATCCTTCAAACTGATTGGACACACTTAATCGAAAATGCTCCAAACATAAACACCGCCACGAATAATTTTACAGAAAAGTTCCTTGCTATCATTGATGATTGTATTCGAAAATCAACAGTCCTTATACGCCCAAAAGACAAGCACTGGTTTACCCCTGAACTCGGAAAAGAAATTCGACAGCGCGACAGGCTACGGAAAAAGGCAATTAAATCGCATTTACGTGACGACTGGACCAAATACAAGAAACAAAGAAATAACATGATAAAATACGCATAAAACCAGTACGAATCCAACCTTGAGCACACCCTTTCAGATCAACCTTCCCCCAAATTATTTTGGCATGTAATCAATGGCCTTCTCAATAAAAATAAATCTGAAAAGATGCCACCTCTCTATATAACAAATAAAGAAAACCCCGATATGATTGCATGTACAGACGAAGAGAAAGCTAGTCTGCTCAATGACACATTTATATCTAACGGAGTTATCGACGAAACAGATCATATACTCCCAACGTTCTCATCATGCACCAGTATACATTTAGCTGAAATCCCTTTTGAAATAAACGACACTATGGAAACCATCAAATCTATGCAGTCAAACAAAGCCCATGATCACGATCAAATTAGCGTCAGAATGTTAAAAGCCACTGCTGCCACCCCTAAAATTATTGTTTGAATATTCCTTCCGGTCGTATAAATTCCCAGAAGAATGGAAGAAGGCAAACGTGACCCCAATTTTCAAGAAAGATGACCCTTCAGACAGAAGCAATTATTGACCCATTTCACTTTTACCCTGCCTTAGTAAAATAATAGAAAAAATAACCCTTAAATATATTCTTCCGCGTTTCATAGAAAATAATCTTCTGTATAAATACCAGTTTGGCTTTGTTCCTGAACATAGTACAACCTTCCAGTTAATGGAATTATATCACACTCTATGCAACTCCCTGGTCAATAAACTACTAACCTGTTCAGTTTTTTTTGTGATATATCAAAATCCTTCGAATGAGTTTGGCACAAGGGTTGGGTTTTTAAACTTCGAGAGAATGGTATCACAGGAAACCTACTTTTGTGGATAGAAGATTATCTAAATAATCGACAACAGATGGTTTTAATTAACAACGATTTTTCACAGTACAACACAATGAAATCGGGGGTTCCACAGGGCTCAGTACTGGGCCCCTTTCTATTCCTGGTCTACATAAACGATATCGCTGACCTACTCGAGTCACATGCTCGGATGTTTGCAGACGACACGTGCCTGTCCACCAGTAAAAATAACCAAGTCGACCTAACTTATGTCCTAAACGCCGATTTAGAAAAAAATAACACCTGGGCCAATCAGTGGTTGGTCTCATTCAACCCATCCAAAACAAAGTCAGTTTATTTTTCATTTTCCCCGGGCACAACCCCACCTGTAATTCACTTTAACAATAGCATTGTATCTGGATGTGATCATCACATACACTTAGGAATTTATCTACAAAGCAATCTTAAATGGGATGTTCAAATAAATGAAATTTGTAAAAAAGTGTCGTCCCGATTATCGCAACTCCGAAAACTGAAATTTTTGCTCTCTCGCAAAACATTGGAGAGAATATATGTGTCGTACATACTCCCTATAATGGATTATGGAGATGTACTATGGGACTCAGCCCCCCCCCCCCCCCCCCCACCCTATCTTCTGAAAAGACTCGAACGCTAACATCTCGATGCAGCCCGGATTATCAAAGGTTTAACGGGATCAGTATCGACAGAAAACACCCTTCTTGAGCTTGGCTGGAACTCGTTGACACGCAGACGTGAAATTCACAAAATGAGTATAATGTACAGAATAATTAACCACGAAGCACCAGAATATATTACGCGTTTACTACCCCCGCGAATTTCACAATCCACTTCATATAATCTGCGACGTGCGGAACAATTTTCCACATATAAAACACGTACTGAACATTTTAAGAACTCTTTTCTGCCAGCCACAGTGTAAGCCTGGAATCAATTACCCAGTCATATATCACAATCACAATCCCTTGTAGAATTTAAAAAGAAATACATTAATTTGAATTCTGTCACGAAACCACCCGTTTATTTTGCTAGCGGGAAACGAATGGTAAACATCACACACTGTCGTTTACGAAACCAGTGTAGTGACTTGAACGCCGATAAGTTTGCTAATTATATTTGCGAAGCTCCTAGCTGCAGTTGTGGACATGAACTTGAAAATGCCCAACGTTATTTTTTTGAGTGTCCGTTATATGCAACGCAGCGTAATACTTTCAAACGGCGACCTTCTAGTTTTATAATGGTATCATCGGATAATTTATTGTACGGAAATCCAAATCTATCTATCTCAGACAACCAATTTATCTTTAAGTGTGTCCAGTCCTTTATTTCAAACACTCAAAGATTTAATTTTTGAAAATTTGGAAAGGAATACACTTTTGCGTTTGAGCAAAAATTCATTCAATTTGTATGGATGGACTGTCACTGCGTTGCGGCGGGATGATTTCTCCAACCTACAAATGATGATGATTTTTCAAAATCATATTGGAAAATATTGTGTTTTCAGCTTGTGGTTCACGGAGTGAAACACCATGCTCCATGGGCGGTGGATCTACTCGTGTTCTTCGTCCCTTGTCCTCTGAAACTGTACAGATAGTATTTGTGGGGAGAGTCTACCCCGCCGCGATTCGGGTACTTGATCCAGCCCCTCCGTACTGTGCGCGAAATTTGAACGCGTATATAAACATGTGTGTATATGTGTGATTTTATGTACAAGTCCAAGTAAACACAAGCGTTCCTAGTTGGGCCCTTACGAGCGACGTCAAATATTTCATTTCAGATATTTCATACTTTGAAGTGGCGGGGTTTGCATTTACATTCATCAAAACTTGGTCCAGAAAAGCTGGTGTTTGGAGCTTGCCCACTACCTAATAAAACAAATTTAAACTTTTAACTTTTCGTCGATTGAAATATTGAGCTTAAAACATTTTTGACGAGTGAAGATCGGGTTACAGCCAATTAAAACAATCACTATTTATATTACTTTATATTTGCTTTTCCCACAATCTTTATCTTCTTCTCTTGGAAACTTAGACTTTGTATTATAAGGATGTTAAAATGTTCACCTATGTATGTCGTTCTTGTACATTTTTGTTTATATTGTTACAGCATTATACAGGAGAGGAACGAAACTAAGTTGCTATAACTTGTGTTCCAATCCTTCTGTCAACTATCATCAAAGACAAATAAAATATGTTTAAACTAAACAACGAGTCCTCAGAAAATTATATACGCGGCCAGAGTGGGTTCCTTGCCAGCGAATGCAGTCAGCGGAGTACACCTTTTTTACATTGTCAGAAGGCCGTAATTCACAGTTGGATCTCTAAGAGAACTATTTTATCATATTAGTCCGTACAAAGTTCTATCATTCATCAAAGTAATCAACCTTTTCAAAATTTTTAACATTGTTTCTATACTTTTAAACTAGACTTCGGATGCCATTCATAAAGAATGTCTAACTTAAGTCTTGGGTAGACCGAAGTCTGAATCTAGATTCAGCCTTAATGCCGTCTAAGATTTAGATGGTATTCATAAAAGTTGTCCAAACCTGGACGACGTTTAACCTAGACTGTACTAGGCCATTTTAGCCGAAAATGTTAAACACCCATAGTGGTATGTTTAATGTTATGTCTAAGTCTATTCACGCGTTTATCGCCCGGCGCCGAGGCAAGTTAATTCGTCTTAAATGGATGTTCTTTGAATACTGGAGATAGACGAACTGGAGCAAGAGGAGGAACAGCAAGGAATTCGAACCGAAAGGATTTTCCGAGAGCGATCCAACCCGCTAGAGAATTATGAACACCGAAATTTCTTCAGGCGGTTCTGATCGACAAAGGAAACAACTGCAAGTTCCTTAGCAGACATCGCTGTTCATCTTGAGAGACAGACATCACGAAGTCACGGAGTACCGATCAATACCCAAGTTTGTCTAAGTCTTCGATTTGTTTGCTGCTGGGTCATTACAGGTGGTAAATGGTGATCTACACGGACTGTCAACGGAAACGCCATCTTCTCTGATTTCAACATCAGCACAAGAAATACCTAAGTACAAGGAAGGAATGGTAAGAATTGTCGGAATGCCTGGGATTATAGGGTGTATTGATGGGACGCACATACATATATTGCACCCCGGGGACTTCATCCACAGCGTTCCATTAACAGAAAGGATTGGAATAGTCTTAACTTTCAAATGATATGTGACTATAGTATGAGATTTATGGATGTTGTGAGTAGGAGGTATGGATCAGCACACGATTCCCAAGTTTTTCACGAAGTGAAGTTCGGAGGCGAATGAAAGAGGGAGACCTCACTGGTAAAGGTATTATTCTTGGATATTCTGGATACAAATACACTCGTCACTTTTCACCACCTTGCGCAATCCAGCAACAGAGGTTGAACGCATGTACAATAAAGCATTGAATTCGACACGATCACTTATAGAACGTACCTTCGGCGTGTATAAGAAACGTTTTCCTTGTGATGCTTTGGCAACAGACTTCGATTAGGGGTGAGTATAACAAAAAGAGTAAAAAAAAAAACAAAAACAAATAACTTTCAGTGTACTTTCCATTTATTAAATGAAAATTGTTGTGATAGTAATTTTTTATGTGATTTTTATCTACGTTTTGAAAAAAAAAGCTTTGGAATTTTCTTTCAAAACACTATTAAATTGGTGTATTTTCTGGAAGGGCGAAGTCATGAAAAGGTAACACGCGGAATATGAGGGGATTACTATTACCGAACTGCACACCATATTAATAACAATATTCAACCTTTAATAACAACTTTTTTGAAAAAGATATTAAATTACAAATTTCTGGAAGAAAAGTTCTCACAAATTGTCAATAAAACCCAACAAATATAGATATAATTAGAACTAACTCGACAAGCCAGTTATAATGATATCGATATTCGTATGGTTTTATTGGGAGATTTGGGAGAGGTCTTAGGCTGTAGTAGACTGGACAGAAACATGGGCGCAGTTGTTGCTACGTCATGTCTACACGGCATCGCCATTGATAAAACAACCCAATGCTAAACGATAATGACAATGACCCGGGAATTGCTATCGACAACGATTATGACATGGATGGTCAACCAACAGCGGCAGTCAGATGTTCCCTAATGAGGCGCCAGTGCAGCCCTGCCCACTTTAGCTGATACATTGACAATATACACAGCTTATAAATAAAAGAAACAAGAAACATTTCATTTGCTGTTTTTTCGTAGCCCAAAAAATATTTGCTTCTCTCTCTCTCTCAGTTAGCAGTCTCAGTGATATTAAATAACAGCTACCTTTCGTCGTGGTCTGCACTTTGCACTGTAAAATGAGGAGGAGTTGGAAGGACGGTCACAGCATCGCTTTCAGCTCGTTCAGTAACTTCTTCAACATCCCCTGGGTCTTCTACCCTGCAATTTAGGCTCGATGTAGAACTGGGAGGAACATCACATATTATGACGCTTACATCGCTGACAGGCTGGTTCCTTGTCTGCAAAATGTTGTCCTGAAAACATTAAAGACTTAGCCTCGTGTCCTCTCTCAGTTGTTGACTTTGCGGTCCACCTCCCGTTCTCTGTGCATCTTTTCGTTTTTTCTGCTATTCTGTATTCTCCTTTAGCTTCATTCTCCTCCACAAATCTTTCACTTCCTTTATTGTTCTCTCTTGGCGAGCAGGAAAGTCTCTCCTCAATGTCAGCTTAATGTGATCCCTCACAACGGTCTTTTTCTTTTGTCTGTGTCCGTCTGATTTTCTCTCTTCTAATACTTGGCAGTTCCTCCTTACTAATTCCAAGAAATCTGGGAGATGACTCGAATTTGGCAGATGACCCGAATAAGCTACGAGCTTACTGTCAAATCCCTACAGTACGCAATGTCTGTTGCAATTTTGATATATGTTACACTGTGTTTTGTTGTTTACTGTTTTTACGTTTGTTGGATGTACGGACTGAGATTCATCAACAACGTCTAAAAAGAGACATGTCTAGGGTTGATTGTAGTCTAAATTTCGATAGGCTCGTCTACTTAGACAAGTCTACAAACATAAATTGAATTTAATTAATATTCACAAACAATCTCTAAGGCCTTTTGTAACAGGACTCGTCTTTGTCTGAAAATACATTAAAAATTAGCACATAATGACGTGTGATATAATAGATATTGTTACACAGACTCGAGGAAACGGGCGTTTCCAGGCCTTTCCGCTCCTGTCTGTGTGTATGCGTGTATGTGTGTGTGTGTGTGTTAGGGTGTGGGTGTCGGGGTGTGTATGTGCGCATGTATGCGTGTGTGTGGCGGGATGGGGTGGGGTGGAGGCGCTACGCTGTCGTTCTTCGAAGCACTGTATTTTCGTTCACATTTTTCTGCATAAATCTTACAGCCAGCTCCATGGAGAACAGGGGATCGGCGGACTCTAGCCTGTGGGAAGGGCAGGGTGGTATGGATCCGAACAGGCAATTTTGTTTTCTTCTTACACTCCTAAGCACTATTTCTGCACCTCTTTCATTAACATCAGTTTATTTGCCTACGAGTTTAAGGACGGATATGAAATTTCCGCATTATCTATATAATAATACATCGATTTAAACCTGATCCTCTGCCTCCTTTTATGTTTCTTTCAGTGCCGAAAGGCCACGACGCGTCTGTCTCCACGACTTGTATCAAATACCTGTATTGCAGATCTTCAATCTTGCTGGTGTTACCCAACATTAAATGACTTTATTTTCCTCTTACACCATTAAATAATTTTTTCTGCGAAGTTTAATTAAAATCGGTTTATTGGTCTAGAAGGTGTTTATGGACAGCCAGATAGGGACCAGAGTGGGAGGAGGGGAGGAGGACATATAGTCAGTTAATGGCATCATTAATGAAATACTTATTTTCGATAAGTTACTCACGCGTAAGCGTAATCTATTGCCGAGAGCAGCACGGGGAAAATGTTTCTTATTTTCCCCTAAGGCAAGTTCTATTATACCTCTTGACGATTGTAATGCCTTGTTGTAATTGTGGCCTAGCGTTCCACAAAGGTGTTAGTTTGTATCTGGAAAAGTGGTAGCCCGGATCAGCACTAATACTCCCCATGCCACTGAGGTCTCTATCCTCAAGCCGTGTCCGAGCTTCCCTTTCCTGGAAGGTTCTGGAGTCAGGAGCAGAACCGTACCACCTGCTAACAACATCCATGAATCGCATCTTTTGCTCACAGACCATTTGACAATTCAGACTATGCCACCCTTTCCCAGTCACCAAACGCTCTGCATGTGGGCCACTTGGGTTCGATATTTGCTTAATGCGTCTCATCAATGCACCCTAAAATTCCTGGCATCCCTGCCATTCTTTCCATTCAACTCATATTGCTGTTGACCTCTTCTCGCGTCCTGGAAAACCATATAACATGTCTTTTCCTAAAAAACATAGCATAGAAATCGTCCGCAACAATGCGACCGACTGTCGATTGCAACAATCCATGAAAGTCACCCTTAACTACCTGGAATGATCTGCTAGCAAAAACCCGCAGATCAACACAAACCTGAATGTTTACTAGTACAGAGTGCATCCGCGAAGTTTGTCTCTACGAATTATCAGCCAGATCGGATATGAGACCTGCAGTCGTCTCTTTTGTCAGCCGGAATATTCTAAGACATTTCCCGTCAGTTTTCATTTCGAGGGGGTAAGTCCTATCCGAAAAGAAATCGTGGTAGTCGAATGCCGTAGTCATCCTCCTCCAGCTCCATTTCTTCAATTTCCCAAACTCGCAGGACATCCATTTGCCTCTCTGCGTTGAAAGTATCACGGTGAAGGTGAAATATAAATTCGTCCATAACGTTAGACTTCCTCTTGGACATTCCCCCAAGCTTGCTTAGGATTTTAGTTTGAAACTGATCAGTTGCGGCCATGCTTAGACATTGTCTAGCGATAAACAGCTGTTATGAATACTGTTTAAACTGTAGATCTAGCTGAGGCAGCATTCGACGCCATTGTACCTTAGACTTTGTTCGTGAATCTCAGTCACGGTGTTAATGTAACATATAACATTCTCTGTTGAATAAAATTGATTAAACTAATTCCAAGAATGCGGCCCTCTCTTCTGTCGTGAAATTCTCTTTTCGTTGTTTCTTTCCGTCACTCATTCTCGCAAATGTATTAACCCGTGATACAATTCGGTGTTTCACTGGCGAAACTACTACCAAATAATTACTGACATAATTAATTCGTGAAAGACGAGACTAGCTTCGCAAGTGCTAAGACCTCATTCGTGATTATGGATTAGGACAAATTATTTGAAGTGTCTAATTAGATTAGTCTACAAGAATGTAGACCAGTCTCCGAATTAGACTTGTCTATATTCAGACTTTTTTTGTGAATCTCAACCCTGAAGTCTAAAAATCATAAGGTTGATTTTTACGTTTTCATTCCTGTGTGACCACAAATTAATATGCTACCCGTGGGATTGAGTCAGTGACGCTTGCCTCGCTACTCGTCATGTTGGTGCTTCTCAATGCTGTGACCATGTATTCGTAGTCAACCTTTTTAATAAATTTTAAAATTGTTTTAGTTCTTTTAAACTGGACTCTTCAAGTCTAATAATCATCAATTTGATTTATCCGTTTTCACTTTTCCTTTATCTTCACTGATTACTATTTAGACCACACTTGTCTTTGTGGCATTTCTTTGTGATTATATCCTGTTTTTATTTATTTTTTCTACTTCCTCTCATTTTCTCGCTGCGATATAGCCTTACCTGCTGATGTGACGTTAAAACAAGTAAATAAATAAATAAATAAAGATTTTTGTTAGATTCCCCTTAGCAATAAATTATTTACGTGTTGATCTTTAATACTCGAGTTTTTCATCGTATTCCATTTTACATATATTGGCACGCCCAAAACTTGTGGGCTATGTCTGTATTCATTGGTGGGTTAATATTTATTTAAATAAAAATACTATGATATACATCAGATGGATTTCAAATTTAAGTCCTACATCTCACATAAGTCTTAAATCAGAAAGCCATCTTAGGTGATCACAGTCTTTTTATTTAACTAAATATTAACCCACCAATGAATACAACCAGAACCCATAAGTTTTGTGCAAGCCAGCCCGGCGTGCCAGCTGCTGTTTTCAAAAGCCATGAAACAACAGATCCAATGACGCCGAGAATGCTGCTGTCGCATTGCCAGCAGGTTTAACTAATAGATTGGCTAAGTATCTCAGTTATCTCGTAACCCAAATCTAAACAAAATGAATAATATTGATGAAGTGTACAACGAAAACTAAACGTTAGTGGTTTTGATACACATCACGCAGATACAGTTTTCAGATATAAGTATCCAGATATAAAATCTGCAGCTGTAGTAGACCATTGACGTATATAAACCAATGCGATTTTCGCAAAATCAGTTGTATTTTGCAATATGGCTTCTCAGTTGATGGTCATTTAATGGCAACATATTTATTAACCCTTTACCTAACATGAAAAGCAGACGACACTTGCAAAAATAATTCTTGAATAACTAATTTTTTTCATTTTTTGTCTCAAAAACATAGGTTATGACTCCTCGTTGGAACGAGCTCGACGAGCTCGTTCCAACGAGGGGTCATAACCTATGTTTTTGAGACAAAAAATGAAAAAAATAATGAAAATTAATTCGCGATTTTTGAGAATAGCGCTGGTCGGTTTTGGCCGTTACGTTAGGTAAAGGGTTAAAAAGAAGTTTCCGAATTTTCCTTTTTATTACCGGACACGTAGAATCTTGACTGATCTGGAGGTCCCACTCCCACGCGATTGCGCATGACATATATTATAATGCATATGCTAGACGAGTATTTGAAACATTATCTGATGAATTTGTTGCACAAGTTAACACCGGTTGGCGTCAAAAACATGATTATAAGGATGACCTTAGTACGCTTTATCAAGTGAAACCATAGTACCACCATCATTTAACCATTTACTCACCGCGTTGATGATTAATAATACAGCTTTACACAGAGAGCTGGGCATTGACTCACACGTGTAGATTTCCTAAGACAGAAACACGCACATCGTAGAACCCTTATCGAAAAGATTTAAGAGAGCCGGAATCGAAACAAATAATGATGACGAGAGGAATTATGTTTAGGCTATTTTAGGCTCACACGGCCAGATTTGGTCATCTGTTCTAGGGGCCCGTAAAGTATTTGATGCACAAAAACAATTTGAGGCAAATTTAGTAGATGCAATTTCAAGACCTGCAGATTTAGAAAGTTCTATAAAACAATGTCAAGATATGCTATGTCAATCGAAATACGAATATCCATTCCGAGTTGGACTTTATATGCCTCTGTCAAATATGAAACTAGGTGGACTTTTACATATATCAGGTTATAATAATGCAATACTTATGGTTATGGGTCTCCAGCCATTAGGGGTTAATAACGAAATAAATGAGGAAATTCAAATTTATATTCTAAATACCACGGAAAACCCCTGCGACAACTGCAATGAAGAACGAGCTGCCTATACACAGGTGGTTCATGATTGTTGTAACCTTTCCTATTTGGTACTTGAATTTAATACATGGTTGACTATACTATACTATACTATACCTATACTATACTATACTATACTATACTATACTATACTATACCATACTATACTATACTGCACTGTACTATACAATAATATAATATACTATACTATACTATAATGTCCTGCACTGTACTGTACTATACTATACTGTACTGTACTGTACTGTACTATACTATACTATACTATACTATACTATACTATACTGTACAGTACTATACTATACTATACTATACTATACTACACTACACTGCACTACACTACACTACACTACACTACACTACACTACACTGTACTTTACTATTCTATACTATACTATACTACACTATAATATACTGTACTGTATTGTACTATACTATACTATATTGTACTGTACTGTACTATACTATACTATACTACACCGTACTGTACTATACTATACTATACTATACTATACTATACTGTACTGTACTGTACTGTACTGTGCTGTACTGTACTATACTATACTGCACTATACTATACTATAATATAATATACTGCACTGTACTATACTATACTGTAATGTACTGTACTATACTATACTGTAATGTACTGTACTGTACTATACTATACTGTACTGTACTATACTATACTGTACTGTACTATACTGTACTGTACTGTACTATACTATACTACACTACACTACACACTACTATACTATACTATACTATACTATACTATACTATACTATACTATACTATACTATACTATACTATACTATACTATACGTATATATCGACCGTGCCAAGCAGTGGAATTCCTGCTTCACATAGGCGTTGTAAATTATATTCAAACAGTTGATCTTCACGGATCTTCAATTAATTGAGATTAGTTATTAACCGTTGTTCGGCAATTGCATCTGACATCGGCCGACATTAAGCCATTGGTAGAAGTGTTTGAACATTTGTTCGTGCTGATGGTTACATGAAACACCGCGTGATCACAGTTGTTCATATTTACGTTTAATTTACGACCTCATACAAGCCGTAACAATCTTAATAAGTTGTCATGATGATTGCCAGTAGTTTGTAAACGATTTGTCGTCTATTCAACATAATATCCCACTCCCTGCACAAGTTACACGTACACTGCCAGCACTCCTGTAGTACAATGAATTGCTGTTTCGTCGATTGATATCACTGTCAGCTTATTATTAAATAATCTAGTTACCCACTTCTTCTTTGTTCACTGTCAACACAAAGTGAACAATAACAAAGGAACATAAAATACACTCATCATTCGATTGTCTTCACAGTCGGGGTATAACTTTAATCTGTTGTGCATGTTACTTATTTATGTAAACAATCTAATAATAATGCATGGCCATTTGTGCATGGACTTCTGGGATTGGTTGTCATTTGTGAAACATTATAGTTTTCCATTCGGGTTTCTGGCACTAGACGCGTGGATACAAATCTACGAAATGGAGTGAATTGCCATGTTAAAAGCTATTTGAAAACACAGCCGTTTGAATGTTTTTTCAGTTGTTGATTTCTGCCCCACAACGAAAGCAATCTGAATTAATGTGTACAAAACGGGACCTACTTTTGTTTTAACATGTATATCCACATGGGTTTCAAATTGAAAATTCTAATTAGAACATAAAATCAGTAATTAAATTAAGTAAATAAATATATGTTGTTAAATTGCCCTTTGATATATTTTATTCAGTTGCATCTTGAAACTAAATTTAAATGAAGGTGAAATTTAATAATAGTAAGAGCGTATGTCACCTATTTTCGCATAGATCAAAGACGCTGTTAACATGATTTCGCTGACGTATTTTTATTTTGATACACACAGTGAATCGCTCTTGAGATCAACTGACATATCAACCTGGCTGTACTGTAAAAATAACCCTATTCTATGTGTTCTTGAATCTGTTAATCCTTTTTGGTTGTGACTTCTGACATCGGCACTCACAACCGGCCGATTCTGCACTCAACTAATCGGCAACTGGATGACGGTTGCAAACCCTTATCGGTTAATCACTAATTGATGTGATGATCGAAGATGTAAAGACAACACCAGAATACAACCAGGTTTTTATAACTTTGATCACTTTTCTCGTAGTATTGGGAAGACAGCAAGGATTGATGTTTTATTAAACCCCATTAATATTCGAATCTGTCTAGTAGTAGTTTACTTCGAGTACGATAGAATTATTAGGTGTATATAATAAAGGGTAGTTAAAACTCGAAACGTGTCAAGAGGATACAGCCATAAAGCCACTCCCGCGTCCAGTGGAAATATATTGTAGTCAGGTAGATTCATACGAGAATTATTTGAATGGAAAACCTACGAACTAACTGAAATTTATCCAATTAATTTGGGGACTAGCAATGTGGGGAAACTGCAACTTGATGTTATGCTCACATTCCAAAGAACATATATCAGCACTAAGTATTGTATTTATCATAGAAAACCACAGATGACGAGAGATTCGAAATTGAATTTACCTTTACGATTGATTTGGAAATCAAACAGATAAAAACTCCCACTTCCGATGGGAGCGATTTATTCAGCCGTAACATCTTTCTTTCCCTCTGTGCTCCCACCAGCGGACATGATTCCGGGGATTTCAGAATCACACCCCTGTTATCAGTCGATGTCTCATTTGTGGCAGCCACTCAGTGGTGCTTCCTTCAATCGTGGATACTGTTCCATTCGCCTCCTTGCAAAGGGCGTTGCATTCAGAATAGGGAGAGCCAAACGCCTCTACTTGAAGCAAAACATGTTTCAGCTACTTAATTTAATGTTCATGTGGATTTACATATATATGAATCAAAATCTGCTTCTGCCTTACATGGTGTTATAACAAAAATGTGATTACAATAAAAAAAGTTACATGAATTATCTCCGCTGGCTAAAAATGTAATTGTAAACATCCTGTTACATCATCCATCTGGGCTCAAAAATAAATTTACAAATCACATATAACTTCCAAATCTAAATACCTCATTTCAAAATGTTTTATCACATTGTCGTATATCTAGAACGACATTCCTGTGCGTATTTGCACTTCCCAATGAGAGCACACAAATATTTTCAACCAGATATCCTCACTGACATGTAATGGTCTTTATATAATGAGAATTGGTGGATATGTGGTGTGATGATTATAAATTCGGGATGGCTCGGCAAATGCTTTTTTAATCCTTTTGCCAAAAAAGTGTGCCGAAACTTCTTGTAATCATCACGAGAGCAATGCGTCACACTCAAACCGGAAAACAGGAACAAAAAAGAATACGTCGAAGTAACATATAATCCATTTTCCTGAAGAATGCAAGGTGACTTTCACTAGGTGGAACTAGTTTGAAATTTACCCTCTGGTTATCAGCTTTCTTTTTAAAACTGAAGCAGAAGATGTACCACATTCATCTCAAAATTCAGGTTAAACGTATACACGACACAGATGAGAGTCAGCTTGAAAGCAAACCTGCAATGTCAGTAGTACACACATGGGACATGTATTGTAGTGTTAATTTTCAGAATATGTCTTCAATAAATCTTCTGAATTTGTCTCAAACAAATCAAAGTGATGCCAGGATATTACCGACCAAAGAACAAAGCGATATTTTCCTCAAATGACATTCACTCCCGGACAGGCTGCATGTGGCTCGAATACAACACAGTCAACACGTGTTATATTAATAAGCAAACTTCATGATTTTAGCAAATAAATGACAGAAGTTAGTCATAATGCATCAAATGTAATTCACACGTGTGATTGTGTTAAAATGAATAATAAACGAACAGTCATTTCCTATTACCCACTAAAATATATTTACAGAACAGGGAGGATGAATTACTATCCAAACACTAGTATGATAACAACAATAGAGTAGGGTCTCGGTTGTACTCCCAAAGTTTTGTATTGTCAAATATCAGGTGATGTAGGCCGGGTACAGGCACCACAAAATCTTAATTTCTATTATTTTCGTGGAGGATCAGCTAGTGCCACATGGGAAATTAAATATTCTAATTCAGGAAGATTTTGGGAGGGAAAATGATACTGCATCGAAAAAAAATATTTATCAATTTGGAGTGGGTATGTTCCATGGCCACAACCACCCACGTAGACTCAAAATGCCTCCAGGTAGTACTCCTAATACATTTATATTTCAAAACATCGCAGGTTTGAAGAAGTTAAGCTAAAACCAACACCAACCAAAGTTGCTTCCAAACATTCGACTAATCTGAATTTTCCCCAAGCACTTGGTTCTCTGTACAAAAATATTTGGCTTGGGAGTCCATTTCATTTTACAAACCTTAAGGTCTATTCATATGTATATTTGAGTTTTGCATCACTGTCGTTTCTCAGTTTCTTTTATCAAAATTCCATATGACCTGCGTGACTATTACTGCACGAAGCAATATATACAACTTGTATGTGAGGGAGGGGTACTTCCCAGCGTTTTGTTTTGTCAAGTGACATAGCTTCCATCCACCCCACCTCTTACTCCACCATGGAAATCAGTCGTAGGTCCGTGTGGTATACAGCTAATGTTATTTGACATACCATACCACATTGAGTGTAACTTTAAGTTTTGTCAACTACGATATATCTTCAGATAGCGCTATTGGGGCATATTTTTAAAAAGTTTCTCGCGTTGGATAGGGGACCTTCTGACAAATTACTTGTTTCTCAAAAAAACCGTCTACTCCATTTTGCCAGGGAGTCTATTATTAGGTTTTCTTTCCAAAATTAATTTATTTATTTATTGGTGTTTAACAACACTTTTGACAGACAGGGCAACTGTCAGTCTCCCCCAACATACTAACTTCGCACAAGCAGGGATAGCATTTTTGAAGAAAGGCGCGTCATCGATGTGCAGAACGCCTTTTTTATTTTCAATAAAATAATCTGAAAATAAATTAATTTATTTCTCTATTATTATTACCTAATGCCCGCGCTCGAGGGTTTTTCTACTTCCTGTAAATGTTTATATACACGTGGGCACACCTATACCCGAGTACAGCGCTAACTGTGTTTAAACATACTTTGTTGTGCCGCCTATGATGAGTAAAACAACAAACGATGTATGTGCGCAAATGTAGACACGCTGTTGTATAGTGAAAAGGCCATATTTGTTTGAACACAGACACACACAATTTGAACGGTACGTTAGTATAAGAAAACATTTTTTTCTCTACCGTGGGTTTATGCACAGCATAACAACATATAAAGGAAAGAGGTCACAAAATGAACAGACGATTTCGACAGTGTTGTGACCGAGTCTCGAAGGGCCGAAATTCGATCAAAATTCGTCAAGAATGAAATGTGAAAACATTGATTTTTTTACACTATTTTCATTTTCTTTTCTTAATTTTGTCTTTAGTTTGCTATATTGTATTCATGAAAAGTAGAACCAATACTAGTTAAGTCTGTCACGACCTGATCATTTAATCACACTCGAACGACATAGTGACATCCAAACTAACACTAACATGTTCTCACCTACCGGTCGCATCTTGAAAACATTAAAAAGAAAAGAATTCATTTCACTGCTCATATTCTTATCAAAGAACCCCAAAATTCATTGTAACCCACGTCTTTTCCTGCAATGCGTACAGTTCCCAATAGAGGTGACACCAGGTTGCAGTTCTTGTCAAACCAAAATGCTGTATTGGAGAGACCTGCGCATCCATCGCTATCTCTGTCGAATGTACTGAAGGGTGTTCCAGTCACTAGTACTTCATCCATGTTGTGAGCTGTAGTGTAAGTGTCGAAACTCATCGTGTAGTTATCAGCTTCATTGCCGATGCGGAAATTCATATAATCGCCATATTTGGAACCGTCCGCTGGTGCATGGATATAGTAGTTCAGTTTGTAGGATAGCGACCCGTTAGTGATTCTGTGAATGTTTTCGTTGCCGAGCCAGTACCCGCCTACGGCTACATAACCATCTAGTACGCCAAATTCTAGTTTGAAATCGTTCCACGGTCTATTCCGATATTCAGATGTGAAACCACCACCAGTTGCCACGAAAGCGTATAGATAATTGTCGTAGCAAAAGACCATGATTTTCCCTTTTCCATCTTCAGGGTATATGTCATACCAGCCAGAACCCGAGTTGCCATGACAGTCTGTAAAATACAATAATTCAAATAAAATTGTGGTAACAACAGCATACCATACTGCTTTATGCAGTAGAAGGAAAAGGACTTACCATCAACTTCAATTTTTATGCAAGGAATAAACTCTTACTACGTTCAGATGTAAATCTGACAAATGGAAAATATAAGCGAATACACAAACTAGCTGTAAAACAAATCGATGGTTGAACCTGTTTATGTTTTTGACGTTTGTTTTTAAGGATGTTGAAATTTATTATGTAAATGACGACTTCACTCAGAGTGTATTTCGATGTAAAGTAATTTTTCTACGTGTTGTAGGTAGAGCGAGTATTATCCGTAATGTGATCGATGCCTGTGGTATAGTACGGCCGTTGTGGACTGGTCACTTTCTATGGGTGTGCAATATTTTCACGGAGGCAATAATTCCATTGACTCCAATCACTAATTATAGGAATAATCATCAAAAAATCAATTAGTTAAGCACCGGGTACATGTTGATGCTTCTTTAATTAAAATTTGCGGGTGATGACTTTTGGCACGTGGCAAACGCATACGTGGACATCAGTGCCCACGCGTGGGTTACGATCAGTCCGCGGCTGCTGTGCTGTAGATGTATCTATGCATATGCATATCTAAGATACCCTGGTTGGTGTGTGTATTGAACGTTACCCTTTGCAATACAGACACTGGGCAATGTGCAAATACACTACGCACTGAATCCAGCCTACGTGAAAGAATGTCATGTAAGGACGCATTTCGTTGGTCGTTATTCATCTGAATTACGTTATGAGGCGAATGAAACACTTTGACACAAAACAGTATCAAACATGAAAGTAAACGGACAGCTGAAGGTGATATTTTGATTTAATAACGTCGGCTTCCTTCTAAGACGGAGGAAAGAATCAACGACTGTTGACCCGTGTTCACGCTGATCCAGAATTATGTGGTACAAAAATTTCAGCCAATCTGAATACAGCCAATCTTAATATTCTAATGCCAACTAAAATGTCCCGGTGTCAACTCAGGTACCAAAAATGAAATCATTCCGTTGAAGTGTTTCCAAAAAAAAAAACTCCGGAAAACTGATATGTTCGTACTTTTCCATATTTCCAAGGGCGGTAACTCACACAAGAATAACGCAATCAACATGAAACTCAAACATAACCTGTAATTCATCGTTCTGTAGTAGTTTACCAAAAATGAAATCATTCCGTTGAAGCGTTTCCAAAAAAACTCCGGAAAACTGATATGTTCGTGCTTTTCCATACTTCCAAGGGCCGTAACTCACACAAGAATAATGCAATCAACATGAAACTCAAACTGGATCTGTAAGTCATCGTTCTATAGTAGGTTACCAAAAATGAAATCATTCCATTGAAGCGTTGCCAAACAAATCCGGAAAACTAAAGTGTGACTGACAGACTGACAGACTGACAGAGTGCAAACCTATAGTCCTCTCCGGCGATGCCGGTAGGGGACTAGAACAACTCACTAAAGGGGTACTGCCAATCAAGTCTCGATTGAGAAACATTTCCGGTGATGATTCAAAGAAAATAAACTTTTATGATATTTTTCGAGATTCAATCCTTTGAAATAT
Organism: Pictodentalium vernedei; assembly: GCA_031216915.1. NCBI lineage: Eukaryota > Metazoa > Mollusca > Scaphopoda > Dentaliida > Dentaliidae > Pictodentalium > Pictodentalium vernedei. The sequence goes on along the minus strand of CM062292.1, from coordinate 41,684,159 downwards.
TTCAATTCATCGAAAAAGCGAAACATAGGTTCCCACCCTTATAATCCAGGCGAATGGATATAAACAAAGATGATGGACTATTTAAGGAGTAGACTGGTTCTAGGCCATAGCAACGTCAAATTGCTTATGGGATGAGACTGGTGACTAGATAGCTTGGTATACGACAAGCGCTATTAAAAGGGAATTAACATTCCATTTTTACTATTTGTCAGTTTATTGCTATTTAAGATAGCTTAAGTCACTGTCATTAGAATGAGCTCGACGAGCCAATGGAGGGTCAGAAGCTCGGTTTATGGAGGAAAACAATACTAACAATGTTATTCAATATTTGTTTTTTTTAATGTGTTGTCTGTTAGCCCTGTTTGTAAAGGATTTAAATGGGACCATCACGCAAATCATTTTCTGTGAACTACATGACCTAGTACAATTAAAATACTGAATGGTGAATGGCGAAGGTCATTGTACAAAACTGTGCCTGATAACTTCATTAAACAAGCCGCCATAGAACACATTCTGTTTATCAAGATTAGAAGGACAGTGTAATCATTTTATCCCATAAATGGCAGTTTATTTGAACAATAAAGGCCTTGGATACATGTTTGCTTTAATTACCTAGTAGGGTGATGAATTTTCCCCGTAGGTTTAACACACGAAAAATATATCACCCATGTAGGATGTTGGAAACGGACTATACTACGTTGACATCTGGCGTTCCATTTGAAGGGTCGGGGTGGGATATCTTGACCTGATTTACGCGTATCAGAAATCTGTGGAAACGAAGCGTCAATCATCACTTAAACGTAATCAAATGAGTTGTACCGGTATATAAATTATAAGATTTTTAGACGTTAATTGCGAGCAAACAATAAAGAATATCATATTTAATTAACAAAAGTATTCAAAAATAAAACTCGATTTTGAAATACCTAATGCCAGTAGTGATTGGTGTAGTGTTAATTTAGACTTGTTGGGATGTACATATGCTCGATGGGCGGTACCTCGCATCGATAGACGATAAACAATTATTCTGTTTCAGGAGAGAAAGAACGTGAACGATGTTCTTTAATTATGAGTAACCTTACCTCTCCTCCCAGCACATCAACGCGTAACACGAAGCACACTCTGCACAATTCAAAACAAGTGAATTCACACATTGTCAAAATAATTTGAACACACCTGTATCGCGTGCTGTTGAACCCATGGCTTCCTCACACGAATCTTGGGTAACCGTAATAAGTATTTCCTCATTAGAACGAAATGGTGGCACAAGTGTTAACTTTAACGACTTCCATTTACAGCATACTGGCCTCTCGAATCCAAGCATATTATTGAATAGTTTATTTCACGGACGCATAAACGTTGACACTTTAAACATCAACATACAAAAATGAACTGACATTCGTGGCCTGCTTTGAAAGTGGCCCAATTGCTCTCACCCACTCAGTGCTACATGAACGCGCTGTAATGTAGCATAATTAACTGTTCAATTGTTGTTTTCTTTGAAAGGTTTGAAAGTATTATACAATGCCAGTACAAAAGAATATAGATTGCTCATTTAATAAAGGATTTTTGCAAGTTTAGCTGACGTTTGTTGGGGAATTATTTTTAGACAGAAATGTATCACTGCGCCTTCTTTATTTTTCACAATGTTCTCTTGTCGATCGAAATGGACCAATGTACTCATCACTTCGAGCTATGTTTTGTAGCGAATAACAGCAAGCTTTTGCCGCAACTTCTTTGTAAAAGATTTATGGGATAAACAAAATAAACGTATAGTGTTTTCAAGTAAAAAAATTATTCTACTCGTAGGATTAAGAATCAAACCGACTCGCCAGGCGAGTCGGTTTGATTCTTAATCCTACGAGTAGAATAATTTTTTACTTGAAAACACTATACGTTTATTCTGTATGTCTCCTGGGTCTATGTGTGTGTTGTGTCATTGTGTGGCCAAATTCCAGCCATATAAAGTATAAATATACAAAACGTACTTGTGATATGATACTGATACAGTACAGCGACTAACTAGTTTCTGTTGTTTTTTTTGTTTTTTTGTTGTTTATTTGAGCTAGAAAAAAAAGTGTAAATGCTGTGCAGAAACTTTAGAAATGCAACGTTTCAGATGGCTAACCTGTGTTCAACCCATCAGTCCATAAGCTGAAACTATGAATGTACTTCCAAATATTTTCCACAAAATACCACTGTTTCTGCCGTTTTGGAAAGTTCAATCGGCAATACAAATCTACTCTACAGAGCAAGTAAATTTTAAGAAACAATTTAATTCAACAGTAGAAAGTTGAATGCGGTAACACAATGGAACTTTAATTGAAACTTGAATCGTGACAAAATTTCTTAAATTGGCATTCTTGCGGCGAGATTTTGAGATCCAAATTGATTTCGCTTCTTATCGAAACTCGAAGGGGGATTCATTAGAAGACATGGAGTCCTCGATACTAATATCATTCGATATCATTCAAGACTACACCCTCGAATTAGTCTGTTAGCTCTTATACATTCTCATTGTCTTAATTCTATGCAAACATACAAGACATTTTGAAACATTCACTGGCAATTTCGATGGCGTGTGTGTTACGCACGTTGCAATGTTTACTTCCCATTTCCTGTTTTATCGTTCCAGGAAATTCTGTAAATCTAATGTTGCATAACCATAGTTCATTAACCTTACACAGTGGTGTATCCAAAGCATTGTGACTAGTGAGCTAACTCGGTAGATGTAGCGAACACCCATCCGTAAATACAATGATGAGATACTTGGGTCAATATTTCCAAGGAAGAGACTTTCGTCACAATGAACTGGGTCTTCGAAAAAGAATTATTGAGGAACTTCGAAAGAAGGTCGTTATACGGATCCTGGCGTTTAGTTCTGTGGATATGTTCAATTGTAGAGGAGTATATGGATTTACCGAAAACAACTTGAAAGTTTTTTTAATGGAGTTTTACGCCATAACAGTAAAGACCAGATGAATCTTTCTAGAAACGCCTCCATCTTGGATGTAAAGACGGGCCCGTAGTGACGTAGGGCCACGCTGTCTCCAAAGGGTGAGTTCGATTCAACTAGAATATATGGAATTACCGGAAATGACTCTAGGACTACCACATATTACCATAAACGACCGACAAATACCTTAAAGTACCCAAATGGACCCTAAAACTTCCCCAGTAACCCCCCGCTCCCACCACCCAAGCCACCCTCTCCCCAAACACACATAGATTCATAGGGTCGTTATTCTTTCAAATGTTGTTTCCATTTGAGTGTAGGGTCTCTCTCCAAATTCTTAGTTTTACCGAAGGTTCCCCCCCCCCCACCCCCGGGCACCCTATCTTTTATTCTACCAAAACAGCGTTGTCTATTAATTTTGCTGTTGTCAAATGCTCAAAATCATGTTTAAATCATTATTTAGGTAGTGCTACGCGCGATTTACTTTTTCTAGAAGTTAATTTGATTCAAACGCTCAAGCACCATTCCTTCTTCCTGGGGGGGGGGGGGGGGGGGGCTGGGGTAAATCTATCAGTTTATTGGTTAATATTTTGCTATTAAAATCGTTCGAAGACTGTAGAGTTACAGAAGTGATAATTATATACAACAATATTTCAATCCATCGGTAAAAAACATGGCGTACGCTAAGGTTATTTTGAGGAAATGTTGGCCTGAACACCTCGTATTGACAATAAATAACGCTACCTAATGCCCAAGAAAAACGGAATTTTCGGTGATGGGTGGGTGTTCGGACCTTTGGTAAAACCAAAGATTGTGGATTCCAATACTCATTAAATGGAGGGAACCTTTTGGGGGCTTTTCTGCCATGCGGCCCTCAGCTCCACTCCATGAGTCCATGATTGTGTTAGGGTCCATTTTGGGCTATTGATATTATAGGTAATTGTCGGATCGTTTCGGGTAATTTGTGTTAGTTGGCGGCCCATTTGCTGTAATTATGTTTACTTTAATGAAATTGATGACACCATTTAGAGACCCCTTGGTTCTGTAGCACTACGTGCCACCTTATCAATCCAAGCTGGAGGGTTTCTAGGAGTGTTTACGTGTACATTTGGGTAATTTCTGGTTGTTGCTTGGTGGTTTCGGGGAACTCCGTATACTCACATCCAACGGAACATACCCCACCGTGTTAGACGTCACCAAACCTCATGGCAACAACGTGTCATGTGCCCACATAGAAACCACAGTAACATTTTCTATCCTCGATCGACACATTCCTTAATAATGTTCTGGGTTGCTCGTTGGTGATGTTGTTGCTATTTTGTAAAGCCTGGAAGCTCATCCCCTGTCCGCTCATTATTTGCTAGATAAGAATCTTAGAAAACCCCATGCGTTTTAATTGCTGCTCGTGATTCACAGATAGATAGCCGCCTTATGAAGCCTACAATCTGCTCCAACCCCGAAATTCCCATTCAGCTCGCCAGCGTTGTAGTAGCCATCTAGTATTTTAATTTTTTACAGCTTCGTTCTCATAATTTTTAATTCAATCCTCAGGGATCCTAATTTCCACTCCAGACTTTTTTACGACGTTGGGTAGGTACCTGTCGAGCGCAATAACATTGGGCCCTTTACACATCGAATCGACCGTATTTGCCCGCGTAATTTTCAAACCTAGCAGTTGAAAAACTTCTTTTTTTAAAAGGGAGAGTAAGGAGGTATTTTTTAAAGATGAACTGGATGACACTGATCGAAGCAACTGAGTGATGAATGAACACTATTAAAACGGTGCAAAAATAAATGAATTGTAGAATGGCCTTGCTCTCAGTACGAAACAAAACACATGTCATGCAATTCTGGAAACAGATTACATCAAACAGTTAGTGAAGAAATCATAGGGGGGAAGGAGGGGGCAAGGAAGCTATCATAATGCGCACAGAGGATAATCATTTTCGATAAGGTAGTTCTGTCTTCCATATGGAATGTTTTACGAAGAACGGTTAGAATGCGGACAAAGAATGCGTTCATAGATTATTAGAAGATTCATCGATGGTTTGGTATCTGGTTTAAACTTTCAAAAGTGGAAGTCGCAGTTGTAATACTTACGACACATCCATCATATCAACTTGAATATTTGAAATATGTTGAAATGGAATCGCGAAATACCTATCAAAGAACCTACCTAACCTGAAAACAGTAATCATATGTGTAGAGAAATAAGTCGGGAGACTTCAAGTCACTGATCCAAGTGATGAGAAAGAATGAACAGTTGAGTGTTGTCCATTTGAGACAAGACGTTGCGCTACCTAATGCTCAAGGAAAGTAGTACTCACGGCGGATGTCAAAGCTTTACATCTACCGCGTTAACACATCGAGAAAGTATTCGAGATGAAGTCGAGTATCTGTTCCGACTCTCCTTCCTCTTTAGTAGCTTTACTAAACTCCAAGTTGAAGAACCCTCTCATCTTGGAACTTCGTGAGAAGTTGAAAACTCTCATAGCTGAGCAATATGGTATCGTGTTTGCTGGTTACCTGGACTTGTTGGTTTCTCCGGTAACACAAGAAAAGACAGCGCAGCAAAACAAAATATTTTTCTTTTTCAGTGTCATGCATTTGAGCCATTCAATCAAGGCATCGCCCATATTGTATTGTATTGCTGTGCGGTGTTGGGGGTATTGACTCGATGGCTTTTTTTCTGTTCGTTCGTGCGTTCATTCTTCCAAACCTTATATCTCAAACATCGGTTGTCAAATTTTTATGTTCTTTGGAATACTGACAGATCACCATGGGGGAAGGATATTCACATATTGTGGGTTTCGTCCATGCATACGTGCCAAAGTTGTGGCCAGTGTTATCATTAGAAAACTCTCACTCTGTACTGATTTTAATGACGTCATACGGCGATTTTATAATGTTCCATCTCTGAGAGAACTATTTCATACAATCACCTTGTACTAGATTCTCTCGTTAATTAGATACATCAACCGTATGGTAAGTTTTTAGTTATTTTAATCTTTTCTCTACAGCTCATTTTTCGAAGTGTTTCTATTATCGGGTTGATTTACATGGCATTCGTTGAACTATTGGTAACTTGATTCACTACGCTATTCTTTATTTATAAACTATTTTACACAGTACAGCCGCCGTGAACTGGTCACTTTCTGAGATTGGGTAATATTTGCACGTACGTAAATATATTAGATTCCAAATACTAATTATAGGAATAATTATCTAAAATTTTCTGAATGAAACACCGGGTCCTGGAAATGATTATTTAATTACTTCTCCATGACAATAACTATGTATTATTAAATTTGAAGTGATTTTTTTAGGATCAAATACTTCAAACTGCCTTCAGAGAATAATGCTATTTGTTACTTTCCAAAGTGTGATTTACTTGGATTTCCGGGTTTGATTATAAACGATAACTTCACAAGTGAATTATGTAATCAACAATTGTGCCATATATTCGTGCGCCCAAACGAAGCCGCTTTGGGTGTAAACGGGACTTCATTTTTTTTAGCCCTTTACCTAACATGAAAAGCAGACGACACTTGTCAAAAAACTTGAATAACTATTATTTTCATTTTTTATCTCAAACACATAGGTTATGACCCCTCATTGGAACGAGCTCGACGAGCTCGTCCCACTGAGGGGGTGATAACCTATGTTGTTAGAGACAAAACAAATGAAAAAATAATGAAAATTAATTGGCGATGTTTGAGAATAGCGCTGACCGTTACGTTAGGTAAAGGGTTAAATGATATAATTATCGTTAATAATGAAAAGTAATAAACAGTGTAATCGCTTGACTGGACTGGTAACAGGAAATAATTCATTCGATGTGAGGGACTATATTATAAAACACTCGTGCGCATTCGCACCCTGTCAGTGTATTTGATTTTTATACCTAATTGCATATTTATTACTTTCCAAAATGTGATTTACTGGGATTTCCGGGTTTGATTATAAACGATAACTTCACAAGCGAATTACGCAATCAACAATTGTGTCATATATCCGTGCGCGCAAACGAAGACGCTTTGGGTGTAAACGGGACTTCATTTTTTTAGCCCTTTACCTAACATGAAAAGCAGACGACACTTGCCAAAAAAATCTTGAATAACTATTATTTTCCCTTTTTGTCTCAAAAACATAGGTTATGACCCTCATTGGAACGATCTCGAGGAGCTCGCTCCAATGAAGGGTCATAACCTATGTTTTAGAGACAAAAAATGAAAAATAATTAAAATTAATTGGCGAATTTTGAGAATAGCGCTGGCCGTTACATTAGGTAAATGGTTAAATAATATAATTATCGTTAATAATGAAAAGTAATAAACAGAGTACTCGCTTGACTGGACTGGTTTCGGGAAATAATTCATTCGAGGCGAGGGACTATATTCTAAAACACTCGTGCGCATTCGCGCACTCGTGTTTGTACAACGTCCCTCACCTCTCATGAATTATTTCACGTTACCAGTCAAGTCAAGCGATTACTCTCTATATAATTCATTTGGGAGTGACCTTTTGATGATAATGCGTTCTACTAAAACATCCTGTGTCACTTAGCTAGAATCGATTGTTCCACGGATATTTTCTTGGACTTATTCGGCGGTTTTAGTGTAAATATTGCAACATATACAGTACTGATGATAATAGATGATCATCTGAGATATATGACCAAAATGCGTTGATGTTTCTTTGGAAATTTGAAAAGCATGAGCACACTTACAGTATCATCATCGCTTATTTGTAACCGTAGCCAAAAAGTTATAATAAAAGCAAATTCTGCAACTTTTAAAAGTCACTTGGGAAAATACACGTTTTGTGGTAAATCTTGTGGACAAATAATTAACCCTTAGCCTAACACAATTAAGGATGACACAACCAGTTTACCTCAGTTTAACTCAGTTTAACTCTTAATATTTCAATTACTTTTCTTGAATTTCTCATAATATCATCACATGCCTGTTCTACAGTAGCCTTCACATGTTTGTTGACAAATTTAATAGATTTGAAATATTAAATAATAATAATGTCTCTATATCATGACAGCAACATTTAAGTCTTGGGTCACATAATCTGTTTTTTGCTGTAGGTCAGAGTAAAGGAGGGTAGTTTGTATTTTTGATTCGCCATCCCTGACTTATTTTGTCGTTAAAATGGACTTTTGATAAAGTTATCTACTCTAAAATAATATAATCAACACAACACTTAAGTTTGGCAATTGGGTCACTTAATTCTTACTGTAGCATCAAAGTAACGTGGGGCGGTTTGTATTTTTGACGCGTTATCCCTGACTTAACTTTAACGAAAGTCGATTTTATCAACGAGATATCTCCTTTAAAATTATTAAACTGATGAGAAAGGTCTAATTCAGAAGGATAATTGTTCGGAACACACATTTAACATCAGTAGAAAATAAAGCGAAGTTTCCTTTTGTTACTTTTAATAAACGAAAACAAGAGATAGCTATAGGAACTGTCTGTTGTTCTCGACTTTTTATGGTAAACTAGAAGAACCTAAGTAACTGCCCCTTCAGCTCTTTGTTGCGTGTGTGTTTATAGTAATTTGCTTTTGCATTCTTCACAGGATAAAACATGCAGGTCGCTTATTCACTCGCGTAAATGAAACAATTTTTTGACATCGACACTGTATTCCAATTATTTTTATTGATGTACATAGGGAGAGCGGCAATTCAGAGGTCAGGGCATTGGACTTCAAACATAAAGGTTCACTATTCGATTACGACCAGCGGTAATTGCGTTGTGTCCATGGGTAAAGCACTTAATCTATATTACCAACTGCTGTAGGGACGGTGGCGCTGTGTACTACGGCGTACTTCACGACTACATGCCTTCAACCGATGCTAACCCTGCTGTGTGAAGTCAGTACGTTTTGGAATCTGACAGTTACTCATCACTGCTTGGGAGTTCTCTCCGAATACTCTGCCGTCCACCTCCGACAGGTGTCACTGCCTGTCGAAACTGTCGTTAAGCCGAAAATAAATACATTGAGTTTCAATAGCCTTTTCAATACCATTTTTAATCTTATCGAGGGTCAGCTATTTTCGCTAAGAACACAAAGCTATATGTCCGTGCCATTTCACTGTAACGTTACTAAAAGTCGCAAAAATAAAACATACCTCGAGGTGCATTTTCACAGAACTGTCCGCTCAGTGGATGCTCACACAAGCAGTGTGTACCATTAAATGTCTGATTATTCTTGCACGGATTAATCTGTGAATTAGACAAATAGTACGCCGATAAAAACAGAGAGTGATATGGTTAGGTCGTTGAGATGGAAATAGTTATCTTACAGTTATAACAGTGCTTCCACACTTAATTTCTGTAGCATTCGATCGTTCCAATCATTTTTAGAAAACACGCAAAAACGTTTCCTCAGACATTTTCCAGCGGTATATATCTCTAGTAAAAACAAGACCCCTAGAAAATGGAGGGGTTAACCATGGAAACGAATGATCATATCGCGAAATATAGGTAGAAGGAAGTTTACGCATAGCGAAATGTTTTTTTTTTTCCATTTTAACCACTAAAACCATATCCTTTCATCTTGCAATACTGCTCCCTCTGACACTTATGTGTTGGACAAGATGTCAATCCCTTAGTTAAACTCCTGATTTTCAGAAAAAAAATGTTTGACATTCACCAGTACGAAACTCGGGAGTCTCTGGCCTGCGCATACCTTACATCCATTGCATCTTAGTTCATTGAAATATTATTTGGATACGACTAAAGAGTGTTTTGATTGCAGAAATCTTTCATACCATAGATATCTCACGGATCTCGTAGCTTTCCATGCTGTCCCTCGAGAGCTGCCTGCGAAACTCTGATTGACATCCCAGGCATTCAATTTGTGATTATTTACATTACATATTTTTGATTACAACATCGTAACACGGCAGAAGGATCCTCAACAACTGACTATTTTGAAAAAGGGTATATGTGCTGTAACGATGAATGCGAGTAACTTATTCCTTTGATATGAGTTATTTTTAAATTAACGTTACAGATAACGTTATAGGGGTGGAACAGAACACGACAGTGGTTGCTATATATACTTTCTATACAGTACAGCCGCCGTAGACTGGTCACTTTCCACGGGTGGCTAATATTTCCACGGATGCAAGAAAATTATATTCCAAACACTAATCTTAGGAAAAATCCTGAAACATTTTAATTAATGAAGCACTGGGCACATTAAAATTTTGCTGATGATAATTTGTATTACCTGCTAAATGCGTGAGTGGACATCACTGCCCACGCGTAGATTATGACCAGTCCGTGGTGACTGCACTGATGATAATTTGTATTACCTGCTAAACGCGGGCGTGGACATCACTACCCACGCGTAGATTATGACCAGTCCGTGGTGACTGCACTGATGATAATTTGTATTACCTGCTAAACGCGTGCGTGGACATCACTACCAACGCGTAGATTATGACCAGTCCACGGTGACTGTACTGATGATAATTTGTATTTCCTGCTAAATGCATGAGTGGACATCACGGCCCTACGCGTAGATTATGACCAGCCCACGGTGACTGTACTGATGATAGTTTGTATTACCTGTTAAATGCGTGAGTGGACATCATTACCCACGCGTAGATTATGACCAGTCCACGGTGACCGTACTGATGATAATTTGTATTTCCTGCTAAATGCATGAGTGGACATCACTGTCCTACGCGTAGATTATGACCAGCCCACGGTGACTGTACTGATGATAGTTTGTATTATCTGTTAAATGCGTGAGTGGACATCACTGCCCACGCGTAGATTATGACCAGTCCACGGTGACTGTACTGATGATAATTTGTATTTCCTGCTAAACGCGTGCGTGGACATCACTACCCACACGTAGATTATGACCAATCCACGGTGACTGTACTGTAAGTAACGAAATCTCTAGCATTTTATTTCTAATCCATTTTTCTGTTCTAAAAACATGAATTTAGAACTTTTGTTTGCCGATCAATGTTGGCCTATTCATGCAACTCTCACTCGAGTAGCATTTCGAATCAGTGTCAAGGTTTGTTCTTCTGCACATCAGCCACGCCTGTAACGGTGCGTTAATTTGGACCACGATTATTTAGGCATCTTCCTATAATCCTCATGTACACACTAATACCTGGTTCAATGTTGCGTCTATCAGAGGAGGGGAGGTTTTGTAAAGTACTGTGCAAATGGTAATTTATAATACATGTATATTGCGCGAAAACATTTTCTGAGCCGATTGGTCTCTTTTCAACTGGACTGCTGGAACGCCAGCGAAATACTCCATGATACAATCTGTCCTACTGATCTCTATATAACTGGATAGCTTGAATGCTCAGTGGTCACACATAGAAAATGTCTCCTCCGCAGCTATGTTAGTAGTGGCGGAAGTTGCTATCAATAAACAATGCTTAACAAAGATAAATTCTCGAAGGTTTTTGGGGTCCCAACGTCTCACTATCTTCGATCGCCTTATGAACAATAATATATTGTCGTCTGCGAAAAAATAAATATATTGATGATTTTCACATTTTTAGTGATGATGCAAATTTTCCATTTACAACATAATTTAGGTATTATTGCCAAAACCAAGTTTCGAGATTGGTGAGTTTATGATGTGTTTGTTATTAGTCTTCAGGCAAAGTAGTGCGGCACGACGATTTGTGAGGTGAAATGTCATGAATTTGGAGAAGTTATCACGTCGATTGACTTGACGCCATCTTGGGATCGGGGCAGTTTGAGTTGCGAGGTGTTTTCGTTGACGTCCCAGCAATCCAATTCAAATGCTATAGTAAAATAATCTCATTCTTATATTCTCATTCCAAAAATAAGAATAAGAATGAGATTATTTTACTACAGCATCTTGAGTTGTGTAGGTGATGAGTGATATGTAACTTAAGATGGTGTCAGGCCGGTCATTGCCATAACTCCTCCCATTTATGACGGTTGGTGATGTGAAAGATATTACGCTGTGACCGCTGTAACACACAACGTAGCAGCTTTCAATTCATCAAACGTCATGTCGTTTATCTAGTACGATCACTGGTTACACAGTATCAATATTTAATCTCGGCACTTATTTTTGTCAACACGAACATAAATATGTTGTAAATATTCAATATAAAAGCATCTTCTTTTGAAAAGGTGTCTGCGATGGCGTGGCATCGGGAAATTGCAAACCTTCGAAAACATTTTTGAGCATTGTTTATCTATAGTAACATCCCCCAGCCCCAGCACCACCCCTGACATATAGACGGTTGAGACACTTTTCTATATATATCCGATGAGCATCCCAGAAATTCAGTTGTATAGAGATCAATGGTGTGTCTCCATGGAGGACATACTTGGCAATGTATTATCATCTGTATTAATACAAAAACTCGATAAGTGGTATCAGGTGCCTAGATACGGTACGGTCAGATAAAGAATACTATATAATATATTCATTGCGTACTAACGTTTTCAGTTGTGGTCATCTGTTCATCTTCAGTAGTTGTTGCCACCTGGAAATAAAAATATTCACAAGTTTATTTATGTATTTATCGGAGCTTAACGCAAACTCAGCATCTGAGGCTATATATTCGCGATGGAAGAGCTAATTATAAACATAACTCATCAATTTTCATGGCATAAACAGAAGTCGACGAAATGTGGAAGGAACGCGAGGAATAAAAATAAGTAGTGAAAATCGTATTATGAAAACGAGAACAGACGTTTGAGGTGTACCGTGACAAGAATAAAATATGTACAGTGCAAAAGAATGTGGTCCATTGTCAACGCCTGCTGGCAAGAAACACATTCTGGTGGCATATTACACTCTAACAAAAAGTAGTGCGGAAGACTCGTATGACCAATATGACATTGTGTCCCTTCTACAGAGGTTACTAGACAACAGATATCACTAATGCTACATCGGAAGCTACGGGGCTTATTATTTGTTGCATCGGGGAATTGATGCACTTATCGATATGTGGTTTAAAATCAATCAGAGGAATTTTAAACTAGGTGAGAAACTTGTTTAAATGTTGTCGTTCTACCCATTACGATGCAGACATGTGCAGGTAAGAAGCTCAGACATGAGAGCATTCAACTTCTTACGAAGTTCCAAAATGACAGGGTTCTTGGGGTGGAGTAAAGCTAGCAAAGAGGAAAGAGAGTCGAACAAGGCATTCGACTTCGTTTCCTGTACATTCTCAATGTTTTCAAATGCAAGTTACAAAGCTTCAACGTAAGCTGTAAACACATCTCACGCAAAATAACTGAAGTTTAAATTCAAAAGGCAATTGAACCCTCTAAAGGTAGTTGGTTGCACTGATTGCGGTGCTAACCAAAAAACGTTACTCAATGGGTATAATCACTTGTTAGATCAAAATTCGATTACGGTTGGGTGGTTTATGGTTCTGCAAGAAAATTGTACCCCAAACCACTTGACGCAATTCATAATAGTGGTTATAAAATTAGTTAGGTGTTTTAGATCATCAATAGATTCAATACTTGTTGAAGTGAGACAGCCTTCTCATGAGAAGCGCATAACTGTGTCACAGACCCTGAAAATTTTGAATTGTGTAACGGACACAAGGGACATATTTCTCCATATTGGAATTAGAATTAAACCTTACATGGAATCCGCCACACTTGCATCTGATATAATAAAAGATAACCATGAACTTGGCATCTTTGAAAACCTACTGTTATTTTGGACCTTGCTTCTTTCAAAAAGTCGGAGACAAATACTTTGGAGTTTAAATAAACATATGCTGCAATGAAGCCCAAGTATAGTGCATATACAAGGATATTGTAAGAAAAAAAATATAATAAAAGAAATTACCATGCATATGATATGTGCACACATGCCTATATATATGAGTGTATGCGTGTGTGTATATATCTGAATGTATGAAGGCGGATTGATCGCTTCAATGTTAAATGCATTAAGTCACTTTGTTAGTGGCCTTAAATTTCTATATTGGCAAGAGAAAGAAAAATGGGTTAATCACTTCGGCTGGTCGACACACTTGGTGTTTATCGGAGTGAAATAACTCATGCTGTTCATTATTGGTAAGCGCGCACGGGTTTTCTGTGACCGAGAAGATATTGTGTATTGGTTTGTATTCCAATTCCGAGAGAATAATTTGGACTTTCAACGAGGTACGACGTTTTGATTTTGTCTCCTCCGGGTTTTCGAATGTACTAACATCCAAAATCCCCCCCCCCCCCCACCCCAGGGCCGGTCACTAGATTATACAGTCTTCCGATCCTCGCCGTGGGCCGAAACATTCATTTGTTGAAGCTTTATTAATTAAGCGTTTAAAATTTATTCACGATTATCCCGAGACATCTTATTTTGCTATAAGATGCCTCGGCCTAATCGATGAACATCGGCGTAGGGCGAGTTTCGGTTGGCCGACAGATTTGGACCCCACTCCCCCCCCCCCCCCCCCCCCCCCCCCCCCAATTGGCAACCTCAGTGATTAACAATAATCTCATTTCATTGCTATGGCTCTACCCCTGGAAAAATACTTTTGATTTAAGGGGGTAGAAAAATGATAGTTGACAGATAGGCTGGTTGGACTGGATTAAATTTGAATTGACTTGATTGATTTGGATTGACAAGATAAATTATAAATCAACGCGATCGATGTGGATTGACAAGAGAATTTATTATTTTATTTCGATTCTGTGGTGCTTGAGGACAGGGTTGTTATAGTGCTGCAGTCGAGTCATTGTGGTAAATTGTCATATTGGGGTATAGCTATATTTCTTAAAGATGGCTACTGGAATTAGTCATGAGTTGGATGATTATATGTATGTCTCGGAAGCTCTGACCGCTGATATAACGGCCAGAGGTGCTAGGCCTAGGGAATTTCGGAATGTTCCCCCTACTCCTGATCCTACTCCTGGAAGAAAACTTAGTAAGGTTGATTTGACTATTTTGAAATGTCAACAGTTGAGTGATAAATTGCAGAATTCTATTGTTGAGTTTTGTAATCAAACCGGAGATTACTCTGAAATGATTAATACGTCTGGGGCAGTTTGGGCAGATTCCACTCCACGTCGAGCTTTTCCTGGGCGCGCGGTTGATCCGACGAAAGCGCCAAGGGTGGTTCAAAATAATAAATTTTTTGGGGAGAAGCAGAAAGTATTGAGTTTGCCTAGACCTCAGCTTGGAGCGAGAGTTTTGCAGTCGGATGATAGTGATGGTAATCAAGCTTATCCGCGTAAGCCAATTGCTACGCCGGTACCTTTAATGGAACCACCAGTGTAGCTGATTGGTTATTCCATTTTGAGAAATGTGTTGGGATTAACCAGTGGTCTGAAGACCGGGATCGTCAGTTTTTAGTGGTGTCCTTGAGGGGCGCCGCTTTACAGTTTTATGAAGATTTGGACCCGGAAATTAAAGCCAGTTCACATAGAGTTATGCAGAGTTTGCGAGATCGTTTTGATCCATTTAAGGGTACTGCAATATATAGGGCCCAATTAAGATCCAGACGTAGGTCACAGCGGGAGAATTTGCCTGAGTTAGCGGAAAATATTAGGCGCTTAGTAAGAAAGGCGTATCCAGGGGTTCCCTTAGATGTTAGGGACGATTTGGCGAATGATAGCTTTATTTCGGCGCTGACGGACAATGAAGTTAGGATGCAAGTGTTGAGGGCGAAGCCTGAGACCCTTGATGCGGCAGTACGGTCTGCTTTGGATGAAGAGTCATATAAGAAGGTAGAGGTACCTCCTTCGGTTAGTGTGGTTGGGGAATCGGAGGTTTCGAGCGGAATTGGTGCATTAACCCAGGCGGTGGAAAGCTTACAAGGACAGTTGAGAGAGATTCAGATTGAACAGAGTAAGTTGAGGGAGGAAGTTTTCAGGCAGGGTCGAGGTCAGGACAGCAATAATTTTTATAGAGGTTGTCGTGGCCGAGGTGGTTACGGAAATAGAGGGGGTAGAGGTAGGAATAGAGGTAGAGGTAAAGGTGATTGGTCGCACAAGTCCGAGTTTGACAATAAACAGGATTTAAACGAATAAAGACTGGGGTAGGGGTCGAACCTCAGTCTATGATAGAAAGGACCCTCCCATCTGAGAGTATCGGTCATAGTTATCTGATTCTTAAAGTCTTGAATGAAAATGTTAAGTTCCTATTGGATACGGGTTCGGCGGTGAGTTTAATCAGTACCAAAGTGTTACATGAGATTTTGGGTATCGAGCAGTCTCGCGTAAGAGAGGCTCCTCGTAGTGTTGTGGGGGCGAATGGGCAGCCCCTTGGTTTGAAAGGGATAATTGATTTGCCTGTTACTGTTGGTTAGTATGAATGTGTACAATTTTTTTTGTGACTGATTTTTCATTTGATACAATCCTGGGAATTAATTTTATGAATAGAACTAATTCAGTGATCTCCTTACCAGACAAAACTATTACAATTTTAGGGGTTAAATTTTCCCTTGAGTTTTTGAAGGAAAATAATAATAAAATTCATGTATTGCTGATTGAGGGATTGACAGTACCTCCCTTTTCCGAAGTTATCGTGAAGGGTCGTGTTGATGGCCCACCAATTGGACAAAGTTTGTGTGAACTCGACACAGGGTTTATGAAAAACCATCATGGATTAATGCTGGGGCGAAGTATTGTTGATGTTAGTCAACCGCAAGTTCCTGTTAGATTAATAAATGTTTCTCAGACCCCACAAAAGTTAAAAGGTGGTGAGCCTGTGGCTGTTCTATAGAATATTGAAATTTTAGATGAACAACCTAATGAGACCTCCCCTTCAGATGATGGGAAGTACTCATTGTCACAAACTTTTGACCCAGAGGTGTTGTCTAGAGCTCAAGTGGAACAGGCCAATGAGTTATTAGAAAAGAACCGTGATGTATTTATCCAGTTTGAAGGTGATTTGGGGCGTACGGATATCATCCAGCATGATATATGTACGGGCGACCACCCTCCCATTAGACAGCGGGCATATCGGCTCCCCTTCCATAAAAGGCGTGAGGTAGAACAGCAGATAGATTCTATGCTCAAGCAGGGGGTAATTCAGCCCTCTTCTAGTCCGTGGGCGGCTCCCATAGTTTTAGTTAAAAAGAAAGATGGTAGTCTTCGCGTTTGCGTGGACTACCGGAAATTAAACGCCATTACAAAGAAAGATGCATACCCCTTACCCCGTATTGATGAGAGTCTAGAGGGTATGGCGGGGGCTCAGTGGTTTTCCACGTTGGATTTGGCATCGGGGTACTGGCAAATGGGCCTTACCCCTGATGCCCAGGAGAAAACGGCCTTTACTACTGGAGTTGGGCTTTACCAGTTTACAATGCTCCCCGTTGGTATTTGCGCGGCGCCCGGGTGCTTCGAGAGGCTCATGGAGCTCGTGCTAAGAGGGTTACACTGGAAAACATGTCTCATATATCTTGATGATGTCATTATATATGCGCGGTCATTCCAGGAGCATATTGAACGATTACAAGAGGTTTTTAGCAGAATAAGGTCCGCAGGGTTAAAATTGAAACCCTCTAAGTGTAGGTTGTTCAGACGTCAAGTTTCACATTTAGGTCACATTGTTTCCGTGTCGGGCGTGTCAAATGACCCGGAGAAAATTGCGCGTGTAAAAGATTGGCCTGTTCCGACTTGTCTGAAAGATCTACGGAGTTTTGTCGGATTATCTGCATATTATCGGAAGTTTGTACCCCATTTTTCCACTTTGACTAGCCCTTTAACCAAGTTAACTCATAAGAACGAGAAGTTTGTCTGGGGCGAGGCCCAACAAGAAGCTTTTGATGTGTTAAAAGGCAAATTGTGTCAAAGCCCAATTTTGGCTTACCCGAATTTTGAGCATGAGTTTATTTTATACACGGATTCAAGTGATTTCGCCTCTGGCTCAGTTTTGTCTTAAATTATAGAGGGCAAGAAGCGAGTAATAGCTTATTTTAGTAAAGCCCATTCCCAGCAGGAAAAAATATTATAGTGTTACCCGGAAAGAATTATTAGCCGTAATTAAGAGTGTCAAACATTTTAGACATTTTCTTATTGGTAAGCATTTTACACTGCGAACCGACCATGGGTCCTTGCAGTGGTTCAATTTTAAGGAACTTGTTGGGTAGGTGGCGCGTTGGCTGGAATACCCAAGTGGGTTCGATTTCACGACGGTTCATCGTCGTGGTGAACAGCATAAAAATGCAGACGCCCTGAGTAGGATTCCATCCTGTAATAAAAACGATATTAACACTGTAGAGTTTGAATCTGGAATTAAATTGACTAAGGAAAATCAGCGGGTTGATCCCGTTATAAAAAACATTTCTGGAAATTAAGTTAAAAGGAGAAAAACCTAGTCTTGAAAATTTAAAAGGAGAGCCCTCGGAACTTCAAAGGTATGTGAGTCAGTGGGAACAATTTTCTGTGGAAGATGGCATTCTTTTTCGAGAATGGACACAAATAGGGGCCCCCAGTAAATTTTTGTGGGTGGTCCCAAAAGACTTAAGAAGTCAGGTGTGTAAGGAGCATCATGACTCTTTAGTGGGTGCACATTTGGGCGTCCATAAAACATATTCGAAAATTCGAGAACGGTTTTTCTGGGTAGGCATGCGTCGTGACATAGAACTCTGGGTACAGTCCTGTCCGAGTTGTCAGCGTCGTAAACCGCCTGGCAAGGCCAGTCGAGCTCCTTTGGTAACAGATAAAGTATCGGAGCCTATGGAACGAATTGCTTTATTCATTTTAGGGCCATTACCCGAGTCCGTTCATGGTAATGTTTATATATTGGTCATATCAGATTATTTTTTCCAAATGGACGGAGGCTTTTGCTATTACGAATCAAAGGGCAAGTATAGTAGCCGATGTTGTGATGCGAGAGTGGATTAGTCGATATGGTATGCCGAAATTTATACATTCAGATCAGGGATCGAATTTTGAGTCGGATCTATTTCAAGAAGTTTGTCGCTATTTTAAGATTAAGAAGACTCGTACCTCTCCATATATGCCTCAAAGTGACGGCCAAGTTGAGAGGTTTAATAGAACCTTAGCGGCTATGTTAGCCTGCTTTGTAGAAGATAATCATGGTGACTGGGAGTA
This sequence comes from Pictodentalium vernedei, assembly GCA_031216915.1. Taxonomy (NCBI): domain Eukaryota; kingdom Metazoa; phylum Mollusca; class Scaphopoda; order Dentaliida; family Dentaliidae; genus Pictodentalium; species Pictodentalium vernedei. The sequence continues at coordinate 41,665,139 of CM062292.1, read as the reverse complement.
TTATCTTCCATTCGCCATGATGGCTTATAGAAGCGCCAAACATGAGACTACTGGGTTCACACCCTTTAGTATCATGTTTGGTAGAGAAATTACTTTACCTACAGAGTTAATTGCTGGTAAGATTCCTGATAGAGATTGTGCTCCCCTCAGTATGTAAGTGATTTAGAGGGTCGTCTGGCCCACATGTTCCAATTAGTTTTGCGGAAATGTGATTCAGAAAATCTATGATAAACGAGTTTTCGGCAAGCCTTTGACTGTTGGGGATAAGGTTGGCTTTACTTACCTAGAGTACATAAAGGCCAAACCTCAAAATTTGCGAAATTTTGGGTTGGTCCCTACATCATAAAAAGCAAACTCTGGGACGCAAATTACCTCGTGGTTCGCGTCGGGGGTGGTAAACCACAAGTGGTACATTTCAACAGACTGAAGAAATGTTACACACGTTTGTCAGAAGTGGTTAATTCAGATTTGGGCGCCCCCATGTGTCTCACTCCTGATGGTCCTAGTGAAAATATAGCAGACCGGTCCTCGGTGGAGAGTCCTGGGGAGGAGGAGGTGTTCCTCGATGAAGATCCAACTAGTAGGCGTGGTCGGACCCTCCGGCGACCGCGCCGACTAGATTCTCAGGAATTTTTTTTTTTTTTAATTATGTTCTTTTTTTTCTCTCTATCTTTTCCGGAAAGTTTCTTTTTTTTTGGACAACCCACTTGATATTTGGAGATTAGGGTGGGGGTGGCAGTTTGCGTAGACCTGGGTGTATATTTTGCGTTAAGCGCGATAGCTATTGTATGGATTTGAGTTTTGATTTAGCGTTCACAAACCGGCCTTCGATATAGAACTGCCTCCGATAGGTATTTAATGTAGAACCAAAATTTCATGTTTTGTAGATATTTGGTCAGATGAGCCATTGGCTCGTCAGTATTATATGAGCTGTGTTTGGCTTGTATTACATTATTTTAAATTGTGTCACTTCCCTGGTGTTGGGGATTGCCGCTTTTGATATGTGGTTCCGAGAAGGTTATTTTTTTTTTTTAGATCGGTTGCAAGAAATGACAAATACAAGTGAGGTTGTCTCCTTTTTCTCACCCGTCAAGATCGTTCTTGGGCCCGCTGACCGGTTCATTTTTGTGATTCGGTGCGCGAGAGGGTTGGGATTCGTTGTATGTTTTTTTTTTTTGCGCGTGTTTGACGAGGGTGGTGCGAGTTATATGATAGGTTATGCTTCAGAATATTAGAGTTATGTAAGTTAAAGACGGTACCGTCTAAGTATAATTGGATTTCCGTAAGCGATGTGTCCGTGGTAGCAATCTAAATTAATAAACAGGTCAGCTTGGTCGAAAGAACTATCTCACGGAAATTTATGAAGATGGAATTTTTTTTTTTTTTTTTTTTTTTTTTTTTCTTGGTTCCCCATTACATTTACATGTAAAGATATGTATAATCTTTTAGCGGAAAGAATGTTGTTTATGAAAATCAGATACTGTTCTCTGTGTCATTGTTCTCCTTCTAGCATAATGGAAATGGTTATGGGACACTCGTTTGTCAAAAGAATTGGAAGTTGGAAAGGAAGAATTCCGGCACGACTACGTTCAACAATATTCCATGGAATACTTGGAGCCAAAGTGCATCATTTTGAGAGGATTCGGGTTGTTGATATAGAGACTGTTGTGATTCAAATCGGCGAAAATAACATTGATTGTGACACTTTCAATTTAGAAGTTTTTAAAAGAGAAGTAGAGGGACTTTCAGACTCCCTTAAACGCTTTGGCGTTAACTTTATTGTTTTATTGGGACTGTTTCCCCGTTTGAAACCTAAGGTGTCTATCACCTTATATGAGCTGAGAAGAGCGACTGTTTGCGAGTTTTATAGAGCTCTTGAGGGTTCTGATTTTTTTTACAAGCCACTATTCAAAGTGTCCCGTGTTCATTTTGCAAAAGATGGAGTACATTTGAATAATGTGGGTCAGCATCTTTCCGCAAGACATCTTGCCTCAGTTTTGGAGGAACTAGGTTCACATTGAGTAATTAATTATACAGTTAAAAGCATGACGCTTTAAATAAACATATGAGATCTATGGGAGATTGATGTTGCAGTTAAAGGCATAACGCCTATACTAGTAAATAAGTTCTAAAAGAACGTGGTTTCATAATTGATAGAATAACGATCACGTAATAGTACATAAGTTCAGAAAGAACTTAATTCTTATGAATGCATAGCGTCCCTTCAAATATTTATACAGGTTATTTGTATCAATGTTGATCGATGTTTTGTGCTGGGTTCTGGATAGGACCATAATAAAAAAATAAAGCCTGTCGATTATGTTTGAATAGGTCCATTCTGACGATTTCCATCTCCTGCGGCATGACTTAGCCGGCTTCTGGCAGTACTTAGTACTGGTCGGGGACCTATTTCGGCCTAATGCTATAACATTTAGTCCTGAAAGGAACCCTATCGTAATAGAGCATTATCTAATGTGAAAGTATTTAAAACTGTAGTTGTCCCACGGGGAACCAACCAACATTGACGAAAACTCAATACTAGGTGTTTTTTTTTATTTCTGCTGTTTTTTTGTTTTTTTCTTATATATGTTTTTTTATTTTCCTTTCTTCTTCGGATGGCTGTAAATAACTCTCCTTTTTTGTTTTTTCAACGGGGACGTTGAATTTTGGGGTGGGGGTAATGTAAGAAAAAAAATGTATAATAAAAGAAATTACCATACATATGATATGTGCACACATGCCTATATATATGAGTGTATGTGTGTGTGTATATATCTGAATGTATGAAGGCGGATTGATCGCTTCAATGTTAAATGCATTAAGTCACTTTGTTAGTGGCCTTAAATTTCTATATTGGCAAGAGAAAGAAAAATGAGTTAATCGCTTCGGCTGGTCGACACACTTGGTGAATATCGGAGTGAAATAACTCATGCGGTTCATTATTGGTAAGCGCGCACGGGTTTTCTGTGACCGAGAAGATATTGTGTATTGGTTTGTATTCCAATTCCGAGAGAATACTTTGGGCTTTCAACGAGGTAAGACGTTTTGATTTTGTCTCCTCCGGGTTTTCGGATGTACTAACATCCAAAATCCCCCCCCCACCCCCAGGGCCGGTCACTAGATTATACAGTCTTCCGATCCTCGCCGTGGGCCGAAACATTCATTTGTTGAAGCTTTATTAATTAAGCGTTTAAAATTTACTCACGATTATCCCGAGACATCTTATTTTGCTATAAGATGCCTCGGCCTAATTGATGAACATCGGCATAGGGCGAGTTTCGGTGGGCCGACAGATTTGGACCCCCCCCCACCCCCCCCCACCCCCAACCCCCCCACCCCCAATTGGCAACCTCAGTGATTAACAATAATCTCATTTCATTGCTATGGCTCTATCCCGGAAAAATACTTTTGATTTAAGTTTAAGAGGGTAGAAAAATGATAGTTGACAGATAGGTTGTTACGGTGCAACGGCATATTTTCGGTGTGTTGATAGTAATTCTGGGTGCGAGGGATTTAGGCTGATTCACTTTTAGTTTGAAAAGGTGTGGATATTTATGATTGGTAGCCTAACCCTTCTGCCGGGGAAGAGTGTTGCGTTGTTGGAACTTAAGATTCCAGCCTGTGATGTGCTCCACTGCTTTAGCCAAGGGTAGTAGCAATTGTGAATATTTATAGATATATTTGGTATGTAAACTCTTTCGCCGGGGAAGAGGACTCGGATGATTGAATTGATAAGTCCGGTCTGTTAGGAAGATTGCCTAGATTTTTTTTTTTTTTTTTGGTGAAAGTGCAGTCTATGGCGAGGTAGAAGTGCAATTTATTCTTTTTAAATGAGTATAGAAGGTGCAAAGTAGCCGCTGTTGGAAAATAGATATTTGTGAGATTCTTGTGGAAATGTTAATGAAAATATCCCCGACTCCTTTTATACAATCTGGTAGAGTTTGTAAATATATAAATGGACAATATATATAGACATTCAAATTCGCCACTTGTTGTTATTCCTTTCTAGGGTATAGTCCTTTCTATGAGACCCTGCTCTGATCTATGAGGCCAATAAACGCGGTTCGAAGTGGAATTGAATCTTGTCCCTTAAGATTACATATGTGTATGACTAGTTCTTGGTTGACTTTTGCGGCGAGGCTCTCGGGGGGAACTCATTTCATGTAAGTGAGTTCGGGCCGAGAGCATCGGCGCGAGAGGAGTGCCAAGGCGGCGTGGGACAATTTTACACAGGTCCTGGGTAATTAATTAAGGTCATCAATCTCGGTTTAGAAAGACGAACTTGTATCTAACCCCTCGACAACAAATCTGTGTCATGGCTAGACATTGGTTGACTTTTGTAGCGAGGCTGTCGGCCAGAACTCATTTCATGTGAGTGAGTTCGGGCCGAGAGCATCGGCGCAGGGGGGTGAGCAAGGCGGGGTGGGTCAATTTCGTTACAATATATACAGATGGATCTAAAGATGATGACAACGTATCATCACTGTTATTACTGGCAATCAGATCACATCAATCAAAATACCAAATACAAGTACTATTTTCACAGCTTAAGTTAAAGCTTTAGAGAATGTACAGGGAAGGAAGTCGATTATATTTTCCGACTGTCTTTCCTCTTTGCTTGCTTTACCCACCCACAGATTGAAGAACCCTCTCCTGTCTGACCAAAATGATATCATTTCTTACTGGTGACCTAGACAGGTGGGTACCTCCGGAACACCAGGGAAGACAGGTCAGAAAACACGATTTAACCAAGCCTCTCACCGATTTTAAAATTCCTGTCAGTGATTTTAAACCACATGTCAGTAATGACATCAAATCTGTTTGGCACGGGGATTGGGATGGAGCGACAAATAACAAGCTCCATCGCTACCGACCAAATGTGACTGATCATTACTCGTCCAGTAAACTTTGCTGAAAAGTAGTTTTGACACGACGCTGTATTGGTCATTCAGGACTTACACATTGCTCTTAGTTAGAGGGTGGTATGCGACCACAGTGTGTTTCTGACCAACGGATGTTTATAGCGGAACACATTCCTTTACATTGTACTGGTTTTGTCATGCCAGAGGGCAGTATTTAACGATAATGGTAAAAACTCAGAGAGTAACCCTATAACTGCAGGTCTTCCAAAAGGGTCCGTCGTAGGCCCACTTCTGTTCAATGTATACATAAACGACATCGTGGATGATATACAATTAAATATGCGAATTTATGCGGATGATACATCTTTATCCCTAGTTGTAGAAAATGCTCTTCTAGCTTCCAAAATACTTAACTCGGATCTCCATCTTATTAGTGAATGGTCAGAAACTTGGCAAGTAAATTTTAGTGAAAAACGGCAACACTTACCATTTCTCGTAAACACATTCCAGATTCTACGATATGTGTTGCCCCGCGGGGTTATAGGACACAACAGTTTGTATACTGAAAATGGGTTCATCACCTTGGAAAAAGGGAAACGGCGACATAAGTTTATAATCTTTTTACGAAATGAAAAACGGAAGTGGTCAGCAATATTTAGGGAATATTTTAGCGCGACATATTTCTCAGGTTTCAACTTCCACCACTAGAACTTCTGAATTGCTATCTTAGCCATTTTCGCGTACTAAGGCTTTCTCAGACTCTTCCCCGCCGTGCTCTGTGGGGCTGTGGAAAGGGTTGGATGTCTCCTTTCGGGACAGCGACAAAGTTGATATTTTTAAAAGCGTTTTGGGAGAAGATTATCCAACTCTTCCAGAGTATTACGGGCATAATAGACGGGGGATCCAGACAATACAATCAAATTTGCGTTTGAGTTCAGAAATCTCAATGCACATAAGTACATTACATTTCTGTCAGACAGTCCGACTTGTCCTTCTGGGTTTGGGTACGAATATGATGAGCACTATCTGTTTGCATGCATGCTGCTTTTTTTCTCAGAGACAAATGCTTATAAGTAAATTCGATCCCGAAAACTTTCCTCTATATAACTTGTGGGATAATCCCTCATTATACGCTCAAGTGAGCAAAACGAAATTCCTGGCAGTTCAGGGGTACATCACAAACACGAACAGATTTCAGTGAAACATTTGCTTGAACTTGAATTTAATGCCTTTTGCGAGTCATTAACACTCGTTGTCAAAGATGGGTCGAGTTAAAGTGTGTAATCATGTGAGTTGTCCAAATACTATTTGACAAATAGCCAGCTAACATGCTGACGTACCTACACTACTACACGGAGTATAATAATAGAATATTCATACCTCAAAACAACCCAGTCTCAAACTTGCATCTTACACACTGTTAATTCTATTGTGAAATTTATAAACGTGTCTCTCTCATAATTTATATAATTAATTTCCTTTGTTCACTTGCACTTGCCACTGACTAATGCTTACTACCTATAATGCAGATACGTTGATATAGGCCTTGCCTGTTCGCCGAAGCCTGTTAAGCTTAAATGAAAACAAATATCGTTTATAAAAAAGAGGGCAACATTTCACAGTTGGAACTCAAGAGACTTATTTTATCATTCGTGCCCGCACAATGTTCTATCACTTCTTAAAGTAGTCAACTTTTTTAATAAATTTCAAATCGTTTTTATTCTTTTAAACTAGACTCACTATTCAAATAATCGGGTTTATTTATAAGGCTTACACTAAACTAGCATCACCTGTTACTGCACAAACTACTCAAGTTTGAGACATTTTATTATAAGTATTTCCTAATTTCAATCCATCACTTTACTTCGTAACTAACAAGGACATGTTCCACTTTCCAACTGCTCTCGTTACGATGTAGCCTTAGTTACTGATGTAGCGTTAAGCACCAATAAATAAATAAAAAAAATCAGCTACATAAATTGAACTTGTATTTGGTATTCTAACTGAGGTGATCTGATCACCATTGACAATGTCTGATGATACTTGTATTTGGTATTCTGATTGGGTTGATCTGATCACCAGTGACAATGGCTGTTGATACTTGTATTTGGTATTCTGATTGGGGTTATCGGATCACCAGCGACAGTGGCTGATGACAGTTGTATTTGGTTTTGTGATTGAGGTGATCTGATCACCAGTGACAATGGCTTATGGCGCTTGTATTTGGTTTTATTATTGAGGAGATCTGATCAGCAGTGACAATGGCTTATGGCAATTGTATTTGGTTTTGTGATTGAGGTGACCTGATCAGCAGTGACAATGGCTTATGGCACTTGTATTTGGTTTTGTTATTGAGGCGATCTGATCACCAGTTACAATCGCTGATGATACTCGTGTTTGGTATTCTGATTGAGGTGATATGATCACCAGTGACGATGGCTAATGACAATAGTGTTCGGTTTTATGATTGAGGTGATCTAATGACCATTGACAATGGCTAATGACAATAGTATTTGGTTTTGTGATTGAGGTGATCTGATCATCAGTGACAATGGATAATGACACTAGTGTTCGGTTTTGTGATTGAGGTGATCTGATCACCAGTGACAATGGCTAATGACACTAGTGTTCGGTTTTGTGATTGAAGTGATCTAATGACCATTGACAATGGCTGATGATACCTGTATTTGCTATTCTGATTGAGGTGATCTCACCAACAGTGACAATGGCTGATGATACTTGCACTTGGTATTCTGATTGAGGTGATCTGATCAACAGTAATGATGGCTGATGATACTTGTATTTGGTATTCTGATTGAGGGGATCTGATCAACAGTAATGATGGCTGATGATACATGTATTTGGTATTCTGATTGAGGTGATCTCATCAACATTAACAATGGCTGATGATACTTGTATTTGGTATTCTGATTGAGGTGATCTGATCAACAGTGACAATGGCTGATGATACTTGCATTTGGTATTCTGATGGAGGTGACCTTGTCACCAGTGACAATGGCTAATGACACTTCCATTTGGTATTCTGATGGAGGTGACCTTGTCACCAGTGACAATGGCTGATAATAATTGTATTTTGTATTCTGATTGAGGTGATCTGATCAACAGTGACAATGGCTGATGGTACTTGTATTTGGTTTTGTGACTGAGATGATCTGATCATCAGTGACAATGGCTAATGACACTTGTATTTGTTTTTTGTGATTGAGGTGATCTGATCACCATTGACAATAGCTGATGATGTTGTGTCACCACCTTTAGATCCATCTGTATAGTTATATTGTTATGTCCGCAAAACAAGAATTTCGCGTTAAATATAGTGTACCGAGTCAAATAAGAAAATATAATAGAAACAAATGTGAAAAAATGCCCTAAAAGATGAAATATAGTAGTTATGATGTTGCATGTTTGTGAATAAGACGTCGTGCGAAGAGTTTAATGACACGTTGTTGTTGTTGTCCACCCAACCGTTTACAATTTAGCTACGGATTTCAAAATAGAACGTGTCACCCGAGAATGTCAAATTGAATGGGTGACCGACGATTTTCTTTGTGTTATGTTGTGCTAAAGAGCCTGGGTTATTGAGAAAATACGCTAGTTTTTGTCTTCCGACATTCTAAAAAATGGCAAGGTTAACCGAAAATCAGAGGTTGCCTGCCATTGTTATGCATGAGGCAGGATACCTCCGGATGAGCTCGCTGCTGAGTTCGGAGTCACTGTGTCCACTATTTGCCGTCTGGTTGGAAGGTATAGAACCACTGGATCTACTGCCGACCGACCGCGTTCAGGTCGGCCAAGAGTTACGACCCCAGGACGTCTCACTTGCGGGGTCGCATCATTCCGGCGACGAGGACAGCAGCAATTACTCATTGTAGAACTAACAATAGAATCAGTGCACAAACTGTCCGCAACATACGCGCTGAACACGACATCCGAGGTAGGCGTCCATACCACGGACCAATCCTTACCCAGTGTCATCGTACCGTCAGAATGGAATGGGTACGTCAGCATGTTCGCTGGACACAGTAGCGTTGGTTGGAGCACAGTTCTTTTTAGTGATGAATCTCGATTTTGTGTAGGGAAGAGTGTATCACCGACGAGGAGAATGATTTTCTGGTGCCTGCGTGCGGGAATGCGACCGTTTTGGCGGGAGTAATGTGATGATTTGGGCAAGAATTTCCTTGCACCGTCGAACGCAATTGATCTTCATCGATGGTAATCTGAATGGGCAGTGATATAGGAACGAAATTGTTAACGCTGTTGTTGTCCCGTTATTAAACTCTAGCGTCGGATTGCTGTTATTCCAGCAACAAGACAATGCCCGATGTCACGTGGCGCGTATCTGCCGTGACTTTCTTGAGGAGCAGAGCATCGAACATCTTCCCTGGCCCCAACTGTCGCCAGATCTGTCTCCAATCGAGCATCTTTGGGATCAAGTGGACCGTCGGTTACGGCCTCGTAATCTTCAGACGTCAGGCTATTTACGTAATGTTCTAGGGCAGGAGTGGAACGCATTACCACATAGTGACATACAGAGACTTATTAGGTCCATTCGTCGTCGATGTCTTGCCATCCAAGAGGCAAACGGTGGACATACACGCTATTGGCGGCATGTGGGAACTTTTCCTTTCACCCCATGTCTGAATTGAGACGTCCTGACGTGACGCCGGCAACAGTAAGAACATAAAATTATGCAAATCCATGCAGATAGACTCGAAATATGAATTTACAATAATTTGTTTGGGATTAAAGTCGATAATACTAAAAACAAATGCTCCTCAAAGTTTATTATACTTTCTTGTTTGACTCAGTATATAAATAATTCGAAAAATTACTTTTTTTATTTTAAAGTGCACACAGAACAGGATTGGTGCTGTTACGAGTTCATCGCTAGTATTCAACTGATCATAAGGGTTTCTTCTCGATGACCATGGACAAACACACTACACTAAAGTGCAGTCGGAAAAGTAAACACTTATTTTATGAATACAGCCTCCTGTCGCCTTTTCATTATAGAGACATCCAAATTACTCACTTCGTTTAATAAGAAGTACCATAAAACTACTAATGATCGTGATGTCTAACGACTATAAGGGGAGAACATTTCCCAGTACACAAGTTCTGTCACTTCCAAAGACGCTTGCTGGTAAAAATGGTGATGTTCACAATATGCTTCTGGAAGGGAGGGATTGATGAGTGTAGTACAAGATTAAATAATCTCATTCCTATATCTTCATTCCAAAAATAAGAATAAGACTGAGATTATGTTATTACAGCATTTTGTGTTGTGTAGGTGATGAGTGATATGCCACTTAAAATGGCGTCAGGCCGGTCATTGCAATAACTACCCCCGTTGGCGACAGTTGGTTACGTGAAAGTTGTTACGCCGTGGCTGCAGCAACACACAACGTATCAGCTTTCATCGAACGTCATATCCTTTATCTATTAAGATCACTGGCTACACAGTATCAATTATTAAACTCGGCTCTTATTTTTGTCAACACGAACATAAATATGTTGTAAATATTCAATATAAAAGCATCTTCTTTTTGAAAAGGTGTCTGCGATGGCGTGGCATCGGGAAATGCAAACCTTCGAAAACATTTTTGAGCATTGTTTATCTATAGTAACATCCCCCAGCCCCAGCACCACCCCTGACATATAGACGGTTGAGGCACTTTTCCATATATATCCGATGAGCATCCCAGAAATTCAGTTGTATAGAGATCAATGGTGTGTCTCCATGGAGGACATACTTGGCAATGTATTATCATCTGTTTTAATACAAAAACTCGATAAGTGGTATCAGGTGCCTAGATACGGTACGGTCAGATAAAGAATACTATATAATATATTCATTGCGTACTCACGTTTTCAGTTGTGGTCATCTGTTCATCTTCAGTAGTTGTTGGCACCTGGGAAGAAAAATAATCATAAGGTTATTTGTGAATTTATTGGCGCTTTACGCCAAATCAGCACCGTGAATGATATACAATTAAATATGCGAATTTATTCGGGGGCTATATCATCGCGATGAACGAGATAAATTAGAAAAAAGCTCATTAAAAGCTCATTAGTTTTCATGGAATGAAAAGAAATCGATGATGTCGGGAGGAACGTGAGGAATAAAAATTAGTAGTGGAAAGCGTATTGAGAAAAGGAGAGCAGCTGTTTGAAGGATACTGTGTAAATGAACCTGTTGAATAGGTATGAATGTAGGCGAGTTAAAAACAAATATTAAGGAGGTTGATTTTGTTCGCAAACGATAGCGTTTTTAGAGTCTGTGATGTACATTAGGTCTCTAAGGGACCTTGCAGTGAAGTACTGTTGTGTGGCAAGATTAACATCTGTACAGTGCACAAGAATGTGCTCCATTGTCAACACGTGCTGGTAAGGATGACATGCTGCTCGCATATTAAATTCTAACAAAAAGGAATGCGTAGGTCTCGTATGACCAATATGACATCGTGTCACAATAACTGAGTCCCTTTTACAGAGGTTAATCGACATCAAATATCACCAGTGTTAGCTCCAAGCGGTGGAGCTTGTTATGTGTTGCACTATTCCATTCTGTCTGCCACACAGATTTGATGCGCTTATCGATATGGGGTTTAAAATCAAACAGAGGAATTTTAAAATCAGTGAGGCGCTCGTTTAAAGGCCACTTTGATACACTATCTGTCCTGGTGCTACCGGCGATGCCGACATGTACTGGTAACCAGCTTAGACATGAACGCATTCAACTTCTTGCGAAGTTCCAAAATGATTGGGTACTTCAAGGTGGGGTTGAGTAAAGCTAGCAAAGAGGAGAGAGTGTCGGAAAAGGCAATCGACTTTGTTTCCTGTACATTCTCATTGTATTAAAGCGCAAGTTGCAAAGTTTCAACATCAGCTGTAAGCACTTCTCACATGAAACAAATGAAGGTTAAATGCTGGACTGGACATTCTAAAGGTAGTTGATAGCACTGATTGCCGTGCTAACCGAAACAAACGTTACCCCGTCTGTATATATCACTTTGTAGATCAAAATGCGATTACGGTTGGGTGGTTTATGGTTCTGCAAGAAAAAGGTAACTCAAACCACTTGATGCAATTCATTATAGTGGTATTAGAATTAGCTAGGGTGCTTTTAGACCAATAGCAATAGATGCAATGCTCGTTGAAGCGGGAGAGACGGCCTGCGAATCCGCCGAACTCAGTTTATAACTGTGTCACAGACCCCGAAAAGTTTCAATTGTTTAACCGACACAAGAAACGTATTCCCCTGTTGGGGAATTAGAATTAAATCCCATATGCAGTCAGCCTCACGTGAATCGGAAAATAATAATAGAAAACAATGAACTTGGCATTTTAGAAAACTCACTGGTATTTTGGACCTTGCTTCTTCCTGAAAGTCTGAGACAAATACTTTGGAGATTAAACAAAGATATGCTGCAATAAAGTCAAAGTATAGGGCATACACAAAGATCTATACATATTTTTGATTACGCTCTCTAAATACAACATCGTAACACAGTAGAAGGATCCCCAACAACTGACTATTTTGAAAAAGCGTATATGCAGTGCTGTAACGATGAATGCGAGTAACTTATTGCTTTGATATATTTATTTTTAAATTAAGAGGAAGAACTCCCTCTACAGATCTACAGATAACGTTACAGGGATGGAACAAACCACGACAGTGGTTGCTATATATACTTCCTATACAGAACAGCCGCCGTAGACTGGTCACTTTCCTCGGGTGGGTAATATTTCGACGGATGCAAGAAAATTAGATTCCAAACACTAATCATAAAACATTTCAATTAATGAAGCACCGGGCACATTAAAATTTTGCTGATGATAATTTGTATTACCTGCTAAATGCGTGAGTGGACACCATTGCCAACGCGTAGATTATGACCAGTCCACTCTGACTGTACTGACGACAATTTGTATTACCTGCTAAACGCGTGCGTGGACATCACTACCCACGCGTACATTATGACCAGTCCACGGTGACTGTATTGATGATAATTTGTATTACGTGCAAAACGCGGGCGTGGACATCACTACCCACGCGTAGATTATGACCAGTCCACGGTGACTGTACTGATGATAATTTGTATTACCTGCTAAACGCGGGCGTGGACATCACTACCTACGCGTAGATTATGACCAGCCCACGGTGAGTGAACAGCAAGTAACGAAATCTCTTTCTGTTCTAAAAACATAAATTTAGAACTTTCATCTTCCCGATTAAGGTTGGCCTATTTTGCCTCTTTGTGCAACTCTCACTCGATTAACACTCGAGTAACATTTCGAATCAGTTTCAAGGTTTGTTCTTCTGCACATCAGCCACACCTGTAACCGTGCGTGAATTTGGACCAAGATTATTTAGGCATCTTCCTTTATCCTCGTGTACACACTAATACCTGGTTCAATGCTGCGTCTATCTGAGGAGGGGAGATTTTGTAAAGTACTGTACAAATGGTAATTTATATTACATGTATATTGCGAGAAAGCATTTTCTGAGCCGGCTTTCAACTGGATAGCTGAAACGCCAGCGACATACGCCACAATTCAATCTGCCCTACTGATCTATATATGAAAGGATATCTTGAACGCTCATTCGTCAAACACAGAAAATGTCTCCCCCGCAGCTATGTTAGTAGAGGCGGAAGTTGCTATCAATGAACAATGCTTAACAAAGACAAATTATCGAAGGTTTTTAGAGTCCCAGCGTCCCGCTATCTTCGATCGCCTTTTGAACAATAAGATATTGTTGTCTGCAATTTTCACATTTTCACATTTTTATTGACGATGCAAATTTGTCATTTACAACATAATTTAGATATTATTGACAGAACTAAGTTTCGCGATTGGAGAGTTGATGCTGTGTTTGTTATTAGTCTTCAGGCAAAGTAGTACGCCACGACGATCTGTGAGGTAAAACACTATGAATTGGGAGGAGTTATCGCTTTGATTGACTTGACGCCATCTTGGGACTGGGGCAGGTTGAGTGGCGAGATATTTTCGTTGATGTTCCAGCAATCCAATTCAAATGCTATAGTAAAATAATCTCAGTCTTATATTCTCATTCCAAAAATAAGAATAAGAATGAGATTATTTTACTACAGCATCTTGAGTTGTGCAGGTGATGAGTGATATGTAACTTAAGATGGTGTCAGGCCAGTCATTGCAATAACTCCTCCCATTTATGACGGTTGGTGATGTGAAAGATATTACGCTGTGACTGCTGTAACACACAACATAGCAGCTTTCAATTTATCAGACGTCATGTCGTTTATCTGGTACGATCACTGGTTACACGGTATCAGTATTTAATCCCGGCACTTATTTTTGTCAATACGAACCGAAAAATGTTGTAAAAATTCAATATAAAAGTATATTCCTTCAAATGGTATCTGCGATAGCGAGGCGTCAGGAAGTTGAAAACCTTCGAAAACATTTTTGAGCATTGTTTAGATATAGCAACATCCGTCAGCCCCACCCCGAGACGGAGACGGCTGAGACTCTTTTCTATATATATCCAATGAACCTCCCAGAAATCCAGTTGTATAGAGATCAATGGTTTGTCTCCATGGAGGACATACTTGGCAATGTATTATCATCTGTTTTAATACAGGTGCCTAGATACGGTACGGTCAGATAAAGAATACTATATAATACATTCATTGTGTACTAACGTTTTCAGTTGTGGTCATCTGTTCATCTTCAGTAGTTGTTGCCACCTGGAAATAAAAATAATCGCAAGTTTATTTATGTATTCTTCTTCATGCAATGCCCTCATTCAACATGTTGAATAATCTGGCATTTATCGGAGCTTCACGCAAAATCAGCGTCTGAGGCTATATCTTAGCGATGGAAGAGCTAATTATAAAAACAACTCATTAATTTTCATGGCATAAAAAGAAGTCGACGAAATGTGGAAGGAACGCGAGGAATAAAAATAAGTAGTGGAAATCGTATTATGAAAATTATGAACAGACGTTTGAAGAATACCGTGACAAGAATAAAATACGCACAGTGCACAAGAATGTGCTCCATTGTCAACGCCTGCTGGCAAGAAACACATTCTGGTGGCATATTACACTCTAACAAAAAGTAGTGCACAAGACTCGTATAACCAATATGACATCGTGTCAAAATAACTGAGTCCCTTCTACTGAGGTTACTAGACAACAAATATCACTAATGCTACATCGGAAGCTACGGGGCTTATTATTTGTTGCACCAGGGAATTGATGCACTTAGCGATATGTGGTTTAAAATCAATGAGAGGAATTTTAAAATAGGTGAGAAGCTTGTTTAAATGTTGTTGTGCTACACTATCTGCCCAGGTGCTATCGGCGATGTAGACACGTGCAGGTAAGAAGCTCAGACGTGAGAGCATTCAACTTCTTACGAAGTTCCAAATGATAGGGTTCTTGTGGTGGAGTAAAGCTAGCAAAGAGGAAAGAGAGTCGAACAAGGCATTCGACTTCGTTTCCTGCACATTCTCAATGTTTTCAAATGCAAGTTGCAAAGTTTCAACGTGAGCTGTAAACACATCTCACGCAAAATAACTGAAGTTTAAATTCAAAAGGCAATTGAACTAACCAAAAAAAACGTTACTCAATGGGTATAATCACTTTTTAGATCAAAAGTCGATTACGGTTGGGTGGTTTATGGTTCTGCAAGAAAATTGTACCTCAAACCACTTGACGCAATTCATAATAGTGGTTATAGAATTAGTTAGGTGTTTTTAGATCATCAATAGATTCAATACTTGTTGTCGTGGGAAAGCCGTCTCATGAGAAGCGCATAACTGTGTCACAGACTCTAAAAATTTTGAATTGTTTAACCGACACAAGAAACATATTTCCCCATATTGGAAATAGAATTAAACCTCACATGAAATCCGCCACACTTGCATCTGATATAATAAAAGAGAACCATGAACTTGGCATGTTTGAAAACCTACTGTTATTTTGGACATTGTTTCTTTCAACAACTCAGAAACAAATACTTTGGAGTTTAACCGAACATATGCTGCAATAAAGTCCAAGTAGAGTGCATATACTAGGAGCTATACGATTGGATCTAAAGATGATGACAACGTATCATCACTGTTATTACTGCTAATCAGATCACATCAATCAAAATACCAAAATACCAAATAAAAGTTCTATTTTCACAGCTTAAGTTAAAGCTTTACAAATTCCGCTTGGACACAGCGAGAATGTACAGGAAAAGAAGTCGATTATATTTTCCGCCTATCTTTCCTCTTTGCTTGCTTTACCCACCCACAGATGAACAACCCTCTCCTGCCTGACCAAAAAGATATCATTTCGTGCTGGTTACTTAGATAGGTGGGTACCTCCGGAACACCAGGGCAGACAGGTTAGAAAACAATATTTAACCAAGCCTCTCATCGATTTAAAAATTCCTGTCAGTGATTTTAAATCACATGTCAGTAATGACATCAAATCTGTTTGGCACGCTGATTGGGATGGAGCGACAAATAACAAGCTCCATCGCTACCGACCAAATGTGATTGATCATTACTCGTCCAGTAAACTTTGTCGAAAAGTAGTTTTGACACGATGCTATATCGGTCATTCGGGACTTACACATTGCTCTTAGTTAGAGGGTGGTATGCGACTACAGTGTGTTCCTGACCAACAGGTGTTTATAGTGGCACACATTCCTTTACAATGTACTGGTTTTAGTCATGTCAGAGGGCAGTATTTAAAGATAATGGTAAAAACTCAGAGAGTAGCCCTATAACTGCAGGTCTTCCATAAGGGTCCGTCCTTGGCCCACGTCTGTTCAATGTATACATAAACGACATCGTGAATGAAATAGAATCAAATACACGACATTATGCGGATTGTACCTCTTTGTCCCTAGTTGTAGGAAATGCTCTTCTAGCTGCCGAGATACTTAATTCGGAACTCCGTCTTATTATTAGATGGGCAGAACGTTGGCATGTAAATTTTAGCAAGAAAGAACCGCAACACCTACAATTTCCCTTGAACACAATCCAGATCACAAACCCCCTCTTTACATGAATAATAAGATAATAAAATAAGTTGAAAGCCATAAGACAAGGGACTGACAGTACAGATTGTCTCGCCCGACTCTAGAAACCATCTGCAACTATTATGTACTACCTAATTTTGACTATGCAGATGTCATTTGGGGCACCTGTTTGGCTGAAAATCTACAGTGTTAAACAATTTGCAATTAGACGCGTTAAAGACGATATGTGGTGCCCCACGGGGTACAATTCACACCAGCTTGTATAGTGAAAATGGGTCCATCACA
Source organism: Pictodentalium vernedei (assembly GCA_031216915.1). Lineage (NCBI taxonomy): Eukaryota > Metazoa > Mollusca > Scaphopoda > Dentaliida > Dentaliidae > Pictodentalium > Pictodentalium vernedei. Next base: position 41,647,947 of record CM062292.1, on the reverse strand, counting down.
TTGGGGGAAGGGAAACGACGGCATAAACTTATAACCTTTTATAAAACAAAAAAAAAAATAGAATTGGACCACAATATTTAGCGAGCCTGGTAGCATCACAAATTTCTCAGGTATAAGCTTTCCCCACGAGAACTTCTGAATTGCTATATGCGACATTTTCTCGCACTAAGGCTTTATCAGACTCTTTCCAGCAGTGCACCTCGAGGCTGTGGAAAGAAAGGGTTGGACATCTCCTTTCGAGACAGTGACAGTGTTACTATTTTTAAGAGCGTTTTGATAGAAGGTGATCCAACAGTTCCAGTGTATTACGAGTATCGTAGGCGGGGGAGTCAGATAATACACCCACAATAGCGTTTGCGTTGCAGCAATCTCAATGCACATAAGTAGAATAGATTTGTGCCAGGCATTGTCGGCTTGTCCTTGTGGTTTGGGTGCGAAGATGAGGAGCGCTATATCTTTGCATGCATGCTGTTGTGTTCTCAGAGACGAGAAAAATGCTTATGAGTAAATTCGACCTCGAATAGTTTGCTCTAAAGAACTTGTTGTGAGGTAATCCCTCGTTATCCGTTACAGTGAACAAGACATATTCTTAGCAGTTCAGGAAAACATCATGAACACCAATAGATTTCAGTGAAACACGTGCTTAAACTCTCACTCTGTAGGTTAAGAACGGATCTCGATAGTATGATGGTAGGGATTTACTTGACTAACATACCATATTGACATGCTGGCATTTGTTTGGTTAGTTTAGGTGGTCTATGATCCTCGGAGGAAAAGTTTAGAGCCCAAGTCGACGTCGAGGGCGTTTATTGTTTTTTTTTTTCTCGGGGGCGATTGTGTGCAGTGCCATGACGTCAGTGTGTATTCGATCATACTGAAGGACCTACCATTTTAATGATTCGCGTATAAGTAATATTACAAACATACAACAAACTCGAAACAAAAGAACATTTGAAGTAATCTCAATTTGAAAGATCGAAAAAGAACACAGTGCAAGCTCCGAAGGTTGCCGAGCGCAGGAAACAACATCTACCACTGCAACAGGTTTTGCTTTTTTTGCGTTCGCTTGCCTTTCGCGTTTGTGTGTGATATTGCAATAATTTAATGCCCTTTGCGAGACATTAACACTGGTTGTCAAGGATGGGTCGAGTTAAATAGTGTAATCATGTGATTTGTCCAAATACTGTTTGACAAATCAGATATCGAGACTACAACATGAAGTATAATAGAAGACTATTCCTACCTCAAAACAACCCAGTCTCAAACTTGCTTCTTAGATACTGTTTATTCTATTGTGAAAGTTATAAACGTTTATAAAATTTCATTTTTTTCACTTGGACTAGCTCCTAACTGGTGCCTACTATCCGTATGACAAATGCTTTGATATAGGCCTTGCCTGTTTGCTGGAGCCTGTTAGGTTTTAATGAAATAAATTATTGTTTATAAAAAAGAGGGCCGTATTTCACAGTTTAATCTTAAGAGACCTTTTTTTTATTATTCGAGCGCGCACAAAGCTTTATCGTTTCTTAAAATAGTCAACCTTTTCAATAAATTTTAAATCGTTTTATTATTTTAAACTAGACTCACGATTCAAATCATCAGGTTTATTTATAAGGCTTACACTATACTAGCATCACTTGTTACTGCACAAACTACTGAAGTTTGAGACATTTTATTGTAAGTATTTCATAATTTTAACCCATCACTTTACTTTGTACCTGACAATGACATGCCGTACGTTCCACCGTGTCTCGCCACGATATAGCCTTAGCTGATGATGGGGCGTTAAGCACAAATACATAAGTAAATAAATAAATCAGTTGTAAAATAGAAGTTGTATTTGGCATTCTAATTGAGGTGATCTGATCACCAGTGACAATGGCTGATGATACATGCATTTGGTATTCTGATTGAGGTGATCTGATCACCAGTGACAATGGCTGATGATACATGTATTTGGTATTCTGATTGAGGTGATCTGATCACCAGTGACAATGGCTGATGATATTGTGTCACCATCCTTAGACCCATCCGTATAGTTATTTTTTTTATGTCCACTAAACCGGAATCTCGCGTTAAATATACTTTTAATAAATGTAAAAACATACTTGTTTTTATTTTAAAGTTCGCACAGATTGTGATTGGTGTCGTCACGAGTTCAAGGCTAGTATTCAACTGACCATGTAGGCTCTTTTCGATGACCATGGACAAACACTACACAAAGGTGCAATCGGAAAGGTAAGCGCTTATTGGATGAACACAGCCCACTGCCACCTGTGTCAATATTGAGACATCCAAATCACTCATTCTGTTTAAAAAGAAGTATTAAAAACTGGTAATGTTTGTGATTTCTAACGGCTATAGAGTGAGAACAATTCACAATACTTAAATATTGTCATCCCGAAGGCGCTTGCTGGTGACAATTGTCATATACACAATATGATATTGGAAGGGAGTGATTGACGAGTGTGGTGGACAGATGTCCGTATAACTGGATTGACAGAGCGTTCATTGATCACAGAGAAAGATTTCCCAGCTTTCACCTCCTTTAGAGGGAGACTGTTTGAGGGTCATTGTTCCTAAAAACAGACAATGCGCAAAAAAACGGTGTGATAGCTCGTGAATGTTTCACCTTTCGCAATCGCCAAATGCGTTTTAAAGACGACTATATTTTTATAACACATTTTATCAACTTTTTAAATTGGATATTCACAGCATAGTTTTCGAATTTCCAACAAAACTAACACAGTGCTTGTATAGGAAAGCTTTACCGAGTTACCAATTTATGTCGTGCTGAGCCTTTAGGTAAATACCATGGCGTTTGATATGGAAGTGGTGTCTCTGTTCACACAGCCACAACTTTACAGCTTTAAACCTCATTATACTTCACCGATATGAGGAGATACACGCGCTAACTGGCTTCACACCATTGTGAGGGGGCGGTGGTGGGGTAAAGGGACAGACTGTGTTGCGGCTGTTGTCAAAGACTTTTCGTAGGATTTTCAGTATGATCAAATTACATACTGACCTCATGCCACGGTAAACAATTACACTCCCAGAAAAAAAACTTTCCCCTGGGGATAACAGACCACCTCTACTCACCAAACAGAAGTCAGCATGTCAATATGATATGTTAGTCAGGTAAAACTCCACGATCATACTAAACGAGACCTCATCTTAACCTACAGTGTGGCAGTTTAAGTAAGCGTTTCACTGAAATCTGTTGGTGTTCGTGGTATACTCCTGAACTGATATGAATGTCACCTTGTTCACTGCAACGGATTACGAAGGATTACCCCCACAACAAGTTATTTAGACTTAACTTTCCGGGGTCAGTATTAGAGATCAGTGGCCCATATCCATGAGCTCACACTTGGAAACATATTATCATCTGTTCCTACCCTTCCTTTGAACCCAAAATTCCGTATTCTCCGATTCGGTAGCATGATACATCAAAATTTCACCAAGTAGGATGATTCTTCAGTGAATATGTTGAGTAACCAATCACTATTTTCAACGTGTAGACCGAAGGCTGAACGTTGAAATTAATGAATGGTCTACCTCCAAGTAATAAATGTGGACTTTTTTTTCCAACTGCAGTCATTGAACTGTCTTGGAAGACACGATCTGGATTGAAAGGATTGATAACTTAATAAGTGATAGGAGATATCATGGTATGGTCAGTTCAATCATACGATATTATATGATCATTGTGTACTCACGTTTTCAGTTGAGGGCAGTTGTTCGTTCTGAGTAGTTTCTGGCACCTGGGAAAGAGAAATATCACGCATTAAAAATACTTTAAATAAATGCGTAAATTACCATGTATTTTAAAGTTTGTACGAATCGTGATTAGTGTAAACACCAGTTCATTACAATTATTCCACTGAACACATAGTTTTTTTAAAAGAATGATTTTCATCCCTCTTGGGGGTAGGTAGGGCTGCACGATATTCAAAACTGAATACCGGTATCGGTATTCAAAAAAATACCGTGGTATACCGGTATATCGAAAACTGTTCAGATATATGAACACAAGTACCACAATCGAGACTCGAGGCATCACAGTCGGAAGGAATTAGCATGCCTTGATGATGCAGTTCGAAAAACCTTTACCCAACACAGACGATATCAAAATTTATTATTTTCAAAATTAGTTTATCAGATTTTCCTCAAAGATTTCAACAAAACTATATCATGTGACCCCTCACTGGAACGAGCTCAACGAGCTCGTTCCCATGAGAGGTCACATGATATAGTTTTGTTGAATTTTTTTTAAATTTATTTTTTCAACTGCTGAATTTGTATATTACGAGGGCACAAGCAGACGATTCCTTAGATAAAGGGATAATATTATTCATTTGGGGCTACAGTTAAAAAACAGCTTGGAAATTAAATTGTGGGTAAATAAATAATAACGATAAACCGATATCTTTGTAATTACACAGGTATTCAATCGATATTGGTTTGAATACCGGTATATATTGGTTTGTCGATATACCGTGCAGCCCTACTTGGGAGGCTATGGTGAAATATAATACAAATGTGCAAGGCGAGGGTAAAGCGGTTATTGGATGTATGAAGACCTCTTTCATCTGTTTAATTCGTTATATGTCATCCTTGAACACTTTTTTTTTAATATTTGATATGAATATAAGTAAATCCAAATTACTCATTCGCTTTAAAAATAATAACTCGTAAAAACTAATAATGTCGTGTAATGGCTACGGAACAACATTTTACTGTACATAATTATTATCACTACCAACGATGCTTTGTGGTCAAAATTGTCATATTCCCAATATACTTTTGGAGGGGAGTGTTCGCACAGATATCTCTACAATTGGATTACTGGGACACATTTTACTGACATTGAACATTTCTCAACAGTCCCAGCCTTGCTGCTTCCCACCACCGTACTTCACCGATAGGATGGGTTGCACTCGGTGGTTGGCTTCAAGCCATTTTTAGTGGTTGGTGGAGCAGGGGCAGACTGGGTTATGATGTTTCTGTGGATATTCCAGTAATTAAGCTGTATATAATTTAGTGGTGCGGTTGTATTTGTCTCCATCCGTACTTCACGTTGTGTATAGTTCCTGGCATACACACTCCTTGCCACTAAACCATAAGTTTTATACAGACACATATATCGGGACATGAGAAAGAAGTGCGGTTATAACTGAATCCTAGTTGTGAGCATAAAATACAACTGACTATATTTTGGACAAAAACATGTTTTTTAATTAATATTTTTTGTTTGTATAGTTGATAGGCAATGTGATAAATGAGACCAGTAACTAGTGTGCTCCTGTGGTGTAAATGCTGATACTGTTTTCAAAAGTAGTGAATATATAGTTAACCCCCAAATCATATGTAAAATGTGTACCCCATTTATTAAATTCTATTCAGGCCGAGCTTTGTATTTAATGTATTGCATATTTTTATATATTTGTATATAATGCCATTGTGCCTCTTTTGAACTTTGATTTTCTTTCTTATACATTACATACGGCTTCTCTTGAATGTTCCAACAGCCCAGTTGTATAGAGACAAGTGGTCCATCCCTGCGAGGTCACGCTTGCCAACATATTATCATCTGTTCTAACAACTCGATAAGAGATATGAGATATCAGAGTATGGTCAGAGTCAGATCAATTATTGTGTACTCACATGTTCAGTAGTAGTCAGCTGTATGTTCTGAGTAGCTGTTGGCACCTGGAAAGAAAAAAAATACACGTTAAATATAATTTAAATAAATGAAAAATTGACCATTTATTTTAAAGTTTGTATGCATTGTGATTGGTGTAATCGCTGGTTTATCAGTAGTATTCAGTTGCACGTAACCAAAGTAATTATTATTTATACGCATATCTGTATGTATGTGTAGGCAGTGGAGTCGTGTAATACTTTCTTACACTGACCGAATTATCATTTAAGTGTTCAATGATTATTCTTACTGACTTGCAGCTGATTGTCCAATAACTTTACACTCTAATTTTATTAACACTACTCACTAGACCCCGCCAAACAATATTTGTCCCTTTGCATGTTCAAATTCTTCTTTTTCAGCGTTCAGCTTACCAGACGTTCCCTTGTTAATTTGCTTAAGTTTTATAGCCCACTTTTACTGTGAAGTTTAATATTGTTTGGGCAATGCATATCTGATAGGTGTAATATATTTTTTACAATTGGGTCGATTTCACATTTCCGCAGTTGTGTATCTTGAAATGTTTTTGATTTGACAAATTCGACATTATTCAATTTCAAATTCATATTATACTGTTCACTTGTGATTCATGTGCAATGATTATATCTGTTTGTAAATTTTGTGTTGTGGGCTCAGTTTATGATTGTCAACATTGTATATGACACAACGATGTAAATAAATATCAGACCTGCAGTTATTCTTCTTTCTTAGAGATATTCTACCATGGGTTAACTATGGCACCCAATGTTTCGGCATTCAGTTGGCCAGATATCGCCTCGAATATGTTCCAGTAGTGATTACACAACTATCTTCCACTAGTTTGTATTAACGTGTGATATTCCTTGTCGGATCGTCTGTTGTGTTATCAATATACACAGTTGTGTTTCTTGACACATCTCTAGTGTTATATCATATATTAATATATACTTGGGCCTATTAGTGTAAAATCTGTATATTCAATGGTACCATTACATTGTGCACAATGTTTTAACATGCAACCACAGCTAATTCTGTCGGAGGATCTCGGAATCCACTGATTCAACACTACACTGGAATAAACTGTGTATTTTATGATTTACATGGATTTCGTTTGCACCACTTAAACCCAAGGATCTTGACTGATTTTTTCCAGTTTGTTACCTGTGAACTATTTTACTTGGACTTTAGGAATTTAGAAATTTTATTTTCGACGTTTGCTTGCAATAGGGCTATAGATATATCAAAAATACAGTTTATCTATTCTGATTCTCACCATTTCGTATAAATGTGATTTCTCTGCCATACATTTGTGTGTTAACTGTATTTCATTCACTCTCATGGGACACTGCTGAATTGACATGGTCACCCAGTCCAGCCAGTGATTGCTTTGGACAGCGCATGCAGTTTTATGGGTCATTCACATAAACTGTTCTTAATTGAATCTACATAAGTTTGATATTAATGCATACAATCATTAAATAATATTTCAGTGGTCTATTGTAGAAAGACTAGGATTGTTTTAATTCTGTCAATAAATATCAGAGTGATGGTATACACATCTTCTGGAGTTAACATAGTTATGAGCGTCACACTCATTATTCATTGTACCTTGTTTCTATACTTCACGTTCATAACTGTACACACTTAAACTCACTTTAACAAAAAATAAAATGGGTTCCTTGATGATTGAAGATCAAATTCCTAAAGCATTACAGGCTGCAAGGAAATACGAAATATCTGCAGCCACTGATGGAAATAATGAAGTTTATAAAAACTTCCAAAAAGTCAAAATATCTGCAGCCACTGATGGAAATAATGAAGTTTATAAAAACTTCCAAAAGGTCATACTACAAGTACTCCTAAATCATGTCCTTTGTATTCATGAAAACTGTATTTCGACGATACAGTGGCAAAAGCAAAGCATGCTGATTTGACTCATTCATAAATAGTAGAATAGAACTCAGTTTGTAACATCATCATACAACTTACTTAATATTTCACCATTTTCTGGTGATACCCACCACAGAAAGGTGATGTATCATACAGGGAATGGAGATTTGACATTCAATGTCTCATAAATGATTCAGAAATGTCTAGTAACCTTTTTCTCTGACCAATGAGGAAATCATTCATAGGTACAGCCCGAAGTATGCTGATACAATTTGGTAAAAAAAGCTATCGCAAGTAATATTTTGAAGAAATTGGACATTTTATTTGGTGAAATATCTACAAACAAGATGATTATGCAACAGTTTTTCAACAAAAAAAGGAAGAATCTGTAACAGCATTTGGATGCAAATTTGAATCCATGCTACAAAAAGCAATAGAAATAGGGTATTTACAGAAGGATATTTAAAATACTGAAAAAAAAGTTAGAGGGTCAAATAAATAAAACAATTGACTCTATTCTACAGAAATCAGATAAAAAAACAACAACAAATGAGAATTAACAACCCCACAGCACAGCATTACTCTCATAACAACTACCAGAATTTTAGAGGGCAGGGAAACTGTAAAAGAGGTACAAGAGTCTAAAATTAATTCACAAAGAATAACTATAATGGTAATGGTCAGGCAGGAGTCAACAATTCAAATGGCCAAACACTACGGAATAGAAGTCCATTGAGAGTTTTATCTATGTGCAAAATCAAAAGTTACATGCCTTAACAAATAGTGGCATGATGGTTACAACTATTTCTGAGTCAGGCTATGAAAACCTCTCTGACAAACCAACTTTACATTCTCTTGATGATTTCAGATTGACAGTATCCGTGGCTGACAGTTCAAGGGTGAACTGTGTAGAATGTTCAGTTAGAGTTACTTTTTGTGGAATGTTGAACTGTCAATACCCATTATTGTGGTACCAGAAGCTGAATTCAGTCAATAATGTCCTGTGATAGTCGGCACAAATGTGATTTGATTATTTTGATTATTTTGAGATATATCTAGCAGATCAAGGGAGGTAAATCAAACTCCACACTAGAAAAATAGCAGTTTGCAATTGACAGTAAGCAGAAAGGCACTTTTAAACTGAAACTTTCAGCTAAACAGTCATTAGATATTGCACCATACAAGTCTCTGGTTGTGCAAGGAACATAAATAATTATTGATATGTTATCAGTAGTGTAATAACATAAAATGCAGATGTTTTGAATTTTATGTTTGACCAAAGAGTGGTTAAACTTGACCACATTTCTAAAAATCTTAAAATACCTGTTAAGATGTGTACTATTTCTGCAAAACATTTAACCATCTATCCTAGAGAAGAAATCTGCAAAATTTCTGTAGTCAAAGTTAAACAACATTTTGGATTAGATCATAGTATTGAGTTTACTGGTCAAGACTCTTCTTTTGTTCAGGGCAATCTAGCCATAGACTTTGACTCTGAGGATTTTAGTAGTGATCAAATTTCCACTGTACAAGTGGAAGCATATATTTTCTACTGATGAACTGGACCTAGGTTGTACAGATGCTATAAAACATCATATAGAATTAGAAGACAAAAAATCATTTAAACATCATACAGACAAAAATCCTACAGGAAAGTACGAGGTTAATCAGCAATATTGAAGATATACTTGAGGTTGGTGCAATCCAAGAGTCAAGTAGTCTATACTCTTCTAATATTGTACTGTTAGAAAGAACAATGGATCTCTTCGATTGTGCATTGATCATCGAACTTTGAATTCGAAAACTAGATAGGACAGCTATATGCAATGCAGATTTGATCATGTGGTGGAAGCACTCAAAGGATCAAGGTATTTTTCTATGCTGGATAGCTGCTACAGTTATTGGAAAGAGGAGGTAGAAGAAGAGGACAAGCCCAAAACTGCTTTTTCTGTTGGAAACCTTCGATTCTACAAGTGCAATTGCATGTGCTTTGGATTAATGAATATGCCTTGATCTAGATTTGCAGATGCTGTAAAACACCATATATACTATTCAAAGAAAGTAGGAGATATTCAAACTGATGTTGATATTTTCAGAAAATTGTATTGGATATGCGTGGTTGGACACATCAATATGTTACCAAATTTAGTGTGAATCATAAATGTCACCAGCCCACAAAAACTTTGAGCAGGTTTTTCACACCAGTGCCAAGTTAATGTCTGTGGGGTATGTTTTGAATTTTTTATCTGTACTGGATGGGCTTTTTGGAGGTTTCATCATTCCTTTCTTGGTATAAGCTTGTTCATCAATAGTTTCTGGTTGAAATGCAACTTTTGATGTATGCGAAGACAGACACTTGATGAATGTTTATGTGCTGTTGCATGTTGGAAGCTACCAACAGACTACTTACAGTGGCTCAAATTCTGAATGTTACTCAATCAGTGATAAGCAGGTTGTGGTCCCACTATTGTCAGACGGGCAATTTTGGTGATAGATGTCAGCCAGGTTGTCCAAGGGTGACAACAGCTAACCAGGATTGTTCCATCCAAACCACAGCATGACATAACCACCATCAAAGTGCCTCAGAAATTGGACAGCAGCTGCATCAGTCGACATATTCAGTGTCAGACTATCTGAAATCACCTACAGCTGGAATTTGAATGTAACATCGCAGCAATCTGAAATTGGTGTGGAGCATGACAGTGCTGGGACAATCATCAGTGGAGCAATGTCATGTTTTCCGATGAATCAAGGTTCACTCGAGACTTCCATGGCAGGTGAAACACTAGTGGTGGTGATGGAATGAGTGATACCAAGGCATACCCTTTAGTCAGCACAATCGTTTTGGTGGTGGATTAATTATGGTGTGGGGAGGCATAACCATGACAAGCAGAACAGCATTATATGTCATTCAAAGTAGTGTCACGGGGCAGTACTACCATAACAACATGTTAGCAGCTCATGTGGTTTCATTTGCGTGACATCACAGCCATCGATTCATTTTCAAAGATGACAATGCAAGACCACACAGGGCCCATGTCGCTGCAGAGTTCCTCCAGATCTCTCACCAATCGAGCATGTCTGGGATATGCTTGACATGCACTTACAACAATGCTAACAGCCCCCTACCAATGTCCAGGAACTTGCTGCTGAACTGCAGGAATAATGGAATAACATTAGTCAAGCTGATATTGGACATTTGATGAGGAGTATGCCATGTCAGATCCATGGTTGTCTTGTGAACAAAGGAGGATTTGCAAGGTATTGATGTCTTGGACTGAATGTGTTAAATTCTCTGACTGACCATCCATGTCTTCCACAGCTCATTGCATGGAACGTGTGCTTGTCAGCCACACAATTATCACTTAAATCATTCACCAGATGTGACAGTGCAATGTCTCAACTGTCTTAACTGTTGTTTTGATGAAAATATAAATATATTTCTTCATATATCACACTTTTATCAAATATCCCCAAATTGTTTTAATAGTATATAATTGGAAGGCACCAAACCATTTAAACAGCCATACAGACAAATTCCTCCAGGAATGTATGAGAAGATCATCAGCATATTAAGGATATGCCTGAGGTTGGTGTAATCTGAGAGTCAAGTAGTCTACACTCTTCTAATAATGTTCCTGTTAGAAGGAAAGATGGCTCTCTTCGATTTTACATCAATTATCGAATGTTCAATTCGAAAACCAGAAAGGACAGCTATACAATAACCATATTTGATGATGTGGTGAAACCACTCAAGGGATCGAGGTAGTGTTCAAAGCTGGCTCGCCACTCCAGTTATTTGCAAGTGGAGGTAGAAGAAGAAGTCTGCCCAAAACTGTTTTTCTGGAAAACCTTGGATTCTATGAGTGCAATTGCATGGGCTTCAGAATATCGAATGTGCCTGACACACTACATTGACTAATGGAGAAGTGCATTGGAGGAGCACAATTGAAAGAAGGTTTGATCTTTCTTGCTGATATATTAGTCTTCTCAAAAACATTTAGTGGTCATATAAACCATTTATATTCTACTTTCAGAAGATTAGAGTAGGATGGTTTCAAACTGAAACCTCGTTAGTGTGAGTTTTTGAAGACATGGTGACGTATTTTGGGCATGTTATTTCAGAAAAGGGGATAACAACTGATCCCAAAAAGGTAGCTGCTGTTAGAGATTGGCCTAGTCAAACCAATATTAAAGAACTTCAACAATTTTGGGAGTTTTTTGGTTATTATAGGAGATTTATAATGAATTATTCCAGATTAGTACTACATTTGAATGATTTATTGAAAAGTCTTGGTAATAAAAGAACAGAACAGAAGTCACTGAAGAAAACAAATAATACAAAAAGCAGAAGCCAAATGGATGTGGGGTGATCGGCAAGGAGAGGCTATTTTGGGCTATGCTGATTATTTGCTGCCCTTTTCCCTGCATACTGATGCAAGCGCATCAGGTCTTGGAGTAAGTTTGCACCAAAATCAAGGTGGAATGGATAGGGCAAATGCTTATGTATGCAGAGGCCTCAGGCCGAGTGCAATTACCCTGCACACAAACTAGAATTACTGGTATTGAAGTGGGTAGTTACTGGCAAATTTCAAGACTACAGTTATGGTAATAATGTCAAAGTGGTTATGGATAATAACCTCCAGACTTACATTTCAAGCAAAGCGAAATTAGATGCAAGTAGTCATCACTGAGTGGCTGCTTTGGCTGACTACAACTTCATGCTGCATTGCAGGGCTGGTAAACAGAATGGCAATGTCAATGGGCTTTATCACAGACCTCAGATGTTTACAGATGTGGTAAGGGTGGTGTGTGAATCTATTGCTGCCTTGGTCCCATTTGCAAATACGCTGATCCAGAATGTGATTCCACATTCGGCCAATGAGGAATCCATGTTTTGAGTACTTGGAGTAACGTCGACTGGGAGAGAGAACAGGCAAAATATCTTGCCATTAAACAAATTTTTCATCTTCTGAGAAGTTCTGTTCCTGGCAGGGGAAAACACAATAGAGAATCTTCAGAAATGCAAAATACTTGTACAGGGTACAGAGTACAGGGAACTGAGTATGGAAAATTGTGTTTTATATCGACCTTTGTCTCTTGGTGGTGAATTAGTTAAACAGCTGGTTTTACCAAATGCATTCCAGCAGTTGGCTCTGAAAGGTATCCATGATGATATAGGTCACCAGGGCAAAAGAAAAGTCCCTTTGGTTGGTGAAGCAACTATTCAGTTACCCTGGCATGGAGAAGGATGGCCTAAATAGAGTCAAGCATTGCAGTAGATGCATATGACTCAAAATACCCACGCGACCTGTTGCTCAATTAGTTCCAGTACAGGCAACTAGACCTATGGAATTGGTTTGTATCAATTTTCTGAGCCTGCAATAATCTAAAGGTTGTTACAAGAACATACTGGTTACCACAGATCACTTCAAATGGTGTTCCCAAGCCATTCCTTGTCTTAACCAGACTGCGCATATTACATCAAAATGACCAAAAAACATTAATCCATCTGTATAGATCACTTGTCAGATCAAAATTAGATTCTGGCTGTGTGGTTTATGGTTCTGCGAGAAAATCATACCTGAAACCACTTGATTCAATTCATAATAGTGGTATTAGAATCAACTTGGGTGCGTTTAGAACTTCACCAATAGAATCAATGCTTGTTGAAGTGGAAGATCCTTCTCCTGAGAAGCACAGAATTAAACTCTCCCTTCAATATGTCTCTAAACTTCTTCTAATCCATCAAATCCTGCTTTACCTGTGTTGCAGAACCTCAAAATATCCATTTTTTTTAACCATCACCAGAAAAATATCCCTCCATTGGGAATTAGAATTAAACCACATATGGAGTCTGCCAAAATTGAACCAGATGCCATTAAAGAAAACTGTGTACCACAGACTCCTCTTAAAAAGCCAAAGATTATTTTGGACCTTGCTTCTACCAAAAAGTCTGAAACAAATTATCTGCAGTTTAAGCAGAAAATTGCTGAAATTAAGTCAAAATACAGTGCATATACAAGGATCTATACAGATGGATCTAAAGATGGTGACACTGTCACATCAGCTGTTGGTGCTGGTGGTTGGATCACCTCAATCAGAATACCCAATACCCAATCTATTTTCACAGCTGAAGTTAAAGCATTATTATTATTATTATTATTATTTATTGATGTTTAAGGTCACATATTTATGCAGAATGGCTAATCATGACCGTGACAGTTTTACGGGTGGAGGAAGCCGGAGTACCCAGAAAGAACCACCGAGCAACGACGAGCAGCTCCCCAACATCGTAATTCTGCACTGCAGAACAGGCAGGGTTAGATTGGTTGAAGACATGCGTACCATCGACGTGCAGTACGCCTTAGTACACGGCGTCATCGTGCCCCCACGCGGGCAATGGGGATGAAGTGTCTTGCCCAAGGACACAACGCAGTTGCTGCAGGTGGGATTCGAACCGATGACCTCTCGGCTTGCAGCCTGCACCTCTACCTACTGAGCCACCACGCTCCCAGTTAAAGCATTGCAGCTAGCGCTTGAACACAGCGAGAATATACAAGAAAAGAAGTCGATCATCTTTTCCGACTCTCTTTCCTCTCTGCTTGCTTTACTCAACCCCAAGTTGAAGAACCCTCTTATTTTGGAACTTCATGAAAAGCTGAATACTCTCATGTCTGGCCAATATGATATTATGTTTTGCTGTTTACCTGGACATGTAGGTATCTCCGGTAACACCAGAGCGGACAGTGTGGCAAAACAGCCTTTAACAAAGCCTTTAACTGATCTTAACATTCCTTTCAGTGATTTAAAACCACATATCAATAATTACATCAAATCTGTATGGCAGGCGGAATGGGATGGGGCGACAAATAACAAGCTCCATCACTTCTGAACAACCATATTTGATCACTACTCATCAAGTAACCTTTGTAGAAAAGATCATGTTATTCTGACGCGATGTCAAGTTGGTCACACGCGACTTACACATTCCTTTTTGTTAGAGTGTAATATGTGACCAGAGTGTGTTCCTTGTCCGCAGGTGTTGTCAGTGGAACACATTCTTTTACATTGTACTGATTTTAATCTTGTTAGAGGGCAGTACTTCCCAGTTGGATCCCTTAGAATTTTTTTTATAATATGAGCCCACACAAAATTGTATCATTTCTGAAAGTAGTCAACCTTTTTAATAAATTTTAACATTGTTTTTATTCTTTTAATCTCGACTCATCAAGTCACAATTCCTCAGGTTGATTTATAAGTTATTCACTTATTTCAGTACTCATTATTGTTCTACAGTTAAAACTAGAAGTCCTGTCATGAAATGCGCACAAATAGCACGTTGATATACACGTTACTGTGCGCGTTATGGCCCAAGTAAAGCTATCAAATTTTGTACATATCGCCTGTGCACAAGCAATGTTTCAGCCAATGGACCTCCGTGTTACCCGGAGGTCCATTGGCAGAAACATTGCATATGTTTGCTATGAGTAACCAGGAGAACCTGTCGTGCTTTGGATGCCATTCAATATGGCTATTGCGTGCAATTCCAACGTGCAATTAAGCCTAGATAAGGGCACTCTTCGTGCCAGGTCTTCTAGTTTTAGCTGTAATCATTCTTGTCTTTGACATGTCTATTGCGGTTATTTTTATGTGTATTCCATCTTTTACATCATGATCGATAATGACAGTTTACATACCACTGTTTTCTCGCCACTATATAGCATTGGCTGCTGATGTGGCGTTAAACACCAATAAATAAATAAATAATTACACCAAAAGCCTTGTATGAAAAGTTCATAGTTTTTTTTCGCAGTTTTCCAGAACTTACTCCACAGTGATCTGTGTAGGAATTCTGAGAGTTGTGTCATCAAAGAACTGTGTAAGATTGTGAAGGTTCAGAAAACTCGGACTGCGCTACATTATCCTGTGGGAAATTGTTCTGTTGAGAGATTTAATGAGACTCTTATAAAAATGCTTACGACGCTGGAGGACTACCAAACATCTGACAGGAAAGCATATGTTACCCCAATGGTACATGATTAATTCCATGCGTAATGATGTCACAGGATACTTTCCTCACCATTTGATGTCTGGCTGGCATCCACGCATCGCTGCTGATGCGTTTTTAGGCATAGATCCAGGAAATGACAGCAGTACTAGCAGGAAAGACAATTATATTAAGAAACTCCGCAGATGAATGTATTATAGTTACAATTCAGCCATGGAAGAAAGTGCCAGGGGTGGTGAAAGAATAAGAGACATTTGACCAGAGGTTGAAAGTACAATAATCGAAGCTGGAAGTGGGTGATAGAGTACTGGTGCGAAAATTTGGCTTCAGTGGGAAGCACAAACTTGCTGACAGGTGGGAACAGAAGGTGTATTTGGTACACGAAATACCAAATACTGATACCCCGGTGTACAGGATCCAACCTGTAAACAGAAAAGACTGTTCACGAACATTGCAGCAAATATCGTGCCCTGAGTTCCAATGTGTTCTATGTGCCAGTAGGCGCACAGAACACATTGGAACTCAGGGGACGATATGTTACTTCCATTTAAGTCTCTCCCACCTGTGATCCCTCTAGAAGAAGGACACTGCAAAGTGAAACTTAAACAGGTTTGTAATCGTACCAGACACACATCCTTGTCTAGTCAAACTACAGATTCTAGAGACTGTGGTCAATACATAAGGTATATATATTATTCCTCAAATATGACAACAGAAGACAATTCTCCTACTTCTTCAGGTAATGAATCAAAACCGGCATCGTCAGCAACACTTGATAGATGATACTGATCAAACTACTGCAAATGTGATAGAACAAGAAATATCCACTAGCAAAGAGAGTGTTGGTGAAGAAACTGAAAGTCTAGTTGAGCAAATGGGAGAAATTAACAGAAGATGTGATAGGGTTCAAAAACCTCCAGATCATTATGTTGAATGGGTTTATTCTCAAGACGTTGCATATACATCTGATTCCATAGATGAGGTTTTTGTTTGATTGAGAGTCTTCTGTGTAAAAATGTCAAGGTCAGCAATCCTCAGAATTAGTCAGCCAAGTAAAACTTTGCTGGAATTATGGATTTGAGCTGAAACGCGGTTTATAGGGAATTATCGATTGTTTCTGTCTAGATCTTGAGTTATGAACCCCCAAAAAACAAATGTAAACTGTGTCAATGGGTGTAACCCATTTACGCTGTGTTCAGCCTTTGTCTTTTTGGGGTTAATAAATCAAGAAATATACAGAAACAAACGAGCATTTCTTATAATTAAACCAATAATAATTATTAATTGAAACACTCTCTACTTTGTGGAGTTATAAGAAAAAAACAGGTCGCATTATGCTTCCTATTGAGAACTGAATAGAAAAGGTTTATAGTTTTCTAAAAGTCTGTTTGAAATGGCAAGACATTTCACAGAAAGATGTTCTTGTGTCATTAAACATTGTATTGACCAATGAACTGCATAAGAAAAAGGAACGCCATTGGCCACACTCACACAAAAGTTCAATTTTCAGCAAGGTGATGTCATTCAAAGCAACGCTGGGTTAAATTTAATTCTGATTTTGATCATTTCCTGAGAAACTGAAAACACATTTGTTAAATGTGGAGTTCGATATAAACCCAGATGGCATAAAATTGGCTGAACTTTGTATCAAAAAGAGACAATTCAGGTTATTTGGAAATTGAAAAGTTTTGATTGCGCGAGTTTCATTTGTGGATGCCATGACATCATTGATATAGCGTCTTGTTCATGTTGATATTGTTGTGCACGAAGCTGAATTGTCACGGAGGACAGCGTTTGACTGATATTTTGTTTCTTTAAAGTGGGACATTTCCTACAGGAACCGCAGACGGAATTTTCATTTCGGTATTCACTCACTTACATAATGTGTCATAATTCAAATCCAAAACCATGTATTCTCTGGATACCAGTTGCTCTTAACAGTGTGTTGTGTATGTTGTGCAACAATGACTATTTTGCGTTTCGTGAAATGTCAGGCATAAATTTGGAGAACTGATATTCTTTTACAAATTACAATCTTGCCAGTGAACCACATACATTCAGTTGAGCACTGTGGAGTGCAGATAGGTTGCAATTTTATTTAAATCAGTCTGATTAATTATATCTTTATGACAAGTTGGTAATGATCGTGACCGGCAATTGTTTACATTTGATTTGGGCAAAACGATGAACGTAGATGATCATTTAATAATTTTAATTGCGTATAAAAAATAACACAGAATAAAACGCATGATAAGGATTTCATTGTTTATTTGATTTTATTTTAAAAGTATTTTTAAAATGGTGTGATAAATATTAATTACTTTTCATTATGAAACAATATGAGCGTGCAGAGACTCTTTTCCTTTCACAATTCGCAGCATAATTTTAATGACTGATATTTGGGCGTGGTTTAGGGTGGGCCTAGATGCGTTTTTTTCGGTTCATTGTGATATGAAGAGAAATAAAAGAAATAACCTAGCAAATAATTTTGCCTGAAAATGCATGAACAGAAAAAAAGTTTAATTATATCTAAATGACATATATTTTAAATGAATTTATGGAGATTTTGTTTTAAAACGTATCACATGTTTTAAAATATATACATTTCATTTTGAACTTGTTGGACAGAGAAAGCCATTTCCTGCAACAATAATGGATTGTCATAGCTTATGCGGCATACAGGAAGTTAGTTTGTTCCTCCTTTCTTTTTGTAAGGGAAGAGATAATTCATTTGCTTGTTTCTTTGCAGGAAATATGTTTATTGGAATGACGGGAGGCATTTCTCCAAAGAGGGAAACATGTAACCTATGCAATTATTATTTATATGCCTATATCTTTGTATGTGTAGGTAGCAGAGTCGTGTAACACTTTCATACACTGACCGAATTATGACCGAAGTATTCAATGATTCTTCTTACTAACTTACAGCTGATTGGCCACTTACTGTGCATGCTAGTTTTATTAACACCACTCACTAGACCCCGCCAAACAGTATTTGTCCTTTTGTATGTTCAAATTCTTTTTCTACCTTCTTCCTTACCAGACGATCCCTTGTTAATTTGCCAAAGTTTTATAGTCCACATTTACTGTGAAGTTTAATATTATTTGGGAAATGCATATCTGGCAGGTGTAATGTATTTTTTACAATTGGGTTGATTTTCACATTGGAGTATCTTACAATGCGTTCGATTTGACGAATTAGACATTATTCGAGTTCACATTTATATTATACTGTCCATTTGTGATGAATGTGCAATGATTATATCTGTTTTAAATTAGTGTTGTAGACTCAGTTTATGTTTGGCAAGTTTGTACACGATATGACGATGACGATGTCAATAAATATTGGACTTGCAGGTAGAAAATATAATTCTAAAAAGTGCAATTGTAAAAGTTTTATAGATTTGGCTTCTGCTCCTGCTTTCCAGATTACAAAACGACTGCACACACAATTCACCTATACTGAGATTTCCAAGTTGGGGATTTGTCCATTGATACTATATTTATTTATACGCCCGTTTTGAAAAAAAACGGGAGTATTATGTTAAGGCGTTGTCTGTCTGTCCGTCCGTTCGTCCGTCCATAAACAATGTTTGTGTCGCATACTCCTCCAAAAGTTTACATGCTACATTGTTCAAACTTTGCACACATGTTGATCAGTAATTGCCGTTGTGGATGTGACAAGTGTAGGTAACTCCATTTTGTATTTCCAGAGTCATGCCCCTTTCAGTACTTAAAACATTACAGTATTTCGTCACCTTCTCCTTCAGCATGTTACATGCTATATTGTTCACACTTTGCACACATGTTGATCACCAATTGCCCTTGTGCATGTGACAAGAGCAGGTAACTCTGGTTTGTATTTCCAGAGTTATGCCCCCTTTCAGTACTTAAAACATTACAGTATTGTGTCGCCTACTCCTTCAACATTTGTCATGCTATATTGTTCAAACTTTGCACACATGGTGATCACCACGGACGTATCTCGCCCCGCTAGGCGGTGCTCTTGTTTGGTATGTAGGCGCGGCTGGTTAACGCCGCTTTTAACTACCAAGCTCATATATTGTCGTGCAGATTTACTGGAGGAGGAAACCGGAGTACCCAGCGACAACAACCAGAAGCTGAGTGTATTCCTCGTACGATTCAATACACAAACAGGGTACAAGCAGAGTTATTATCGACTGGCATCTGGTAGGGAGTACACTGCGTAACAATGTCCCACTTGAGAAATTGCTATTAAGTGTCGTGCACAAGAACACAACACAGATAATGCAGTCCATGAAGTTTCCCACAATTGTTGCGATATAAAGTTCACTGTGCTAAGCAATGCGCCACCTCGCTCCAACCTTTATTTAAATATACGTATCTAAATAACTTGTGTGTATACTGAGGGAATGAGGAGTGTACGAACGGACATGTTAGCTCCTTTAAAAAACGTGTTCCCTGTCTGTATATCAGACTAGTATTGCATGGTATTTACATTATATTGGAATTAATATAGACTCATTTCTTGCGAAACAATACGAGCAGCTGTGCAGAAATAGCGGGTTTAGATGGTTACGTTTTCATAATCTTTTGTTTTGTTCAAGCACAAGTAATCTCAATATAACCCTTTACCCAACGTAACGGCCAAAACCGGCCAGCGCTATTCTCAAAAATCGCCAATTAATTTTCAAAATATTTTCATTTTTTGTCTCAAAAACATAGGTTATGACCCCTCGTTGGAACGAGCTCGTCGAGCTCGTTCCAACGAGGGGTCATAACCTATGTTTTTGAGACAAAAAATGAAAAAAATGAGTTATTCAAGATTTTTTTTTGCAAGTGTCGTCTGCTTTTCATGTTAGGTAAAGGGTTAAAACCAGATGTGGGTGTTTGAAAGATTTCTCCCTCGAATTTGAATCTTATAAGCTACGTTTATCACATTTCCTCCCCCCACACACATCGATACATTTTTATGCTCTGTGTGGATTTGAGTAACTGCTATTATGTAGAATATTTGAAGGCCCCCGTGGTGAGGACATGTGTCGATCATGGCACGATAATTACATCAACGCATGAGTTTGTTTGAAATGTTTTGTAGCCAGTTTTTAAAGACAGAATCAAAGCCTTTTATTCTATCAGAACTATTGTATGTTTCATAACACTCCCAGGGGTACATAGACACGGGAATAATACAAAATCAATAAAATATATTTTAGTTTACATCTCCCGATTACTTAGTAATATTTTTAACTTCACCGTTCTTTCATTTCTGTGATTGTAGCTCACTCGGAAATTATATGAATGGATTTTTTAATTCTCTGTGGAAATTTGGGTGTATTTTCGGAAGAGCGTGAATTTTGCAACAATGCACAAGGTAAAATTTGGATATTCACGGCTTGCCTTTGCAGAAGTCGTGTTTTGAAGAAGTTGGAATATCTGCAAGTCGTGATTATGGCTCGAAATAAAACGCAAGTCTTGTTCAAAAATCGTTAGTGAATTAGTGAATAAATAAAATATACATGCACTATAGTTGTGACGCAAGTTGTTCAATTAATATGTGACGTACCAGCCAGTATTCCACATTTGCCATGCCTTACCGACATCAGCCCTCCGCAATCGGGTGCTACAGCCCCCCATTTTAGCTATGGTTATTCGTGTGACACGGGTACAGATACCAACTGACGAAATCGACACCAAACTATTTTTTCTCACATATATACAATAGAATCGAATATGAACACAATATACGCAAGATATTACACATTTGGCCACGAGTTATTCTCGTTAATATAATATATAACTACAACATTTACACACATATGTATATACAGAGTCGGCGCAAGCCTGACGAAAGAACGTGCGGGTGGAGCAATTGGTTAGGAGTAACCCCAATCCGTTACTTTGGATTTGGCCCAGAAGTCCGGACTTCTTGGGTTTGGACTGCCCCCGCCCAAACATGGCCAAAAAGACCGTTTTGTAATTGTTTGTCTTCGCACGTCGTTTGAATTCAAACTCCCCCACCAAGATTCTGGTTTCTGCGCCAGTAATAAAGAAGGGGGATGAATCGTGAATCCGGGTTGGATAGATTCCTGGGCCGGGGAGAGGGTGGGGGCCTGGAATGGGGAGAGGTGTTATTGCTTTTAATGTTAAGAAGTCACCGCTGAACAACAATAAATCCATTTAAGAAAGTTGGGGAGATATATCCTTTCATTTTTAACTGCTCAATCTTCAACAATTTTATTAGGGAACCTAAAATGCATCCGCAAGCTTAGGCTAAATACTCAGTTTCAAAACAAAGCACAGAAAAAGGCAGAATGAAATGAATTAAATACTGAAGCCGTAGTCGCGATAACCGGACACAACAAGTCAAAGTATCAAGTATTCCTTTTAAGAAAGTATATAACTAATAGCAGGAGTGAATTGATAGCTTCGAATCAAATCCTGACGATTATATAATCACTGGAAAGTTTAGTGAAAAATTGTAGGGTGGGGGGGGGGGGGACACGAAAACGTCAGTACGCGATCAGGCTGTTACTCCCTCTCCCTCAGCAAGCATCTAATGAATCTTCTGAGGGAGAATTCACTCGGCAAAGTTGATCAGAGAATTTATATAATATTAATCATATTTCGAACTCTCTGACTATACCCTACATAGGCGTATGCAGGACAACGGGCCAACTTTTTTCGGGGAGGGGGGGGGGGGGTGGCTGGAAGATTCTGCCCGAAAAAGGATGTCTCAGGCACCTGTTTAGCGCGTAGCCCTGGGATGGGTGTTCGTGGGCGTGTCTCCTCCTACTGGTGGGCCAAGGGGAATACTTCCCAGGAAAGGTATAAAAAACGGCCCTTGTAATTGAAAGGGAAGAAGATCGCCTTTTTAGAGGTGCCTGGCTGAATGTGTTCGAACAATCTTATCAAGTATCAATCAACTGTAATGAAACAAGTTTATAAGATTCTTAGGACTTAATACTTGAAATGTTAGTCCTGTGTGTCCATGGTATTAGAGGGTCGAACCATACAGATGGATGAGGCTTTGACACTATAAACGTTGGTCGATATACTATAAATAACAGTTTGGCTGGTCGCTGATTTGCTGTGGTTCTCAGGTGAGAAGGTCTTTGTTACCTATGTGCTCCCAAATGCTTCCCGATTCCCTCGCATCTTTCCTCCCAATAATGAGACGAACCGCCTGAAGACACTCTGTTCCACCATTCTACACAATTCTCGCGACAAGCATACTAACCATCGCCTTTGTGCTAACCACTAACCACATGTCATTCATTGTCCCATCTCATTTCCGCATTATACTCGCCCGGTGAATCTTGTTCTGGTAGACTGGGACTTTGGACGTCCTAATAAAAAGTATTCTAAGGTCACTACTACGCCCAAGTTACACATTTGGCTCTCCGTTCCAGCGTTTTTCCCAATTTCCCCCTAATCTCCAGTGATCGCTACCTCAGCTTGAACAACAGTGCCCCCAACCAAAGATGCTTTCGTGAATGTACTCTTCAAGCCCTTTATCACGTATGCAGGCCACACGAACACCTCTTTTTGTTGGCCTCATCTCGCCAACTTCCGTTACAATCCCCATGACTCTTACTCTGTTTTTTTTTACCTTGGACTGTCTCTACTTCTAAGTTCGACATATCTTTAGGATAGTTCCCTTCAAACTTCTACCAACACTGCCATTAATTACAACTAAATTTTCAAGAACCCTAAGCTATGAATTACCATCTCGACTGTCTAATATTTCAACATGTCTGTGTTATTTTCACTGGGTGCAGTGGAGGCTCAAGAGTCTGCCCCCCCCCCCCTCCGCGGATATATTTAAGCAAGGGTCCTCATATATGCCGAAGGCACATCCGAAGGCCTGAGGTAGGATGCTAATAGAATTACAGGAGGGACTGTCGCCCTCCTATTGGTGGCGGGTGGAGGGCATCCCCTTGAAAATTGTTAAAAAATCAATCCCCAAGGGCTGTTTGGCCACTCAATAAACTATATGTTCGCATTCAGCCTGCCCACATTTTTCAGTGGGTAGGTAGATAGTTTAAGTCTTTATATAATAAAATTAGCCCGTAACTGGAGTACTCGGCCACTAGGCCTTTTTCAACGAGGTTATATAAATCGGGTAGAAGTAGTAGACCATGTACCCGACCGCCCCCGATTGACCGGACCCCGGAAGTGACGTCATGCCACTTGGCCCAATGGCGCCGTGTTGTGTTGTCATGGTAACACGCATGAGAGGCCATCTTGGGACGTTATAAACATAGTGATGCGTGGTGTTAGTGCGCAGCACGTGTTGTCAGGTCGATACGTGTTTCCGTCGATCATTTTGTATATTGGAGGCAGCCATCTTGGCTTCTATGGTAGCATGTTGTTGCTATGTGACCCAAAGGCTTATAATAGGACAGGGTTATGTTCGGAGGGTGTGTTCCTTTGTACAAGAGTAATTTCCCGATTCGGAGAATTACTACAAACAACTCGACAATACCTCCAAATCACCAAAAAAAATACTTCATTTGATACGGATTCCCCATTTTATCGGCTATCGACCCCCCCCCCCCCACCCCCCACCCCGGAGTGAGTTCTATTTCATGGAAACATATCTAATTACCGCAAACAAACCGATACTCCCCTTCAAACCACCAACATGCACTTTTATTTGATATGAAACTCGATTTGGGGCATCTAAGAATAGCAAGCAATGCTATAGTACATATAGTAGTGCTATAGTCGAGCAAATGAGCTATCAAGCAAATTCCCGTTCGAGTAACTCACACATGCAACTCTTCGGCTCATTTCAGAAAAGGGGTGCCAAAGGCAAGCCGGTTTTTAAAGGAGATTCTGTAAGTAGGATACCTAGAAACAGGGTTGATGATTTTCTCATATAAGGTAACGAGCCAAGACAGTAATTGCTCCATGAGCAATTGCTCGAACGACTCGAATCCCATCGAGCAAATGAGCTATAGAGCAATTGCTCGATCGAGTGACTCCACATACTGCTCGAAAGACTCGAATCCCATCGAACAAATGAGCTATAGAGCAATTACTGATTCAAGTGACTCGCACGTACGACTCTTAGCTTCATTTCAGTATTTGAGGATACCCATGACCAAGCTCCTATACAGCTCATGCATGGCCCATATACAGCTCCAACAGGTAGTCTTACCAACGGCTTCCATCTTATCTCCAAAGCTCCAATGCCACTACTTGTCTACAACCATCTGCCCTGTCATTAGCTTCTACAGCAACCACCCAATACGATAGTCTTCTACCACTGTTGCAGCTGTGAACCATTACTACGGACATGTAACACTACTTCCTAGCTACCTTCGCTCAGGCCTTCAAAATGTAATCAAAATGGAAAATTTGCAATCTGTTTTCTTCATTCCCCAAACATGTGCCATTTTATACAGCGTTTACTGTAAAACATCTATAGACAGGCTATATAAGGGATTCCGTAAGTGGGATTCTCATGATCCGATTCCGGAAAGTTAGATTCCTGGTTTTAACATTTAAAATGAGGCCAAGAGTCGTATGTGCGAGTCGTTCGAACGAGCAGTTGCTCGATAGCTCATATGCTCGCTGGTATTCGAGTCGTTCGAGTCACTCGACCGAGCAATTACTCTATAGCTCATTTGCTCGATGGAATTCGAGTCGCTCGAGTAATTGCTCATTGAGCAATTACTCTCTTGGCTCTTTACCTCATTAGGGAAAATTATCAACCCTGTTTCTTGGCATCTTTCTTACGGAATCCCCTTTTTGTTGAAAAAACGTCTGGCCTTCGGCACCCCTTTTTCTGAAATGAGTCGAAGAGTCACATGTGGGAGTCACCCGAACAAGCAATTACTCGATAGCTCATTTGCTCGATGGACTTCGAGTCGTTCGAGCAATCACTTACCATAACTACTCGATAGATTCCTGGCTTTAGGAAATATATAGGCTTTCGTTGTACACAAGGGAGATAACTCTACATACAGGTTATGGGAAAACAAGCACTCAGTCTGGTGATTATAAGACTTGGACGAGGGAACCGGAGATATACTACTCAAAGTTTGATAAGCACCACATATTTGACACATCATTGTGTAATTTTCTTGTGACACATTTGCGATATTTTTGATGGATATGATTGAGGAATGTATTGAGATGGTCCCCAGTGTTTACATTAGCTCGCTTGACAGGCAGACTTTTCGTGACAGTCATGGAAAGCATGTAACCCTTGATTTCCATGATGTTTTCGTGTATTGTCTACATGTACATGATATGTGTAGGGTATTCAGTCATTTCAACACAAACCCTTGCCATTTAACGATTGAATATGGCGAATGCAAATGTAAGAATACATTTGTCTGAAGCAGAAATGTGGTGGGCTGAAGGGATGGTGAAACAAGGGCTACCCATTGTCAGGTTGGTGAAGCCCTTGATGTGCACCATACGGTGATCACCAAAGCTTGGGCAAGATTTCAGCAGTATGGAACACCAGTCAGACGACATGGTGGAGACAGAGACAGAGCAACATCTGCAGCTGAAAAAACGGGTTTAGATCATTCAGGTCCGTAGGAACCACTTTGACACAGCAACCCAGCTTCGCGGTGACTTTCAGAATGCATCCGGAGTAAATGTTTCAACGCAGACTATCCGGGAAAGGTTGCACGAAGGTGGTCTCCAATCGAGAAGTGGAGTATTCGCATTAAGCTGTCTCAGAACCACCGCCAGGCACGATATGAATGGGTCATGGATAACGCTGGATGGACCAGTGAAGACTGACCACCTGTCCTTGAAACAGACGAGCCAAGGTACTGCCTAAACAACACAGATAGGCCTTATATGGTATGGAGAAGACCAGGAGAGCGATTCCATGCAGCCGACATTGCTGAGCATGACAGCTATGGTGGAGGGTCAATAATGGTCTGTGGCGGCATCAGGTGGGATGGATATACAAAGTTCTGTGTCCTTGACCGTGGTACATTGACTGCACAGCGGCATATTGATGAGATCCTGGATGCCCACGTCAGATTGTATGCAGGTGCAGTGGGTGATTCATTCTGACGGGCGATAATTCCCATCCACGTATTGCACTTGCTGTCCGGGAGTACCGACAGAGGGAGGGGATTGAGTGTATGGACTGGCCAACAAGATATCCTGACCTCAATCCAATTGAACATGTCTGGAATGAGTTGCAGCTTGCAATTTTTTTCCAGTCCAGCCAAGGAGTGTCCAGGAGCTTGGTGCCATGCTAGTCCAAGAATGGAACAACATCCCACAAAGGACCATCTGGAACCTGATTGGGGGCATGAGAAGGCGTTGTCAAGCTGTAATTAGCAATAATGAGTCGCATACTCGATATTGAACCCATATCATTTCGCTCCGCCAACTTTCTGGCAAATTTGAAAAATTTCCTCTTTTACCAATAATATCCATTTTCCACGATTGTCGTATTCAAAAGCTAAAAAAATAATGTCAAACACAAACAAAATTTTAATTTCTGTGCTTAAATCATTAAAGACATAATTAAATATACAATATATACACGTTTCATAACAATATTTCACCTGAAACGTAAAACAGGTAGTTGGATATACTTGGTACTTAGCAAACTTTGAGAAGTATTATTTATATTATTTATTTATTGGTGTTTAAGGTCACATACTTATGCACAATGGCTAATCGTGACCGTGACAGTTTTAGGGGTGGAGGAAGCCGGAGTACCCGGAGAGAACCACTGAGCAACGACGAGCACCTGTCAGCTCTCCAACATCGTAACTCTGAACCCTGCACCACAGCACAGGCAGGGTTAAATTGGTTGAAGACATGCGCACCAGCGACGTGCAGTACGCCTCAGTACACAGCGTCATCGTGCCCCCATGGAGGCAATCGGGGTGAAGTGTCTTGCCCAAGGACACAACGCGGTTGCCGCAGATGGGGTTCGAACTGAGGACCTCTCGGCTTGCAGCCTGCACCTCTACCAACTGAGCCACCGAGCCCCCTAACTTTGAGAAGTATGGTTGGGACTAAATAGACTGTTAGTGTTGGAGTAGCATCTGTAATAGGCATAACAATGTGATTGTAGGAAACAGTACTCCTATGAAATAGAATATACTCCCCGCCCCTCCCCCAGGAGATATCTCTGTACTATAGCATTACATGTTATTCGTATATGCCCCAAATGGGGTTTCATATCAAATAAAAGTGTGCATGTTGGGGGTTTGAATGGATTATCGGGTTGTTTTCGGTTATTAGGTATGCTTCCATAGAATCGAACTCACTCCGGGGAGGGGGGTCTTCGGTACTAGAGCACTATGTGCTAAGCCGATGAAATGGAAAGGTGGGGTGTGTTTTGGAGAGTCTGTCCTCTCCTATACTGGTGGGGTCCAGGGGCACACTCCCCGGGAAATATTTTTATATTTTTAAAATCTGATGTTCCGGGAGTGATTCTAGAGCGACAGCCTATCTTTCATACCTTGCAAATGAAAGAAAGTGGATCCATTTTGTAGAGGTGCCTGGTCGAATTGTTATAAACAATCGCGCCGGCATGGAATGCGGAATGAACGAAGTGCTTGAAGACACCCCATACCACATTTTACCACTCTCCCTGATAAGCATACTGACCATCTCCTGGATGTAACCCACTAACCACATGTCCTTCATTCTCCCGTCCCACTCCCAAATTGCACGCCCAATGAATTCCATTACTATTGGGAGCGCGTTGGATCAATGGTTACTGCACTGCACATCAAACTTGAGAGGCTCGCGGTTCGTTCCCCGCCAAAGGTAACTGAGTTGTGTCCATGGGCGGTGAATTTAATCCCGATTGCCCAAGTGGGGTTCGGTGACTCTCTACTCTCTACTTACAGTTAAAACTAGAAGTCCTGTCACGAATAGTGCGCTTATGTAGGCTTAATAGCGCGATGGAATTGCGCGCAATTGCCATATCGAATGGCATCCAAACCACGGCAGGTTCCCCTGCTTACTCATCGCAAACACATGCCCGGAGGTCCATTGGCTGAAACATTGCTTGTGCACAGGCCATATGTGCAGAATGTGATAGCTTTACTTGGGCCATAACGCGCATATTAACGCGCATATCAACGTGCTATTTGTGCGCATTTCATGTCAGGACTTCTAGTTTTAACTGTATAAAGGCGTACTCTACGTCAATGGTCCACTCGCTTTCAACGAATGCTTGTGTTGAGTTAGTTGGGTCGGGTGTCTGGAGGTTGATCACTATTGCTTCCTGCACCCGTAAAACTGTCCGAAACGAAGTGACCCCGGCTGTCGAAGGTGTAGTTCAACTCCAATATAAAAATAATGAATCTTATTCCGTTAGACTGGGATTGTGGACATTCTAATATAGAAAGCGTTCTGGGGACTTCAATACGCCCAAGCTACACATTTGGAGCTCCTTTTCACCATTCTTTCCCGATTTTCCCATAATATCCAGTGACCGCGGCCTCAGTTTGA
The DNA here is from genome assembly GCA_031216915.1 of Pictodentalium vernedei. Lineage (NCBI taxonomy): Eukaryota > Metazoa > Mollusca > Scaphopoda > Dentaliida > Dentaliidae > Pictodentalium > Pictodentalium vernedei. The sequence continues at coordinate 41,618,917 of CM062292.1, read as the reverse complement.
ACAGCAGTGACCTCCACCCCCCCCCCCTCCCCGTAGGTGTCATCAAGGTAGTCTTCAAAACCCAGTTTCTCTTTATCATACAATGTCACCCAAGAAACCTATCTCACCCCCCCCCCCCCCCCCCCCCCCACCAATTAATGTTACAGTCTATGACTCTTTGACGAGTTCTTTCTTTTATTTTTGCCCTGGTTTGGAGGGAGATCGGTTAAATTGTCAAAATAACAGCGGTCATTATGTTTATCTCGTCCTTGGTCTTCATCCACACAAGCTCGCCGCTTATTACCTCCAGTGCTGTGGCATTATCATTCGTTCTCGCGTTGTCCGTACTCTTTGAAGCCGTTTGGTTTAGAGGAATAACTTCAGTGCCATACGTTTTATCTGATACGCCTCCATTTCCCATATTGTTTTAAAACCTTATTAAAGCGGTTTCTTCCTATAAGTCTCATTTAATTATTGATTCGTTTCCTCTTCAGAGTTAGTTTTCTCGTGCGGATTCGGTAGATAGATTCCTCTCCCCGTAATGTTTATATTTACGGCCAAATACTCCTTGTCACATGTCTCTCCTACTGTAAAAAAAATCTGCTACTACCTACCCAGTCACTAAACTCCACTACTTTCCACTTCCCAGCAGGTTCTACTCTATGACCCAAGGGTGTGTGTGGGGGGGGGGGGGGGGGGGGGAAAAGGGGGGGGGGGTAACTTTGTTTTTGCTTTAATTTTGCTTCATTGAGTACGAGTTTCCATTTGGTTCATTTAGTTCGATATCTCCCAATAGTTGCCAGCATTTTCGCTAGTACCACCCCCCCCCCCCTCTGAAACTATTAAACGTCGCCTGTGAAAAATAGCCCTGCCATCTACATATTCCCAACTGCTTCCCCTCGTCGCCATGCAGGAGTTCGTCTAAATCTTTGAAGTGCAATGAAAAAGGAATTGTCGAAAGGATACAGCCATGTATTATTATGTTACCCAGGCTAAATTTGCTTTGCACATCTTTAATGCTTTCAGAACTCCCAACAAACTCCCCTCCGAACCAAAGGCCACAAACTTTCGCCACATACCCTCCCAAATTGAATGTCTTATGCCCCACTGTTGAAGTGGATTTTGTTTAACCCTTTACCCAACGTAACGGCCAAAACCGGCCAGCGCTATTCTCAAAAATCGCCAATTAATTTTCATAATTTTTTTCATTTTTTTTTGTCTCAAAAACATAGGTTATGACCCCTCGTTGGAACGAGCTCGTCGAGCTCGTTCCAACGAGGGGTCATAACGTATGTTTTTGAGACAAAAAATGAAAAAAATTAGTTATTCAAGAATTATTTTTGCAAGTGTCGTCTGCTTTTCAGGTTAGGTAAAGGGTTAAAGAACTAATTTTGTGTTTGTTGGTGAGCATTCATCCTAGAGATCACTATAATTATAGGGTGGTATGCAGACCCATTTCAGCATACTTCATCTCCCAGTTGAACCCCAGTTGTAAACAAGCTATATTTTATAAGTAAAATAGGAATCGGCCTTCAATGCTTGCTTGGGATGGAAGGCTCTAAAATGGACAGCCTCTCAAGTTGTAACGGGGTCACGTGACTAGAACGTCACATGAGACCCACCGATGAGGTGCACCTGATATGGGTTGTGACTCGGCCGGTTATGCGCGCTCCAAAACTTTTTTTTCCGGAATTTGGGACTTCCCCAACCACAACACACAAGATGTAATTTTTACATTGCCGTTCGAGAAGTATTTTCCAAAACCTACCAGAGTGGCCACATTTCCTACTGTTAGTGATTCGAATCTTGAAATTTCTAATGGTTGATGTTTTCTTGGGGGGTGGACGGGGGAGTCTCGTGCAGTGCTTCAGCGGCTATCCACCCCATCCACAACTCTTTTCTTAATGATGGCTTGTCGGGAACTACTTTGCCCACCGCCATTCCAAGAGTACAGCACCCCCACAGTCGAAAAATGCCAGGCATCGTCACCGTCTCCCTCACATATCTCACATATCTCATCGAAACGTCCTTGCCTGTGTAAAGGAAATAAAACCAACGCGCACGTCATCGAGGAATTCGATTTTTCTACGACATAACATGACGTGAGTATACTTAATCTAATTGAGATATACTATGATAACTAATTTCCCTTTACCCTCGTGCCACACGCTCATGGTTCTCAGAATAAATTCAATGACCTCCCGTCAGTTAATTAATGCTATGTTAGTTCTCCGCTCCTCCCGCCCTGAGACTTTGGTTTCGTTTTATTTATTTCTGCTTCAGTTACAAAGATTTTGTTTGTACAGTTCAAAAACATAATATAGACAGTCTGGAAAAAGTACTTACAGTAAAATTTGCGAGGGTGAAGGGAATCTACTCTTGCGAAGCATGTTACACGTTTTTGCAAACGTTGTTTTGAATGATATTGAACTCTGACGACGTCCGATTTTAATGTTATTGAACTAGCTCGGAGTTTGGGGGGGGGGGGGGGTCCAAACAAGACTCGTCTTGAACAAAGGTATTCGGCACAATCTGAGAAATCGAAAAAAAAACTGTTGTCTGATAGCATTTTCAGATCGATGCTGTCGTGTCCCCAATAAGGAGTATAAATATTAACAAGGTACACGGCCCGCTTTTCGACATCGATAGTACTCGTATTCGTTATACACCCCCCCCCCCCCCCACCCCTCAAATTTCATTCGCCGAACGTATCCAGTAGTACCCGATGTAAGTGGAAAGACTTAGATTTCCAATGGTGTATTACATGACCGTTGGACGTTCTTGGCTTCTTCATAATAACTGGGAGAAGTAGAAGAAAAGACGAACAGGCGAAGGCTAGTAATGTTGCTGGGAGCTAGCACGAAGGTTGGTAAAAAAGCAAACGAGTAGTAATATGTTTATGAATTAAACTATTAAATTGCCATGACAAACAAATGCTTGTCAATTGAGTTTATAATTCAAGCACGTGAAAAGGGAAAAGAAAGGAAATAAATCGAAGAAAGCTGTTTTTATTTTACAGAGGTCAAAACATCGCGGATGTGTCATGAGATGTCCCCTAAAATCCGAGTTTAGCTTTATGAGTTACACCATTTTTTCATATAAAAATGGATGGACAGGATTCTGTTTTCAATTCAATTTTATTGTGATCACATTTGGTTACATGTTACAGTAGGAGTCTAGGGAGTAGGGGAGATAACTTAATGTCAAACAATGGTAATTTATTATGGACTGAGTCTATCACGTTCTTCCTTGTTTAGAAAAAAATGTGGACATTGTTGTCTTAGGGATTTGGATTTATTGTTGTGTTCTGTGACATAATATTAAAGGTCGGATGGTTGTTTCACTTGTCGAGAAGAACATCTTACAGGTAGTTCACTCGTAATCTCAGTGTTAGATGAAACAGGATTTTTTTTCATTGTGAGGTTGGTGTCCAAGTATCATGTCTGGTGCAGGAAGAGTTGTGCGTAGGTTTCTGCTCATTAAGAGTTTAGATGGCGAGTAGCCACCATTATATTTCACAGAGAGCTAATTGTGGATCACTACCAGAAGATTTAATCTTCTTATAGAGATTTTTAATTATCTTAATAGTTCATTCTATCTTCCCACTTGATAATGGAAAGGTAGTTGAAGAAGTAGTATGCTTGAAATAATATATGTTTGCCGAACTTTTGAAGTCACCGCTCATGAATTGCGGGCCATTGTGATTGTCACTGACTAATGTTTGTATAACACCATAACGAGAGAAAATACTGTTGGTTAACCTCATTATTTCAGGATAATATGAAAAATAATCAACGATCAAGTGACAGTGAATTCCATCAAGTCCAAATAAGCCTGTCCCAACATTCTCCCAAGGATGATAGGAATAGTCAGAATGAATCATTGTTTTTGAAGGTTGAAGTCGCTGATGGCCTTGACCTGACAAACAGTTTTTTTTTACATAACTTTGAAGTTGCTTATTTATCTTTGGCCACCAAACGCACATACGAGCACGATTTGTAGTAAGAGTCATTCCTAGATGCCCACCATGAGCACGTTTTATAACATCATATTGCATTTAATTTGGAATTACCGGTCTTTCTCCTCGAAAAATTATTCCTCCATCATATGAAAGTTCTCCCTTTACCAACCAATGCGGTTTTATAATAGAGGGTACTGATGTCAAATGAACTGGCCATCCATTTTGAATACATTTTACAACTTCCTGTAAAGTAGAATCACAATATTATATTTAATTTTTTTGAGTCAGACATATCCAATTTATTTACAACAGAAATAACATGAGCTTCAATGCTATTTTGGTCAATTCCATAAGTCTGTTCATTAGGAACAATTCCAGGACTACGAGATCTTTTTTTTCTGGCACATGTCTTGCAATTCTATCGTATGGTTGTAATCTCATGACAAATCTCTGCATTCTAGTCGGACAGTCATTTATTCGTTTTTATTAAATTGTTACTAACGACTGATGATCTGTTTCTACAATTTTCCACAAGCATAAGTCATGGCCAAAATCTCTTTCTCATCTTGAGCATATCGTTGCTCTGTTGCAGTAAGTGATCAACCTGCATAAGTCAGTGTAGTTTTCCTACCATTAGATAATATTTGAAGTAGAGCACATCCGATACCATAACTCGACGCATCAGCAGTTACAGTTGTTCTATCTTCGGTATTATAAAAACTCAACACAAGTGGTTAAGCCAACATTTCCTTGATTCTATTGAACGAATCAATTTGCGTTTTTTTCCACTACCACTCATTTTCATTTTTTACAGAAACAGTCTAGTGGATTTGTAATTTCTGACAGGGTTGGAAGACATTTAGCAATGTGAGCAACTATGACCAGAAAACGTTTCACATCTTTACATTTTTATGCTCAGACATATTTCGTACTACAGAACTCTTATCGGGATCAACTTGTATTCATTCTTTACACATAAAATGACCAGGGAATTTTATTTGTGACACACCAAATTCATTTTTGTCTTTATTCATACCGTCCTCACATAACCGAGTCAGCACTGATTTCAAATTAGAACTATGTTCCTTAATAGTATGACTCTAAATCAGCACATCATTTTCAGAGCAGTTTATTTCTGGAAGTCCTTCTAAGACACGTTCCATTTCATGTTGATATATTTCACGAGCACAACTAACGCCAAATGGTAGACAAGGATATCGATAACGTCCAAATGGAGAATTGAATATTGTGAGTTTGGAACTTTCCTCAGTGAGAGGTGTTTTATATCCAGATGTTGCATCAGCTAAACTAAAGCAGGTTGCGCCATTGAGTTCAGAAACTAGATCATAAACAGTAGGTAAGAGTTAATGTTCTCGTCTTATCGCATTTTTCAGATCTGTTGGATCTAAACAAAGTCTAAGAGATCTGTGCGATTTATTTGAAACAACTTGTGAATTTACCCACTTCATAGGTTCATCAACTGGAGTAATAACATTGTGTTTCGCCATACAATCAAGTTCTGCTTTGAGTTTTATCGTTAGTGCGCATGCCGAGGAGGATTATTGTATGGTTTGTACCCTTCTTTCAACTTAATATCATATTGGGTTTAAAATTTAGCAAGTCCCTCAAAAATATCAGAAAAGTGATCTAAGTTGAAACCACATGTATCAGTCATATCAATTCTAGCTAATAAACCTAAACTCTGAATCTCCTTGCAACTTATAATGAGTTAAATATTGACAGGGAAAACCAGAATACGAGCATCTATTCGTTATCTAATTTTTTTGCATAAAATTCACCATCACATGGAAGAGCTTCTGCCGATCAGTATGCAAATAGTCTAGTAGATGTCAGAGTCAAGTCAGGTTTCAGAATTAAGGTATTGTGGACAGATTTTGGTATAATTGTATCCTGCGCACCAGTATCTATCTGGAAATTTACATAAGTATTTTTTCAGTTCTACATTTCAGTCGCCTGTAAAATTTAAAGTTTCTATTGCATCTATGTACATCTCGCCGAATTTTTCTATCCAAGACACTGTTTTTCATTGTAAAGCTTATCTCGATGTGTAGTTTTGATAGACACATACGCGTGTAATGTCCAAATGATGAACATTTGCCACATTTGTACCGAAATGCAGGCATTGCCGAATTTTATGACTTGAACCACATCTTATAAGTCAATAATGTCACTTGGATTTTTCCTTTGTGTTGACTTTGGTTTACCGGGACCAAATTTATGTTTGAATTTTACAACATTTACCTCACTGTTACTATCTGAAGCACATGGGAGTTCTTTATTGTTCTGTTTAGCAGATCCTGCTGCACGGACCATATCCAATGTTTTATCGAGTGTTGATCAGACACCCGCAGTAGTCTTTCACATACATGATTGACAATAACACCACAAACAATACGATCTTTGATGAGAGATTCTCTCAAATCACCAAACTGACAGTCCTTGGCTAACCTCGTTAGTACTAATCAGTATTTTCATCTATAGCTTGCAAACGTTGACTGAAGCAATAGCCTTCCTAAGTGACATTTATTTTGGGTTGACAATATTTATCAAATTTTTTTCCAGGACAACTTTATAATCATCTTTGTCGGCATCACTGTTGAGTTTGAACACCTTAAAAATGTCAACTGCCTCTGGCCCTGTTGAATGTAATAACACATTTGCTTTCACTCTATCCTTCTCCTTTGCAAGCTGAGATGCTTCTAGAAATACTTCAAAACGCTGCTTCCATTTAGACCAACAGGTTCCAGCCTCATGTATGGAATTGGGTCTGGTGCTTTCGTTTTAAAGTAAAGGATCATACAAAATGTCAAAATACTACAATTAATAATTCCATAGATAATTGTATCATTTCTTTCTCCATACCCGACACTATGTTTTATATTTGGATGGGACTTGATAATTAATGGTTGGAAAGGATTCAATTTTCAATTTCATTTTATTGTGATCACATTTGGCTGCATGGTGTTATTGTAGGAAGTCAGGTGACAGGGGAGATAACTTCATGTCAAAATTAGGAATGGTAATATATTATGGACTGAGTCTTCCCCACGTTACCTTACATCCACATTCCTAGTGTGATTCAGTCTCAATCTGAAATGGATTGATATATCAAGTATCAGCTTGATCCAAAACCGCTCGCACTCTTCTATTCTGGTGAAATGAGCAAGACACAGAAAAGCAACCCTGGCAAACTGCTCAAGTCTTAAAACACTAAACGGTAAGACCTTACGGGGAGCTCTGCTGTCATAATTTATGGTGACGTCTGTTGAGAGCAATCGTATGGCCCAAGCAGTCATCTCATCTGCACCACATATTCAAATTATATAATGAAACATTTTGGATTCAGTGTCATTACTGAATTTTATGGCTGTAAGTGTGACATGTATACAAAGTGTATGGGAAAAATCGCACTGAGCTTAGGTTCTATATTCCACATATATCAACATCTCGAGCTTCCACTAACCGTCTTCAAGTCTTATTTTCTGGGCACATTTCTTTTAATGCAGGAGCGTGCCCATATAGAAGTCCAATCGAAGCAAACGAAAGTGTGTTGATTTTTTTGATCGCTGAGACAGCACTGGACTTGGCAGAGAAGGATGAAACCACCGTCGAAGTTGCTGGAGAAGACACAGACTTACTTTCTATTCTAACGTCTCGCTATCATTTAGACTGGAACATATACCCGGTGTTCTCTGTGCATCCAAAGCCCCCTTCCCAATCGATACAATTGCGACCAAGTCGGAAGAGTAAAAAGGAAATGACTTTCTGGAACATGCTATCAGCGGTTGTGACACAACTTCGTTCGCCTCGGGAGAAAAGAAAGTGTTCAGCTCGATGATCTCTGAACTTGCTGGTGATTTCCAAAAAGTACATAGATTATTTCACGGCGCATGGCCGCAAAAGTCAAGAGAATGCCTCGATGGGTGGAGGACGGGGCCGAATTCAGTTGGTGTTATACAAACCGAGAAAGTTCACAACACTCGACCATTACCGATAAGTTGCTTGTATACGTCCTGTAGCAGCCAAACGATGCTAAATAAGTGCATTCAATTTGCCTTTCTCCCAACAACCAGTTGGACAGCACACCCGCATCCCTTCCGAACATTCCTGCAGGATCAGGAATGGTTAGGGCACCCGTGGTTTCCAAAGGAGTGGAGCTCGTCGACAACAAGTGGACTTATCCGCACAACTGCAACAACAAAGCCATTCGCACCTGAAAATCATCCCTTGATCTTAGTCAGTCGTGGATGTAAGAACGAGACCAGTGAGAGATGTGGGTGTTGTCGTACTCCGGATTGTGCCAGTGTAATCTGGATTATTGTGGCAATCACAATCTCACAGACCCAATCGGAACTTCTGAATTAGTGGAAGTTAATGAATAGCCAGATATCAATTAGACACTCTTGAATATTTGTTTTTCAGTGTGTTGGATCTCGTCTCTTTGCAGTTATGGGCTATGTTTTTTGGATCAAATCAGTTCAAGGTGTAACATATCTTCCCGTGAAATGAGTCCAGCTCAATGCCTAAATGTTCCAATAAAGTGTGAAAGTTTCGTCATCGCCGTTGTCGTTGTTATTGTTCGAGGGTTGAAACCTCGGTTCACACTTATTGGATATATCTGAACATTTCATCAGCCCCGGTGTGTTGTTCGTATGAGCTTTTGTGACACGGTTATATGTTATCTGGGTTTTTTAGACTTTCAGGCACTTGATGCCATGGCGTACGTTTTAGGGGATGGTGTTACGTTTTCGGCCATAAAATCATAAGAGTGGTGATGTTTCGATATATCTTATCAATTTCATTATCCGAACAAACCTGTGTTTTAGTCAAAGGGTTCATATGCAATTGATTATCATCTGAACACCTTAACGCGCTCCCTTTTATGGGAAAATTCTGAATCGTCATGCAAATTGTATGCTTTCTTCGGTAATAATGTCACAGTTTCGGAATATTGAAGGGTAGTAAGTTCGATAATAAATTACACATATCTAACTACACACCTATGTCACCCTGGACGGGCATTGCTGAAGACTGAATCCCTAAGTTAGTCTACATATGAAGCATTCGCAAATAGCCTGATGGAATTGTGTTCGAATTTGGACATTCCAAAAAATCACGTCATCTCCAAAAGTTCAACTCGAATTTTCATTGTTCACACACTTGTTCTTATTGTCACTGAAAAATCAGTTTTCTTCGATTTCTGCCCCTAGTGAAACCTATCGTGCCTGAATATACGATATTTACAGTTTACAAATACATTATTATTTTGTATTCGGCAATTCATTTGGGGGAAAGTTTGATCCTACGAAAATAGATTTGGCATTATGTTTCCTTAGCAGTATAGTAGTGTAAATGCTACACGGTTCAGGGTTACCCCACTAATAATTATGGGAGAAAAAACGTTAATTGGGTCCTATCTTCTTGAGGAATTGTATTCAGGGGTATATTTTTAATCTTTGCATAACATCACCCCTATGTCAGACCAACTATTTTGATCCGGGTCACCTCCCGCCCTTTTCCACCTGAAGTGAATCAGACTAGAGCTGTCGGCCATCCCACACCCATTTCCACCTGAAGTGACTAGAATAGAGCTGCAGGTGATCCACACCCATTTTCATCTGAAGTGACTTAGACTAGAACTGACGCGGATCCACTCCCATTCCCAACTGAGGTGACTTGGACTACAGCTGATGGTGATCCACACCCATTTCCACTTGAACTGACTGACTTAGACACGAGCTGCCGGTGATGCATACTCATTTCCACCTGAAGTGACTTAGACTAGAGCTGGCAGTGATCTACACCCATTTCCACCTAAATTGAATTAGACAAGAACTGTCGGTGATCCATACCCATTTCCACCTAGGATGACTTGGACTAGAGCTGGCGGTGATCCATCTACGCCCATTTCCACCTGAATTGACTTACACTAAAGCAGCTGGTGATCCACTCCCATTCCCCCCTGAAGTGACCTAGACTAGCGCTAGCGGTTATCCATACCCATTTTCACCTGAGACGACTTGAACTAGAGATGACAGTGGTTCGCCAATACCCATTTCCACATGAAGTGACTTAGACTAGAGGTGTCGTGATCCACACACATTTCACCCTGAAGTGACCTAGATTACACCTGGTGGTGATAGACACCCATTTCCAACACCTGATTCCACCTGAAGAGACTTAGAGTAGAGCTGTCGGTAATCCACATCCATTTGAACCTAAAGTGACTCAGACAAGAGCTGTGGATCATCCCAAAACCATTTCAACCTGAAGTGACTTAGACTAGAGCTAACGGTGATCCACACCCATTCCCCTAGAAGTGACCTAGCCTGGAGCTAGCAGTGACACACAAACATTTCCACCTGAGTTGAGATAGACTAGAGCTGACGGTGATCCATGCACACCCATTCCTCTGGAAGTGACTTAGACTAGAACAGGGATTGCTCCACGCCCTTTTCCGCTGTAGTGGCTTGAAATAGAGCTGGCGTGATCTTCACCCATTTCTACTGAAGCGACAGGGGCTAGAGCTGGAGACGTTCCACAGCCACACCACATGACCTGACCCGGACTACAGCCGGTGGTGATGCTCACCCATTTCTGCCTGAAGTGACTTAGACTTGAGCTGTCTGTGATCCATATACATTTCCACCTAAAGCGAGTTAAACAAGAGCTGACTGTGATCCGCAACAATTTCCACTTGGAGTGGCTTAATCTACAGCTGGCGGTTATCTACACCCATTTCCACCTGAGGTGACTTAGACTTCAGCCTTTGGTGATCCACGCCCATTTCCTCTTGAGGTGACTTGAACTGGAGCTCACTTGATCCACACCCATTTTCACCTGACGTGACTTGGACTAGATCTGTCGGTGATCCACGCCCATTTTCACCTGAGGTGAACTGAACTAGGTCTGTCGTAATGCTCACCCATTTCCACCTTAGGTGACATGGAACAGAGGTGGTGGGAATTCACACCCATTTGATCCATACCCATTTCCACCTGAGGTGACTTCCATTTCCGCAGGAAATGACTTAGATTTGAGCCGGCGGTTATCCCCACCTATTTTCACATGAAGTGGCTTGGAATAGAGCTTTCGCTGACCCACACCCATTTCCACCTGAAATGAATTGATCTTGAAGTGGCGGTGATCACCACACATTTCCACCTGAAGTTAATAAGACTACAGCTGGTGGTGATGCACACCCATTTCTGTCTGAAGTGACTTGGACTTGAGCAGGCGGTGACCGACAACCCATTTTCACCCGGAGTTAATAAGACTAGAGCTATAGGTGATCCACACCCATTTCCACCTGAGGCGACTTAGACTAGAGCTGGGCGTGGATCCTCCACCATTTCCATCTAAAGTGACTTATACTATAGCGTGGGGGGGGGGGGGGGGGGGCGTCTACAACCATTTCCACCTGAAGTTGCTTGGACTAGAGCTGGCGGTGACCCACACTCATTTTAAGCCTGAGTGACTAGGACTACAATCGGCGGTGATCCACAGACAATCCATGTGAAGTGACTTAGAGTAGAGCTGGAGGTAATTCACAACCATTTCCACATGAATTAGCTTGGACTTGAGTTGGCGGTGATCCACGCCCATTTCCACCTGATGTGACTTGGACAAGAGCTGACGGTGATCCACACCCATTTCCACCCGAAGTGGCTTAAACTACAGCTGGCGGTGATCCATACCCATTTCCACCTGATGTGACGTAACCTTGAGTTGTCGGTGATCCGCACTCATTTCCATCTGGGGTGTGTTAGCTTTGAGCTGTCTGTGATTCACACCCATTTCCACCTGAAGTGACTTAGACTAGAGCTGACGTGATCCACACCCATTTCAACCGGACGTGACTTGGACTAGAGCTGACCGCGATCCAAATCCATTTCCACCTACGGTGACTTGAACTAGAGCTGACTTGATCCAGATCCATTTCAACCTTAGGTGACTTGGACTAGAGCTGGTGGTGATCTACACCCATTTCCACCTAAATTGACTTAGACTCAAGCTGTAGGTGACCCACACACTTTTCCACAATAAGTGACTTAGACTAGAGCTGTCGGTGATCCACACCCATTTCCATTTGAAGTAACTTGGCCTTTAGCTGACTGCAATCCACACCCATTTCCACCTAAAGTGACTTTGACAAGAGCTGTCGGTTATCCACACCCATTTCTACCTAAAGTGACTAAGTCGAGAGCTGGTGGTGATCCACACCCGTTTCTACCTGAAGTGACTTAGACTAGAGCCGGGAGATTTTGATTTTTCATCTTCGGTTTCGGAAAAAAAAACTCGGTTTCGGTTCAGTTTGTCTATGTGTTAAGAGCATGAAGGTGTACTAAACAACACGCCAGGCTCTTTGCTGTGGAAAAACTGGCACAGTAGCTTGTATGACACCTCGCTCTACAGAACGCCTTGCCTGTAAATATCTCTATTGGGTGCATCCGAACTTCTCTTTGATCATTCTAAGGGGTTCTATTGCATCGGTTATTAAGCGTATTCAGACAGAAAAAAAACGCATATATTAGTATAAAAAATAATAAAGTTTATCTGATCGATTTTGTGTTCGTTCTCATTGTCGTTTCTCTCTTATTGAATCGACAAGTAGATTAAGGGAGATACTATGACAATGAGAGCACGACGTATTCACCCATTTACTGGACAGAGTCCATAGGGGATCACCAGTCTATCTCCATTCCAGTATGGTAGTTTGATTCCTTTATGCATAAACAGAATAAATCTGTTTGGCCCTTTTTTTTTACTTTTACTGCGTCCTGAGGTTCGGTTTTCCTGCTGCCTCACAAAACCGGAACCGAAACTCCGACCCGAATGGTTGTCAACCTGGTTTGGGTGAATTCGACTCAGTAAAACAATTTACGTGTTGTGTTGCCATCTGAGTTATTCTCGGTTAATTAAAAAGAATAGATAATCTGCTTATAATGGTTAAGATATTTATCAAAATATATCCGATTAACCTGGATTGATAATCATACGTGGATTGTGAAAGACTTAATTTTATTCAAAGTATTCAAACAAATAATGGCGGTGGCAAAACCGCCTAAACACTAATACATAAATCAATACACACTTGTACACTATAGGGAATATTCTGTATATAACGGTTGGTGAGATTAGTGTAAAAACGTGAAGTTAGTTTCAGAAAACAAACTGTAATTTGAGCAAAAACAAAATACAGACACTTCAAGAAGAAGAAATTGTTTGATTCATGGGAACGGATCCATGAAGGTTCGGCCGTTTGGTATTGGCGAGAAGGGTGCCAGTGCAAATATGTCATTGGGCAGCCTAAGTGGACTGGAAAAGCCGGTCTTTGAGGAGTACATTTCTTTTTTAGGGAGTCGGGGGTCGCGTTTGCCGGAGTTCAGAAAGAAGACAACGAAATTGTGACTCGGAGTTTCAAATGTGTAGGTTTGGAGAAATGGATATGCTGGAGTACTTAGACTGTCAAAACTGTCGATTCGCCTGGGCAAGATTTACCATGTACGAGAAGAAGGAATCAGAGCGAAGAGGTAATTGGGCGGCTCAGTGATTCGACATGGTCTCTGGAGGGTAGGGGAAACATTATGACAAAGGGTGTCAATGTGAAAGTTGGGAACAATGAAGACCCAGGAGTACTTTCTCACAGAATGCTCAAAATATCAATCCTACCAGATAAAATTCACTGGAAGAATAATAGGGAAATAAGATGAAAAAATCACTGATCTTCATAAGTTGAATTCGAACAAGTATCAGTCGCAATTGATGTTATATCAGCTGGTGGTGCATTATATATTATAAAAGACAAATAATATATAAGCATATATTGAGCAAGCAACTTCAATGTTCCTCAAACGCTTTGGGAAATGACTTCAATCTCTTTGTTTATTTACCGCACTAATACTGAGGAATCTGAACTGTTCACAAAATAATTCGATACTACTGATTAACCTGCTTCTCAGAAACCTGAATATTCAGTCTAAGTGACATTATCATGTTGGAAAATTACTTCATTTGGCGTCGCCGACGAAAAAAAATCGGGGATACCCTAGATTTTTCTTAAATATAATTGAAATTTCCGTAACGAAATTTCGTGACAAATCATCGGACTTCATTCATCACTTTCTTTTCAAATGTTTACAATTTCCTCAGGTTGTTTTCATCAGCTACAGCTGGAGAAGCGATGTTTTAATGCTATTTTCTTGGAAAGTGATGACAGTCAATGAAATGTTTTTGGAGCATTGTAAATTTAAATTTTGATGTACAAATGTTACCTTTGTTTATATCGGTAACGTTCAGTGTAACCGGTAAGTGAGGATTATCAAACTGGAATTTACTCCATAATGCTTGCCATTAAGAAAATAAACACTGCTTTTGCACTGTGAAATAGTAATATATTTTTTATTATTTGCTGTGCATAACGGGTGTACTGAGTTTCTGTTTAATATGACAATGCCATTATATCTATTTCTGGCAAATCTTTGTAACTTCTGATAATTTCAAAATATTGTAAATTTACACTTCAAACTCAGTATTTCCAAACGGCACTTGTTATAAACATTGTTTCTGTATAATATTACATGCACAATAATTTGTAATTTAATTCATGCACAGCAGGTCATTGTTTAACTTACTATTGTCTATTCAGGCTATCAGTGTAGCTTGAGATCAGCTCTCTTTTTCACTGTTAATTGTTTGGCTGGCAGTTAACTTGTACAAAAATCGCTTTGATTCCCATTGTATATCACAATACAGCAACTGCCAAATCACAATTGTGCACTTCCTGAAAAATACACTTACTTTGATTTTCTCATTAAACTTTTTATAAATATGGGTCGAATAAATATTCGGACAGCAGATTCAGAGGAATTCCAGAAACTGAATATGTATTGATGGAAGAACTGCACATAAATTAGAAAAATGCAGAAAACGAAAGGGACGTCTGGAATTAGATGACTTACAGTTTAACTCTTGATGACTAGTCTGTCTTGTTGACAGAAAGCAGCATAACCATGAGATTACCGACCAGCCGGGCATCACATCAACATGCAGTATCTACCGTTGAAGCATGTACCCAAATTACAACCTCAATAGAGGGAAAAAAAAACAATTGTTAGAAATGATCACTGGTATGAAGTGGTACAGCTTCTCCAAGAGGAAGTAAAAGACTTGGAAATAAAATCGCAAATCCAAGATGAAGTGTATGAAAACATTTACCGGATGGCAGTTGAAGATTCAGATGAAAAATGGGACATTTGTCTGTGTGATTATTTTATTTCGGAAGATCAGCATCTGAACGAAATGCAAACAATGCAGAAGCGGTGAGAGCGAAAATACGAAGGACTAGAAAACGAATGATGGACGTACAAGAAATTCTTTCAGGAACATACTGTGCTGAGTGAGAGACTGTTCACAACACTTTATGGTAGAAGACTGGAGCCACGCGCACGTCAAACTCCTGTCTCCCCGGAGCAAAATGTCAAACAGACTCCAACAACAGATTCAACAAACAAAAATACAGACAGCGATGTTCTACACGAGTACATCTTAGTAGGTAACAGATGGGTAATTAAAGAGTACAATGTGATCGAAAATCTCAACTTGGATAAAAATGAGATAATCAGAGGTGAATTTGAAAGAATGTGTGGTCTCTTTGAAGCTGTTGGATACTGGATACTGCAATATGAACTTCAGAGTACTAACACATGAGTAGAGTCGAACCCTCCAATCATAAACTGTCCACAGAGAGAAGTTTGGAAAAACGTGTGGTCTCTTTGAAGCTGTTGAATACTCAATACTGTAATATGAACTTCAGAGTGCTAATACAGGAATGCAGTCGTCCCTCCTGTCAGAAACACTGTCCACAGAGAGGAATTTGGAAAAACGTGTGGTCTCTATGAAGCTGTTGAATACTCGATACTGCAATATGAACTTCAGTCTACCAAGACAGTAGAGTCCTCCCTCAAATCAGAATCTGTTCAGTGCAAGACTGAAAATAATGTTCCCTGTTCGCCTCGTTACTTTGACAGGACATGTTACACTCCTGCCGTTACAGGGAATGGTGGTAATTGTTTTGCTGACCATGAGTTGGTCTCGTTGCCAAAAGTAGACAGGTCGCGAGAAAACTACTCTGGAGAAACATGCTCCTTCATTCAATAGCACTTTTGGAAATGGTGGAGAGATCAAACTATCGCCAAAAAAGAACGTCCCGAATCTGTTGAAAATGAGGATGTAACTTTATTAATGGATCATTTTAAGCATAGATCACTGTTCAACACTTCTGACAGTTCCGGCCTCTCACATGCTAATAATGCTTCTAGTGTCCGATGTGATAGAAATGGCAACCATCAAACTTCTGGACATTAAATACGGAAAACATACAGAAAGTCAAAAAGACGAGAACGCAACAGAACAATCAGAGCTTCATATAACCGAGACAGACTTATACGTTAGTCCCCAAAATTACCAAATGGACCTCTGAAAGTGGACAACATCTCAAATAAGTACTGAAAACCGAGTGCGCATTCAGTTTTCTTGGCACCAAATCCAGCAAGGCGACACGGTTTATATCAGCATTCACCTTCACACTCTTCGGGCAGTATATGCAGTTATAATGTACGACGAATTTCTTGATGTATTCCTTGTGCTCCGATCCAGTTAATCAAGCAGTTACCACGATCTAACTTTGTATTTCCATGTGCAAGACAGGCTCCAATTCCAGTAAATACATATGGTTTCAACTTTCAGAATCCACTATAGCACAAGATAGCCAATGGTTACCATTTGCTATATCCCTCTCTGTATTAGGTACCTGTATCTCCGTCCCCTGTTATTGGACCACAATTCCAACAGGCACCCAGTCCATCTTCATTTGTCTATGTGGTAAACGGAGTATTTTTAAAATAACCACTTCTGTGACACATTAGCTGTACATTTGACCGGTACTCACCATTGTACAGAGTAGTGAATCCGAATGTATATAAGCTGTACAATCTTCCAAAAACATAAATTGTTACCATTTGTAAAAGTTGTACATTTACACACATGTAAATCACGATTAACTAGAGGTGAGAGCTTTAAGTTGACGGTGGTTTCTTATCATAAAATCATTTAAGTTGAATTTTTATCAGAGAAAATTGGAGATCACAGCCGCCAAGTTTCACTGCTTTCATACATGTATGACGGAGATTTCCTGGCCCTCTTGAACAAAAACTGCACTGTGCAATGTACAGCAGCACCTAGTTAGTTGACCATTCAGATATATATGAATATCTACGAAAGTGTTCTAGCACATGGACACAAAAATCTCTCTTCTTTTATCTGTATATGTCCCTGAACCTCACAATGCACTTTTGTTTAGGTTTTCACATGCAATACTGAAAATATTTTACCACGGCTGATCTTCCTGCTCATAAGGGTATCTACTGTGATTAGTAGCATGCGTGTGCATAAATTAAACTTACATGCACGAGAATCAGATGCAGCAACGATTTTGACGAGTGTATTAAGAACAATCCGTGTACTTCTGGAAATTGAGTGTTACCTTTCATAAACGGGGATCAAGAAGATATAATCTATTGAAAAAAAAACATTTTATACAGACCTTAACATGCAAGCAACTCTCAATGTGTATCACTGAGTACAGTGTAATTATCAAAATCTAAAATTGTAAAGTGACTCTAAAGTCTCTTAACGATTTTAGTTATTCGGCCCAAACCTTGTAGACACTTGTCTCAAAAATCAACACTTACAAGTAGAAAAATAACACCACTGTATTCAGCGGCCGCATTTTTCAGAGTTAGCAAAATAAACACAATTTGTAATAACCCAAACAAGGCATTCTGATTTTAGTATTGCTGCAAGAAGTACTTTTGTACATAATTCCATCAATGGAGATTGTAAGTTATGGCTTTAGATCACCACTGACCTTATACCCTTTGGCAATATCAGAATAAATATGTATCTTATTAAATGGAAGTGATGATTGCATCAACTCTTGTTTTTTGTCAGAGATGATTTTAGAACATTGCAAATTTGATTCTGACATATGATGGACACAAAGGCTGATTTTAGATTATTTTTGGCCCCTTAACTGTTATTTCTTTCAAGACCCCACGTTTTATTCTGCAAGACAGGGAGGAATGTGGCACCAGACGGTCTTCTGTAGGCAACTCCAATGTTGCTCAAGCGCCTTGGAAAATGACTTCAATCTATTTGTTTATTTGGCGCACTTATACTGAGGAAGCTGAACTATTCACACTGTAATTCGATACTTCTGACTAACCTGATATGCAGAGACATCAGTCTCCAGTCTTAGTGGCATTATCATGCAGAGCAATCACTACAAAGTAATGCTCCGAAGCGTGGCGTCATTTAGGAAACTACTGAGGAATATTTATCATTACCCATCAAGTCCATGGATATAGAGAAATATCTTTTAGATAATTTGCGATAATTCACAGACTAACATATAATAAAATAAAATTATTTCTCGTTTGCTGTTTCATGGTGAACACCATGTGATAGAAATGCTAAAAATAAAGCATTTCTTTCACATGGCGTCATTTAGGAAACTACTGAGGAATATTTATCATTACCCGTCAAGTCGATGATTATCGAGAAATATCTTTTAGATAATTTGCGATAATTCACAGGCTAACATATAATAAAATAAAACTATTTCTCGTTTGCTGTTTCATGCTGAACACCATGTGATAGAAATGCTAAAAATAAAGCGATAAACACACAGAAACACCCGCAAACTGAATACCTGTGTAAGGATCCCACAAACAGCATGTCGGTTCTTAAGAGGTAATTTATTCATCTATTTGTAACCTAGTATGATCACTAAAATATGTATTTTGAGTTTTATATCCAATTTCTTACACTTTCGTGCAATACTGTTTATAATACAGACATAGCAAACCAGCACAAACATATCATTAAATAAATCATAAATTTATAAATAAACAAGTAAATAAATAAATAGCATGCTAATATCATTATGTAAATAATTAATTAATTACATAAATAAATAAATAAGTTGGTGATATATAAAATGACTTTTCTGGAAACAAACACTTACCATCAATATTAAATGTGTTCCTTGTTCAGATGCAAAGTTCGCACAATCTTCTTCAAAAAACGTGGCATCAAACAGTTGACATGTATTGTTGTCCTTGTCTAACATGGCTGTTGTACAATTGTCTTCACTTGAACACAGTATGGCACAGTGTAAATCAGATACAGCTCGTAGCTGTACAAACGGAACTGAACTGACCACGTTATTGTTACATAATTTAAACAATGAGTACTTTGCAGAGTACACAACACACATTTGAAGAATAAAATACACAAATATGTGTAACTGTTCCATACTTTCTCAGATGTATTAATGAGATATGATTCTCACTTGATGGATTAGTGAAACCCAAAACTTAGCATAGTTAGACAGCCTTATGTATAGCGGAAACTGCATACAAACCCGGTGAGCCTTGCGGGACAAAGACAAATGCACCCTGCATGTATTCTCTTCGGTAGAAGGCGTTGATCGTTCTTCAGATAAAAGAAGGAAGTAATTTGTTTCTTATTTATTGATTGGTAGCTAGGCTACCACATAACTAAACTCCGCGTTTGTATCATCTTAACTGGTAGAGTGCTAAATTATTTTGGGCCATCAAATCTTGTACACATGTCTTTGCCTTGTTACAATTTATGGGAGAGTGCCTATGGGCACTCTCCCATAAATTGTAACAAGGCAAACCCTTAGAGACTAAACAATATCACTTCAAAGATAGTACAAAGCACATCCACTGAATATGAGCCTTCAAGCTGTGGTACCCACACTTCAGAATAAAGCCCAAATATGGGCTTCCAGCACTCTACCAGTTAACAGACAGGAGCCAGTACTATAAATCCTTCACAGTTGTATTTTCTAGAAGTGTATTTCCTGTCTATTAATTACACTGATTGAAATGAATCATTGGCATTTACAAATATTTGGCAATATGTCAACTGGTAAACTGCCAGATCTTTGAAAATACCAATGGTTCAATTCAACCCATTTAAAAGCCATTAGTAGAAAATCTAGAAAATACAATTCTAGAAGATACATTTGTAAAACTTCTATAGTATTGGCCTCTGGTCACGCGTTGATCTGTATGGTTACTTCCTGTATTCTAGAGAAAATATGCACTTTATATATTATATCTTAAATGCCCCAACTTGATGTACTGACGACAAATGCGTCTAAAAATATGACAATTTCCGTGATTGTCGGGGAGTATTCTTCGATATATCACAAAATATTTCATTCATTTAAGGGGATTTTAATGTATACCATATGGCCAATTAATAGGTCAAATTTGTACTGAAGGTATGGTAAATTTGTTTTGTGTTTGAAAGTTATTTTCAACTGAATTGGTTATTCAATTCAGAGATATCCAGTGAATTGGGCCTTATTGCATAGGATACTGACAGAGTAGTCACAGAAACAGTGTTGTCGAATTGCTGCATTAATTCAATCAATTTGATTGACAACGTAAATCTCATTGGTACTGTCACATTAATTTTGTCTTTATTGGGGTTTAGCGACACGTTCAACTCCCAGGGCCATCTCGTATCGGACAGTTTTACGGGTGTAGGAGGTCGGAATATCCGGAGAGAACCACCTAGCAATGGCGAGCAACCGCCAGACTCCCAGACAAGAAAGGGTAGCATTGGTTGGAGACAAGTGCACCATCGACATGAAGTACGCATTAGTACACAGCGCTATCGTGCTGCCATGTGGACAACCGGGATGAGCTAATGTCACAAAAACATTTATATGTTTGGAGTGTGGAACGATGGGTTTCTTTAAGATGTTCAGTACGTTAGTGATCTGATGCGTGGTATATACACACTTTTCGCCAATGATATATATATAGTACAAAACGGCGTGTACACCCGACCATCTACACGGAAAACATAAAATAAATATATAGTGTCCGAAAAGAGTTATGCCCCACCCAACTCGGCAATGACGACAGCTAAGCATTGCCAGTTTAGACATGTTACATAATACCAGATGATGTCAGAGAAAACATTGCCATAGGTTCCAGCATAAATGGTGCAACAGAAGAGGATCACAACCCCGTTTGGAAATCTCAAACAAGAAAATGCCTTTGGAACAAGCGGACGAAGGCCCTAAGAAGGATGACTTTGGGCGGAAAGTGGCGAAACACGTAACAAAAAGGCTACTGCCAGAGTTACGTGAGGCTAAGGCTGCGAGATAGGAGAACGTTTTTTCAGCACCCGACCATGTCTCATATAAAACAAAGGCCAAGGTTTCCCCCTCCCCCGCCGTTCCAGCAGACATGCGCATGCGTTGACCCAATTCCCGATGAGCGACACAAAGGACAAGACTGAACGCCATACGTTATAGGTTGTCTGGGGTTTTTTTTATATGGGGCTTATGGCTGTCGACTCACCGAACGCCGCATATTCAGACACGTGGCACCACAGCACCAATGGTGTCGACCCCGACTCCGACTCCAACACAGATTCACAGTGTGCAGTTAAACACAAAGATTCTGGTGATAATTTAATTATTAAGTATGAGCCATTCTATATGCAGGAGTCGAAACGACAAATCATGTCTTCTCCAAGCACCGACGGAAAGATGATAGTGAATATAGCCTACAACTCAGATGTGGTATCTGGCTTGGCTATTGGCTATGCGCGACTGGACAAATAACGATCAGGCATCGACGCTGAGGATGTCTAGACCCTGTGGTCTGGACAAGGCCCCTTTGTATACACTTTCGATGATTTTGACAAGACAAGGCGAGAAAACATTGTGACTATTAATGGTGGGGGTGATCACCCACTACGCTCCCATGCCACAAGCCTCAATTTTCAGATGTTTATACGCCATCAGAAAAGCAAAAGTAACGGGAACTTGCACCCATCATTCAAGAACGTGTCATTGCTGCGATTGTTTCCTATAAATCAATTAGCTGTTTCTGTTTGGTTCTGCTTTATTGCCTCACATTGTATCTCATAAACGCAGGGACGGAACTGGTCCAAGCACAAATAAAAACGAGATTTTCCGTGAGCCAAGTTGGAAGCTCATCAATTTGGTGGAATACAATGCTTCCGTGACAGAAGATTCAATTTACTACTAAAATCGCAACCGACCTTTCTCGAATACACTACAGACCCAGGGGTTACAGGAAAGGGACTACAACCATTAATAAGATTTCTGAGGCTGCCAAGGTATTAGTGGATGTAGCCCTTGCGTGGCTGAAAAATAGGCTATTTGGCGGATCGACCTGTCAGCATACCACGAATTCCAAGAACTAAAGTTGACTTGACGTCTCTTTGCCAAGCGAGGTCCAACAGGCTGACCTATTTCTACTGCATGATCGCCTGCCCAGCAGACGAATGCTCTTCAATAATTGCCCGCCCATGGTATTTGTGGCCAGCTGATTCAAAGGGTCCCAAACCTCTGACCTCAAATGATTCAATCGAGGTAGCAGGTGCTTTTACACGTATTCACAGTTTCCCCCACCCTCTCCCCTGCGGGGTCCTAAACACCTCCAGTGGATCCTGGACGAGAGTTTGTGGGGTATGTGTAACCAATAATGTTGCGCTGTGTGCTCCCCATAACCACTGGTTTGCGGCCAGTATGAAATGAGCAGTGTGCTTCCAGACAGGTAGTCTTCCGACCAGGAATTACGTAAACCTCTTATACCATATGAGTGAAGTTTTCTCAACAGAACTGAATCGTACATCGCGTCAAATTCTTTCGAGAAACCAAGAAGAAACTGACAGTGTACAATCCCTGGTTGGTATTACGGTCATCTCTGTTAAGTTAATAATTGGGTGGAGTATGAGTTGAATGGTAGAGTGTCCCTTAGGAATCCAAATTGGTATCGGTATAGTTTTAACAATTGGTATGCTGTTTGCCACTGTCATTTTTTATACACTTTTTCAGCAGAGACGGATAGGTTAATGGTATAGATTAATGGTACGGAATTTCAGTTATTATATTGTTTAGGCGTCTGGAGGAAATATTATCATAGTTCTTGCTCACTTTTGCTAGCAGGCCATCCATACATACGACTACTTTCTGTTTATTTCGTGGCGAGATATAAAGCGACTCCCCGTTATTAAACTAAATATCATCTGAAAGATGGTAATTTGCGCTCTTAATTTTGTTACCTATATTTTTACCGATGTTAGCAAAGAATAAGTTTAATTTCTCTCCAAGGTCGTTAGGGTAAGTTAGTTCCCCACTCTTATCTTTAAAGGTGCAGGGTAAGTGTTGGTACGATTTTACTAGTTAATAGCATTGCACAGGATTTCCCCATGACATTTTGACATTGTATGTTCTTCATAAGCATAGATTTATAATATTATGCATTCAAAGTATGCTGCAGGCGGTTGAAAATGCAACAATGGCTTTTAACTTGTTCCATATTACGGTTTGATAGATTTTTCAGGGTTTAATATTTCCTTATTTAGGGAACAGTACAGCAGGTCGGTGGTCACCCACGGTTCACGTTTGATACGTTTGAATAGTTTTAAAGCTGGTAGTGTTCTCTTCCTTGATTTACCGTTTTAGGATTTCTGTACTACCACTATTACATCATATCTCTTTGACGCACAATGTTGGAAAGTAGTAACTCACGTCCGTGATTATTATTCCTGATAAGTAGTCTTCGGTTTTATTGCAGACGAAATGGTCGATTAGCGTCACAGAATAGTCGGTAACTCTTGTTGGTCTTGTGATGGCGGGCGCAAAGCCTCCACTGAACATTCGGTGAAATGATTTGCTATTGTGGCTACACAAAATTTACATCTAAAGTGAAGTCTCCCATGTAATATGATTTTTTTCTTATTTTCCTTGTTTATCTCAATGGCCAACTGGGACAGCATTAAAAATAGCAAATGAAGGTAAGCTTCAATCGAGACAGTGTTGGGTCTATAAATTATACCTACAATACATATTAGCGAAGAACTGGTGTCTTTGAACTGGGACTGAAAAAACATGCTGGATAAAAGCTGAGAGATCATCACGTATATTTATCTTCACTAACATTGCAAGTTCTTTCCGGCCATCGTCCAGGTCAAGGCGCATACGTGTTTCCAACGGTTGGTAGCAATCAGCTATATAATCGTTTCCCTTTACGTTGAGGAATCGGTTATTCAAACAACGTTTTGATAATTGAATGGTAGTTGTAAACCGCAGATTCAGTTGTGGGAGTTGTCCCAGTTGTCATTTAATCTTCGACAATAGATGTTCAGCAAGAAGAAGGTTTTGCTTTTATTTACTATGGAGTCTATAAACGCTTGCGGACTGTAGTACTTGCCGCAATTGATGTGGAATACAGGATTTGGCTCGTTAATGGGCTTAAAGATGGTGTATAGATGGCAATGAAACGTACCGATATAATCAAAAGAATCTTTGCTCTGAACATCTCTCAACAAGAGAGATTTCGTTACCCATGATCGTTTGTAAGGGGGAGGGGAAATGTTAGTTCCGGGGTCAGTTATCAGTACAAGTGATGATAAGTTAACTTCTATTCAGTTATGTGAGAGTTTAAGAGCACATTTCATTGCTGTCAAAATATATACATTTAAAGATAATGACAAGGTTTGACAAACATGTTAGTCTTCCATTCTTAGGTTGTTTTTTTCTGTCTTCTTATAGTCGGGGATAGTATGTAAAGAAACTCTCGGGTGACACCATGTCATCGTTGGACATGTTCTCATTCTAACACATTATACTGTTATGGCGAATTTTCATCAAATGTTAAAATCGTCTTCAACGCTAACCACTCAACAATTGTGTTCCATTCTTCTGTCTCATTTTTTATCTGTTTTATTTGCGTTTTATTTTACTGATTAGAAGCATACATGTGAAAACACTTTTGAGTAGAAATGGAAGCTGTACAGTGTTTTCTACAACAACAATTCACTTAGTGAGAATGAAGGGAAAATTGATAGAATCGGTCCAAGTAAGGATTCAGAACATTTTCAGACATAGCAAAATATATGGTGATAATTTTCGGGACACTATTGAGGTCGAAAGAAAAAGGAATCCTGACATGACTATTTAATGCCACAAAACTGTGAGTCAACCCCAACCTCTAAGATTCAAAGACATGAACTAAAAGACTCACACTTAGATATGCATTTAGAATACCCCCTCCACCCCCCTACACCCACACACATCCGGCCAAGATAAAGAGAAGTTCTGTTCCATCCGAAACATGTTAAATTTCGTAATCATTGTTTAATCCGTAGTAAGCCGTGTGCCACAGAGGGAGAACCAACGATGATATGGTGCCATCCGATAGTTCATTAACATATTGACCCTGAACTAGCACAATTCAAAAAAAAAATAAAAAAATAATAATTCATCATTCAAAGTTTGGGATCGAAACCTGGATTTATTTGGTACCTCACCGTCCATCACAACAGGAGGGTGTTTTTTCCACCCTTGTAGGAACCCCATGCGGGCCGTAGGCCCGCAAAGGGTTCCACATACCCAGTCAGATAAATGTGTTCCAGAACAGAATTCTCTATAGCCGTCAATGTGATTTTTGAAGTGGACAGCAAATTTCAGTGAAAAAACTACGTAACTTCCGCTGTCGAATTGCCCATACAATTGCAATTGGCCTACCCCCTCTAGGAATCAAATGTACTCTGTTGCAACTTTATTCGCCTCAAAGCTTTGCGTGATACATTGGCCGACATATCTACACTTCAGGGGTTGTCAGGCCTTCTCACCCGAGAACCGCGACAAATCAGCGGCCGGCCAAAGTGTTATTATTATTACTCGAGTTCTGTCCTTCTGGAGGTTTGTCAATATGCTCAGCTGATGATCTCGTCATTTCAGATCGAACTCTCAGTCCTGATTTCGTTGCAGCTTGTCTGCCAGTGACAACCTCAATCGAAAAAAACGTACATATAACCGATAATATAAGTTTATAACGGATAAATGTTGTTATATTGGTGCTATTGTATACAGACATGCATTGACATGTATCTCGTGAAATATCAAGATGAACAGAAACTCAGTTTTTGAATTAACCAAATGTGAAGGTGTTGTAAAGGAAAAGTTTGCTTGAAAAAAGGGTATACGGACGTTTCGTCCCTAAGCCGAGTCGTCCGCTTGCATAATGTCAAGGAAGATATTGTCTGTACATTTTTTACATTTCGAACAAGACACCCACCCCCTACTAACGTGTGACATTTTCCCCAACATATAAAGCCTCCTGATGCTGTATTTATGTTAAGAGTGTGATGTACATCATCTTTAAGGTTTGAAACACAAATGATGTCGTATATTGGCTGATATAATGATATGTTTTTAAAAAATGCAAAAAATTGCACAAGATGGAAATGCACATTTTTGGTGCACTCAAGAGACTCACTCACCCCCACATCACGTCTTGCAAATTTTTGGTGCCCCCAGGATCCCCCTCCCCCTGGAATAATTGCAAAATTATAAGATAATGTTGCAGAAATTAATATAACAAATTTTGTTGCATTTCTTAATATAATTAATTCTTATAATACTTCTACTAATAATTTTGCAGTCATTCAATGTAAGGTACCGGTGGAGCTCTTCAATGAAAAATTGCAAAATTATAAGATTATGTTGTGGAACTTAATATAACGTACATATACTTTAAGAACTTTTACTGTAATAATATAATTATTATAGGTAATCCATTGAATAAACAGTAATTAAAATTTATTTAATGGCTGGATAGTTTATTTTGTACTGACATTTCTGTTTTCAGAATTTCACACGTATATGAAATTTAATGCAAGGAGGTACATTAAGATATATTACAATGGAGGTACATTAAGATATATTACAATAGGTAATATACAATAAAGTATACAATAAAATTATTATATAAATAAATAAAAAATGATTCAAAATACAATACATGAATACTTTCCCCCAGCCAACGAGTTTCGGACGTGTTGGGTATAATTGTAGAGGACGACTTGGTTAAAATTGCGGCGGACGATTTGGTTAGCAGACGAAATGGGTGTAATTCGAAAAAGTGATACAGACAGGTTGCTTTCAGTCCCGTTAGAAACCAAAACAAAGTAATAATGTATTACTTTTTGGTGCATCTGTATTTCTGAACAGTGCTTCGTAGTTTCAAACACTAAAAAATGGAAAATAATAACCCTTTTGGATATTTACCGCCATTGAAAATGGCATGTCATCTTTTTTCGGGAACTGGGGGAATCTTCGGCCTGGGGAGAACTAGGCCCAAGGAAGATTCGTCCAAAAGAAAAGCAGTACACATCTGTTAGGATATTTTAGATACGCTACGATATTCGTTTTAACTCCTGAAAATAATTCTTAAAAAAAATATTAATAGATTGTTCAATATTTATTGAAAAATATGAATACAATGTATATCGTCGAGCAATTATCTCTGCAGTAAATTCACATTCAATGTGTTTTGTAATAATTAAGCCTTTTATTAAGGTCTCTCATCTGTTAGAATGGTATCCAATCACTTCGGCTCCAAGTCATTTCATCCTCTGGTCAATTCGACCTCAAAGTCATCTCTGCCCTAGTCACTTCGGTCCCTTGGTCATTTCGGCACCATTTTAAGTGTAGAGATCTACATGTATAAAGATCAGTGCATAGTTCATGTTTAGAAATAATGGGTAATTACCTTTATTAAGTAATGTTCAGTTATTTGTATTTACACAGTGTACAGAAAAGTTATACACAAAATTAAAAATTATCCATGTGTTCAATTTTACATACATTTACAGTTAAAACTAGAAGTCCTGTCACGAATTGTGCGCTTATCTAGGCTTAATTGCGCGTTTGAATTGCGCGCAATTGACATATTGAATGGCATCCAAAGCACGGCATGTTCTCCTGGTCACTCATAGCAAACACATGCAATGTTTCTGCCAATGGACCTCCGGGTTACCCGGAGGTCCATTGGCTGAAACTTTGCTTGTGCACAGGCCATATGTACATAATTTGATAGCTTCACTTGGGCCATAACGCGCACATTAACACGCATATCAACGTGCTATTTCTGCGCATTTCATGACAGGACTTCTAGTTTTAACTGTAAGATGCTATCTGTATAAGTAAGAGAAATTATTTTACTTTGAAATTTTGCAAAGTATATGCAGTCATTCATTCATATTGTTATGCACAATTCCTAGTCACCTTCCAGTTTGAGGTTCACAGGGTTTCTTTTTCATTTCTTTTTTCTGAAACAACCACCAAACTGCGATTTTGATACTACCATAAATATGTCCACATTTTCTAAAACGCAGAGCAGAATCCTTGTAGTTATGCGCAATTCCTAGTCCCCTTCCAGTTCGCTGTCCACGGGGGGCTGACCCCAGTACCCCACTTCCAAGGCATGCACTCAAACCAAATAACATTACTGACCCTCGCTTCTGGCTGTCGTAGATTCATAAGCAAATACAATTATTCAGGTCGCAAGGGATTTCAAATCCCACATAGTCCATGTGCACCTTCGACGTGCTGAAACTTTTCTTTTATTTAGTCATCATGAAAGAAAATCTACTAGACATATATCATATGTATACCTGAATATCTAACTGAGAGATATAAATGTTGAAAAAAAATTAAATAGAAAAATGTTAAAATTCAAACAATATTTGAAAATATTTAAAGAGGCCGAAATGACCTGGTATATTGGGGCTGAATTGACCTGCGGCCGTAATGACTGGGACCGAAATGACTTAGGGCCAAAGTGACTGGAATTCATGAGAATTGCATCCAAACTGTCCTCCAACAATTTGACCCAAACTGGATACTAATCTAACCCAAACCATCCTTTGGCAATTTGCCCCGAACTGTTCTCCAGAATAGGGACACATGATTCTTATTGATTTATTTATTGGGGTTTAATGACACTCCAATAGCCAGGTTCACTTCATGTCGGACAGTTTTACAGATGGGAAAAGCCAGAGAGAACCATTGAGCAATTACAAACATCTAACAAACAAACAGCACACAAGCTGGGTTAGCATTGGTTGAAGACAAGTGTACGATTGACATGCAGTATGCCTTGGTACGCAATGGCACTACGTGGGCAATGGGAATGAAGTGTATTGCCCAAGGAAACAAAGTGGTTGCCGCAGGTGGGATTTGATAGAGGACCCTTTGGCTTGCAGCCTACACCTCTAACTACTGAGCCCTTTAACCTTCAAAACTGTATATTACCAGCTAAAACATGTTGTAGAATGACCACATGAAAATTTCACAAGTGCATAGTTTCATTATTAGTTTGTGATATTTATTTTTGCTCAGTTTGCTGTACAGTGGAACCCTGTTAATTGAAAAGCCACTTTGCCAATAACATTATTCAATTAGCAGGAGTATTCAATTAACAGGGATTGTGTCACTTTCCTGTATTCCAGAGATAAACTTAGCATTTATTCTATTATATTTTGTTTGACAGAGCTCCATGAGCTCTGTCAAACAAGATATAATAGATTAAATGCCTGTATTGAATGTACTGAGGCCAAATTGGTCTATAACAAAGGAAAGCTGGGAAGAGTCAGGGCAATTTCTCAACATGTTACAAGATTTTTTATTCAATTAACAGGAGATTACTCTATAACATATATTCAATTACCAGGTCAAATTTGTACTGGAGGCATGGTAAATGGTTTTGTGTTGGGAAATTACATTCTATTAACAGGGATATGCAATTAAGATATATCCAATTAAGTGGGCACCACTGTATAACCACCCCCCCCCCCCCCCATGCCCCCCACACATACCCCAATCAAAACGATCATTCAAAGGTCTTGGATTCAGCAAATTTGATTTCTTTATTTATTGAGTTTAACAACAGTTTTTACAGCCAGGGCCACCCAACAGTTTTACTGGGGGAGGAACCCAGCCAGAGCACCCGGAGAGAACCACTGAGCAACAGTGACAAGCAACTGTCAGGCTTCTCAACATTGTTACTCCAAGCAAGCAGGGTTAGCATTGGTTGAAGACAAGTGCATCATCGATGTGCAGTTCACCTTATTTCAGTTGCCACAATTGGGATTCGAGCTGAGGACCTCTCAGCTTGTTTTGGGAAGGTTTTTTTTTAGGGTTCTGCGAATATTCGAGATTCGATTCGATATCGATACCATACGTATGCTTCGAGATCGATCCCGAATCAGTCTCAGGATTCGATTTTTTCGAATCTCTCATACTAACTTCAATTTGTTACATTTCCAACAAAAATAGGATAAAACTGTCATTAGAAAATTCATTCATGTAGGCTCAATTCCTATTTATTTGAGTAATTGACAATGTTTAATTGTTAGATAAGGTGTGAATTTGTCCCAGAACATTATCCATAGTTTTGGTTTTTGAAGGCTTAACTTGTTTCTATTCACGTTCTTAAGAACGTGAATAGTAACAAGTTAGGCCTTCAAAAACTAAAACTATGGACAATAGGCCTAGCTGTTTCAGCGACGGTGCTACAGAGAATATTTAGTTATTGGTGTTTAAGGTGTTCACTCCGTCGCATAAGGGTCATCACAGTGTTCCGTAACTTCCGTTTGATGCAATATGAAATAACTTGTCTTTTAAGATTCGATTTGGGATTCAATTCGATGTCGATATCAGAGAATGATTCGATTCGAGATTCAATTCGAAAAGAAATTTGTGATTCGCAGATCCCTATTTTTTTTTTAGTTCCAGCTTCATTAAGGTTTGTCTCATATCCCACTTGTAATTTTGTCATAATTAGTAATCATAAATCCTTAAAATAAAACAATAGAAAAAATGCATAGAATATTTTTAAAAAAAAATTCTGTGAGGATTTGGCCGCAGAGGTGATGACATGCAACCACGACTGAGACCGAATATTCTCAGAAAAAGTATGAGGGCTGAATCTTTCTGTGACTGAATCTTCATGAACCCCTTTTTTCAAACTAAATTGCCCATTACTTATAAAGCACTATAACTAAGGCAAAAACAATACTATGAAATTTCCAAGTCTGAAATTCTTTAAATTGCAAATAAATTTACACAAATGATATAGCAAAATAAAGGATGTGGTGTATAGAACCCCAAAAGTATGTGTGCACCTCACACACTGACACACAGTCGCTATCAGACATCAACGGTTCCTGAAAGTGTGCTATCGGTACCATATTTGTACCATAACTGATAATAATAAAATAATATTTCATAAGAACAACAAACACAGGAATTCAAAATGCAGCCTCAGGGCAGCATGGTGGTGAATGCCAATGCTGTCAGACTGTCCTTGAAAGGGGGAGTCCTTTACAAATAGGTTTTTGTTTTGTGATACTCTGGATACTCCCCATTTTTAGCTCAGCTTTGACATAGTCATATTTAAGGTTATGTCATAGCCCATTGTCCGTCTGTTTGGGAACAACAATTCAATACGGCTCGGGCTAGAGGCTTTATTTATGAACCGATCTTTTCGAAACTTCTTGGGTACCTTTGTTATCACCGTGGGACGAGTGTTTTTGGGGGCGGTCCAAAATGCAAGATGGCCTCCAGCAGCCATTTTGTACAGAAATTAGTGCAATCAGTTTTTTTGTTCAGAACTTATGTATGAAAGTTCTGATTTGAATAAACTTTTGTATGAATGTTCAGTAACATGGAGTACATCACATATAATAAAGGGTTTTTTCTCATGCTGAAATTATGGAAATTAGATGAACTTTAATTTATTCAGTGCTACTTACATGTATACCCAGTAAGTGCACATGTCAATACGGCTCGGCTAGGCTGTATTTATGAACTGATCTTCATGAATCTTCTTGAGTACCTTTGTTATCACCTTGGGATGAGAATGAGTGTTTTTGGGTGCAGCCCAAAATTCAAGATGGCTACCAGAGGCCATTTTGTACTGAAATTAGGTACAATCAGTTTTTTAGCTTAACTTGACATAGTCAAGATAATTAGCTTAACTTGACATAGTCAAGATAAGCTATTGCCATCACGCGTGCGGAAGTCTGTTAGTCTGTGAGTCTGTTAGTTTGTGAGTCTGTGACGTCTGTACACATTTTCCTTTAGCACGGGCTACACCCCGCAGTTCTTGTCTGATCGTCACGAAATTTCATATGCAGGTTTGGGGTCATGTCTAGATGAGAACGTCCCCTTTTGGTCGCGATCGGGCAACCGGTATGGCTGCCCGAGCCCAAAACCCGAAAACCATTAGCACAGTCTACAGGTCGTATTTATGAAGGGATTTCATTGTAACATGGTAGGATGCCTCTGTATAATGCCTAGATGAGAACGTCCCCTTTTGGGCATGATCTATCAACCGTGATGGCTGCCCAAGCCCAAAACCCAAAAACTTTTAACACAGTCTGCAGGTCATGTTTAATGTGGAGGGATTTCATTGTAACTTGGTAGCATGACTCCTTATGATGTCTAGATGAGAATTTCCCCATTTGGGCATGATCTGCCAACCGTGACGACTGCCCGAGCCCAAAACCCGAAAACCTTTACCACAGTCTACAGGTCATATTTATTGGATAATTTCATTGTAACTTGGTGGGTTGACTTCATACAATGTCTAGATGAGAAAGTCTCCTTTTGGGCATGATTGGGCAAGTGTGACGGCTACAGGGGCCCAAAGCCTGAAAACCTTTAGCACAATCTAGAGGTCATATTTATGAAGGGATTTCATTGTAACTTGGTAGGATGACTCCAAATAATGTCTAGATGAGAATGTCCCATTTTGATCGCGATCATGCAGCCTTGATGGGTGCCCGAGCCCAAAAAACTTTAGCATAGGCAAAAGGTCATATTTATGGAAGGATTTCATTGTAACCTGTTAGGTTGACTCCATGTAATGCCTAGATGATGACATCCCCTTTTGGTCGTGATTGGTCAGTTGTGATGGCTACTAGTGCCCGAAGCCCGAAAACCTTGAGCACAGTCTACAGGTCATATTTTTGAAGGGATTTCATTGTAACTTCTTAGGATCACTCCAGATGATGCCCAGATGAGATTGTCCCCTATGGTTACGATCATTCAGCCATGATGGCTGCCCGAGCCCAAAGCCCGAAAACCTTTAGCACAGTCTACAGGTCATATTTATGAAGGGATTTCATTGTAACTTGGCAGGTTAACTTCATAGAAAGTCTAGATGAGAACGTCCCCTTTTGGACATGATTGGGCTACTGTGACGGCTAAAGGTGCCCGAAGCCCGAAAACCTTTAGCACAGTCTACAGGTCATATTTATGAGGGGATTTCATTGTAACTTGGTAGGATGACTCCAAATAATGTCTAGACGAGAACGTCCCATTTTGGCCATGATCATTCAGCCTTGATGGATGCCGAGCCCAAAAACCTTTAGCATAGGCAAAAGGTTATATTTATAGAAGGATTTCATTGTAACTTGTAAGGTTGACTCCATATAATGCCTAGATGATGACATCCCCTTTTGGTCGTGATTGGTCAACTGTGATGGCTACAGGTGCCCGAAGCCCGAAAACCTTGAGCACAGTCTACAGGTCATATTTATGAAGGGATTTCATTGTAACTTCGCAGGATCACTCCAGATGATGCCCAGATGAGATTGTCCCCTTTGGTTGCGTTCATTCAACCATGATGGCTGCCCGAGCCCGAAAACCTTAAGCACAGTCTACAGATCATATTTATGAAGGGATTTCATTGTAACTTGGTAGGTTGACTTCATATAATGTCTAGATGAGAACATCCCCTTTTGGACATGATTGGGCAACTTTGACGGCTAAAGGTGCCCGAAGCCCGAAAACCTTTTGCACTGTATACAGGTCATATTTATGAAGGGATTTCATTGTAACTTGGTAGGATGACTCCAAATAATGTCTAGATGAGAACGTCCCATTTTGACCGTGATCATTCAGCCTTGATGGGTGCCCGAGCCCAAAAACCTTTAGCATAGGCAAAAGATTATATTTATAGAAGGATTTCATTGTAACCTGTTAGGTTGACTCCATGTGATGCCTAGATGATGACATCCCCTTTTGGTCGTGATTGGTCAACTGTGATGGCTACAGGTGCCCGAAGCCCCTAAACCTTGAGCACAGTCTACAGGTCATATTTATGAAGGGATTTCATTGTAACTTCGCAGGATCACTCCAGATGATGCCCAGATGAGATTGTCCCCTTTGGTTGCAATCATTCAGCCATGATGGCTGCCCGAGCCCGAAGCCCAAAAACCTTAAGCACAGTCTACAGGTCATATTTATGAAGGAATTTCATTGTAACTTGGTAGGTTGACTTCATATGATGTCTAGATGAGAACGTCCCCTTTTGGACATGATTGGGCAACTTTGACGGCTAAAGGTGCCCTAAGCCCAAAAACCTTTTGCACTGACTACAGGTCATATTTATGAAGGGATTTCATTGTAACTTGGTAGGATGACTCCAAATAATGTCTAGATGAGAACGTCCCATTTTGGCCGTGATCATTCAGCCTTGATGGCTGCCCAAGCCCAAAAACCTTTAGCATAGGCAAAAGGTTATATGTATAGAAGGATTTCATTGTAACCTGTTAGGTTGACTCCATATAATGCCTAGATGATGACATCCCCTTTTGGTTGTGATTTGTCAGCTGTGATGGCTACAGGTGCCCGAAGCCCGAAAACCTTGAGCACAGTCTTCAGGTCATATTTATGAAGGGATTTCATTGTAACTTCGCAGGATCACTCCAAATGATGTCCAGATGAGATTGTCCCCTTTGGTTGCGATCATTCAACCATGATGGTTGCCCGAGCCCAAAACCTGAAAACCTTTAGCACAGACTACAGGTCATATTTATGAAGGGATTTCATTGTAACTTGGTAGGTTGACTTCATATAATGTCTAGATGAGAACGTCCACTTTTGGACACGATTGGGCAACTATGACGGCTTCAGGGGCCCAAAGCCCGAAAACCTTTAGAACAGTCTACAGGTTATAATTATGAAGGGATTTCATTGTAGCTTGGTAGGATGACTCCAAATGGTGTCCAGATGAGAATGTCCCCTCTTGGTTGCGATCATTCAACCATATAGGCTGCCAGAGCCCAAAGCCCAAAAACCTTTAGCACAGTCTACAGGTCATATTTATTAAGGGATTTCATTGTAACTTGGTAGATTGACTTCATATAATGTCTAGATGAGAACATCCCCTTTGGACGCAATTGGGAAACTGACGGCTACAGGGGCCCGAAGCCCGAAAACCTTTAGCACAGTCTACAGGCCATATTTATGAGGGGATTTTAATGTAACTTGATAGGATGACTCGTTTTGGAATAATTTCACTGTAACTTGGTAACTTTTGTTGATATACGTTAACTGTGAGGGCCACATACATTAACTGTGAGGTCATATTAACTCACCCCTCAGCTCTTTAATACAGTGTACACCTCATATTATTTTTATCATAAAACATAGCACACAGGGAACAGAAATGAACATATTCCCAATTATCACAATTCTTGTCTTATTTCATAATCCTTTCATAAACATTGAACATTATCCTTTTCATCAAACACAACACACAAGTTGAGCTACAGTGTCATTGACACTTTCATTGTACAGAACTTCTATACAACTTGCGCTAGAGGCCGTATTTATGTACCGATTTTACAAAATTTCTTGGGTACCTTTGTTATCACCATGGGGTTAGAATGAGTGTTTTTGGGGGGAGTCCAAAATTCTCGATGGCCGCTGGCAGCTATTTTGTACTGAAATTACTGCAATCAGTTTTTTGTACAGAACTTCTGTATGAAAGTTCTGATTTGAATAAATTTGTGTATGATTGTTTAGTAACATGGAATACATCACAAAAATACAGGATTTTTTCTTGTACAGAAATTATGCAAATTAGACGGACATTGATTTATTCAGTGCTACTTATACACAGTAAGTTCACATGTCAATACGGCTCAGGCTAGGGGCTGTTTTTATGAACCGATCTTGACCAAGCTTCTTGGGTACCTTTGTTATCACCTAGGGACGAGAACGAGTGTTTTGGGGTGCGATCCAAAATTCAAGATGGCTGCCAGTGGCCATTTTGTACCAAAATTAGGTACAATCAGTTTTTTGTACACAACTTCTATACGGCTCAGGCTAGAGGCCGTATTTATGAACCGATCTTTACGAAACGTCTTGGGTACCTTTGTTATCACCGTGGGATGAG
Organism: Pictodentalium vernedei; assembly: GCA_031216915.1. Lineage (NCBI taxonomy): Eukaryota > Metazoa > Mollusca > Scaphopoda > Dentaliida > Dentaliidae > Pictodentalium > Pictodentalium vernedei. The sequence continues at coordinate 41,582,776 of CM062292.1, read as the reverse complement.
AGCGAGTGTTTTTGGGTGCAGTTCGAAATTCAAGGTGGCCACTAGCAACCATTTTGTACCAAAATTAGTGCAATCAGTTTTTTGTACAGAACTTCTGCATGAAAGTTCTGATTTGAATAAATTTTTGTATCACAAAAAATACGGTATAATACAGGTTTTTTTCTCTTGCAGAAATTATGCAAATTAGATGACCTTTGATTTATTCAGTGCTACTAATACACTGTAAGTGCACATGTCAATATGCTAAGGCTGGAGGCTGTATTTATGAACCAATCTTCATGAAACTTCTTGGGTACCTTTGTTATCACCTTGGGATGAGAACAAGTGTTTTTGGGTGCGGCCCGATATTAAAGATGGCTGCCGGCTTTCACACTGTTGCTTACTGAGATGAAGTCACTTTACCATTACCAAGCTACCTACTAAATACCAAAGGGAAGATTTTTCAGCGCACTCTTATTACTTCAGCACCCATAATTCTGAAATATGGCATTAAAACCAATCACATACTAGTACTGCTTAAATCTATTTACATAATCAGAATACACCATCAGGGATGCATTAGCTCAGTAGGTAGAGGTGCAGACTGCAAGCCGAGAGATCCTCGGTTCGAATCCCACCTGCGGCAACAGCTTCGTGTCCTTGGGCAAGACACTTCACCCCCACTACCCATGTGGGGGCAAGGTATGCTGTGTACTAAGGCATACTGCATGTTCTTGGTGCACCTGTCTTCGAACAAGGCTAACCGTGCTTGTGTAGTATGCTCAGTGGTTCTCCTGGGGTACTCTAGTTTCCTCCATCCATAAACTGCCATGGTCACAATAAGCTGTTGTGCAGATAAATGTGACTTTAAACACCAATAAATAAATAATAAAAAGAACACACCACCTCATACCCGTTTCTCTCCTGTTTTCATTCTCCTTGGTATCCCTCAGTTTACCTCGGTGTTTAGTATGCCTGCCAGAAAAGGAGTGATTTCTTTTTCTAAAAGAGCAAAACAAGAAACAGTAATTTTTAACAGGTAGTAACAAAATAATTTTCATGAAGCGCACAATTTTATGTTAGCTAATAGCTGAAAAAACCTGGTGCCAGTAATAAACAGTGTAAAAATTTGTGGAATTTTTACACTATTTATTACTGGCACCAGGATAAGATAAGATAAATTGTTGTTTGTCATCAATACTTGATCAAGTTTCTGACAAAGCACATTATACTATTCCAATATGTTAGCTACTGTACATGTACATAAGCACACAATTTGATGTTAGTTTACCATTATACTGGTGCTTAGCCAGGATATCTAAGTTACATGTAGGGGCAAGAGTAATACATGTATCTAGTGGGAGTCATAAAGAATATGATGAACAGAATCACCTGAGCCACATAGCAGTGAGATAGGAGTGAGGACAAGAGGGTGTGTGACCCTCTCATCAGTGGAGGGGGTCTGGTGCACCCCCCTCCCCCCCCCCCCAAAAAAAAAAACAAAAAAAAAACAAAATTTGAAATTAAAGACAGTAAAACACAATTACCTTGACTCTGTGCTGCCTTGGACTGGTCACTTTCCGTGGATGGGCAATATTTCTGCGGATGCAATGATATTAGTTTTCAAACATTGTTTACAGCAATAATCAGCAAAAATTTAATTAATGAACCACAGGATACAATTCAGTGCTTCATTAATTAAAATTTTATTGATGATGATTTTCTATTACCTGGAAAAAACATGCATGGACATCATGCACTGCCCATGCAAGGATTATGATCAGCAACTGTACTGTATGTCTGTGTCACTGCTATGAGCAGGGACTAATCTAAATGGGTGGGTGTGTTTACAAATATTAATATTTTTTAACACCTGATAACAAAGTAATATAAGTTTATAAACAACCACACAATTGACTTTTAATTACAATACTCCTAATTCCTATTAAACATATAGGAATGTTTATTAATTTTGTAGAATTTTTACACTGTGTATGGAGCGTATTTGGGCCTGTATGTTTGTTAAAATTGCCCTTCCACTACGGAGGACTTTTTGAAATCAGTCTACACTGGATTGTGTGGTATTCCTATGTGTAAGACAGCTATTCATTGTAATAATATTCATGCATAAGTTCATGTTTTTGGTTTGTTTTAGGCCTGATAATCTACAGAAAAGCATGGGTGGCGGTGTATTCGGAGTATTCCATCGCTTGAGTGCAAGAAGGCTTTGCAATGCTATATATAGCATAAACCTTGTTGCACTCCAGTGACAAATTTATTAATTTTAATAACGTGGGTAAAATATCGGACATGAACCATTTAATTTTTTTTTTTTTTAACTCACTTCGACAAAGCCAAGCAGGGCATATCTAATCACTCTCCGTCCATTGTCCATCCGTCTGTCATCCATCAACACCATGTTTTGGTCAATTCAAGTTAAAGTTTGAGTGAGTAATGGTACCAAAGGGGTATTACATTTTTGTAATACATGCCCAGCCCCATAGGGACGGGGTGGGGTAAAATGCTCCCAAAATATTTTTAAAATCTTATGAACCAGTGGGTACAGTGACTTGATATTCGTTATGGAACTGCCTTTTGAGATGTAGAATCACGTGTGTTCAAACGTACTTTGTGAAGCATTATTTGGCTTTATAATGGCAGTGGTTAGATTTTTGGTACTACTCAAAATTTCCATTTTCCGAACCGATGGTCCGATTTGAATGAAATTCAGTATGTGGTAATATTGGGTCATAAATACTTGCCTCATGCAAAAAAAAAACCCAGCATCCCCATGGGAACCCCAGGAGTGAAAAATAGAAATGTTTTCAAACTCCCATGTTTCCCAAACCACATGGAACAGAGAACTGTTATGGTATGAAGCATCCTTAGGACCAGCAGAATTGAATGGTAAAAAAATGCCCTCTGTTGTTGTTAGAGAGTTCTGCAGAGGGCATCAGAATAATGTTGGCGCAGCATTTTTGCAAACATTTTAGAAAATCTTTTCTCAAGAACCAGTGTTCAGAATCTTTTGATATTTGGTGTACAGCATCCATAGAGGGGTCAGATACAAGTTTGTTAAAATGAAGCCCATTCATTCATAATTGGACTCAATGCAGGAGCCCAAATTTTATGGGGAATTTTCTTTAAAAATCTTCTTCAGAACCATGAGTCAGAATTTGTTTTAGGTTTGGTACCCTCATTGTTATGATGGTCAGATTCAAGATTGTTCAAACCAAGTCCATATGTTAATATTTGGGCTTCCTTTGGTAGTCCAAATTTTAAGTTAGGGCTATATGGGGAAGTTTTTTTAAAAATCTTTTTCTCCAGATCCACCAGTCAGAATGCTTTCGTATTTGGTATACAACATCTCTAAGGGGGGAGGGGGGGGGGATTCACATTTTGGGCTCGCTATGGTAGCCCAAATTTGAACTCAGTGCAATACACGTATGAGGAAATTTCTTTAAAATTTTGTTCTTCAGATCCACCAGTCAGAATGCTTTCATATTTGGTATACAGCATCTCTAAAGAGATCAGACTCAACTATGTTCAAATCGGGTGCCTGGGTTGATATTTGAGCTCCCTATAGGAGCCAGAATTGGCCAAGTAGCTGAAGAATTAGACAATTTTTATTCAGTACCCTCTAGAGGTGAAGAGTAATCTACATAGGTTGTATCAAGAGGCTTGAGAGGGGAGCTCCACATTTTACATCATGATCAACTAAAGAAAAGGCATGATGATTGGACTGTTTTTGTCACTCCTGAGGGGCTCAAAGATATGCAGTGTATCCTATGGAGATGGATTGCTTAATGTAGATTCATTCTTGGACTCTTATATCGTGTTCTTTTCTCTGTTTTTATCATGTTCTGTTCGAGGTGAGCGCTTCAGGCCCTGTGGGGCCTCTTGTTTATTTATTTATTGGGTTTTAACAACACTTTCGAAAGCCAGCAGCTACAAGTTTCTTCTCTCCTTGAACCAAGCGTCTCGCCCAACTGCAGCTCTCATGGTCCACTGAGTTTTTAGCTCACCTGACTTTCAGTCAGGGTGAGGTGTATTGATCACTCGCCGTCCGTCGTCCGTGAACTTGGTGCTTGCGTCTTCTACAAAACTGCTGAACCGATTAATCATTAGGTGAAATTTGAGATGCTTGTTTGTTATGACATTGCATTTTGATTTTGTTTAAATCAAGTTGCCCTGGCCCTCAGTAGGGCCATGCCCAAAAATTTTGCCTAAATCTTAAAAAATCTTCTCGTGAACCAGGAGTAGCAGAGATTTGATATGTGGTGTGCTGCTTCCTTTTGAGGTGTAGACTCAGTTGTGTTCAAGAGAAGTATGTGGGTCTTTATTTGCCTTCATTATTGGAGGGCAAGTATTTTCGCCCCGCCCAAAATTTCTGTTTTTCGAACCAAGAGGCTGATTTGAACCAAATTTAATTTGTGGGTTTATTTGATCATAAGTAATTAATTTATGCCCCAAAATATTTTCCCATCCCCCCATGGGAACGGCAGGAGCTAAAAATAGAACAAAATTAAAAACGCACATATCTCCAAAACTACATGGCACTGAGAATTCGTATTTGGTGTGAAACTTCCTTGGGACCAACAGAATGGAATGGTCTAAGCAAATTTCTGTCAGGTCTGTCATGGGGTACTTTTTCGGGACTTTGAAAAAATGCTTAGTCAGCATTCTGTAACACTGTGGGTAATGGAGAAAGCATTTAAGACTCTTCTTCACCCAATTCACTCCTCCAAAACCTTTCAAATTTCACATATACCATCTTTGGAAGATTTTTTTACACGTTTATTGAAATCAGATCCCTGGGTCCATATTTGGGCTCTCTATGGGAGTCCAAATGTTGAAATTAGTGCAGTATGAGGAATATTCTTTAAAAATCTTTTTCTTCAGACCCACCAATCAGAATCTTTTGATATTTGCTATGCACCATCATTAGGCGGGTGAGATTTAAGTTTCTTCAAGCCAAGCCTATATTTTTGCTCACCAGTGTTTCGCAAATTGCGAGAACGGTGATTTCATTCCTGTGATGTTCTTGCAAATGCTTGTTAAGAAGATCCATATTTACCATTCCCCCCAAAATATAAGCATTTTTTCATCGGATAAAATTTAATAAAATTAAATTAATTTTAGAGCTGAAACGATTAAAGGGTTTTCGTGATTGATTAATCGCATGGGTTAACCTTGGTTAACTGATTAATCACTTGCCCCAATAGGTAGCTGAATAATTGCTGTACCATTGACCATTTATATAATTAAAACTTTACTCAGCATAATGGACAAAACCGGGCAGCGCCATATACAAACATGTCCATTCAAATTTTATATTTTCAATTTTTGTCTTAAAACATATTTTATGACCCCTCATTGGAACAAGCTCATTGAGCTTGTTCCAATAAAGGGGGGGGGGGGGGGGGTCATAAGCTATGTTTTTGAGACAAACATTGAAAATCTTTAGTAATTCAAGAATTTCTTGTGCAAGTATCGTCTGCTACCTGCATTTGGTGAAGGGTTGAGAATGACCGTTTTTAGCTGATACAGTATAATCATCATGCAAGTGAACAAGTATTTTGGCACGTAACTGGCATGCATTTCTCTGTCTCATGCAATTGATGTGAGCCAGTGTAACAATGTTTGCCTGTTTTGGAGCAAGTTTGTTCCATAGTTAACCCATACAGGGTATTTTTTGTTTTTAAAAATTTGATTAGCAGTTTCCATCTTGGTTTCAAAAAGTGATGATAAATAGTGAATTTTAGCTTACCCAATATGAAAGAAAAATGGTTAGCAATTGGACATTTCTGTATAGCATTTTGCGATGTGAATCCAGCCATCAAATACCCTGCCATATAGTACCGTACTTCAAAAGTAACGGTTAACTGACCAATTACTTTTTATGTGTACCCGTACTATGTATGGTACACAGAATGCCGGCATCCGGGGTGACCATCTGTCATTCGTCCATCCTTTGTCCGTCCCTCCGTTCATCTGCACTCATAAATGACTACTTAGGGGGGCTAATTTTCGGTATAAACGAGGGTTAGGTGACTACCGCGATTTAGGTGGCTAGTCCCACAAGTAAATCCCAATTTTCTAAGGTGGGGTTTAGAGTTGGGGTGGGGTGGGGTTAGGGTCAGTAAAGGTTAGGGTTTGCTACTACCCCAAAAAATTTTTTCCCAAAAAGTTGTTTTAATAGAATGGACATGCATTTTATGATAATGTACCCTAAAAAAATAGCCATTTTCATTAGTCTAGGGTGGGGTTTAGACTAGAGGGTGGGGGGTGTAGGGTTAGGGTCAGTAAAATGTAGGGTCAGGGTTTGCTACCACCCCAAAAATTTTTCCCCAAATCACTTGTTTTAGTACAATGGACATGCATTTTATTATAGTCCCGTAAAAATAGTCACCTAAGTACCCATTTATTAGAATGTCCATCCGTCTGTCCATCCGGCGTCCGTATCCATTTCTTTGGCATTCGATAACTTGAAAAATACTGCTTGGTTTGTCAAGTTACTTTATATTTTTATTCAGGTTACTGATGGGCCGAGCTGTGTAGTTTTTGGTGTAAATCTGATAATTTAATCCTGAGATATTAACCCTTTATCCTTCAAATTGAAAATTCCTCCAATCCCTTTGGCATTCGATAACTTGAAAAATATTACTTGGATTGTCAAGTTACTTTATATTTTTGTTCAGGTTACTGATGTGCCGAGCTGTATAGTTTTTGGTGTAAATCTGATAATTTAATCCTGAGATATTAATCCTTTATCCTTCAAATTGAAAATTCCTCCAATCCCTTTGGCATTCGATAACTTGAAAAATATTGCTTGGATTGTCAAGTTACTTTATATTTGTGTTCAGGTGACTGATGTACCGAGCTGTATAGTTTTTAGTGTTAATCTGATAATTTGATCCCAAGATATTAACCCTTTATCCTTCAAATTGAAAATTCCTCCAATCCCTTTGGCATTCGATAACTTGAAAAATATTGCTTGGATTGTCAAGTTACTTTATATTTTTGTTCAGGTTACTGATGTGCTGAGCTGTATAGTTTTTGGTGTAAATCTGATAATTTAATCCTGAGATATTAACCCTTTATCCTTCAAATTGAAAATTCCTCCAATCCCTTTGGCATGAGATAACTCCAAAAATATCAATCCGATTGTCATGATACTTTATATATTTATTCAGGTTACTGGTGTGCTGTGCTGTATAGTTTTTTATGTAAATCTGATAATTTGATCCGGAGATATTAACCCTTTATCCGTCAAATTAGACACTCATCCAATCCATTTCTATATGTACCCATACCTTGTATGGTGTACATAATGTCGGCATCCGTGGTGGCCCTCCGTCATACAGCTTTCTACTAGTTGCGCGTATGGGTATACATCTGACGATTTCATCGGCCTATTTTTTTATCATTCAAGATATTGATCATTGGTTAGTCGATTAATCGGTTAACCGTATCAGATCTAATTAATTTCTATAAACATGATTACTGCAATAGCCTTTGATGTGGTGGTTCAACAATCTATGTATTTGAAGATAAGCATAATTCATGTGATTAAGACACATGTTGGAAATGGATCCCACAAAAATATATTTGTGAAGCCCTGACTCACTGTGGGAGCCTGAATTATAATTTAGTTCAAAATGAGGAATTTGCTTTAAAAGACTTTTTCAGATCCAGTAGTCGGACTGTTTTGATGTTTGGTGTGCAGCATCCTTACAGGGGGAGGGGTGGGGGGGGGATTCAAATTTGTTTACGCCAAGTCCCTGGGTTCATATTTGGGCTCACTGTGGGAGCCTGAATTATAACTTAGTTCAAAATGAGGAATATTCTTCAAAAGTATTCTTCACATTCAGCAGTCAGAATATTTTGATATATACAGTATCCTTAGGGAGGTGAGATATAAGTTTGTTAAAGCCAAGTCCCAGGGTTCATATTTGGGCTTCCTGTAGGAGCCCGAATTGTACAAAAATTTCTATTTTCCAAATTGAGAGGCTGATTTGAAGCAAATTTGATATGATGGGCTTATTGGGTTGTACATGTAAGTACCTAATTTATGCCAAAACATTTTCCGGTTGCCCTTGTGGGAACTGCAGGATCTAAATATAGAAAAAATTTAAAACGTCCATGTCTTAAAAACTACATGGCACTGAGAATTTTTATTTTGTGTGAAGCTTCCTTACGAACAGCCGAAAAGAATGGTAAAAAAAAAATTGCCATCAGTTTTATCATAGGGAAGTTTTCCAGGACTTATGCGGAGTCATCATTTTAGTAATGGGAAAAACATTAAAGAATCTTCTTCTCCCATACCACTGCTCCAAAGGCTTTCATATTTTGCATATAACATCTTTGGAAGATTTATTCACATGTTTGTTGAAATCAAATCCCTGGGTCCATATTTGGACTCTCTATGAGTAGATTAGTGCAATATGAGGAATATTTTTTAAAAATCTTCTTTTGATCCACTCTTCAGAATATTTTGATTTTTGGGATGCTGCATCCTTAGAGGGGAGAGATTCAAGTTTGTTCGAGCCAAGTCCCCAGGTTCATATTTGGGCTCCCTGTGGGAGTCCAAATTACAACTTAGTTCAATAAGAGGAATATTCTTTAAAATCCAGTAGTCAGAATCTTTTGATATTGGTATATAGTAGCATCCGTAGGGATGTGAGATTCAAATTTGTTCAAGCCAAGTCCTTGGGTTCATATTTGGGCTCTCTGTGGGAGCCTGAATTATAACTTAGTTCAGTATGAGGAATATTCTTTAAAAATCCTTTTTTTTGAGATCCACCGGTCAGAATCTTTTGATATTTTGTATAAGCTTTTCTTATGAGGGGCAGATGCAACTAAATGTTCAAATAAATTCCCTGGGTTGATATTTAGGCTACCATGTCAGGTGAATGCCATCAGGCCCTCTGGGGGCTCTTTGTTTTTTGTTTGACAACATTGCCCTGGCTCTTCTATCTATATTTTTCATTTTAAGTTAGTCACTACTTTTATGTAGGCTTCCCAAATTTGTTACTGCATGTCTGTCTGTCCTTCAGATGAAATGTTTTTTTGCCCCCGCCCCCCCCCCCCCCCACCCCCACACACACACAAATCTGGGCTGGCAAGTATTGAGTATTTTATCAAAAAAGTGGTACTCGAGTACTACAAGTACTGAGTACTTTGGACCCAGCCTATCACAAATATATTAAACATCAAAGAGTATATTATATACTTGAAACAAATACAGTACAGTGGCTGTGTACTGCTCACTTTCCATGGATGGGCAATATTTCCACGGATACAATAATATTTGATGCCAAACACTAACTATAGGTATAATCATCATAAATTTAATAAATAATGAAGCACCAGGTACAACCCCGTGCTTCAATTAAAATTTTATAGATGATGATTTTTATTGACTGGTAAACGCACGAGTGGACATCACTGTCCACGCGTGTATTACAACCCGTCCACAGCGACTGTACTGCAACTTGTCCTCTTTGTGAACATATTTTCTACAATTTCACTCCCTTTGACAGAATGCATGCCTGTGGGGATTAAAATCAAAATAGTGAAAGTGCACTTGTGGATATTTGCAGCACAAGCACAGCACTAATGAATCAATATTTGGTGATTTTAGGAATTTTAACAGTGTCATGAGACACCACAGTAGCAGGTACTGATCATTCTGTTGGAAAAATTCACTGTTTTATGACTTGAGGTGCCTTAACTGAGAAAACTTAGGCTTTTTCTTGCAAAGATTGCAAAATATCAAACACATCGGAAATGTGTTCAGAAGAAAGAATATGATTAAAAAATAATGGGAAATTCATGTCACCATCAATTTATTAAAAAATTAATATAGTTTTTTAGCTCACCTGAGCGAAGCTCAGTGGGAGCTTTACTGATCACATTCTGTCCGCCGTCCGTCCGGTGTTAACTTTACATTATTCAAATGTTGGGTAAATGTTTATTACCTAATGCCAATTCAGATTTGTTCAAATAAAGTTGCCCCCTTCTCCTGGGTGGCGCCACGCCCACCAAGGGGCACCAAAATCTTCTTCTCATCAACCAGTAGTAGCAGAGACTTGATATATGGTATGCAGCTTCCTTTTAAGGTGTAGATTTGGAGTTCTTTAAGAGAAGTTTGATGGGCTAAATTTGGCGTTGTTATGGGAGGGACAAAATTGTTGGCCCGCCAAAAATTTCTATTTTCCGAACCGAGAGGCTGGTTTGAAGCAAATTTATGTGAGGGCTTATTGGGTCATAAGTACCTAATTTATGCCGAATTTTCTTTTTCTGTAGCCCCTTGGGAACCGCAGGAGCTAAAAATAGAAAAAAAGTAAAACGCCATATCTCCAAAACTGCATGGCACTGAGAATTTTTATTTGGTGTGAAGCTTCCTTAGGACCAACAGAAAGGATTGGTCGAAAAATATTGCTATCGGTTTTTTCATAGGGTACAGTTTCGGGACTTTGAAAACACTTTTTAACACTGTAGGCAATGGGAAAAACATTAAAAAATCTTCTTCTCTAGATTCAGCAGGCCGAATCTTTTGATATTTGGTATGCAACATTGTAGGGTGGATCTGATTCGAGTTTGTTCAAATCCGCCCCATGGGTTTATATTTGGGCTCAGTATAGGAGCCCGAATTCAAACTTAGTGCATTTCAGGCAAATTTCTTAAAAAATCTTCTTCACCAGATTCAGCTGGCAGAATCTTTTGATATTTGGTATGCAACATTGTAGGGTGGATCTGATTCAAATTTGTTCAAATCGGCCCCCCTGGATTCATATTTGGGCTCACTATAGAAGCATTTCAGGCAAATTTCTATAAAAATCTTCTCCAGATCCAGCAGGCAGAATCTTTTGATATTTGATATGCAACATTGTGGGGTGGATCTGATTCAAGTTTGTTCAAATCGGCCCACTGGGTTCATATTTGGGCTCAGTATAGGAGCCCAAATTTGAACTTAGTGCATTTCAGGCAAATGTCTTTGAAAATCTTCTCCTCAAGATCCAGCAGCAGAATCTTTTGATATTGGGTATGCAGCATGCTTAGGGGGGTGAGATTCAAGTTGTTCAAGCCAAGTCCCCGGGTTCATATTTGGGCTCACTGTGGTAACCCGAATTATAACTTAGTTCAAAATGAGGAATTTTCTTTAAAAAACTTCTTCAGATCCAGCAGCCAGAATGTTTCGATATTTGGTATGCAGCATCCATAGGGGGGTGAGATTCAAGTTTGTTCAAGCCATGTCCCTAGGTCCATAGTTGGGCTCACTGTGGGAGCTCGAATGATAACTTAGTTCAAAATGACGAATTTTCTTGAAAAATATTCTTCAGATCCAACAGTCAGAATGTTTTGATATTTGGTATGCAGCATCCTTAGGGGGGTGAGATTCAAGTTTGTTCAAGTTATGTCCCTAGGTCGATATTTGGGCTCACTGTGGGAGCTTGAATTGTAACTTAGTTCGAAATGAGGAATTTTCTTAAAAAATCTTCTTCAGATCCAGCAGATGAATGCTTTTGATATTTTTTATGCAGCATCCTTAGGAGGCAAGATTCAAGTTTGTTCAAGCCATATCCCTAGGTCCATGTTTGGGCTCACTGTGGGAGCTCAAATTGTAACTTAGTTCAAAATGAGGAATTTTCTTCTTCTTCAGATTCGGCAGTCAGAATGTTTTGATATTTGGTGTGCGGCATCCTTAAGGGGGTGAGATTCAAGTTTGTTAAAGCCAAGTCCCTGGGTTCATATATGGGCTCCCTGTGGGAGCCCGAATTATAACTCAGTTCAGTATGAGGAATATTCTTTAAAAATCATTTTTTTTAGATCCACTTGTCAGAATCTTTGGATATTTGGTATCAGCTTTTCTTAGGATGAGTAGATGCAACTTGTTGAAATCAATTCTCTGGGTTGATATTTAGGCTACCATGTCATGTGGGCACCCTTAGACCCCCTGGGTCCTCTTGTTTTAATAAAAACTGCATACAGGTAGGTTTGGGGGGCACATCCAGGGCTATAATTTATCCCATCACTAGGTAAAAGAATATTTGACATCAGTTTGTTGAGATGAAATGGCACTTTCTATTGATATTGGTGAATTATATAGCCTCAGCCAGGGCTTATAAGAATCTGAGAATCGATTCCCGTAGAGATCCGTGCAACAAAACCAGTTAGAAACCATGTAGCTTCTCGTAACATTGCAATTAGGATTCACATGAAAAGAACTGAGTCAGTTTAACCCTTTACCTAACACAAAGGCAGCAAATTAACCAATACAACACTAACATGACCTGGCAATAAAATTTGTACAAATATGGCTGTCATTGGAACCAGCTCTCATCAGCCGGTTCCAGTAACATCCATAATTATTACGCTTGATGAATATTGTTTATTTTTTGCTCACCTGACTGTAAGTCAGGGGGCGCTTAAATGATGACTTTCTGTCAGTCGACCATCCGTCCGTCCTGTCCGGCATGAACTTTACATTATCAACCTCTCCTCATAAACAACTGAGCTGAATTGAACCAAATTTGATATTCATGTTCCTTATATATGAATTCCAGTTTGTTCAAATAACGTTGCCACACCCACAGGGGGGCCCAAGCATTTCTCTGATAGCACGCATAAATTGTTTTCCAAAATTGAAAAAAATCTTCTCCAGAACCATGTATAAGAATCTTTTGATAATTGGTATAAAGCATCTCTAGGGGTGGGGGAGGGGGGATGGGTTCAGGTTTGTTCAAATCGAGCCCCTGAGTTAATATTTGGGCTCCCTATGGGCACCCAAATATCAACAGTGCAACATCAGGAAATTTCTTTGAAAACCTTCTTCAGATCCACCAGTCAGAATGCTTTCATATTTGGAATGCAACATCTCTAGTGGGGGAAGGGGGGGGGGGGGGTGGTTTGAAGTTTGTTTGAATCGGGTCTCTGGCTTAATATTTGGTCTATCTATTGAAGCCCAAAGTTTAACTTAGTGCAGTATGAGGAAATTTCTTTAAAACTCTATTTTTTCAGATCCACCTGTCAGAATCCTTTCATATTTGGCTTACAACATCTCTAAGGGGGTCAGATTCATGTTTGTTCAAGCCAAATCTATGGGTTAATATTTGGGCTCATTATGGGAGTGCAAATTAACTCAAAGCAACATGAGAACATTTCTTTAAAAATCTTTTTCTTCAGACCCACTAGTTTAATGCTTTAATATTTGGTGTACAACATCTCTGGGAAGGTCAGATGTAAATTTGTTCCAGTTTGGTTCCTGCCAGACAGAACCCTTTCATATTTGGTATCGCAGGAATGGGAGGGGGGTGCAGATTTGAGTTTGTCCATTTCAGGTCTGTGGCTTAATATTTGGGCAGGGGTGGGTTAGGTTCGAGGTTGTTCATAAATGTTCAAACCCATTCCTTAGAGCTTTTCCATAAAATTTGCCTTTCAGGCTGCAGTGACACAACAACCCTTGGAAGTGTGGCAGTACTTGTCTACAGCTGTCAGAATTGGAAGCAATCAGGACGATCTATGCTAATAATCATCTGACATGGACACTAGAATTATGAATAATTTCATAACATTATTCCTATGTAGTGTCCATGAACCTTGACTAACTGAATCTAACCCAAAATACTTCTCTGAACCACCTTGTCAGGTGAGCGATTAAGGCCCGTGGGGGGAGGGGGGTGGGGTGGGAGTAAAAATCAGTAGTTGGTGTTGTAAAAATTAAAAAGCTGCATTGGGTAAAGGGTTAACATGTATTATCAGTATGCAACAGGGGTTCAATCATACTGACCTAATAGGATCCTGGCCCATAGCAGGTCTGAATTCTCGGAACTATTTCCGCAAGAATGCAAATGGATTCTCCCAAATTTAGAGGAACTATAAGCCCTGCACAACCCCAATTTTGAAACAAAATTGACATATTGTTTCATGGTGGTGGAGCACTATTTATCTTGCTGAATGATTAATTAAAACAGATTTTGTGAAAAGGTTTTGTGTGCTGATGCAGATTTTAGTTTTATTTTGGGATTTGGGTAGTTTCAAAGAAAGCTGTCTCCTAACTTATTAGGTAACAGAGTAGAAATTCTGTCGGAGGCAATAACAGTTTTTAAGCCTATTTGACACAGATTGGACAGTTCTCTTCAAAAGAACAAATTTCCCATGTTTTTTACTAGACAGAAGCCAAAAGTTGAATTCTATTGCAGAAATGACTCTTTCATCACATGAAAGAGGTAAATGTATCTTTGGTAGGGTTGGGTTTGCTCATAGATATAACTGTTGTAAATATTTTAATTAGATTTACCTGCCTCTAAAAGTTGCGCTCGGAAATTATGTAATTCCCAAAACTAAGCAGTCTTGGGAAAATATATTGTTTCAATAAACATTTGAAGAAGTCTGCTGACATTTTGCATTGCTGTTGAATGTTCCAGATGAACAAAGAGGATGATTTGAGGACTTTTAGAACCTAAAAATTTGTTTGACTATTGGTGTGTTTTGTTTGGGAATTCCCTGAGAAATATGAACATGTGACCAGCACTTCCCTTTCTGTTAGTTTTTCTTTTATTTGTTGCATGACCCATGTTTAAAAATCAGAAAAAGGTTGTCTGAAGGGCTATACTTGACAAAAAATATTTGAATGTTAAATTTAAAATGATGCGACCATATTTTTTCTCCTGAACGTTATAATTGTCGTTTATGGGAAAATATTTAGTACTGTGAAACGTATTCATGTTTGGCTGAAATTAAACAATTGCAGGAATTCGACTGAATAAACCAAAATGTTTTTGGAGTAATGGTTGCAGAAAGAAATATTTCAATATGTTGGATACTTTGGGGTTCCTTCTTACGCCTTGCGTATTGTCATATTACATCAAGTGTATTTGGAGTATCGCTTGTGTCTCGGAATGGAAGAGGTCGTTTTAAAACGTTGATGTTTATCAGTTGTCTGAATTGATTATTATGGACAATGTAAAACTACATTTGAAAAACAAGTTTCGACATGTTTCAACAATGACGGCTTCATAATATTGACAAACCCTTGAACATGCAACGGGTAGCTGGAAAAATGACGTCGCTTTGAGCAATTTTTTAATTATGTACATAAAGAATATTCGTAAAAGGATCAAATAGAAAGCTTTGTCTGAAGGAATTCTCTTCAAACCGGATAAGGTCTCTCTGGAAACGATGTTCAAAATTATGAAGAATGTTTTATCGATTCATATAACACAGGTCGTGCGCCAACTAATGCATCCCATTGATTGCTGTACAAAAAGAACTGTGCGAGGAAAAACCTTTAACATAAACAACAAGAAGTATTACAAAACTAAAAACATCCTTCAAGAAAAAGTGTTTCATCTACGCAGATGTTGTGAACACCCTTCCTCACAGATGCAGTATATATATACAAAACCCGCTACGTTTGGATCATTTACCACACAATAGCCGATCCTACTACGTACTTCATTTCTTGATAAAAACGACAAACCTGGTTTGTTAGCTTCGTGAGCTTGATCACTGGTGGGAGTGGGGCGGGGCGGGGTGGGCTTTGCGGGAAAACAATTTAGTCCTTACAATGATGCTACGCAAGCTTTTTTTTTAATTAACGATGACAGGTCGAAGATTTAATGGTTCTTTTAATTTAGAATTGGTTAAATTATATTCACCTTTTACTATTTTGGCTATTTCGATATTAATTTTATTGTATGTTAAAGTGAAAGGAATGATGGACGACCTTCTTTCGCATTCTCCCTGTGATATGTTCATACCAAATGACCAGAGGGTTTGAAGCGTATTGATCCAAAAGCTTCACGTTGTTTTCTAAATTAAACCGTTTCTTCTAATGTGCCTTTAATTGGTGATTGATAAACAGAATGGGTTAATCGTCGAAAGAATGGCCAGGAACGTTAAACTGTTGTGCTTCTGGGGAATCAACATTATGTTTTATATCCTGTTTGTGTCCAGTAGCACGTTCTCGGAAATGATTTTAATTTTGACCAACACACTACTTCCGACAACGTTTACAAGTGATAAGGTAAATAATATTCGTTGAATCACAATGGAGGGTGCCCCGGATCTGATAATGATTTTTCGTTTGTTCTGAAGAAAATTCCCTCTTTCTTTTCAGGCATAAAAGTATGCAATCTACAACGATGCGTTTTGCAATTCAATACCGCGCCACAATAATACTGTATCGGTCTGTTGGGTTCCATTTTCAGTGGTTGGAAATCAGTAATAGAGTAGAATAAGCCTCGGTGAAATTTACCTTATCATTTGAATTGCGGTGGAAACGAATAATCTGTGATTTGATTAAACCTTTAAATGTATGTTGAGGATGAACTGATTTTGTGTGCAACAATTGATGTGAATCACTTGGTTTAAAATATACTTTATAATCTAAATGGCCGGATGGCTGGAATTGCTTGCCTTTATACACGGTCACATTGAGAAAATCAACATAATTTTCACCGATATTAGCTTCTAATTTAATGTTTGGATCATGATTGTCTAACTTTTCTAAACATTCATCAAAATCTTCTTTTGAATGTTCCCAAATAATAAAAATGTCATCTAAATATCTGAGATATACGAGTGGATGCCTTGTACATTTGCTTTAGGCATTTTCCTCCCATCCCGCTACATAAATGCTTGCAAAATTAGGACTGAATCTTTTGCCCATAGGACAACCAATTATTAGTAAAAGATATTCTCCATTGAATTGAAAGTCATTACCTTTTAAACTCAGCTCTAAAAGATCCAAACTTTCTTCATTCGGGCGTTTTGCATCATATTGTCATTTTTAACGGATTTAACACCTTTATCAGTATCAATGTTCGTATACGTGCTGTCGAGCCAGGATTGCATTTTTCAATATTTTCAATTTAGAAATTTTGGACCGGAAGTCCAGTGTGTTTGTTAGATAGTTCGGATGTCTGTTTGCTATAGGTTTCAGATGATAATCAATTAGTTCCGTGATCGCATAAGATTCCGAGTTACAATCTTAGACAAAATGCCTCCCGGGTAGAGTTAAGTCATCCGTCCATGAAAAAACGGTCCTTGTTGATCTTTGGTAGTATGCAAAATTGTCTTGTTTGAGCACTGAGCCTAGCTGTTAAATATTTTGACTGTTTTTTTGGTAATGTGACCTTCGTGGAGGAGAAATTTTAAGATATTATTGAATTTTTGGATATTACTCAGCCAAATAAGTGAATCTATTTTCTTATAATGTTTAGTATTGCTGAGTTGTCTCATTGCTTCCTTTATAAAATTATCCAGAGATAGAACGACCGCAGACCCACCTTTGTCGGCTGGTTTAATTACTAATTTCTTATTTTTTGGAAGTTTGTTTAGGGCTCTCCGTTCACCAGTTGTTAAATTGTCTTGATGGAAGAGTATGTTCATGTTGAACACCTTTTGGTGGATTCGTTTGTTAGCCTCAATAATTTCTGGATCTTCTTCACAATCAGGATGTGACCCATCAGATCATTCTGTAAAAGAAACTTTCCGACCGCTTGAGTTTCTAAAGCGATCTGCTATTTTCATTTGTCTAAGAAAATTACAGTTATACGATGACACATTTATCTGATTACCAGCTTTAGGCTTTGGTGCTTGTACAAAAGTTAAACAGCGATCTAAAAGAGACTTATTTTGGGTTGTTAGGTCACTGGTGCCAGACAGGTTAACTACATTAGTTCCTAACCCCGCATCTGTTAGGCTGTTGTTACCTTTGCCTTTCCTTAGTTTAAATCTAGATGGTTCAACCAGTGATCGTACATAATATTGGCGGTTCTCGTGGTCCAATGTATTAAATCCTGGGCAACATCAAACCTCTGCTTCAACAACTTTTGGTATCACGTTGACGTCCTTCATTTTCCGAATGGTTTTAGTGATGATGCTCAAGGTTCTCCTGTCAGCCAAAGGAAATTTTTTGGTGCGTGCGTGCGTGTATTGAAGGAAATTATGTTTTACGATAATTTAAATATTGATTTGTGATCACCGGTCGTGAATCTAACCGTTGACAATCCCGCCTGGTATGCTGGGGGTCCAACACCTAAACCTCTGGACTATTGTACACCGACAAAAACAATGGCTGGAATCCAGGTTTTTAGATGATGTTCTCATGAATACTTGGTTCACTTTCCTCACGGTATCTACATTAAAGTGTGAAACGCTCTGGCTACAGTACGACAAATGTGCTGTAGTTAGCCCCAGATGAAGACTGACACGGGCTTGTGTGTGTTTATTGAATGGTACAGTCATCCTTTCGAAGAATTCGTAATGTTGATTTCTGATCCCTTAACGGGAATCAAACCGCCAGCAATCTCGCCTGGCATCCAGAAGTGTGTGTTTCTACGTTGCACCGCCACTCAAAGTAGCTTGGACAGATAAGTAACATAAATCTTTTTCACTACAATGTTTACAGAGATGACGACATGCGTACAATGCTTAATATGTGCCTTCCTGTCAGACTCATTTTATTTCTACAGAAATACTTGTTCTGTATCGACAAAGATAGAACAATCCAATATAGCAGTTGAATTAAAAATTTTGAAGAGAAGACGCTTTTAAACGTTTGAATTAAAATTCACCATAATAACATAAAGGGGTTAATATATACATAATAATAATAATTTATAATACTAAAATACACAAAGTTCTCTTGGGCTTAGCAAGGAAAAATATTAATTCGTCATTCCGTTTTGTTGCTAATGGAATGCCTGTTGAAAGACATGTGTTTTTCATACTTAGTTTAAATGAATTGGGTTATAGCGAAAACGGCACCGTGCGAAAACGGCACCGGCCAAAACGTCACCAAGCGAGCGAAAACGGCACCAATTGTGGCGAAAACGGCACCAATTGTACTGGCGAAAACGGCACCATGGGTTAGCGAAAATGTCACCAGTTCGGATGGCGAAAACGTCACCATTATTTAATTAATTTCATTCTGCCATTTTCTATGCTTTGTTTTGAAACTGAGTATTTAAGCTTGCGGGTGCATTTTAAGTTCTTTAACTAACTAGCAAGGGATTTCTTGCCGAAGAAAATTAAGGATACCCAAATGGTTTTGGACGCCAGTTCACATCTCAACTGGGATGACCATGTTGAGAGTCGCTGCGTTCAGCTCAAGGTCAAGTATCGGATGGAACCACCTCTAATCATCTCTGACCCTCCCAGCTGCAATTTTGGTACTTTTAAACCTGACGTGTACCACTGTCATAAACGTTCTCCTAGTAGACCCATTTGGGGCACTCTAGATTTCCCAATATTTATTTCCATAGCGGACAGACAGACGTGCAGACAGACACACCTACATTTTCAATTATCTAAACTATATTTGAAAATATTCGTATGTCTGTCTGTATGTCTGTCTGCGCGCTATAGAAATGAATATGGGCCAATTCAGTGTGACCAAAATGAGTCTACTAGGGGTACTTTGTATGGCGGAGGACGTCGTAAGGTTTGAAATTTCAAACTAACTGAAGAAGGGGGGGATCAAAAAAAACATTTTGTCGCTCCAAAATGCGATTTGAATGACGGACACCCTTTGGACACTCTGTCGTAAAAATACCCCGGAAGTGGGGTGGTGGGGCGGGGAAGGGGGGCAACACTAACACACTCTTACAATTAGTCACTTTTAAACCTGGGCAACGCCGGGTCACCCTGCTAGTTATATAGATATACTTAGAGCATTGACTCAAAGTGTTTATTGACCAATGTTATAAATAAATTTCAATGCAAAACTGATCACAAAAAACCTGTGATTGTTGAACCAGCGGTGCTCATTTTCAGTTTTTTTCCATTCATATTCATGTTACAGCAAAAGTTTTCTACAAACACATGTTTAACCTTTACCCAACGTGAATAACAGACGACACTAGCAAAAAACAAAACTTAACTTATGACCCCCATTGGAACGACTTCATCGGCTCGATCCAATGAGAGGTCGTGATCGATGTTTTTAAGACATAAACTGGAAACATGAAAAAATGGACTACTTTGGTGCATAGCGTCGGTCTATTCTTGCCGTTACGTTGGGTAAAGAGTTAAACAATACTGCATGTCATGCGCGGAATTTTGATGATGCATAATTATGCATGGATATTATATTTTGCCAGTGTGTTTTGTAAGTGCTTCGAAACACGTGAATTGTTTTATAGTGTTAGTAACAGGATCTTTTTGTGTTTATCGGTCAGCCTCTTTAAAAATGAGGTATCTTTTTATTTCAGAAAAGGGTCAAATGCTTTGATCAGTTGTGAATAACACAACAATGGATAAACAATACTAGGATCATTTCAAAATTATAGTTTGATGAATGGTCATGATTAGCCACTGTGCATATGTATGTGACCTTGAACACCAATAAGTAAATAAATAAATAAATAAATAAATAAATAAATAAATAAATAAATAAATAAATAAATAAATAAATAGTTTGATGGCCTCTTTGAAGAGCGCGAGGTAGCCCAAGATAGTGTCTCGTGACACACTAGCTGATCTGAAGTCTTAGAATGTGTTCTTTTCTGGAAAGCAGATTTTTCCTATTTCATTTAAATGCAAAGTCTCTAATTTGAGGCCATCTTAGCTCATTGCGGCATGGGTTCCATCGAAACATATTAGTTTAACGAGTTATCTCACAAAATAATTTGAGAAACCGGGAAGGTTTCTAAATTTTGCTTTTCGTTTAACATGCACATTGTATGAGCGTGTGTCATTTCTGCATTCTACAACCTCCCCATCCCTCAGGCGAACTGTACATCAATGGGACACCTGACTTCACTCTATTCTAATCTTGATTGTATCAGGTTTATAAATTACAGATTCCTTACAGTTACTTGCTACTGCACGGTGGTTGTCGCCAGATATAATTACAAGTGTCATGCTTCCGACACAAAATGGCCCGAGGTGTCAACAGTGTCATTGTTTGTTCTTCTATTTAGAGACGATATTTAATGACCGAGGTCCCATTTTGTCCCACTATGTTCCGGGTGGAGTAAATTGAGGATAAAACCACCGGTCAGTGGCAAGCAACAGTTTAGTGCGGTTGAAGGAACGTGCATTAACGGCCTGCAATACATCTTAGTACCCAAAGCCATCATCCCCACGAGGGTAATCAGGATTCATGTTAATAACTAACAGCACCTCAAATCCCCACAGCAGTGTTGTTGAACACCCATAGAAAGAGCCCAAGCCACGCTTATGCGCACGGAGGAATTGGTCCCAAAACTGATTGGTTTTCTGAGTGTTTGTTAACCCTCAGAAAATCAACTAGATATGAGACCCATTCATCAGAGCGTATCTACGTTAACAGGATGTTTTACTCGATATGAGTATATTTATTTTTTATACTAAACTGATTGCCCACCTCAAGATCATTCATCTAAAACATTCAAAACGTTATTCTCCTGCTGGTCCATTATTTATGTAAGAAGCGGAATGTTGATCTGACTATATTTTAAAAGCTGCAGACAAGCATACAAGCATGTCCATTTGGTAGAAATAAAGATATTTGTTCTATCCTCCTTGTTCTTGGTTTCACAGTAATAACAATTGTCCAGTGACAAAATAGCTTTACAGAAGAAAGAGGCAAAAATGGATTCCAACCTGGTCTTCGATTTCCTCCGTTTTAATTTTTGAGCAAACTGTTTGGGTGGGGTATGTGCGCACATCTGTTCGCAGTCATGGGGTGGGGATTGGGGTTTGGGATGTAATCGAAACCTATAACATTAATCGAGTCTGAAGCCTGAACTCTGGTCGATTCTGGAACTGTGGCGATTGTAGGTCGAACGTGGTCTCTCAATGTGCAACAAGACACGGTCCCGTGTAACACACTGAGAGACCATGCTCGAGTATTATCAAATCATTGAACGCCTTTAAACCGAGAAGAGAGTATGATGAACCACTATAGACGAGAATTTCTGATATTGTTCAAGTTGCTGCTGGACCTTTATGGGGAGGTGGATACAAGGTATGATGCCACCACCCCTCAATATTTTTTGGAGGACGCGGCCCCCACCCCACGACCACTTTAGTCTGCGTCCCGTCCACCACATTGCCAACGACCACATTGTACACTGCGACGAAGGGATTAAAAAGTAAATACTTCACTAAGTATATTCTCGGTGGGTTGGAACCACGCTGGGTTTTCTTTTCTTCGTCCAAGTGCTCCAGCAAAGCCACTTTGCTTGAATTATGTGAGTATATCCGTGTTTGCAAGCGTTTTAGCAAATGGTTAGCTAAATGTGCACTTTAGCACGACCCAATACCTCACTGAGACGTGAGTGTTATACTGGTTTATGTCTATACACATTTCAGCACGGATCACAGACAGGACATTTTGTGGTCAGTTGTTCTGTGTTCAAAATGTTTTTTTTTCTTCAAATTACGGGAATAATGCACAATCTTTGAGCTTGAAACTTGACATTAATTCTTTTTTGTTCATACTGTTAACCTGTGCAATATGAAAACTTATCAGAATTTCGTCTTATAACACACGATCCGAGATGCCAAAATTTCAAAGTCAATTTCCCACAAAAATGAAAAACGTGACAGAACATTACAGTACTCAGGCGACGCCATGAGCATTTTTACAGAAGCCCACGCGTAAGGTCCATGACGTTGGACAGTGTTACGGCTACCATACTAAAGGTTGTTCCATCGGGATCGACTTTCAGTTGGCGAATCATCAAGCGGAGTATCAAAATTACGTCTTGGAATCAGGTTTTCGGTGCTGGGCCCACTATCCAAATTATAGGTACCTTAATTATGTCGCGTGGTGGGACCCATATATACAGATTTGGAACCATGTCATATTACGGAGTCCACTATTAATATTGCTAGATTGTGTTGTTTTTGTTGTAAGATACATTGAACTCCAAAGATGCAAGAGATAGTTTGAAGCTCTGTCATTTACTGCTACCTACGCTTACCCCAACACAGTAAAAATACAAATACTCAGTTCCTGGGATACCCAGCAATATACAGGTGCTTGGTCGGTAAATTACTGTGTTGCAATAAAAGTGTTTATTACACGCCTATGACTTTTCCTCCAGCTCCAAATTTAAAATCGGTACGGAACACGTCTTCCAAGCGAATTTCCATTGACGGACTATTTTTCCATCTAGCTTTCCATCAAAAGAACTAAACTCCGCTCATTTTCGTAATAATTATGCACAACGGCTAATCGCGACCGTGACAGTTTTACGGGTGAAGGAAGCCAGAGTACCCGAAGAGAACCACCGAACATCGACGAGCAACAGTCAGCTCCTCAATATTCTAACTCTGTTCTACCTCCGCTAATGTAGGGTTACAGTCATTGAAGACAGATATGCACTATCGACATGCAGTACGCCTTAGTACACGGCGTCATCGTGTTCCCATGTAGGCAACCTGGATAAGGTGCCCTGCCCAAGACACAACGCGCGTCGTCCCGAACGGGGATCGAACTCAGGACCTCCAGCATAGAAGCGCAACAGTCTGTCACTGAGCCATCGCGCTCCCCCGTTGTCTTATAGATTATTCTGGGGCTAAGTGCATACCCACTGAGTTGCTTTTAACCTCTTCACGAACCGTTTTTTTTTTCTTCAGCGAGGAAGTAGAATTACTACTTTACTCTGTATATTGTTGATCATTGTAAAGCTATTCAATTGCTCGTATCTTTATGCCTTTACTGGTTCATCTTCGAACTTATGCCACGTTATGGATGACGACATCTGAAAAGAATCACCTTTTGTAGGTTTCTAAATATAATATTTTTACTCCTCTTATAAGATACAGTATTGTGTTTACAGAAGCGGTCTTTTTGGAAATAAGATTGTTATCTGGTTGCGGCACACATAAGCCAGAGGGTCGAGCTATCTTGAATAAAATACTGCAGAACTAAGACCGTATCAAGATGACAGCTTAATTTTACGATTTGCTGTTTAAAAGTGTATACAGTTTTTATGATCTTTCTCACTCGGGCTAAAGACGAAAAGTGAGGTATATGACACACCCCGAAAACCGATTTATCAAGAACTCCATCTGCGTATGTAATTAGAAAATAAATCAGCGAAATCGCAATAAACGTGATAACTTTAATAGAGAGGAATATCAGTAGGAGCTTGTAACGCCAATTAGTGCTTATCTGGTCTGAAACAACGATCTTGCCTTATAAGCTTCAAACAAACGACAATCATTCATCAGATAGTTGCATCTAAGCACTTAATTCTACGAACTGCACCTCAGAAGAAATCAGCGACAGTACTTGTCTTTTTCAAATTTCTCGGATGCCATAGAATTAAGAAAGGACGCTGGTTTTGTATACAATGGCATGGCGGGGGTTCGAACCCACGCCGAGTGGGGTTCCTTCGGCACCAACCGCCTAGCGAAACTATACTGAACCACGCACACCACTCGGCCACCGACAGACCCCAGCATAGGCAGCAGAAACTCTCTCCGCGTGGGTTCGAACCCCCCGCCTTGCCATTGTAAACGACAATCATTTAGCTATCCATCTAATTGTATGGTCATTAGTGTCGATAATATCCCATTTAAACGTAGCGCACGTGTAGTGTCTAGTGTTGTACGGACAGCCTCATTTTTTGTCAGTGGACGACCGAAAGCAGGATACCACGAAATAACCTACAATATAATTTTAAATTAAGACAGATCTATAGCGGCCTAGTTCAAGAGAAGCAATTAAAATGGGAATTAATGCCCTTGGGATCGAATAGGAGTCGGGTGTTTTTGGACAAACAATCATTCCTATATCAAGGCGTGTAAGACTGTGGATCGTTGGAGAGGGGCTGAGGATGTACCATGATATACGTTAGATGTGGTGTCGCGTCGGGGCGAACGTACAGGTACGTTGTAATGTACGGGGAGCCACAGAGGTCATATTGAGAGCAGTAACAGTCGCGGGACAAGTAGGTGGCCATATATGAGTGTAAGATCAGAAGTTGGAAGTACGAGTTCCGGGATCTCACGAATGTTGGGATTTGGATAGGCGGTAGTACCTGTTGTAGATGGCAAGCCATACATAAATAGAGTTCGCTTTGCCTGTATGAACATTAGTCTGAGGTAACTAGACGGAAATGGGTAACCATAAGTAGTGGCTGTTAGACCAAAGGCGTCCAGTAAACACTTAGTGATAATATGTTAGTGGCCGTGCGACGGCAGTGGTAGAGTGACATTCCGTTACATGTAAGAGTAAGTGCGCCCATTAAAGTGACAATACGTTAGTAAACATGTGATGACAGTGGTAAAGTGAAGTTACAATATGTTCGTGAAAAGGCCACCAAAGTCCAAAGACACTGCAGTGAGCAGAGAAGGTCAAAACCAGCGACAAGAAAGACGCAGCCAGCGGCAAGGCGAAAGCAGCCAGCGACAACAGAAAACACAAGCCCGCAAAATGCCTCAAAAACTGTATGGGAGGGGTGTGATTGACATTCTATGCTTTATTCAAGGTTTCATGAAAGTACCAAGTTCCTATATTTTGTCTACATGCATTAAAATTGTTTTTTTCAGTGAACCTCTGTTGATTATGATTTTTGATTTAAAGTCACTGACCCATTCAGGATAAGAACCACCCCAACAAAAACAAAACTGGCGTGTTCGACACACGCTCACCCACGGACAGGCGACACTCCTTGTGGGTGGCCAAGCATTCTGTATGCTACGTTGCACGGGGAACAGTAGCGCAGGAGTAAAGAGGGAACTCGTTGGCGACGGACTGCTGCCTGCGCGTGCAAATATATGGTACGATTTGGAGGTTCCCCCTTGCGAGGTTGAGGGTGGATACTCCATTCTATAGAAGATGCAAAATGTACTGAGGCGCACATCTATGACCTCGTACCCGGGGTATGTTCAGAACATCACAAAACATGGTCGGAAAGGAAAACACCCAAAGGGGCATCGTGGGAGGTCAGTCGAGGTATGTGGAAGACGTGGGCGTAATGGGGGACGGTACAGGAGTAAACGACAGATTAGGAACTCGGGTCGGTTAAAATGTGACCATTCTCCAGCCGACAAAATCTGGAAGACGGCGGTTACAGTGGGACGGGCCGTACACTGTGATGAAAATAATATGGGCAACGGTTACTACTGAGTGGACATAGACAGATGACTGGTTTACCACGCAAGTTTTTTTTTGCGGAGGTTCCAAAATATAAAGACACTGAACCCATGCTATTTGTTGGGGGAGGTACACTAGGCCAGGGGTAGCCGCGAGAGGTGGCCGAGGTTGTCACACATTGGAATCATAAAGGAAGAGTTAGGAGGGCCCTGAGTCTTGGAGAGGGACACCCAATGAAAGAGTGGCAGGAGTCAGAGCGTTGCATCTGAGGCAGCGAACTCTGGCATTAGAGGCATCACCTGCGGACCTGTAGGTATTGGGCGTGAAGACGAGTGTGATCCTTGGTGAAACACGAGCTCAAGGAATATTTCCTGATGGAAGAGACGGGGGGGGGGGGGGGGGTCGCTAGGGAATAGTAAGGGCCCCACAACTATGACTGTGACTGATAAATTGTGAGTATATCGGTGTAATAGCAGAACAAGTTGTGGGATAGTCCTAGGGGAGAAATTAAGGGGTGAGTGTATGTGAATGCTATCCTCGTATTTGTAACAACTGAGAGCTTTTCCTCGGTAGGGGTTTGTCAATTTAATCGCTTAATTTTACGCTTTTCGTGGTTAAAAGTGCACTAATGTATTTTTATAATGTTTCTCACTCGGGCTAAAGGCAAAAAGGTAAGTATATGGCAGACCCGAGGACCTAATTCTGAAGTACGTCATGTGTGTATGTAATAAGATAACAAATCAGTGAATATGCAATAAACGTGATAACTTTAGCGATTATTTGGCCTGAAACAACAATCTTGCTTTATAAGCATCAAACAAAAGACACTCTGTTAGCCATCCAAGGTAACCAGTCATCTAATTATATGGTCGACAATATCATATTTATGCGTAGCTCACGTAGCTCACATGTTGTATGTACAGCGGTTTGACACAGTGTGACATACGTCACGCGCGGATTCAGGCGAAACTCCAACGACCACCTTCGGTTTCCCACAGAGCGACAAGTGGGAATGCACTACGGACCTCCGAAAAAAACAGCTCCTTTCCAATAGTTCTGAGAGTGCCGCATACCCAAGATTGGACACGACAATAAAAGCGAAATTGAGAGGTAATGGGTTTGTTATAGCCGGCCGATAGTTGAGGGTTAACACCTGTTTTCATCAACAGTAAACACATTTCTACAATACACAACCTTGGTGTTGTTAATGTGATATATTCAATGAATAATAACTTGCAGAAAAGTATATTTTGGAATTATTAAAAAAAACTGAACTTCGGTGAATTAAAGTTTGTCCCTGGATTATCCAGCTGCTTCTCCTTGTCATTTTTAAACTGTTACTTCAAAATGGAGTGAGGAAACGGCGTTAGCCGTGTTAAAGTGAAGATTTCAGAGCATTATCGCAAAAAAGCGTATGTTGCTGAAACATGGCATGAATAGATGTATATAACATATCGATTAAATGAGTTTTATAATGAGCAAATCAACATAGTGTTCATTACATTGCTCAGTTATTAATTTTCATCTCCCCAGTGAATGCTTTAGAAACCACAAGAAGGCACATATAAGCACATATCGGCACATAAAGTATGTGCCTATGTGCCAGGGCACATTGTGTAACATTGTGTCTTTTCACATAAGCACATATGACAAAAAGGGATTCTCCAATAGGTATCCTCGATAGGTATCCTCAAATAATACAATGCCAGGTCATAGGTATCCTCAAATACCTGTATGTGACTATGTGCTAGGGCACGTTGTGTCACATTGTGCCTTTTCACATAAGCATATATAAGCACATATCGGCACATAAAGCATGTGCCTTTGTGCTAGGGCACATTGTGTCACATTGTGCCTTTTCACATAAGCACATATGACAAAAAAGGGATTCTCTAGTAGGTATCCTCGAATAAAACAATACCGGGTCATAGGTATCCTCAAATACCCGTATGTGCCTATGTGCTAGGGCACATTGTGTCACATTGTGCCTTTTCACATAAGCACATATCGGCACATAAAGCATGTGCCTATGTGCTAGGGCACATTGTGTCACATTGTGCCTTTTCACATAAGCACATACGACCAAAAAGAGATTCCCTAGGATATGGCCATTGGATATAGAGGCGGTGAGAATCGGATACAACTGCGTTGTAATAAAGGGAGATAACTCTGTACGATTAAGTAGAGGTTATGGGAAATCAAGCAATCTGATTGGTTAGTTATATAAATGATCTAGATAAATGAAACAACAAGCGTACTTGGAATAGGGTCATAACTAACAAGAATAGACCAGAATAGCTAAATATAGTAATAATAAGGTAAGCTGTTCCAACTAATAGGCTATTCTACACTACAGGAGTATACTCTAGAACAAGGGAACATGGCCAGATAGACGAAAACTATTGTATATATAGATAGAAGCAGAGAATTCTGAAAGAATTCGAAAGAGTAAAAATTATCGGATTGTTTGTGGTAATTAAATGAGGATTCTGGGAAAATTACACTTCTACAAAGGAATACCCCCTTCCCCTCCGGTACCCCCTTGGTACTATATCACTACGTGCTACAGCGATAAATTGCGGAATCAAGTCAATTTCGGTGATTTGGAGGGATTGTCGGGTTATTTGTGGTAATTCTACGAATCGGGAAATTACTCTTCTACAAAGAAACATACCCTACGAACATACCCCTGTCTTGTTAGAAGGTTTTGGGTCACATAGCAACCACGTGCTACCATAGAAACCAAGATGGCGGCCTCCAGTACACAAAATGGCCGACGGAAACACGCATCACCCTAACAACACGCGCTGCGCATGCGCACTCACACCACGTATCACTATGGAGATGACGTCACAAGATGGCCGCTCACGCGGGTTACCAGGACAACACAACATGACGTCACCAGGTCACGTGGCTATGACGTCACATATGAGATCCCCCATGATATCCCCCCAATAAGGCCCGTTTACCTCATCTCCTACTACTGTCCCATCCCCGCACACTAACATCTGGGGTGCTTATCATCAATAACACCATCAGTGGCGTCTTGTCCCATCAGGCCCCTGGGATTCCCATATACGTGATTCATATGCGATTGGGAGCCTTCTAAGGTCCAAGGCTCAAGGAGTTGGAATCTCCTACAATTGGCACCGATAGGCACGTGTCATTTCAGATATTCGTGTGCGCATGCGCGCGATACCCCACATATCACCAGGACAATGATGTCGGAAGGTGGCAGGATACTATATCACCAATAAAAAGCAAGGGTGTGGCTTTACTACTGAACTTGCGCGATAATGGTTTGGTTTGATAATCATTATTAGATTGTTGGTGTTTTATGAAACTTTGTTGGGGGAGCGGTGGCTCAGTTGGTAGAGGTGCAGGCTACAAGCCTAGAGGTCCTCAGTTCGAATCCCACCTGCGGCAACCGCGTTGTGTCCTTGGGCAAGACACTTCACCCCCACTACCCAAGTGGGGGCACGTTGACGCTGTGTACTAAGGCGTACTGCACGTCGATGGTGCACCTGTCTTCAACCGATGCTAACACTGCTTGTGTGGAGTTGGTATGTTGGGGAGCTGACAGTTGCTCGCCGTTGCTCGGTGGTTCTCTCCGCGTACTCCGGCTTCCTCCGCCCGTAAAACTGTCACGGTCATGGTTAGCCATTGTGCAGAAATATGTGACCTTATACACCAATAAATAAATAAATATGACACTTTGTTAGCTGATGACATATTGCGTCGAAGATAGTTTTACATGTGGAGGAAGCAAGAATACACGCAGAGTACCACCGAGCAGAGGCGAGTAACTATCATTTCCCCAACGTACTAATCCCACAAGAGCAGGGATAGCATTTATTGTAGCTATTAATACTATCAACGTGCGATACGCCCCAGCACATGGCGCACCCGTGCTCCCAAGCGAGCAACTGGGATTAAGTGCTTTGCCCAAGAACATGACGCAAGTTACGCCGGCCAGTCATCAAACTCACAACCTTCCCGTCTCAAAATCAACGCTCTAACCACTGAACAACCGCGATCCCGATAGTCATGACTGAACATCACGTGTCGCATTACTTGCAGATTACTTTATTTTCCATACTGACAAAATGACACAAATTGTAACAATAATGGGAGATTGTTGTAACAAAAGTGGTGAGCTGGGGGGGGGGGGGGGTGGTTGTTACAAAAATGGGCAATGGTTGTAACAAAAGTTGTGAGTTCATTTTGTAACAGAAGTGGTTGATTTTGTAATAATAGTGGTGAGCTGTAACAAAAGTGGGAAAGTGGGCAAATGTTATAACAAAAGTAGTGAGCTGTAACAAAAGTGGTTGTTGTGACAAAAGTGGTTGCGACAAACAGGTTTTAAACAATCCTATAAGTAATTTTCAGTGATTTTAAAACACCCATTAGTAACTAACACAAATTTATGTGAGCGGCAAATTACAAACTAAATCGCTTCCGACCAAATATCATTGATAAATATGAGTGTAGTAATCATGAAAGAAAAGATCATTTCATT
The DNA here is from genome assembly GCA_031216915.1 of Pictodentalium vernedei. Classification (NCBI taxonomy): domain Eukaryota; kingdom Metazoa; phylum Mollusca; class Scaphopoda; order Dentaliida; family Dentaliidae; genus Pictodentalium; species Pictodentalium vernedei. Next base: position 41,552,228 of record CM062292.1, on the reverse strand, counting down.
TTTACGCGATGTCATTACAAGACTTACAGATTATTTTCGCCAGATTGAAATTTGCGACTAGAATGGGTTTCCTGTCAAATTAGAGGTCAGTATTTTACTGTATGATCCTTTAGCGATCTATCTTATCTTACAGTACAACCGCCGTGGACTGGTCACTTTTCTCTGGTGGGCAATATTTCAACGGACGCAATAATTTTAGTGAACATTTAATTAATGAAGCACCGGGTACAAATGTTCTTATGGTGAGCTTTATTACCTGGTAAACTCATGTGTGGACATCACTGATTTAGTATATAGGGTACAATCGCCGTGGTCGTAATCCACATGGGCAGTTCCTTCCAGTTAGGGATCATATGGCTCGAACTGAGGGATAATGACTTTGTTTAGAGTAACAGTCAATTAATTAAGGTTTACATTATGTAAAGTGAGAACGTTTTTATGAAACGTATTTAAATGCAATATTTGAATCATAATAGTCTCACGATGAAATGACGAACCTGAGACCAATGCTGAGGAGCCCTGAATTTGTCTTTTCTTGTATTGTAATTTTCCGTAAAATGATTGACGGTGGTCTACGCGTGCACTGAACAAACTTGTTACAAGCTAAATGGCTTCTTCGTATCATATACACTCTCCCAGCTTATCACTTGTGATTCATCGCCGTGTGGTACTGATCAAGCTTCTTCCTGTTAGGGGGCTTACGCCTCGAAATAAGGGATAATAGCTTGGTTTAAATTAATGGTCAAGCAAATAAGGCTTACATTTTATGAAGCGAGAATGTTTTATGAAAGGTACTTAAATGAAATATTTGTAATCCAACAGTTTCACGTCGCAATCTTGAACCGGGCACCAATGTTGGGAGCCCTGCAGTTGTTTTTTATTGAATCATTTTTTCTGTAATATACCTGACGATGGTCTGTGCGTCCTGGGTCAAACTGGTCCCAAGGTAAATGGCTTCATTTATATATGTACCTTCTCCCAGCTTACCACTTGTGACACAATACTGGAGAGAACTCGTCGAGTGAAACGAGAATATTTTATGAAAAGTGTTTGCAAAATTTGAATCCCAAGAGTCTCACGTTGAAACGATGAACATGGGTTTAATGCCGGGGAGCCCTGCAGTTTTGTTGTCTTCAATAGTATTTTTCTGTAATATGACTGACTGTAATTAGAGTTTACATTTTGTAAAGTCAGAATGTTTTATGGAACGTATTCAAATACAATATTTGAATCCCAATAGACTCACGATTGAAATGATGAACCTCGGGGTGCTGGAGTTGTTTTTTTTCTTAAAGTGTGTTTTCTGTTAAAGGATTGACTGCGGTCCGCGCATTCATAGAACAAACTTGCCACAAGGTAAATTGCTTTTTATTTACATGTACTTTGTCACAACTTATTACGTGTGACACCCCACCAGAGGACACCCCGCGAGCTCCTTCCAGTTAGTAACCACATGCCTTGAACTAAGGCATAACGACTAGGCTTAAAGTAACGTTGACGTAAATAAGGTTTACATTTTGTGAAAGCAAATTGTTTAATGGACCTATCGGAATGCAATATTTAAATCCCAATAGTGTCACGTTGAAATGATGAACCCGGGATCAATGCTGGGGAGCCCAGCAGTTGTTTTTTCGTCGTGATTTGTATTTTGTTGTCATATGCCTGACAGTAGTCTGCGCGTACATAGACAACAAACTTGCCACAATGCAAATGACTTCTTTATATACATGTACCTTCTCCGAGCTTATCACTTGTGATACCACACCGGATGGTACTCGTGGAGCTCCTTTCTGTTAGGGGTCGCATGCCTTGATAACATGTCTCGAACTAAGTGATAATGCCTTGGTCTAACGTAGCGGTCAGGTAAATAAGGTTTACAATCTGTAGAGTGAGAATGTTTTATGAAACGTATTTAAATGCAATATTTAAATCCCAATAGTCTCGTGATGCAATGATGAACCTGGGATCAATGTCGAGCAGTTGTTCTTTCTTGAATTGTATATTTGTTTGCAGTATGGCTGATCGTGGTCTGCGTGTACATTGATCGAACTTGCTACAAGGTAAATTGCTTCTTTATAGGAAACCCAAGCGGGCCGTCGGCCCGCTAAGGGTTCCACATACCCAGTCAGATAAATGTGTTCCAGAACAGAATTATCTATAGCCGTCAATGTGATTTTTTGAATTTGACAGTAAATTTCAGTGAAACAATCACGTAACTTCCGGTGTCGAATTGCCCATGCAATTGCAATTAGCCTAGCCCCCCTCTGAGAATCAAACGTTTTTTTGTTGCAACCTAATTCGCCTCAAAGCTTTGCGTGATATATACATATCTACACTTCAAGGGTAACCAAGGCCTTCTCATCCGAGAACCGCGACAAATCAGCGGCCGGCCAAAGTGTTATTATTTTACTCGAATTATGTCCTTCTGGAGGTTTGTCAGTATGCTCAGACGATGATTTCGTTATTTCACATTGAACTATCCTGATTTCGTTGCAGCTTGTCTGCCAGTGATAACCTCAATCGTAAAAAAACGCACATGTAACCGATAATGTTACATATAATTGTTGTTATATTGGTGCGATTGTATACAGATATGCATTGACACGTATCTCCTGAAATATCAAGACGAACAGAAACCCAGTTTTTGAATTATCTGAATGTTAAGGTGTTGTGAATGTAAGGAAAAGTTTGCTTGAAAAAATACGGACGTTTCGTCTGCAAGCCGAGCCGTCCGCTTACAATTTTACCCATTTCGTCCGCCAGCAATTTTGCTCAAATTTGTCGCCTTGCAATTTTACCCAATTCGTTCGCCAAGGGTTTGAATATCATAAAAACATGGAATATAAAATTAATGATATTTATTCAGTATCAAACGAAATAATGATATTTATTCAGTACACAAGATTCACAAGATAATAACAGCATAGCATGGGAAATATGTTTCAATGAATAATTGCAAAATTATAAGATTATGTTACGGAACTTAATATAACAGGTTTTGATGCATTTCTTAATATAATTATAACACGTTTGGATGTGTTTCTTAATATTATTAATTTCTGTAATACACTTGCTAATAATTTTGCGATTATTCATTGTAAGGCGCCGGTGATGCACTTCCCAGAATAATTGCAAAATTATAAGATTATGTTGCGGAACTCAATTTTCCATAAGTTTTGATTCGTGTCTTAATATAATTAATTCTTATAATACATTTGCTAATAATTTTGCGATTATTCATTGTAAAGAGCCGGTGGCGCACTTCGATGAATAATTGCAAAATTATAAGGTTATGTTGCGAACTTAATATAAAATAAATTTTGTTGCGTTTCTTAATACAATTAATTCTTATAATACTTCTGCTAATAATTTTGCAAGTATTCACTGTAAAACGCCGGTGGCACTCTTCAATGAATAATTGCACAATTACAAGGGTATGTTGTGGAACTTAATATAACATACATATACTTTAAGAACTTTTGTGTAATAATATAATTATTATAGGTAATCCATTGAATGAACACTATAGAGAGCCGCGTTAAACAGTGTCGGAATTAGTTAGATGGCTGAGTAGTTTCTTTTGTTCTGACATTTCTGTTTTCCGAATTCCGTACAAGTATATAAAAAATAAGATATATTACAACAGATAATATACAATAAAGTATACAATAAAATTATTATGTAAATAAATAAATAAATTAAAAATGCTTCAAAATACAATACTTATATACTTTCCCCCAGCGAACGAGTTTCGGACGAGTTGGCTAAAATTGCAGCGGACGACTTGGGTCAAATAGCAGCAGTCGATTTGGAAGCGGACGAAATGGGTGTAATTCGAAAAAGTGATACTGACAGGTTGCTTTCAGTCCCGTTAGAAATCAAAACAAAGTAATAATGTCTTACTTTTTAGTGCCATCTGTATTCTGAACAGTGCTTCGTAGTTTCGAACACAAAAAATGGAAAATAATAACCTGTTTGGATATTTACCGCCATTTGAAAATGGCATGTCATCTTTATTCCGGAGCTGGAGGTATCTTCAGCCCGGGGAACACTTGGCCCAGGAAAGATTCATCCAAAAGAAAAGCAGTACACATCATTCTGTTAGGATATTTTAGATACGCCACGATATTCGTTTTAACTCCTAAAAATAATTCTTATATTTATTGAACAAAATATTAATATAATGTACATGGTCGAGCAATTATCTCTGCAGTAAATTCGCATTCGATGTGTTCTGTAATAATTAATGTCTCTCATCTGCGCGAATGGTATCCAGTCACTTCGGCCCAAGTCATTTCGGCCTCTGGTCACTTCGACCTCAAAGTCATTTCGGTCCTAGTCACTTCGACCCCTTGGTCATTTCGGCACCATTTTGAGTGTAGAGATCTATAAAGATCAGTGCATAGTTTAAGTCTATAAATAACGGGTAATTACCTTTATTAAGTAATGTTCAGTAATTTGTATTTACACAGTGTACAAAAAAGTTATACATGACATTAAAAATTATCCATGTGTTCAGTTTTACATACATTTAAGATGCTATCTATGTAAGTAAGAGAAATATGTTTACTTTGAAATTTTGCAAACTATATGCAGTCATCTCATTCATTCATATTATTATGCACAATTCCTAGTCACCTTCCAGTTCGAGGTTCCTTCTTTTTCCTTTCTTTTTTCTAAAACAAGCATCAAACTGTGATTTCAATACTACCATAAATATGTCCACATTTTCTAAAACACAGAGCAGAATTCTTGTAGTTATGCGCAATTCCTAGTCACCATCCGGTTCGAGGTCTGACCCCAGCACCCCACTTCCAATGCGCACACTCAAACCAAATAACATTACTGACCCTGGCTTCCGACTCTCGTAGATTCATTAGCAAATAAAATTAGTCTGGTCGCAAGGGATTTCAAATACCACATTGTCCATGTGCACCTTCGGCGTGCTGAAACTTTTTATTCATTTGTTCATCATGAAACAAAATCTACTAGGCATGAAGGAATACCCTATATCATATGTATACCTGAATATCTATTTGAGGTATAAATGTTTAAAAACAATTAAATAGAAAAATGTTAAAATTCAAACGATATTTAAAAATATTTATAGAGGCCGAAATGACTTGGTATATTGGTGCAGAATTGACCTGAGGCCGTAATGACTGGGACCGAAATGACTTAGGGGGCCAAAGTGAATGGAATTCGTGAGAACTGCATCCAAACTGTCCTCCAACAATTTGACCCAAACTTGATACTAATCTAACCGAAACCATCCTCTGGTAATTTGCCCAAAACCGTCCTCCAGAATAGGGGTGAATGATTCTTACTGATTTATTTATTGGGGTTTAATGACACTTCAGCAACCAGGGTCACTTCATATTGGACAGTTTTACAGGTGGGAAAAGCTAGAGAGAACCAGCGAGCAATGACAAACAACTAACGCACAAACAGCACACAAGCTGGGTTAGCATTGATTGAAGACAAGTGTACGATTGGCATGCAGTATGCCTTGGTACACAATGCCACAACGTAGGCAATGGGAATGAAGTGTATTGCCCAAGGAAACAAAGTGGTTGCCGCAGGTAGGATTCGATCGGTGACCCTTTGGCTTGCAGTCTGCACCTCTAACTACAGAGCCCTTTAGTACCAGTTAAAACATGTTGTAGAATGACCACAGAAAATAATGGGAAGCAGACTGTTTCTGAAGAAAGGAGGGGTTGTATATTTTGATTCGAGATTGTCATTTTATGGTACACAGAAAATAATGGGAAACAGACTGTTTTTGAAGAGAGGAGGGATTGTATATCAATTCGGGATTGTCCTTTTCTGGTACACAGCAAATAATGGGAAGCAGCCTGCTTCTGAAGAGAGGAGGGATTGTATATCGATTTGGTATTGTGCTTTTCTGGTACACAGAAAATAATGGGAGGCAGACTGTTTCAGAAGTGAGGAGGGATTGTATATATATTCGGGATTGTCCTTTTCTGGTACACAGAAAATAATGGGAAGCAGACTGTTTCTTAAGAGAGGAGGGATTGTATATCCATTAAGGTGTGAACTGTATGAATACATTCCATGCTCACAGGGATGGTCTCTATCTGAAGAGAGGAAATAATTTGAGAGACTACCGAGGACTGTTATTAAGTCCGAATTCGTCTTTTAAAAACGTACCCATTCTCAGTTTGTGATGACGAGAATGTGTTTCAGAGAAAAGGAATGGAAATAATTCTTGCACAATATTATATTGTTTATACATTACATAAGAACAGAGTAGAAAAACATTTACCACTCCCAAAAGCAAATTGAAACGAGAAATAATATGTACCCTAACTTATCAGTTGTACTACCGATGGCACCTCCTTCGGAAAGTAAAGGGAACGCGTTTCGAATCGATCAGATCAATAAAATATTCAGCATTATTTAACGATAGAAAGATATAGATGTCTTTTGCTCGACAAGAAGTACTTTCGAATGAATAAATTGCTGGACATATTGGATCTGACTCTCATCACCGTATTCATGAGTTTGAGTGCTGCTCAAATGGTTCCACTGTTGACCGTGCCCACCATTTCCCAGCTATGCTGTTGATGGGGGGCGTTCCTCTCGCGACCGGACTCTTGAGCACGGTCTTGGGTAAAAAATATTGCTGAATACCGAGAATTACGAAAAGATCAAAATGTTGGCCGAAGTGAAAAACGATTCCATAAGCGACATGATATCCACTTTCTAGAAGATGGAAGGATTTCCGATCAAGAGTATTGCTATATTCTAGATGAAAAGGATAAATCCGGCTTGTTAAAATAAGGAATAAGAATAAAGTCTCCTCCGATTCTTAAGGTGGAGATGAAACATATTCTGATGAAAAAGTAAAGAAGAAGCCAGGGAATATTTTCCTCAACTGTTGGGAAAAACAAAGATCCTGAAATAGAGACAGTTTTAAAACCAAAATAATGATCTTATAAATATAAAGTAATAATAATAAAAAATAACAGAGAAAAATGTATTGTGTAAAATATAAGAAATATACAGACACTGATAGATTGTGAAGAGTGCAACCCTTGAAATAATAGGCAGATGCGTCATGACACTTGTCTTAGTGTGCGATTTGACTACAGCTCAATTCATCAAAAAAAGTGGTGGAGTGGTCAACTGACTCAACCATAATCTTCCCTTCAAAATTCATGTGCCAGGATATTAATTCACAGGATCTGGCACGAAACTGAACAAGAGAATGAATAAGGATCTGACGCTAAAAGCGCCGAGCAAATCCATCAATAGAGTGGATCGAGCTGCCTACAGTTAAGATCTCTGTTATATGAAGCATCCCGACACGAAGACTCGAAATACGTGTGAAACAAGAACATTTTGAGAGATTTAAAAAATATGGTCAATTCCATGATGAGAGAGAAATCCGAAAGTTCACTAGTCAGTAAGCTCATCAGCACAAAACGTCGACTAGGAACGGGATAGAAAAAAGCAATTCACTAATGCATTAGCGAACGAACTGCACAATCCCATAGTGAACAGATTTCGACGGAGAAGATTATTCCTCAAAGTAAGGAATCATTTGTGGGCAGCCAATCTGGTGGACATGCATTCAATCGTTGTCGAGATATGACAGAGTCATGAAATATCTCTTGAGGTCGTAGACGTGTATTCGGAATACGGATGGATGAGAGCATTAACAAATAAATCTGGAACGAGTGTGGCCGAAGCTTTGGAAAATGTCTTCAGTCCTTCGTGAAAAACCTGTGAAATTATGGGTGGATAAAGTTCGAGAATTTTACAACGTTCACGTCCATCGACTCGTCGACATCCATTCCACAGAGAGGAAAGTGAGCGTGGTTTAGTTTAAACATTATTTTATTTCATAGATAAATACAAGTGCACAAGATATGAAGTAACATGATTTAACAAAAGCTAATGAAATGTGGATTCAGAAGCAAGCCGTGATTGAACGATGGAATAGAATCAGGAAAGAAAAAAAATTCCAGATATTTCATGGCCAACTCTACTAAGAAATCCTTGAACGTCTTAGATGATTTTGTCGGTGACTATAGCAACATGCGTCACAGTTCCAGCAAGTTGACACCTGTGGAAGCTAGTGATCCGGGAAGCAAAAAACGTCTACGCGAATCTCTATCTTTTGAAGATGGCGGCGATGACAAAACGACCGAAATATACCTTGGGCGATCGAGTGAGAACATAGAAGTGAAAAAAAAAAAAACGTTTTAAAAGGGGTACCTAAGTGGACGGACGAAATCTAGGTCTGGTTCTAGTGTTTCTACAACGATCCCATCAGTTACACGATGGAAGCATTAGGCGGTGAAGAAATAATGAGAACATTTCATGAGCTCCAATTGCAAAAGACCGCATTTAAAAAAACTAAACCAGGAAAAGAACATTTTTTGTCACATATATATAATAAATAAGAGAAAAAAATATAAAAAAAATAATTAAAATTAGGGTGAAGGAAAAAGAAAGACGAACATATTAGGTAAAACGAACGGTATAACAAGGTACGTAAGTTTTCAAGCGTACGAAGTACACGATTATTTACCCGTGGTCGAAACTAGTCTCAATAACTAGGGATAAATAAGAGTCAATAAAAAATGCAATATCTCTTTCTCCAGTCCGAGTGAAAGTTATCTCCAGAAAGAAGGATGTTTGATGAAAAAGGATGGTAGCGACTACGCCGACGATGACGTCATCGTTTTTACTCATAACAGCATCGTGCATCTTTTCAACAGTACATCGCGTATACTTTCAGGTCAAGAGATAGAAACTGTGTTTCGTCTCGGTCAGACAACCACCATGTAAGGACTCTTAAAACATCACAACAATTTTTCCAAATCAAAAGGACACATTGTTGGATCGCCGAAGTTTATTACAAAACCGTCTACGTATTAAAACACAATCACAAGCTAATTCATAAAATGATGATGATGTCATCGCGAGAACTGCTGCAATGCATGCTGGAAAGGTGCATCTAAGCAAGTTGTCGTGGTTCCTCCCACACGTACTATACCCAACGACGAGGAAGGAATGAAACTCTTCATGCTCATCAAACCATAAAACAGATTACCGGTGGGATTCAGTATGAGACAGTGTGACGTAGCAAACGTTCCAACGCCGACTAAGTTTGATTGGAGATTGTTTGTGATATCTTCTTCGGGAAGACCGAGTTTCATCATAGTGGGATTTCAGACAAACAGAATCGGATCTCGAGAAAACAAATACGTCTTTATTCGCTCATTGCAACTTGAGAAACGTGAAGGTGTTTCTCTAGTCCACGAGATATCCATTAATTACAACGCCCCATTTGAGAGGAACGATTTTTCTAGGATGTTCGGAGGTGCCGCAGACTTCAAATCAAAATAGATGAATTGATAAGCAATCCAAACATAACGACCACTGAATACAAACGCCATATGCCCTGTTCGTGTTCGATGTCAGCAAACAGGGCTACAATTCCGTTCAGGACATTATAATCCAGATTCAGTTCGACAGGAACGTACCTTGGCGAACCGAAGCTTTCACATTCATTCCCGTCAGAGTGTTGACGCTTCAATCAGATAAAAGTAAAATGTCTTCCATTTCAATAACTTAAAAAAATCTTTAAAAAACATAAAAAATAAATCAAAACAACTTTAAAATAAAATGGGAAGAAAACTTTAAAAAAACTTAAAAAGACAAAAAAACTTTTAAAAAACTTAAACATAAAAAGGAAAGTTTGAGAAACAGTAGAATTATTCAATAATATTAAAGTTGTTCACACTTCCTTATTTCTTTTGTTTTCCGTCAAGTATTTCACGTGTTCAACTCGATGAAAAAGTGTATACATGTTTTATACATTCAAAGGATCGCATTCGATCAATACAGATGCTACAGTAGAAGTACAGTACGTGGAGAGTGTATTATCACTAAATCACCCGCAGAGTGGAGATTCCACCCAAGCAATAATTGCGAATTTGTTGCAAAGCACAACCACAACCAGCACCAGCAATGTTTCAGCCAATGGACCTCCGGGTTAAACCCGGAGGTCCAATGGCTGAAACATTGCTTGTGTTTTTTGTCGATATGAACAAAATTTGAAAGTTATAGCTTGGGTGATAACCCCACTCCGTGGGTGATTTACTTACAATCCACTCTCGACGTACTGTAGCTTCGTGATTAGTAGTCTTTGTCTTTAAATTAGTTTTATCTCACTCTTCGATTCTCAAAGAAGTTCCGAATTTGGTCGAATTGGAATATCGATCCTTCATCTTCTCGAATTTATATCTATCGTGTGTCCTATGCCATTCACCACCACGTTTACGACGGCTCTATTCTCCCAGTCGGTAGAAGACAGACTCTGTCGAAGGATGCGTCCTTCTGTCGGCATCGGATATTCTATCTGACCGTGTAGCATTCCATTTCCGAAGGACCATTCCGATTTGCGAGAAACTATTTTATTTTTCCATGACGTAAATCATAGTGCAGGCCTCCGCTTGGTTCGTGTGGTGTGAGCGAATGCGTTAAAAGATATTTAGCCGAACTAAGTTAATCGCTTGCTGGTAAGGCAGCATCATTCGATCTGCCATTTCGTGGCTTTGAAAACAAAAGCTGGTACGCTAGGCTTTCTCGCACAAAATTTATGGGCACATTGACTGTATTCTTTGGCGGTTCAATATTTATTAAATTAAAAAAAATATAATTATATAAGATGGCTTTCTGATTTAAAGTTGACGCGACATATACGTGAGATGGTAAAAGCAAATCTTAAAAAAGCCAATAATATTGAAGACATCCACGTACACGTACATGGAAAACTAAATGTTCGTGCTTTTGTGTCCCATCATTTAGATATATTATTCAAATATAAGTATCGAGGTATACATTGTTCAGGTCTATCAAAACACTGCTGTAATAAACCAATGCCACATATGGTGCGCTACTTCTTGGTGTGGAGTCTCATTTGGTGATCATTTAATGGCAAAAGATTTATTCACAAGAAGTTTCTGGAGATTCATTTTTATTACCAGACATGTAGAATCTTAGCTGAACTGAAATTTGCACTCCCACGGGATAGCGCATGGCATAGACGTGTTAATGCATAAAACAGACGAGCATTTCAAACACTGTGTAATGAATTTGTTACATAGGTTAACACCGACAGCTTTAACAAATGTGATTATAAGGATGGTCCTGATACTCTTTATCAGGAGAGGCAATATTACAACCACCATTTAACCATTCACCCTCCAAGTAGATTATTTGATAACACAGTTAGCTTTATGCACAAATATTGGCATGGACACACACGCACAACGTTTCATAAGACAGAGACACGCCTTTATCATTGATAACTTGGACAACCTTTATCATTGATGACTCGAAAAGATTTATGACAGCAGGAATCGAAATAATTAAAGTCTTTAAAAGAAGGTATGTTTTGACTCTAGGTGTTAATTAGAAGGTGTAAATCAATACAACCCGATGTATATAACTTCGGGCAATTATCTCGTAGAATAAATAATATAGAAAAGGTTGTTGTTTTATTAAACACCATTAATAAACGAATCAGGTTAGTAGTACCCGAAACTAGAAGCGTCAAGTTTTCTACAAGTACGAAACAAAATATTAGCTTTATATGATAAGAAGTAGTTTAACCCTTTACCCAAATCAGACGATTTCAAAATTTATTATTTTAAATATCATGTTTTAAAATTTTTTCCAAAAATTTCAACAAAACCATATCATGTGACCACTGTTTGGAACGAGCTCTACGAGCTCGTTCCCAAGAGGGGTCACATGACATGGTTTTGTTGAAAATCTTCAAAAAATAATATTTTTTCAGCTGCTGAATTTGCATATTACGAGGGCGGATGTGGGCGATTCGTTGGGTAAAGGGTTAAGCCATGAACGTATCACGGAGCTACAGCATTAAAGCCACTCCCACGTTCATTGGAATTATTGCGCAGTCAGGTAGATACATCCGAGAAGTAGTTGATTGGAAATCCTACGAATTAATTGAAATCTACCCAATTTGGGGACGAGGAATGTGGGATAACTGTAACTTCAGGTTATGCTCAGCCAACATTTAACCCACATCCCAATGAATATATATCAGCACTTGTCAGTTTTTCTTTTCAAAACGTCAGACAACGAGATTCGAAAGTGAATTTTAATTCTATGATTGTGTAACACCCGAGCCTTGACCCCACGAACGTTCGTACTGTCCCGACTAGAGGTCAGCTTTAGGATCGCAACCCAAAATCTTAATTGGTCCCCAACACCAGACCCAAATCTACATTTGGGATAGACTTAATGATTACCCCAAACAAGAATACCCAAGGCATCCATCCACAATTTCGGGTCCACATAAATGGGTTTGGGAGGATTCGGCGCGACCTCTTGGATTAGTTCTGGTATTTGAATTACTAGCCCTTTGGTGGGCATAAGCAGAGCTAAAAATATATCAACACTTAAGTAAGGTTTATATGATGTTTTATTTTACTTGTAAATGTTCTAGGTATTTATTATTCACAGAATAATGAACAAGTTTACAAGTCACCGATTATTTATAGCTCTCACGGCAATCACTCCTTAAATCAGGGCTCAACAGGTTCCGGGGGATGCACGTCAACAAGCGCCCGCATCCGCAGGCGAACCAAAAGCACCGTGAACGAATTCACAATGCCCTCGGTTCATCGGCAAGTGCTGGAAGCCTATCGTCAAATTCTGTTATAAACATTATCCGGTTGTAAAACGTAAGTGTATTCGCAGGCTAACATTAAATTATAAGTTCCCAGAACGAACACTGTCCTTTTTCTGTGATCCAGACTCTAAACGATTCGGGTCATCAGCAAGCGCCCCGCATTTGAAGGCGAACCAAAAGCACTGTGAACGAATTCACAATGGCCTCGTTCGTCGGCAGGTGCCAGAAGCATACTGTTATACTCTCCACTAAGCATTCTCCACTGGAAAAGTTTGAAGGAATTAATAAGTTAGCATTCTTAATAACACAAAACAGTGGTGTCCATCCGCAGTCTATTGGAATCTAAATAACAATAAATGATAGCTACCTTATTCCGTGCCTGCCAAATAGAATGTGCACAATATCAAGTGGTTCACGTAATTTTATAGAATGTTGGCCAAATAATTTCCAAGTTTCTCGTAAAACGCGCTTTTGCGAACTTTCTCGCATAACTCAGACCGGATAACACAATCAGCCTGGTTATTAGATGCAACTAGAACACAAACAATATTCATCAATCATACAGTTGACTCGAGAGTAATCGACCGTTACCGCATAACAATATATGATTTTCATCTTGGCGAAATTTAAGGCAATGTGTAATGACATTGTGACAATTGCATTGGATATCAAAAAGACAAAAGCCTTCTTCCCGGCGGGAATGATTTGTTCAGCCTTAATATCCCACCTTCTTCCATACTCGAATCCACGGGATTCCAGAATCGCTCCCCCCTTATCTGACAGCCACCCACAGATGCTGCTTCAAACGTGGGTACTGTTTCATACTCCTCCTCGCATCTGGAGTTGCGTCCAGAGAAGGGCCGGCCAAACTTTTTGTTTCAATAAAGAACTTCACTGAAACTAAAGCACCGGCATACAAACAAGGTATCTCAGCGACGGCCGGTGCAGAGCGAAGTGATCATACATATATACATAATATACAATAAATAACAAAGGGAAAGACAGGCGTAATCCAAAAAGTAAAAGTACCAGAAGAAATAATTTAAACTGATTGGAAATACAGAGAGACAACAGGAGGTGGCGGAATGTAGGGGAAACGCACAACGATCAACCAATGAAACTCCAACCAGAAATAAAGTACTTGTGCAAATGAAAGCTCAGTTCGTCAATGGAAATGGAACAGATATGTGATGTGCTAGCTCGATGCTGACAAAAGACTTCACGGGGCAGGCGGAGAATGTCAACAGAAAGCCTCAAACGCATCCTGCCTAAAAAAGAAGACAGAATCGTTTAGGAAGTAATATAAGTAATAGTGTCATGGGAAAATTCGTTACGGCGATACCAAATAGTAGCCACGGCGTCGGCAAATAAAACCAATGAAGAAGCTGTGGCAACATAGGGCGAGGCCTGCAACCAGGGTCGGGCATCGGGGGGGGGGGCATGCAGGGTGGCAACCTCCTCAACCTGGACATAATCCCATCATTTTTCCATCCAGAATCATTTACTCCCCCCCCCCCGTCCCCCAGGTGACTAAAGTTCACTAATTTGGATACATCATGCCAAGCATATGTGCGCCGGGTCGACCATGGTTCGACCTGGCATGGGAACAATTTAAAAATTTGCATTAAAAGGAGCAATTTCCTGTCTCCTGAAGGAACAGTTCCTACTTCAACATACCCCAAAAATTTTTATGTTTTCTGCTCAAATAACAAGATTCATTATTTGATTTTTTTTTATTTCTGCCCACTAACTTTTGAATTACCATCCTGAATCATTTCACGCCCCCCGCCCCCTCATAGTGACTAAGTTCCACTAATTTGGGTCCAGCGTGCCAAGCACTTGTGCGCCGGGTCGACCCATAGTTCGACCCGGCATAGGAATGTTTTTTAATTTGGCATTAAAAGGAGCAATTTCCTGTCTTCTGAAGGATCAGTTCCTTCTTCAACATACCCCAAAATTTTGCACTGAAAGGAGCAATTACCTGTCTTCCAAAGGGTCGATTCCACTTTCAACATATCCCAAAAAGTTTTATTTTTTCTGCACAAATAACAAGATTCATTATTTGATTTTTTTTATTTCTGTTCACTAACTTTTGAACGACCATCCAGAATCATTTTAGCCACCCCCACCCCCTCCACCCCCCCCCCCCCTCTACAATAGTGATTAAATTCCACTAATTTGGATTTTGCATTAAAAGGAGCAGTTTTCTGTCCTCCGAAGGATCAATTCCTACTTCAACATTCCCCAAGAATTTATATTTTTTCTGCACAAATGACAAGATTCATTATTTGATTTTTTTTTTTATTTCTGTCCACTAACTTTTGAACGACCATCCAGAATCATTTTACCCCCCACCCCCCACCCCCACAGTAGTGAATAAATTCCACTAATTTGGATACGCCGTGCCAAGCACATGTCTGCCTGGTCGACAATGGTTCAACCCGGCATGGACAAATTTTAAAATTTGGCATTAAAAGGAGCAATTTCCTGTGTTCTGAAAGATCAATTCCTGCTTCAACATTTCCTAAAATTTTTATATTTTCTGTTCAAATAACAAGATTCATTATTTGCATTTTTTTATTTCTGTCCACTATCTTTTGAAAGACCATTCAGAATCATTTTATCGACCCCCCCCCCCCCCCACCCCTCTACCTCCTAAAAGTGACTAAATCCCACTAATTTGGATACTCTTTGCCAGGCACATGTGCCCCGGGTCGACCATGGTTCCACCCGGCGTGTAAAAATTGTGTGTATATCCCATGGAAAGCCTCTGTTTGCGAGAGCATTTCTCCTACTTTCAATTACCAGTAACCACTCATCACTTGAAATTTAACCTGCCATTGAAGACAGATAACATCTCCTGTTAATTAGTTTATGTTTCGTATTGTCATAGTTGTGTAAATCTGTGTGTTGAACAAACACCTCAAATATAACAATAGCGACTTAGTCATGGGATTATATTCAATGTAATTACAGGTGTAAATTGACCACTCTGTGTTAATTCACTGGTAGATAAAATTGATCAACATAGTGAAAATTGAAAAACAGTGTCTGACATTTTTCTAGGGGGGGGGGCGAAAGTGTTTCCAGGGGCGCCCCCCACCCCCGTGGGTGCAGGCCTGAATAGGGCAGGAAGAAGAAAGCCATAAGAACGATATGGTGACTGGATTTGGCACAACGTCGACCCCTACAGGACTGGTAATCCACCGGAAAACCAAGTCCCCCAGGGGTCGAACCAAAGGACAGTCTCCAAATAAATGCTTGGTACTCTCAGTTGATTGACGGCATAAGTGGCATTTGTCATCGTTGAGATGATACCAACTGGAAACTAATTGTCCGTCGGGAAGAATGTGATGTAAATTTTTTCAAAGGAAAACTCGACAAAAAGGGTTAACAACGGAATGGTGGAGATTATGCCACGTAGAGGCGTAATCCACAGTACGATTCTTTGCAACTACGGAAGGTTGAGAACTAAAAGGTGAAACCACAAAACTGACGAGTATTAAGCGACAAAAATTCATCTGGGACATGTTTGGAACGGAACGTTTGCATAGCTATTCAGCATTCGGCATAAAAATAGGGTTTCCAAAATGTGTGGGGATAATTATGAGAAGGTAAAGAAGAATCAAAACTGCGTAAGCTTAGGCCCATCCAATACCTGGTAAATGGCTTTCACTTAGCCTCGTGTTCGGGATTAAGGAAGGCGCGTAATTGACGTAATCTCAGAGCCCGAACTTTAGCAATTAAATTAGTAAGGCCCAGCTCAGTATCGACCGAACTTCCATGTTTGAATCGCAACATGTTTCAGTTAAAAGATTTAATACATATTTGTATTTACTTTCATATAAGTCAAAATCTGTTTCCGCGTTACAATGGTGTTATAATAAAATGTGATTATGAAAAAGCAA
This sequence comes from Pictodentalium vernedei, assembly GCA_031216915.1. NCBI lineage: Eukaryota > Metazoa > Mollusca > Scaphopoda > Dentaliida > Dentaliidae > Pictodentalium > Pictodentalium vernedei. The sequence goes on along the minus strand of CM062292.1, from coordinate 41,535,620 downwards.
CATGAATTATCGCCTGCCGCGCTGGCCAAAAATATAAGAAGAGTAAATTCAGAAATTACTCATGACTTCCGTATACCAGTGATGTAAGTGACCAACTCTAAAAAAAATTGAAATGTTTAATCACATCATTTTTGGCCAAGGATCAAGAGCAATCCTAAGGCTTGGCACGAAAGCTACTACTTTCTTCAAGTTAACATGCTAGCCCTGTGCCAGTTCCCAGCCCCTAACACATACACTTTTCAAGATTATTCTCCCCACTGGGGCCATATCCTGTTGGGTTAAACTCAGAAAAAATCCAGAATCCAGAAAAATCCTGAAAACTTACTTCAGGGTATACCTCATTTCAAAATAATTTGTCAAAACATAGCAGAAGAAAAAAAAAACAATTTGTGTGCGTTTTTTAAGTTTTAATGAGTGCACATAAAATAAAAATATTTTTATTCAGATTAACTTCACAAACATGTAATGAATAACAACAGCAAGGTGCGACAAACGTGGTGATGATGATTATATAACGGAATGATGAGTTATATGATGATTATAAATGGGGAAGGCTCGACATATTTTTTTTTGCCACGAAAGTTTGCCAAAATCCCCATTTTATAATCATCACTCGAGCAATTTTTTTCACTCAAGGTCGATCCCACGTGGCTGAACAAAGTAGCAATGTAACATGTCGAGGTAAGACATAGTCAATTTCCATAAAGAATGTAAGGTTAATTTCACGACTTGTTGGAAACAGTTTCAATGTTATCTTCTGGTTACCAATATTCTTTTTTGAAACTGAAGCTGAAGATATGCCACATTCATCTGAAAATTCCAGTTAAACCTACACACAATGAAAATAAGCTGGAAGGAAAATTGGCAAATAGCTTTGGTGCCAGGATGTTGCCCACCAAAAACTAAAGCGATCTTTTCTTCATTTAACATTCACAACCGGCCAGTCTTCAGTGTGGAGCGCATACTACCGTCACCACTTATTGTATTAATAATCAAAGTGCATGATGTTAGAAAACAAATCACCGAAGTAAGGTAATTACACTAATTCACACACGTGATATTTAATTATTTATTTTTTTATTGGTGTTTAAGATCACATGCTTATACACAGTGGCTAGTTGTGACCGTGACAGTTTTCCGGGTCGAGGAAGCCGAAGAACCCGGAGAGAACCACCGAGCATCGACGAGCGACTGTCAGCGCCCCAACATTCTAACTCTGTCCAAGCTCCGCTCGAGCAGGGTTACATCGGTTGCAGACATGTGCTTCATCGACGTGCAGTGCACCTTAGTGTACGGCGTCATCGTGCCCCCACTGCCGCTTCGCAGTTTGCTGTAGCAAATTCGAAATATCTCAAATCATATGACCAGTGTGAAGAAAGAATTATTATTGCACTGGACAATATGTGCAAATGTCCTTGTGTGTGTCTGTGTTAGTGTGTGTGGGATAGATTTCCTGTGTTTTTGTCTTATCAAATGCCCCAGTGGCATAGCTCTCCTCTCCCACCTGCAACTCCCATCACGAAAAGGCATCCATAGTCCAAGATTCGGGTGGAGATTCCATTAATCTAATTAAACACACCATACATCATTTAGTGTAAATTTGTGTTTTGTTGAACGACGGTATGTCGCCAAATAGCACAGCTGAAGGCATATTGTTGAGGAACTTTTTTCGTGTGGGAGAGGGACTCCTCCAGCCAATTTACATATTTAAAAAAACGGCCACTGAGTGATTTTGACATGAGTATATTTTTCAGCTTTTATTGTCGATAAAATAAACAATAAATTGACTTATTTCTCTGTTATTATTACCTAATTCCCCGCTCTCGGGGCATTTGTACTACCTATTTTTCTTCATACACATGTGAGGACGCCTATACCCGCGTATAGCTGTAATTGTTTTTAAAGGTGCGTCGATGTGGCCTACTGTGTTGCGTAATACTATGAACGATGAATGTACAAATGTTGACACGTGGTTGAAGAGTGAAATGGCCATACCGGTTTGATCACAAAAGCACACAGTTTAAAAGGAAGGTCAGCGCCCCAAAACTGAAACTCTATACCCTTGGCGAACGGTCCACTCCCCAACTCTACATATATAAAGGGCGGAAGGCGGTTGCATGTCAATAATTCCAACGGAAGGCGGCGGTTGCATGTATGTCAATAACCAAGAAATTGAATTGGCGGAAGAAGCAAACGGTGAGTGTGTCATAACAGTTCTTGGTATATATCTGCATAAAAATCTTAAATTTAAGTTCCGAATCTATAGAATCTGTAGCAAAGTATCGAGCGTGTTCAATCTAACGAACAAGGCAAAAAATATTCTTCCACATTCTGCCCTAAAAACCTTGTATTACTCACTGATTCACAGTCACCTCCTGTACGGGATCGAAATATAGGGTCACCGTAGTGCCGCTTCTAGACCATTTAAACTTCAAAAACGTGAAATTCGCCTGATCAGAAATGACAAATATAATTGCCATACCGATCCATTGTTCAAAATGAGTAGAATATTAAAACTGAAAAACTTCTTCAAAATGAATGTCGTTGTTTATGTTTGACTGGCATCACTCCATTCTACCAACGACCTTTGTTAACGTCTTTCAAGTTAATACACATGCAACAGGTGTGATAACAGGGCAATTAGGCCAGTTAACTAGTGGCAAACCTACGACTAATGTTTCAGCACAGCTACCCAAGTATGCTTTCCCGAAAATTTGGAATGAGCTCGATGCAAATGTCAAGGGAATTCCTCCCAGAAGAGCATTTAAGAATGCTTACTTTATGAAAATCCCAAACTCGTATTCGACATGCGAAACATTGGATAATCACCACTGCAGTAATTGTGCACATACAACTCGGAATAATAACACCAATTATCTCTAACGTAACTATTGACGTTCAATACGTGTGTGCTCATTTTGTTGATTCTAGTTTAAAACCCACTGCCGACAATTTCCTTGGTTTCACCTTTGCTGTTATCCGAAAGAACCACCGCTGCGAGCAATTGCTGCGGATTGTTAATGTAATGGCTGGTCACTATTTCTTGGAGTGCTTTGCACTTTTAGAGATGATGTGTGTTAATCGTACGCAGTTGTTGTTTGCAGAGGCGAGAGAGGTTATTCTGACAGATTGTGTGGATTTTAAGTCAAATAATGCACTCGACACTGGATGTTCGGCCAGAGAATGATTTTGGGCTTCGCCCTCCACCATTCTCTGGTCAAATACCCAGTGATTCGTGCATTATTCTCGTGCATTATCCTTTACGGAAATGTTTCCTTCCTTCGATGTTTCCTTTCCTTCTTCGATGGGACAATAAGACTCCCCAAAATTAGCGTCCTCTGTACTGTACAAATCCTTTTTTGAGTCCAGCCAATTTGTTCAACTTCAGTGAAGGCTTGGCTCTAACCTATGGTCTGTTATCTCATCTCATCTTATCTTATCTCATAGTATGTTATCGAATCTTATTTCAGCTCAACCTACCTTGCTTCATCTCTACTTTCCTAGCACATCTCCATTCGGTGTCGTGCTTTCTTTTCTCACTGCACTATGAACATGCTCTTGACGAGATGGTGATGGTGCTGAGGTGAGGCTATGGAGGGATAATGAAAATGGTCATAACGCTGCAGAAGAATACAACAAACCGTCCTATCTTCATTTCCTTATCTTGTCTTATTGCAGTCTTTGTCCAGTTGCCATGGCGACGAGAGCATGCTCAGCTCCAATACATTTGTCCGGCTCCGATACTCTTGCAGAGATTGATGTAAGAATGGTCGGTCTCGGGACAAAACAAAATTTAAGTACAACGAATAAATACGTGTTTGATCTTACGACAACTTCTCATGGACAATAAAATCACTTCTTCAGACACACATAACCTCAATGTTTATGCGGATGGAGGCGACAGGAAGATGACCAATCTGGCCATGCTGCTTCCCAACATAATACCATTATTTCCTTATTAATTATCGTCACTTTGCATTCTTATATTCTGTTGAATAAAGAAAATAATTTACTTCCTTACTTACTAAAGGAAAGTTCACAAAATGAACAGAGGATTTCGACCGGGCTATTTTTGCACTTTTCTCCCCACACCACTATTGAATCTCACCTATCATAAAAGGATTGTGTGGAGATTGAACCGGAGATATTATTGTCTTAATGTTGTCTTTATTTCACAATATTTCATAAATAAAAAGTAGAAACACTACTAGTTAACCCTTTTGACCCTGATGGTACAGTACGTGGAGAGTGGATTGTAACTAAATCACCCGCGGAGTGGAGTTATCACCCATGCTATAACTTTCAAATTTTGTACATATCGACGAAAAACACAAGCAATGTTTCAGCCAATGGACCTCCGGGTTTAACCCGGAGGTCCATTGGTTGAAACTTTGCTTGTGCTGGTTATGCTTTGCAACAAATTTGCAGTTATTGCGTGTGTGGATTCTCCACTCTGTGGGTGATTTAGTGATAATACACTATCCACGTACTGTACATACCATGGCATTTCAGAGAATCAACTGATAGAGTTTATATTTGTTACTTGCTGGAAAACCAATCAACATTTTCAACGTGAAGCCTTGTGGCTGCATTTTGGAAATCTTGATTAGTCTATCACTCATATTCGCTGAGTAACTATCTGCTTTACGATCCTAGTCCGGAAAAGCGGCTTTTCAGTTTTAAAGGGTTAAGTGTTTCGCGACCCAATAGTGTACTCATAAGCGGACGCGCGTAGTGACACCAAAACTAACACTAACATTTCCTCAGCATCCCACTTCGGTCGCAGCTTAAAACAAATCGAATGAAACAGGAAAAAGAAAAGTATCCGTTTTGGTGTTCATGTTCTTATCAAACAGCCCCAGAATTCAACGTAACCCACATCTTGTCCTGCAATGCGTACAGTTCCCAACAGAGGCGACACCAGGTTGCAGTTTTTATCAAACCAAAATGCTGTGTTGTGAAGCAATGCACATCCATCACTGTCTCTGTCAGATGTACTGAACGGTGTCCCGGTCCCTAATACCTGGTCAATGTCGTGGTTTGTAGTATAGCTATCATAACTCATCGTGTAGTTATCAGTTTCATTGGCGATGCGGAAATTTAGGTAATCGCCATCTTTAATACTTGGTGCATGGACATAGTAGCTTAGTTTGTAGGATATCGACCCGTTTGTGATTCTGTGCATGTTTTCGTTGCCAAGCCAATACGCGCCTACGGCATAATAATTTTCTACTCCACCAAACTCTAGTTTGAAATCGTTCCAAGGTCTATTCCGATATTCAGGTGTGAAACCACCATTAGTTGCCGCGAAACCGTATAGATAATTGTCCCAGCAATAAACCTTGATTTTTCCTTTTCCGTCTTCAGGGTATATGTCGTACCAACCAGAACCTGCGTTGCCATGACAATCTGTAAAATACAAAAGTTTGATTGAAGATAGAGATTTTACGAATGATGGAACGAAAAAAATCTGATGGTTGAAACACTGTTTGTGTTGTTTTTTTATGAAAGTTGAAATTTGTTATCGATATTATAAGTTATCTCCCCCTACATGTATGTTATATGGAGATTTAATACCTGGATGTCGGTTTTTAAACACCGAGTCGAAGGCGAGTTGTTTACCTGAGACATTCAGGTATTAAATCTTCATATCATACATGTTCGCACAGATAACGTTTTAGTTTCGTTTGAAACACAATACAACTTAGTGGAAATAAATTTGTGCACGTATTTCTCAGCTCCACAATCATTTGGACCAAATTCGTGATAATACTTTTGTTTTTATAATCGCAGAAGACCACAAATAAAGTTACATCCCTCGGGTTGTTACGGAAACGAGTAAACAGTATTTTCTTGACATATCGTCCCCTGAGTTCCAATGTGTTCTATGTGCCTACTTGCACATAGAACACATTGTTACTCAGGGAACGAATTATTTGCTCTTATTTTATTTTTATGATTGAATTGTCGGAAATCTGATGATATTGGTGACTATTTTCGGCTTTTTTGGTTCGATTTTTATTTCGAGGCGAGCAAAATCGGAAAGCTGTCGTTTAAACCATATACCCCCGATGTCTCGCGTGCGCTTATACTCTGGATGTTGCGCGCTCCCATATACCTTGGATGCTGGGTGCATCCTTTGCCGTGGTTTTTTGTTCAAGGAATTCTGACCAATCAAAAGACCGAATGTATGATGGATGAAGTGATGAACAACACGTGAGTTTTTAATATTTCTGGATTCTTTTGAATTCATTGTCTTCAGTTAAAATTGAAACCACACCCACTGAAGATGATATATTTGTTGGTAAGTTTGTGTCTATCGGTGAAAGTTAAACGGACACGGCGCCAGCGTTTAGTGTTGAGAAATTGAGGGCGTACGTAATCAACGCTGATCAATCGAAGAGGAACTTACATTTTCTTTGTTCTCTTGTCTCTAGGGAAGAACGTTCCGATAGTACCCGTGTTTTGCCCCAAAACTCCAGTACTATGACTTTTAGAATGTGTCAAATTAACCAATCACGGCTGATGTTACAAATGTGAGGCATAATAAAACAAGCTATGCGAAATAAAAAGATTAAGTAGCAAAGAAATAATTTGATAAGAAACATATTAAATGGAAAATGTAATTCAATTGACCTATAACAAAGAGCCATGGTTACGCCTGTTATTTAAAAAATACTTGATGGGCATGAATTGTGTTTCGCTTGAGTCATCAGACAGCTATTTTTATCGAAAGCGAACCACTGAAGTAATAAACCACAAAGAGTGAGACTTACTGGAAGCATATTTTGGTGCTATAGTTTGGTGACAAATGATGGATGTTTGGCGTGATTTTTTTTTAGTGCAATCGGCACCACTGTCACTCGACTGCGTGAACACTGTATTTACATGAGAGATGTGAAAAAAAATGCGTGTTTATTCTTCGCTTACTACATGCACTTGTATTTTAATACAAGTTTCGGCCTGTCTAATTACGATCTAGAACAACTTATAGAAGCTTTACGCGCAGAACTACATAGAGCTATATAGTCTGGGTGGAAAAGCCACTACTCGAGTACCTTAATGATAGTCTTAAATTTGAAACTTAAATCATAACTAAATTTCTGAAATTGGCATACTTGCAGAGATTTTGAGATTCAATTTTTTTTTCGCTACTTTTCTAAACTTGAATGAGGATCCCGTGGCAGAGATGGACTCCTCGATAATAATATCATTCGATATCATTCAAACTCTACACCTTCGAAGTAGTCTACTAGCTCTTAAACGTTCTCATTTCGCAACTTTTGATGTAAATTCTATGCAAACATAAACGACATTTCAAAACAGTCAATAGTAATTTCAATGGTGTATGTTAATCAAGTTGCAATGTTTACTTTCCGACTTCCTGTTTTATCGTGCATCCGATGTATCGAGAGTAACGAGGGGAGGCAACACTGCTTGGTGTTTAGTTCATTTGTACAGTAGTATAGGGATTTACCAGAAACGACCCGGTAAGCCTTCCAATATTATCGGCCATCTTGGATGTAAGGGGGCACATAGGGCTACAAGGCAGATCGGTCTCGAAAGGGTTGATTCCATCCTTCTAGAATATATGGAATTGCAGACAATTACTCTAGAACTCCCACATATTACCCTATTACCCCACGCTATTCTCTCTACCTCGGAGGTAATTCTGTTAGTTTATTGGTTGGGAATGCCATAATATCGTCAGACTGAGGGGATCTTTTGGAGGCTTTTCTATCCTAGGCCCCACTCTGTAAGTCCAAGATGGTGGAGCTTCAAAGAAGGTGTTAGGGTGCATGTTGGGCCTTTGACAGTTTAGTAATTCTCAGGTAAATTGTGATAGTTGACCGCTCGTTTCCGGTAATTGCGTGCACTCTAAAGGAATCGATTACACCATTTAGAGATCCATCGGTCCTATAGCACTACGTGTCACCCTATAAGTCCAAGCTTGTGGGTTTCTAGGGATGTTTTCGTATCCATTTTTGTTAATATTTGGTGGTTGTTGGCTAGTTTCCGCTAAATCCGATCTCGGTGTGTTGCATAGCTCAACCCATATCCGCTCATTGTTTGCTAGTATGACTCTTAAAAAGCCCCATGTGTTCCTAATTTTCCAGACAAATTGCTTGTCTTGATTCACAAATAGCCAGACAGTTTATGTAGGAGGCTACGATCAGCTCCAACCCGGGTGGGGTTCAAACAAATTCTGTACACATGGCTAAAGGGACTTTTAACCCAGTTCATTCCACATAAAATGAAACCTCAATACAAAACTGTTCGGTTTTAGTCATATTACTCATCTATTTCTGCTATTCCACTTTTTCTAACACAAAAAGGGAGCTAATTCACAAAAATAATTTTAAAAAGCCTGAGCAGATTTTGGGCAAAACCAGAGAGACATAATATAAATACTTCATGTCTGCAATAATTTAGTGGTACCTAATTGTTCCAAACTATATATTGTAATGTTTTAGCATGGGTTATTAAGCTCAATTATATTCCCTAACTTGAACAGATGTGTGAGATATGGGTCCCTGCCAGAAATTTGTTAATGTGCTTTGTTTGCCACTCAGGCAATATACAACAAAACCTAGCAATATTTAAGTCCTTAGAACACTTGGAGTAATCGATGAATCGAACATTGATTCAATGGATTCTTAGAGGTGAGTTAAAATGGGTTGATGGGGGGGGGGGGGGGGTGGTGGGAGGCAATAAGCGTTAGGACATACATGTTCACTGTATTGATTCCACCTTTCTAACCCAACAGAGTCAGTCAGAACAATAAGATTTTGTGGAAGAATTGACAAACTTCACCACACTTTACTTAAACCCTACCCAAATGTCACATTCATCATGAATTGTTTTTAAAAATCATTTCTCAGGCTCATAGTAGTAACCTTGTAATTCTCTGGTCAGTTTTACTGTAATACTGATGTATGCATGGGACGACAAGGTTTAGAAATGTCTGTGTCTGTTATTATTAAAATATGATGCATCAAACAATACTTCAAGTACTCGATTCATCAATATTGATAGTTTTGAGTTCACTTGTGAACATGTTCATACACCCCATTGAATGCTATTGATTTAAACAGTTACAGATAGAAAATATACTCGATTAGAAAACAGGGCCAACAGTGAATAAAGTTATAATTGAGTTTTGAACATGTAACAAGTTTTCTTCGAAACAACAGCCTGTTGAGATTACCAGGTGAACATTGTGACCATAGTGGTTTTATTCTAACTGCTCAAAAGTAATGATAGTTAACAATTTTATTTCATTCAATTGCTTAATTCAGCTCATTTTAGTGTCATTTGCAACACGTCCAGGCACACCAGTAAATGTGTCTGATATACTTTTGTAAGTTGATTAGATGATCACTATCGAATCTATAGAAGACTCATTTGATATCTCTTTGACTGGGTTTTACGTCGCTTGCAACAGCTATGGCCACATCACGTTATTGCTCGTTCCCAAAATGAAGGTGGAATTATTTCAACATCACTGGATGGCTAACGTAGCCCATGAACTACTGGTACGCGAGTAATATGGGCATCACCACACAAATATCAATATTCTGACAAATTTCTCAGAATTTGCAACATCAGTAGACTGAAACAGCTAATGGAACAGCCAGGTCACCGTAATTGTGCTCTAACAACCTGGCTACCAGAGGTGGACCAAGTATACCCGGGTACCACACTGGAGTCCATTTGAAAGCCTTTTCCTTTATCACATTTTCTGTATCAAAAGTACTGCTTCAACAAATTTCAAATCCGTATTAATAAACATATATTATGAATATAGGGAGTATTAGTCCTGGCATATTAACTAGAGGTGTAAAGGATGCGAAATTAATTTCTAACAATTCACTAATACATTCTCACTTTATATTGATAAAAAAAACTGTTAATAGTTTAATGTGCCAGCACCAGAGAAGTGTAATTTTGAACTGCGATGAGTTGAACAAGTTTCATAAGATTAAAACGTCGGGATTAATTATAATCCAATTTTCAGGTTTTCACAAGTGTTTTTTCTCATTATTTGTTTACTCTTATTATTGTTTTTTGTTACATAAATGATTTGTTTGATTGAACCTTTTGCGTCACTGGGTGGGCGATATTGACCACCAACTGTTTGATGGTGACCGACTCACCAAATGTGAGTTACAACAGTTGGTTATCAGTCATGACCTAACTACCCTAAACACTATTAAATTACCTAACAGTGTATCTAGATAGATTGAAACAGAAACAAAATGTATAAATTTCATTAGAGGAAACGCCGTTTTTTTCAGGGCAGGACCACCCAGCACCTTGTCACGGTGCAGAGGAATATCTTGACGACCCCAACTCCCTGCTTCACCAGCCCTTTCAACACCATTTTTCAATCCTAGTTTCGCTAATACCTCAAAAATATCTGTCCATGTTATTTCACTGTAATATTAGTCATAATCTCAAAAAGAAAACAAAACATACCTCGAGGTGCATTTTCACAGAACTGTCCGCTCAGCGGAGACTCACACAAGCAGTGTGTACCATTAAATGTCTGATTATTCTTACACGGATTAATCTGCGAATCAGAAAAACAGTAAGCACATAAAAAGAAGCATATAGCAATGAGGTTAGGCCTGAAATAGTTATCATACAGATATAAGAACAGGGCTTCCAAACTTTATTCCTGAATATGTCGATCGTTTCAATCATTTTTCGAAAACACTCAAAAAGGTTTCTTCAGACATTTTCTAGCAGTGGCTATCTTTAGTAAAAACAATACCCTGAGAAAACGGTAGGTCTAAACATGGAAAGCAATGAACATATCGAGAAATATGGGTAAAAGGAGGTTAACTCATAGTGAAATGATTGTTCCATTTTAACCACTAAAAGTGTCTCTCTTCATGCAATTATTCTCTGACTGACACCTATGTGTAAGATGATATGTCACTCTCTTGGATAAACCCCCAATTTTCAGAAAACAAGTTTGACAGTTCGTCCCCTGAGTTCCAATGTGTTCTATGTGCCTATTGGCACATAGAACACATTGGAACTCAGGGGACGAGTTAGCAAGAAACTCAAAGTTCTTGACCTCCGCATACTTTAATAATTACACTCTAGTGCAATTTAGTTCATTGAGATATTAATAGCATGCGACTAAAGAATGTTTTCCATGCAGAGATGTTTCATGTCATAGATATCCCACGGACCTCGCAGCTTTTTGTGTTGTCCCTTCAGAGCTGCCCGCGTAAAGCCTGATTAACATCCAAAGGATCCAATATGTGATTATAAACATTGCATATTGTTGATTACGCTATCTAAATACGACATACATAACGCAGAAGTTGGATTCTCATCATCACACTGTTTGGAAGAAGAGTATATTCAGTGCAGTAACTTGGAAAGTGAGTAAATTATTGCCTCGATACGTTTGTTTCAAAATTAAGAGGGTGAACGCCATCTAAAAATAATATTACAGGGATGGAACAACCCACAACGGTGATTAATATACATGCTTAATATACAGTACGGTCGCTGTGGACTTGTCGCTTTCCTCGGTTGGGCAATATTGCCACGGGCGCAATGATATTAGATTCCAAATACTAATAGAAACTAGATTTTTCGGTTTCAAGATATCGAGAGATTCACCTATTTTGCTTGCTTTTTGAGGCACCGGCAAAATCGGCTTGCTTACATAGTTGGGAAATATTTCAGGCTACTCAGTTCGTAGCCGATAAAAAAAACTGCCTACGGGCTCTAACAATTCCTTCAGCAATACTCTTTCACATTGGCGTGAATCGTGTGTGGTTAATGTCCATGTTAGGGGTAAATGGCAAACCTGTTTAACAGATCGTGTTTACTTGATAATAGCAACCTGTGCGTATCAGGTATCATAGAACTGTTTCGGAGCAGCGACTCCAAACTTTCAGCGTTGGCTCTAGAAGCTCTGCTGAACTTAATCATATTATTAGAAAGTCCCAAACCTAAGCATGGGCCCCACGGGAACTCCCGAACATGCGCTCTCCTGACATTCAACATGATACAATGCGAAATTGGTGTCCCTCTCTCTGTGAAGCGATGCAGTGACTATTTGTGATGAATGAGTGAAAATTTCACGGACATCAGCCAAGAACTAGCTGAGATATAGCGAATTGATGAGTGAAGGTAATTGTTTGAATTTGGTATTTTTTTTAACCGGTGCGACCTGGCGCTGGGTGTATGTCTGGGGTCGTGGGTGTGCCCCCTCCCACCTCCCCTCTGAGCTAGTTCCATTTGAAACTTTTGGTTCACAGTTACTGGTGGAGAGATGCTGGTGATTGAAAGATCCATCTCTTACACTGGCGCCAAATGAGCACCGACAAGCTGGTAGCAATTAGATAATTGCCAGAAATGAAAATTGGACAGAAATCGCGTATGACTTAATGAGTTAATTGCGAAAAATCGGCAATTTTGCTAATTTGACATTAAAATTGAACAGACAGGACTGTCGCTCATACGCCCACTATATCCAAACCACTGAAGGCAGCTACACACAATCTTTAGAAGTTGTTCTGCTATCCATTCTCGGCAGGTTAGTATATTTGTCAAGTGGCGTGACCGCGTGGGAACAACGTGAATCGCGTAGAAACCGAGGGGACGATTCGTCCCTACTCTATTATTCTCAATGCAATGACGTTTTCATTCACTATTCACCTCTTACGGTCGAGGTTGGCATTATTTTTGTCTATTTGATGAACTGTTCAACTTTAAATATTCCCACATTCATATGGGACCGAAAGTTTGGAGTTTAGCTGCTTATTTTAGACCATCCCGACAAAAAAATGACAACGCGATCCGCTGGCGAAAAATGCCATCATTTGACTAATTTGACATTCAGATTCAACAGACACAGTGTCGGAAATACGCTAATTGTGTCCAGACCATGCAAGACAGCACCTTGCTACTTGAGATTCTCAGAATGTGTTCTACTTTCCCTGTTCGACAGTTTAGTATCTTTGTCGAGTGCCTAGACCACGTGGAAATACCGAGGATCACATGGAAACCGAGGAGACGATTCGTCCCTAATTTATTCTCAACTCAGTGACTTTCCTATTCATTATTTCCTGTCACCGGCCGAGTTTGGCATTATTTGTCTATTTGATGAACTGTTCAACCTTAACTATTTGCAGTTTTATGTAGCACAGAAAGACCACTGCAAGGTTACCGATATATTCAGGGATTGATTTTACGAAAATAACAATTATTCCGACTATACCCACATGGGAACTCTCAAATATGCCAATGATTAAACTTTTAATAATAGTGTATAAAACAAAAGGTTGTCATGCTATGCTTGCTGCATGCATGCATAGTAAACATTCAGCGCTCAATGACATAGGAATGGAGTAAATTGTCACTTAAACCTACGCAATTCTGAAAAAATGAGAGTTTTTTTCGACGGCACCTATCTTTATGCAACCGGGACAGGGATTGCGTTAAACTTTACAGCAACCTTATAACAGAAAATATCCTTGGAATTGAACTGTGAATCCGAATTACGTTCAGCATTTTCAGACATTCTATACCACTGCACGCTTACCGATATTCAGTGAATTTATGAAAGTAACACTTATTCCGACCGTACCCATATAGGCAGTCTCAAATCTGCCAAGGTTTCAACTTTTAATAAAAACATAAAACAAAAGTTGTCATACGATGACTGCTGCATGCAGCCATAGAAACGCCAAAGAAAAGATTCAGGGCTCAATCAGTTGGGAATGGAGGAAATCGTCACTTAAACGTACCAAATTCTGAAAAACAAGACGTTTTGGGGCAGGCACCTATCTTAATGCAAACAGAATGGGCATAGGGTTAAACTTTACAACCAAACTTACAAAAGCAAATATGCTCGGTAGGCAATTGTAAACACGAACATGTAAATCATTTTTCGATATTCCATTCGAAAATGGAAGAAAAGTGAACTCCAAATTAGCCAATTTCATGAAGAATTTATAGGCCGGAATACTGGGCGACGGTTAAAACTTTGAATAAAACATATAACAGCAAAATTGTTCTTGGGTGAAGGCCCGAACTTCTCATGGGAAACGTTTTGGCAAAATTTGGCTGCAGTGCTGAGAAATCGCATATGGAAATTGGCCATTTTTGCCCAAAATGCGCTTTGCTCGGACTTTTGTGGCGAAAAGGGGTCAACGGGAGTAATACCGCCCATGTAGCCAGATGCAGTAAGTTATGCTACAAATATAACGAAAGTTTCACCCAAATCATCCAGAGTGTTTTGGGGGAATTGTGGCAAAACGTGATATTTTGACTACATTTTGCACTGTTTTGGCAGAAAACGAAAAACTACAGGAATACCATGACGCAGGTGAGAAACTTCAGACGAGTCTCCTCATATCTGCCAAATGTTAGTAAAATCGTACAGGCTGTTTTCGCGGAACCCGTTAGACAAAAATCATTGAAATAAAAAATAATCTCAATACCACATTTTTTCGATTTCAAGAAAGAGATTCACCTATTTCGCTTGCTTTTTGAGGCACCGTACAAATCGGCTTCCTTACATAGTTGGGAAGTTTTTCAGGCTACTCAGTTCGTAACCTAAAGAAAACTGAGTCTGCAGTGTCTAACAATTCTTCTGACATTACTGTTAGTGACACACTCATGAACGGTGTAGGGTTAATGCCGAAGTTAAGAGTAAATTTCAAAAGTCTCTGCACACATGCATGGTCCCATGTCAGCTCAGTAGTCTGTGGAATCGCATGTGAACGTTAGTTAATTTTTGACAAAAATGTGCTTTTTCGGACTCTTGTGCAAAAATAGGTTAATGCGGGTGATACCGCCTATGTTCCAAGAAGCGTTCCGTTATGCTGTAGATATTAGGAGAGTTTCAGATCAATCCGTCTGAGGGTTTATGAGAATTATGCTTAAAAGGCCCATTTTTGATAGATTGTAGCATTCTGACGTCACCGGTATGGGCACTCTCAAATCTGCAAAGGGTTAAACCTTTCATAATAACATATTGAACAAAAGTTGTCATACTCTGATTGCTGCACACAGGCATGTAAAACAGTCAGTGCTAAACCAGTTAGGATTGGAGAAAATTTTCACTTCAACTGACCAAATTCCCCCAAAACGAGACTTTTTTCACGGCTGCTATCATAATGCATCCAGGACAGCATTAGATTAAACTTTACACTGCGATATAATACAAAAGTTGTCATACTTTGACTGCTGTATGCGGCCACAGAAAGCATTCAGCGCTCAGTCAATAAGATATGGGGTAAATTGTCACTTGAACATACCAAATTCTGAAAAAATGAGTTATTCTGGATGGCACCTATATTTATGCAGCCAGAATGGGCATAGGGTTAAACTTTACAACAAAACTTACAACAGCAAATATTCTCGGTCGTTAACTGTGAAAACGGGCATGGAATTATTTCTCGATATTCTATTCGAAAGCGGTAGAAAAGTTAACTCAAAATGAACCGATTTATGAAGAATTTGAGGGTACTCCAGTTCAAGCCCCAGAAACTGGGTGATGTTTAAAACTTTGAATAAAGCAAAAACAGCAAAATTGTTCTTGGCTGAATGCCCTAACTTTCCATGTGAAACGTTTTGAGAAACTATGGCTCCAATGTTGAGAAATCACATGTGGAATTTGGCGAAAATGACAATTATTCCGACAGTGCCCTTATATGAACTCTCAAATCTGCCAAGGGTTAAACTTCTAATAATAACGTATAGAACAAAAGTTGTCATACTATGACCGCTTCATGCAGCCATAAAAAGCATTCAGCGCTGAATCATCTCGGAATAGAGTAAATTGGCACTTAAACTTACCGTATTCTAAAAAAGTGGGACATGTTTGGGATGGGGCGTACTTTTATGTAACCATAATGAGCATCAGGTTAAACATTGTACCCAAACTTATAACAGAAAATAAGCTCAGTAGTCAATTATGAACACGAATCTGCAAATAATTTTTCGATATTTCATTCGAAAGAGTGCGAAAAGTGAACTCAAATGGAGCCAATTTTATGAAGAATTTGAGGGATCTCCAATTCAAGGCCTGAAAACTGGGTGAAGGTTAAAACTTTGAATAAAACATATAACAGCAAAATAGTTCTTGTATGAATGCCCAATCCTCTCACGAGAAACATTTTGAGAAAATGTGGTAGCAGTTCTGAGAAATCGCATATGAATGTTGGCCATTTTCGCCAAAAATGCATCTTCGGGGAACGTTTGTGGCAAAATAGGGTCAACGTGGGCAATAAAGCCTATGCAGACAGATGCAGTTGGTTATGCGTCAAATATTAGGAATGTTTCAGTCAAATCGTCCAGATATGTTTTGAGAATTGGAGTAAAAAAGGTGGCATTTTGACAACAGTTTACAAGGCTTTGGCAGAAAACGAAAAGACTCAGAAATGGCATGAGAAAATTAAGCAACTTCGCATGAAGATCTACAGATGTGCCGAATTTCAGCAAAATCATACAAGTCGTTTTCGCACAACTCGGCGGACAAAAATCGGTGATAAAAAAAGAAAAAAAATTAAAATTTTTTAGTAAATTTTGTTTCTTAACATACCTACCACAATTGTTTACAATTGGCTGTAACGTAAGTGCAAGCCCCACTTCGGAACTAACTCAAGCTTTTAAGAAACTTTTCCAAACAAGTTGGAAAAGTAATAGAGTGCAAAAGCACGAACAATATCGAAAAAGGGTCGAACGAGACCAGCGCTCGAAATTACAGGTACTCTTTCTGCACACCTCTTGCGTTTACCGAGCGCATGCGCAACGACCGTGACGTCAATTTCCTATTTCCGCCAACGAGAAGTTTGTGATTTAGCGGGGAGGCATCGATATCAAAGATATCCACAAGCAAGGTGGGCCTCCGGTAAACAGTTGTGGTAGGTATGTTACGAAATAAAATTTACTAAAAAAATTTAATTTCTTTTCAACCTACTCACAATTGTTTACAGTTGGCTGAATAAACAATAGGAGGAGGTGAATCACATAACCAATACCAACAAGAGCAGCAGAAAGAAAAGCAAGGAGGGCAGAGAACAATAGGGAAACCTGTAATGAAGATAGAGAGAAGGCACCTGAAAAGAACAAGGCTGACCGAAGCACAACCTCGAGAAAAACAATTTAATGAGGGTGCACAACAGCCTGAGCAGAGAGGGCCTAAAGAATAAAGGTCCTCAGATTGCTACTGTAGGTGGCGGAGATGAAATGAGGAGAAGGTAGAAGCATTCCTCCAGTAAGCCGCATTCATAACATCCCGGAGCGAAACAGAATTGGAGAACGCCCAGGATGTAGAAATGGCACGAACCTCATGAGCATTAAACCGGTTCGAAACAAGATCCGAAGCAGACAAGCGGGAATAAGCCAGCTTGATTGCAAAACAGATCCTCCTGGAAATAGAATGGGAAGAGATAGACTGCCTCTTAGGAATGAGAGACAGATAGAATCTCTTCCGACCCCTCCTAATGAACAGAGTGCGATTAATGTAAGTCTTGATCGCACGAACAGGACAAAGAAGAGGCCTCCGACCATCGACAGTGGGGAGAGCCCGAATGCAGATGGGAGGAGGTACCGAATCAGGAAGTTGATCTTAGCCAGGAAAGAGCAATCAGTAGTGAAGGTGACACTGTTAGCCTCATTTCTGAAAAAACAGAATCAACAGATAGCGCATGAAGCTCACTGACTCGTCGAGCAGAAGCAAACGCTAGAAAGAAGGAAAACCGTCTTATAGGTGAGAAAGCGCATATCGGTCTCAGATAAAGGCTCGAATGGCGCCCCCTCCAAACAGTGCAACGCCGATGCCAAGTTCCACTTGGGTGTAAGGCGCAAAACTCGAGGCATCTTCAAAGAAAAGTGCCGAATGAGTTTGGAGAGAAAAAGATTACGACCGATGCACCGCTTTCCCACATAAGAGAAAGTATCAGACAGCACAGACCGATAGCCCTTAATCGTAATAGGCTGGAGGCCCTTGGAGTCAAAAAGATATACCAGAAAATCCGCAATTTGAGCAATTGACGGATCAAGGTAATCCACATTGTGATCTGCACACCAGCGGCAGAAAACCTTCCATTTCGCAGCATAAGTCATGCCAGTGGAATGTCGCCGCGATGCAGAAATGCACTCCACTGTTCGTCTCGAAAAAACCTCTTCGTCGGAGACAGGACCTGATAAAAGACAGGCGTGAAGGGACAGGCCAACAGAGGCCGCAGCAGAATAATCCGCACCCTCTGTGGAGACAGAGGTGCGATCAGAATGATCCTGCAACTGCAAGCACGAATCTTCGCTAATACTTGAGGAAGAATCGGTGCAGGAGGGAAGGCATAGCCGATCCAACCTGTCCAGTCCAGGGACAGAGCGTCTACCGCAAATGCCAGAGGATCTGGACAAGGGGAGACAAAGGTCTCTACCTGATGATTCCAGCGAGTAGCGAAAAGGTCGACCTGAGGACGGCCCCACTGCTCGCAAATCGCCTGAAACACCGACCGATGTAGCATCCATTCGGTTGGAAGGACACTGTCGCGTCGGGACAGGGAGTCTGCTAGGACGTTGAGACGCCCGGGAATGTGTCGAGTGGACACCCGAGCGTTTACATCCCGCGCCAACAGAAGAAGATCTCGAGATACATGGGAATCGAATGTGTGCCTCCTTGATTCCGTATGTAGGCCACTACTGTCGAATTGTCCGAAAGAAGTAGGACAATATGGTCCGACAGGTGAGGGATCCAAAGCCGAAAACTCAACAGAAGAGCAAGGGGCTCCTTCTGGTTGGTATGAAGGCCCACATGCTCGCTGTCCCACCCGCCGTGAGTGGATAGACCGAGAGGATCCAACGTCGCACCCCAGCCCCGATCGCTGGCATCCGCAGTACGGATGCGATCGGCCAAAGGAAGATCCAACGGAACACCCTGTGTCAGCCAGGGAACATCGTCCCAAGGGTGGAGGTGACAAAGCAGGGACCGAGGAACAGGAAGTTCCAGGTCCAGCGGATCTACATTCGGACGCCAATGATCCAACAGGAAGTGCTGGAGAGGTCGGACAAACAAGCGACCGAGCGGAATGAGATCTGTCACCGAACCGCAAAGGCCCAGCATCAGAAGGAAAGTCCTGGCCGAGACCGAGGAAGATTGAAGCAGGCTCCGAGGCAAGGCGGAAAGAATCGTCGCCCGAGCATGGGGGACCGACACTACACTGTGAAGAGTGTCGAAATACATCCCCAAATGACGAAATCGCTCAGAAGGAAGGAGATCCGACTTCTCGCGATTGACTCTGAAAACAAACGACCCTAGTAGGCAAAGAAACTGCCTGCCATCTAACTCCAGAACAGCAACATCGTGGTGCCGTTGGAAGATGTCGTCCAGGTAGGACGACGAAGTTACAGAGCTGACTAAGTACGGCGGAAAGCAAGCACATGTGACATCAGTCGGGTGAAGGCCCAAGGAGCCAGGGTCAAACCGAACGGGAGAGCTCTGAATTGATAGACTCGATCTAGAAACGAGAACCGAAGGTATTTCCGTGACGCCAGATGAATGGGTACATGGAAGTAGGCATCCTTATGGTCGATACTGGCAGCAAAGTCGCCCTGATGAACTGAACGTCGAACCGACCGGAAAGTCTCCATACTGAAACGAGGAGCTATTATGTACTCGTTCAGGATACTCAGATCGATGACAGGACGAAATTGGCCGTTTTTCCTCGCCACCAAGAAAAGTCTCGAGTAAAACCCCGGTGAAAGTGTGTTCCTGACCATCTCGATCGCCCCTTTGGAGAGGAGATTGTCGATCGTCTGCACCAGAAGGTTCCATATTAACGTATTGTGTTGTCATCAGACTTATTCGCGGTTAACCTGCGTGAATCAGTAAGAAAAAGAACATATAATCTTCTGTTTATAATCGATAAGATATTTATCAAATTATGTCCGGTGTTTGGGAAAACCACTTAAACACTACTACTAAAATCAACACCCAGTTGTACATTGTCATGATGAATGTTTTGCATATAACGATTGATAAATATGACAAATGCAAAAAATCTATCTAATCGATTTTGTGTTTTCATAGTTATTTCTGCCTTAACTGGTAGAGTGCTGGAAGCTCATATTTGGGCTTTACCCTGAAGTACAGTTACCACAATTTAAAGGCCTCAAATTCAGTGGATGTGCTTCACTTTATATTTGAACTGAAATAATTTAGTCTGTTAGGATTCGCCTTGTTACAATTTATGGGAGATTGCCTTCTGGCGTGTCTCTCGGTGTGCCTATTGGCACTCTCCCATAAATTGTGGCAAAGCAAAGACATGTGAACAAATTCTGATGACCAAAAATAACTTAGCACTCTACCAGTTAATGAATCGTCCGGTTGACGAGTCAAAAAGGGAGACAAGTTGACAATGAGAACACGGCGTATGAGGGATAGACTGAGTGACGTGAGCACAAAGACGCCACTAGTGTAGCCCCCTTCCAGTAAGGTAGTATAATCAGTTTATGCACACACATATTAACACTGTCTGGCCGCTTTAATGCGTCTTGCGATTCGGTTTTCCGGTTTGACAACAACAAAAAAATCGGAACCGAACCGAAAAGCTGTAACTTCGATCCACTTTGGTGAATTCGACCCTCTTCGGTGACTCCGACCCAAATGCATTTCGACCTAGTTTGGGTTCATTCGACTCAGAAAAACATATCTACGTATTGCGTTCTGTTGTCCTGTTAGTAAATAGATCAAAATATAAACACCCTATAAGCTTATTCACGGTTAATCGGAGTGAAAAAATAGATAGTCTGTTGATGATAGCTAAGATATATTTCAAATTATGTCTGATTAACCTGGATTAATAATCATGTGTTGACTGTGAAAGATATAATTGTATTCAAAGTATTCAAACAAATTATGATCTGAAGGGGTGGCCAAAATCCTTAATACCAAAATCAACACCCAGCTGTACATTCTATTGAATGTTTATCATTTAACGATCTGTTAAAGTAAACGTTAAGCTAATTTCAGAAAATAAACTGTAATTTCAGTACAAAAACAGAATACAAACACTTGCAGAAGAAACTATTTGATTCTTGGAAACGGGTCCATGAGATTTCGGCCGTTTGATATTATCGAGAAGGGTGTCAGTGCAAATATGCCCTTAGGTAGCCTAAGTTGTTAGGAATAGCCCGTTATTTAGGAGTACCTGACTGTCTCCACCGCTTTTCAGTAGGAGATGGGGTAATGCTGCTGAAACTGAGTAGAATTCGCCCGAGCTCAAAACGAAAATTGGAAAAAATGGTGACACGGAGTTTCAAATATGTAATTTTTTTTGTAATGAATAAGCTGGAGAAGTTACTCTTAGACGGTATAAAATATCAATCCGGCCGGCCTATATTAATCATAAGCAGGGACATTGTCGAAAAAGGGTCAGAGCAAAGAGGTGTGTGGGCCAGCTACGTGTTTAGAAGAAGCCGGTTTTGGGGAGTACATGGATGGCACCTTTGCTGGGTCAGTGCTGATCAAACTGAGGCCAAAATCGTTGGAGTTTATTATTATTATTATTTATTGGTGTTTAAGGTCACATACTTATGCACAATGGCTAATCGTGACCGTGACAGTTTTACGGGTGGAGGAAGCCGGAGTACCCGGAGAGAACCACCGAGCAACGACGAGCAGCTGTCAGCTCTCCAACATCGTAACTCTGAACTCTGCACCGCAGCACAGGCAGGGTTAGATTGGTTGAAGACATGCGCACCATCGACGTGCAGTACGCCTCAGT
Organism: Pictodentalium vernedei; assembly: GCA_031216915.1. Taxonomy (NCBI): domain Eukaryota; kingdom Metazoa; phylum Mollusca; class Scaphopoda; order Dentaliida; family Dentaliidae; genus Pictodentalium; species Pictodentalium vernedei. The sequence continues at coordinate 41,513,850 of CM062292.1, read as the reverse complement.
ACACAGCGTCATCGTGCCCCCATGTAGGCAAACGGGGTGAAGTGTCTTGCCCAAGGACACAACGCGGTTGCCGCAGGTGGGATTCGAACCGAGGACCTCTCGGCTTGCAGCCTGCACCTCTACCAACTGAGCCACCGCGCCCCCCGTTGGAGTTTAGGGGGATATTTGGAAAATGATGATAAAGAGAGTCAATGCGTAATTTGGGAATAATGGCGACCTAGGTGTACTTTCTCACAGTATGTCCAAAACATCAAATGAACCAGGCAAGATTCACTAGAAGAATAATAGGAAATAAGATGGAATAATGATTGATCTTTATCAGTCGAGTTTGTTGAAATATCTGTCGGGATTGATGGTTTATCAGATGATGATACATTATATATTATGGAAGGCAAATAATATATATGTAGAATAAACGTATCGTGTTGTCAAATACAAATATATTATTGAGTAGGATTAAGAATGAAACCGACGAACCTCTGGCGAGTCGGTTTCGTACTTAATTCTGAGAGAATAATACATTTTACTTGTAAACACTTTACGTTTATTTTGCGTATCTCATATTTTTATTACAGGGCAATGGCGGCGAAATCGTGCTGGAACTCGCTACAAAACACAGCGAGAAGTGCGGAGCACACTGGTCCAATTAGATCGACAAGCAAAATTAGCAAAAATAAACAAGGCGTTGTAATACGTTTCTGTCTAAAAATAATTTCCTTCAAACTTGAGCTGAACTTGCAAAAATATTTTATTAAATGAATAAGGTGTAGTGTTTTCTACTAGCTTTGTGTAATAATTTCAAAAAGGTTTAAATAAAACAACTACTGGACTACTAATTATGCTACAGGAATGCTGTAGAGGTAGAGTTCAACAAGTCCGTGTCTACTATAGGAATAAATCATTTCAGCGTAAAACCTACGGGAAAAATGAATCACCCTACTAGGTGAATAAAGCAAAAACTTATCCTAGGTTTCTATTGTTCGAATAAACGGTCACGTATGGGATAAAATTGCATCCTGGGAAATATTGGAATCTATTTTTGTCTATTTTTGTCTATACGTTTAAGATTGTTCTTATAGTGACGTACATGGAGAGTAAAGAAAATACAATGTAATTCTCATTTGCTGTTTTATATTGGACAGATAGAAAAGTTAAAAATAAAACTAAGCATGTGCGATACAGAAATACTCCGCAGTCTGTATACTTGTGTTCGGAGCCCATAAACAACCGTTCCGTTCTTGAGAGGTAATTTATTTAGCTGTTTGTCACCTAGTACGATTACTAAAATATATGTTTTTGGCATTATTTCCAATTTGCAACACTTTTATGCAATACTGTTTGTATTACGGAAATAACAAACCGACACATACATATCGTTAAATAAGTAAATAAATAAAGAAATTAAAAACTAAATGGACAATAAATAAATCAATAAATTAAAAAATAAATGACCAATAAATAATTAAATAAATAAATAAATAAAAAATAAACGAACGATAAATAAATAAATAAAAAATAAATAAATAAAAACATAAATAAATAAATAAACAAATAAAAAATAAATGAACAATAAATAAACAATAAATAAACAATAAATAAATAATAAATAAATAAATAAACAATAAATAAAAAAGTTGAGGAATATAAAGTGACCTGCCTTGAAGCAAACACTTACCATCAATATTAAACGTGTTCCTGCTTCAGATGCAAAGTTCGCACAACCCTGTTCAAAAAGCGTGGCATCAAACAGTTGACATGTATTTCTCTCCTTGACAAACATGGCTGTTGTACATTTTTCTTTACTTGAACAAAGTGAGGCACATTGTAAAGCAGATAAAGCCGGTAGCTGAACAAACGGAACTGAAGTGACCATTTTATTTCTACATACTTTAAACGATGAGTACTTTATAGAGTACATACAGCACATTTGAAGAACAAAATACACAAATATATGTAACTGCTCCATATTTTCTCAGATTTAAAAAAATGGCATGTGATTCTATCTTTATGGATCAGAAAAAAACACCAAAGTTAACTTTGTTAGAGAGTCTTGTGCAGTGGAAACTCAAAACAGTCCCTGTATGCTTTGCAGGACAAAGACAAATGGACACTGCTTGTATTCTGCACATTGAAAATCGTTCAGCGTTCTTCAGGTGACACGAGGAAGTAATTTATTTCTGATTTATTGATTGATACCTAGACTATCACAGAATTAAATGCTGCCTTAATATCATCTTAATTTTGTATTTTCTAGGATTGTTGTTTCTATGTATGACTTTAAATGTGCTGAAATGAACCATAAGCATTTTCAAATTGTGGCAATTTGCCAGTTGGCAAATTGCCATATCGTTTAAAATGCTAATGATTCATTTTAGACAGTTATATTAACAGGTAGAAAATACAATTATAGAAAATACAATGATTATTGTAGAATTGTTATAGTATTGGCTTCTGGTTGGAATGCGGTGCGATCTAAAACAACGGCGTGTACACCCGGCCATCTACACGGAAAGCACAAAATACATTTGCGACAATGAATAGCAAACTCCTAAACATTTAAAAACAGTGCTTTCAATCCATATATACAAGTTCAATTTCGGGATTTAATATTAAAAACATTTAATAGTTTTAGAAACATATATTGCATTAAAAAACAGTTCTAATAGGGTGCTACTGTTTAAAATATAAGATATAATCCGAAAGTGTCTCAAAAGAAGTGGAAATATAGCTCTCAGACAAAATTACAAGTCTAGAACGTTCGAGTAGCGTTGCGGATGCTACAAAGCTTTACCTTATTGAACTGCAATCGCTGAAGCGATTATTTTTTCTCAAGTGAAAAGATAGCATTTCCCAATGAATCGGTTAGACCTTCAACTTTCCAACGAGAAATGCGATGCAAAACAAAGGAAGGTATATTAGTAGATGGGATTCGAGATTCAATCAGGTTTTTGGTGGTGTAACTTAATCTGGGAAAGATGGAGTGATACACAATATCAGGGAATCTAAGCGAGCGTGGTAGCGGGATGTGTTATAGTACAAGGTCTAGATAGGGTGGTTTGTTGTCCGGGTAGTCTGAACTGAATTAATCTGTGTTTCCCGTGGGCCAAAGCAGAGACTATCAGGGATATAGTGGATGGTATTGTTAACGGTTCAGGGTTACATCCAGTACGGTTGTGCATGTGGCTTCAACCAATATCAGGGAAAGGAGGTCAGTTCAACTCATGGATATACAAAGGGACTTGATTACAAAGTTTATTATTAGGAATGCGATTATAGTGATGCCGGTTCTCCGTCCAGTTTTGAGTGAAGGGCGTGAACGGAATTCTAGAAGTACTGAGGTAAACGAGGAATTAGAGAAATACTGCACGGACATTGAGATACCCCTTATTGGCAGTTGGTGGGCATTCTGTGGGTAAGGTGGAGCTCCATGGCAGCGATAATCTGTTAATTAACACAAATGAACCGGGACTAAAGATTTTGGGTAGGGATGCAAAGTGTAAAATGGACATGAGAAAAGGACGAGAGAAAGACAATAACCGACCATGTACTCATTGATCCAGAGCTATGGGGGTATTCATTTGTGCGCAATTCTTACGCGCAATTAAGCCTAGATAAACGCACAGTTCATAACAGGACTTCTAGTTTCAACTGTTAATAGTGACCACATCCAGATAACAGGTTAGCGACAACGGAATACCAAAACAAAGGGTGTCCTCCAAAGACATTTGGAAATTAGAAAAAGAAGCACACTGGGGGCACTTTGAAGAGAATTTAAAATCAAAGCTAGGAATTTTTTCAAGAGGAGTTTACGTTGGGCGATTCAAAAGGGAAAATTCTAAAAGATGCTGAGATGGAAAGCATGGTGGGGGGGGGGGGGGGGGATTAAACGAATAAATGATCTAGGATATAGAGTAAATAATGATCTCAAACATGCAATAAAATATTGGAAGAAACATGTGTAGCACTCAGAAGGTGTTGCGAACTGAAGGGGGTAAACGATGCAGCCACTAAAAGTGCCAACGTTGTATGTGAGGACGTCAGAACGATGCGAAATAGCAACCTTATTTAAGTCATAAGAAAAACTGGTGGTGGAGGTATCAAGTTCTAATATATTCTGGAAATGGATAAATGAAACAAACAAATGCAATATCGCAGAGAGTATCAAGGTGGATGGCAAAAACACGTACGACCGGCGGTGTACAGCAGTAGAAGTGGCCAAGCATTGGAGAGGGTAAATGATAGAAGATGGGGTGGGGGTGGGTTCGTTCCTCCAGCATGTTTGAGGGAGAGCACCGAATTTATCAAAATTAGTCTGCAGTGAAATTGAGGTGGGGAAGTTCGAAATGCAGTCATCAAGTTAAAGAATGGCAAAGTCGCAGGTACTGACGAAATTCAAAATGACTTTATAAAAAGACGAGATGATCCACATCTCACATGACTAGTTGTGGGAGATAGGCATTTCCTGGGGGGAAATACAAAATGGGTTCAGGAGAAGGCGTAGGGTCACTGTCCACTCATTTACTCTTTCACTTTTGTCAAAATCATCAAAGCACTGTATAGGGATGTGCGGAGTGTACCCAACCTGGGATGCATCACAGCAAAAAGGGTCCAAATGGAGATAGGCCTTAAGCAGGGGTGTATCCTGTCCCCGATCCTGTTTGCATTGCACATGAATGAATTAGAAGAATTAATGGCATACTCAAATTGAAGTTGTACTAGAGAAACTATTAACCATTTCAGGAAAGTACGGGATAAATAGTGACCTGCATTGAACGAAAACAAGAGAAATGGGCCGCAGGGTAGAGTCCTAACGACGGAGTGTTGATAACGTTTCTATTGATGAATGGGAAAGCAACTGTGTAACACTGTGGAAAACAGGAGAATATAAATACTTGGGGCTGAAATTATGTGTCACAGGTGAAGGAATATACAGAAACCACACTAACAAACTTAACACAAACGAAAAATAATACTCAATCAGTTAAAATCTCTGGGAAGGAACAGATTTAACAAGGTGTTCGTGGGGAAAACTGTCTGGGAGAGTGTGGTGTTACCAAGTATGACTTACGGAGTGTATGTGATCCCATTGAACAAAACAGTAGTGAGGAACGTGGAAATTCGGCAAAACGATGAGGGTCGGTAGACAACTGGTTCATGTAACGCAGCTCCGCTGGAAGCGGTCAGAGGGGAGTGGGAAATGTAAATCAAAGATTTATCCTGAAAAGGCACGAAAGATTGGAAGATCGAATCGCAAACTCTTTCCCCAATGCATAAGATGCTTGAGATTGGGAAAATCGAATTGTGGAAAGACGAATCTGTTGACAAATCTGTTGTTGCGACCTTAGTGGTTGGATTACGACAGATTGTTCGTGTTTGAGAAGAGCCTCTTTCAATCCGAATAGGAATTATTGCGAAAAGCTCTGATCACAAACTTTTTCAATTTCATCTAACACTGTATTGTAATACCAGTGATAGAAGATACTTTGTTAAATGAAATTCTTATACCTTTATATGCTTCGCAGACACTTTCATGTGGTCATTCTCTTCTGTTATGAATCCATCTTTAATCTCTTCTAACAAGCTGTCAAATACTTTTTGATAGTTTTTGAAATGGATTCGTTTCATCAAATTCGTTAAATGTAATTCTATATACATAGAAGTTTGAATGTAATATGTTTGATGTCCTTGGCATCTGAGGATGGATTGTAAACAATTCCCATTCATTCTATAATCTTCGTCTCTTGCTCTCACTGCTGACATCCTCTGTTCAACTCTCCGTTTCACTGTTATCTTCAAAGCTTCTCCTCATCTTATGTATTCCCTTGTAAACTAGAAGATTGTGAAAAATCAGTCTTGTCTTCTTGGCACCCAAACAGCAAGTGTGAGAATGGTGAGGATCACCCTTTCTATACATTTTTCTCTTCACATCCTTTGTAAAAAATAATCCCATTGTTCTTCATCTTGAGGTGATGTACTTTGTAAATGTGGATAATCATTTCTGCACCATCTATGAACATTTTGTCAAACTTTGTTATGAAGTTATTTGCAAGTGCTGCTGTTCTTGCAATCACACCACTAAATGAAATATATACATTATATAATATCGTGAGTGAAAGTAAATAAATAGAATCGGGAATATCATTTAAAGTGTTGTCATATTTGTTCATAGCTGAGAATATTTGTTTTAAACTGTATCCTTCACCGATAATGTTAATGCAATCGGTCTGTAATTACTTGGATTGTTGCGATCGTTATCAGGCTTTGGAATAGGAATTATAGTAGCTTTTCTGCCACATGTTATTAAAAAATTAATATCAAAAGTTCAAGCGAAGCCTGAGTCAGATGTTTCAAATGTTGCTGATGTCTGCTGCTGCTGCGACAGTAAAGGTTTGCTTTATCCAAAGAGTTGTTGAACTCTTCCACAACGAAATGTTCATTGTAATTCTCTAACTTATCCGAAGGAAATTAGAGTACGCGGAGAGTGTATTGTCTTCAAATCACCGGAAGAGTGGATATTCCCCGCGAGCAATAATTGCAAATTTGTTGCAAAGCATAACAAGCAAAGTTCCATTGGCTGAAACATTGCTTGTGCTTTTGTGCTCATGTACAGAATTTTAAAGTGGATAATTTGGGTGATAACTCCACTCTGCGGGTGTTTTAGTTACACTCCACGCACTGTAGATCTTTTGTTTCTTCTGTTGTTTTTTATATTTTTTATGAATTCTGGATTAAAATTTCCAGACGACGAATCTTTCGAAAATGTTGAGGCCAATTTGTTTGACATGTGTTTTTTTAAGTAATTATCGTGTTGTTATCTTCTGGGTGTTGTAGATTTGACTTGTTTCTTTACCTTTAATTTTTTTAACCATTTTCAAAAATGTATTTATGGTTGTGTGATGGTTTTTAAGTTTAGAAACATAAGTTTCCCAATAGTTTTTCTTTATTTCTTTGATACGTCGTCTAGTCTTAGTCTGATTAATACCTATAGTTTAACTAAATTATTGGTTGTGGGTGATATATAAAGTTCCAATTCAGTTTTCTTACGACCCTCTATAGACTTTCTGCAATTGTTAACAAACCATGGTTTTGTGAAACGTTTTGGATTTGCCGATGTTTTAGGAATCAGTGTATTTGCAATGTCAAGCAACGCTTTGGTGAAATGTTCTATTTAGTCAGTACTTTCCTCAAATTTCTCCCGCTTGAGGCGTTCAGAACAAAGCGATGAGAAAATGCTCCAGTCAGCGTTTTTAAAGTTCCACTGGGGTACACTGTCAGTCTTCTTCGGGACTACAATCCCCAACACAAGTGGAAATTGATAACTCCCGCACAAGCTATCTTCAAGCTTCCCATAAAAATCAAGGAAGAGAGAAAAGACAGGCAATACCGCGATCAATGGTGAAATATGAATACAAGTAAGTGTCTGACCCTTCATTGAACATATACAAGTCATAGTTTGTAATAACGCTCTTCTATTGTTTTGCCGTTTATGCCTTCTTTGTTGAAGGAATCACGCAAATAGGACTATGGACATTACAATCACCCGCCAAAATGAGTTTGGGGCTAATGAATCAGTTGCTCAAGATTATTCAGCTGTAGGGTTTTACTTGTTGAAACGTACATAAAAAACACAATACAATTGTATTGTCTAAAGTAAGGTGTACTCATCGACTGACATGAACTCTATTCCTTCAAACCTGTTACTCGGAACAATGCTTTGAAGTCGTTTTGACACTTTATCAGAATTTCTCCTATGTTCTTTCTCTTTATTCTTCGTGCCTCTTTCTTTTCTTCTCTGACACTGACTCAGATTTTCCTGATGGGTTATTTGTTGCTGATTTGGTTTCGGTTTGCTTGATTCAATTTTCTGTTCGCGTTTAAGATTTTGATTTTTATATTGGTCTAATTTCGGTGGATTGTTTGCTTGGTCTTGCGTTGGTTGTTTTTTTTGTTTTTTTTTTTTTGTTTTTTTTTTTTTTGGGGGGGGGGGGGAGAGGAGGGGTCACTTTACATTTCAGTACTGTAGCATATGACTGTGCTGATGGATGCACGCCGGGCATAGATGAAACAATTTCTCTGGCCTCTGTGGAACTCCCTTGCCTTTCACATTTTATTTTTTATAATTTTTTTTTCTGTCATATTGGGCAATATTTCGATGATGACATTTGCTTGTGTGATTCCCCTAATAGTTTATACACATGGCAGGATTGGTACAGGGCTCCTAGTGTTGTTGGCCACACCTGTAACAAACTGCTTCACCTCTACAAGTATTTTGCCCGTGGCCACATCTTTTACGTCTGAAGTATCGCAGTCGATTTGGGATATACAAATCCACAGCGATGTTCATCTATTTAACTTTTATTGATTTTGGTGGACGTGATGTATCAAAGGTTAATATGTTGGTAATAGTTTTTATTTTGTATCCGCCTCTTTTAATTTGGATCCTTTTAACATCTGTGACACCCTGTGGTCTGAGTTCTTCTCGTATTTCTGATTCATCTGTGTCTGATAGCTCTCTTGTTCTCAGGACTACTTTGCTTCTGTTAAGTTGTTCGCGTGGAAAGGCATTAACTTCCATATCCAATATTTTTTTCCAATTTTCAATAAATTTATTGCTTGAGATTATGTTCTGCATTCAATGAATAAAGCCCCTGATCTTAAAGCATGGACCTCTTTTACTGCGTCGTGTATTCCTGTGATTGTTTTTCGACGGCAAACGGGTTAATATTTGATGATTTCTTTTCATCCCCAGCTGCATAAATTATGATGAATTTAGGTTAGTTCTAAGGTGGTAGCAAAACCGAGAGTACACGAAGAATATACTCGACTAGCATTGATGCAAGTCATACAGCTAACGACTGACCAGTCGAGTGCGGGTAGACAGAAGTCGGTCATTCAACCATTCAGTTTGTGATCCTAATATAATGAAAACTGCCGCTTACAATCAACTCAGACAGTGCAACGAAAAGGAATACGACAAAAACTTTCGAAGTCCGCTAGACGTCAAATACAATGACAACGACAACAAATTAACAAAAAAATAATTGGTTCAATGCCTCTAAAGCCCCCCCCCCCCAAACCCTCCCCCTTCCCCGCCGACGTCACAATGTTTTTGAGGGCTCTAGATTTGGCAGACTGGGTCCATCTGATCATCTGTCTGTTCGTGAAAGGTGAGGGCCGAAGCAGTGTATTGGACCAGTATCTCCAAAATGGAGACTGCCCAAACCGGGGCACTGTTTGTCCTCACTACCAGGATTATTTCTTCCGGGGCCTTCGGAACGCACCTCACGGAAACACAATGTGTATGCGGTATGATGTACTGGTAGTTTGTCTGGGCTGGGCATTTCAATATTCCGCGGGGAACCTGATCAATTGAGCAAACCTGCTAATTGTATTCCACAAATCTGCTCAGTTGTGCGGTCCGTTCTCTATCCGCCACCTGATAACCCGCCTAGTAGGAGATGGCCAAACCCGCTTAGGGTTTAAACACATGTCCCAAAACCTTTTAAAGAGATACAACAATTGAAGCGTATACGAATCAAAATGGGAAATGGTTTTCCAACAGCAGGAAAATACTAAAAACATTGCAGAGGCGACTTATAGCCCACAAGTTACGAAATTATTTAATCAGTCTCTCGTTACACAAAGAAATAACAAGGTGATTGTTTTGCATGTACAACCCAAAAGGTCTCGAAGATTAACTGATAACAGAATACCATTTTGTTTTTTAAGAATTAAAATAACACCCTGCCGGTCTACACACATGTAAATAGATTACCACAAAATGCTCAAAATAGTATTATCCAACCCTATGCCATTCGGTAACACGTGATTCACAGACTATGATTTGCAGCAGCACCCACGATAATAACTCCTGACTCGCGTTTATTCTACAACCTAATCCATTCGTGCTTCATTCGTTTATTACGTTCACTAGCTATGAATATCACACGGATCTCAGAACTATTTCCTTGGTTTATTCCCCACTGGTGGGACCTCAAAAATTCGCCGTGTCATAATTTCGTGCCAAATGATGGGTAAAACATACCACAGATAAGTCCAGAGTTTAATTTCTTAGTCCGATGTATCTGATCTTTTCTGTTTTTGTGACACCCTCGTAACGCATTCCATAACCATATTTCGTTTGCAAAGACTGCAGCGGAAACGTGGGACCATTGCCGAAATAACTTGGCGCGCTTAATTTCATTTACAGTCGTATCACTATACAGGCCTCCGCCTGTACAAGATAGACATTAAGTTAACCTGAAAATGGGTTACAGTAACATCTCTCATCTCAAAAGTAACCTTGCGTTTGAAACTGTAAGGAATCGGAATGCAAAACAATGATGGGATATTTACCAACACAGAAACATGCAGGTTATTTCATGAGTGGCGTTTCATTATGCAGACGTAGTATAACACATTGTCGGGATTAGGACTAGCAAGCTCTTTCCAGTAATACTTACATCACAGGGACCCCCTGAAAATTCTGTCCAAAGTCCAATTGTGTGGCGAACGAAAGTCGGAGCCTCATTTCGTTCGGCGCGAAAGATAATATAACGAAAACAATGTTCGCCTATTTTGTACACTTTTGTTAATGTTATACTTCCGAAGCTCCTCTCCTTTCCCCGATGCACAATTAATATAGCAGAGATAGCAGTAATAAAGTAGAAGTCATCAATACATCTCCGACGGTGGGCATAGACAACCGAAGGTTGCAGACAAGGGCTCCTGTACTTTCTTAGTTAAATGAACCGCTGTATGTGAGAGCGTTTACCTGTATTAGTTCCTTTCTCAAGTGATCAAATAATGGTGTATAATTATGGATTAACAACCTCAAGGTGTGTTCTTTTCACCAGTTGGTGTAAACGTGTGAGTTATAAGAGTACATTTTCAAATTTTCCCCTCTCCAAAATCATTAAGTGACAATTGATCGATGACAATACGTAAAGGTTGAAATCTCTTCAACTGTGCTTTACCGGTTTGTTGGCTGTTTTACAATACATACATACTGGTTTAAGAGCATTTTACAGATTATTCAGCTGATCGTCTGATTATTAAACAATTCGGATCTAACACATCTTCTAAATGACACAAATGGGTTCTTCTGGTGTTGAGAATATAAAACAGGGCATAATTGGTCTTCTCAACATCATTTCAGCGCGGTGTGAACCGTTCCACCGTATAACACAATATTTTAAATATTTTCATATGTCAAAGAAATCTAAACCCTTACTTCTCTTTTATAGTAATATCATGGAAGAAATGATACTTTGAACATGTTGCGATCAATCAACTTCCCGATTGGAAGTAGAGGCGAAGATGATCGTGAGTGTAGTGACACTAAAATATAGTTTCTAAATCTATTTCTATTCTACTCCACGTAACATTAGAACATTTCCGCTGTGTTTTCTACGAACCTAAATCACAAACTAGATACACTTTCATAATGTGCCAAATCGGGGGATACTGGGTTGTTTTGAACATTCAACGAAAACCTAGGTCGAAAAGCAGGAACATTATATTAACCCTTTGAACCTGAAAAGCTGCCTTTTACCGGCCTAGGATTGTGATACCACCTGAATTCATAACGTACATAGTTGCTTAGTGAAGTTGTGTGGTAGACCAATCAAGATTTTCACCGTGCAGCCTTTCCCTTGATTGGTCTTTCCTCAAGTAACGAATATAGGCTCTACTATATGATGGCTCTGAACTATGCCGTCAGTGTTCAAAAGGTTAGCATTCCGATATCACCATTTGCTTTTCAGTCAATAAAGCCCTACAATATGTCGTAAATATTCAGTTTGCATTATCGCGAAAAATGAGAAGATCATTAGCATTATGATATTTCACGAAGATGTCAAAGGTTATTCTTCAAAGGCGGTTAGAGATTGCGATTCATGGAATAATTTAGACATTTGTGGGAGAACCTTTGTATTGCCTGTTTATGCAGTACAGTCGCGTCGCCGAGGACTGGTCAAGTACACATTTAGTAGCAAGAGATATTTGAGATCTTAGACTCCAATCATGACGAAAATGTTCCAACTGAAATCATATCTCGAAATCCCAGTCAGCGCCACCCATAATCTCGCGTTTCAAAACGGGGAAATTTTTCTGAAGTTAATTGCTTTTTGAAATGCTAAACATACAGAACCACACTCATGTTTGAATGGGTAAACGATTACTGGACTCGAGCGAGTGGCGCAGGGTTACCACGAGAGCCATTAGGTATCCCACCGCCACTCGCCCGAGTCCAGTAATCGTTAACGCAGTCAAACATAAGTGTGTTTCTGTATATATTACACATCTAACCCTGAAAAATAATTCACTGTAATTAATCGCTATTTTAATTAAATAGTCGACAATTTGAACGGTTGAAACAATTTTAGGGAGAAACGGGCAATTTTGTCAGAGAACAAGTCTTGAGTCGTTGACCTTGTCACTTGTAGAATCGCTGTTGATTCACTTTATTCGCCAAACAATGTCGGTATGAACACTCAAAACTCAAGCGACTGCGTTCATCATGAGACATCAGGTATTATGAGCTCTGAAATGTGTTTCCAGAAGAATGTGTGCAGGCATCATTATATCTGGAGGATGGAAAACGTACAAGGATTTTAATTTAAATACTGAGCGAACTGGTTGCTCTGGTGAATTTAAATAAGTGCTTTTTGAACTGAAACTAAAGTAAAACTCGAGTTAAATATGCATCGGGCTGTCGTTTGTGGACATCGGTCATTTCTGTTCCGCACTGTAACAAAAGTACACATTGGACGAGAAAAGACATTCGGTGCAATAATTAACCTTCCAGGGCATCCATTCCATCGTTTAGTGTAACGTGGCAGTTTGTGATTTTATTCTGGGTTAACTCTTCAGTCTTGGTAAGCTAGCACTTTTTTTGGCAGTTTGTGATTTTATTCTGGGTTAACTCTTCAGTCTTGGTAAGCTAGCACTTTTTTTTCAACATTATAATGTGCCTGACTTAAAATTTAACCATCTTTTTATTTTACCTCAGGTCTTGATAGCCTTTGTTTGAAGTGGACTGCACTTACAATAAAAGCTTTAAGTAGTCTAAATGTACCACATACAAAGCGAGAAACAAACTGGTCGATAAATGCAAAAACATGTCATGCCTTTTGTGTCCACAAGATTAGACACCTGTACAACCTCCCCATCCCATCCATCACTAACCAGACAGCAATTTCTCAAAGCTCTCGAAATGAGAATCCAAAAGCCTTTGCAGAGGCTGAAAGTGAAATATAGGGTGTGTGTTTGTTTTCACTAGTAAGCTCCAACTTATATTTGTTATTTACATTTTTATAGATTGATTAATATTTTCATTATTTTGAACAACTATACTTGAGCGATTTGTTATCTGAACGGTGCTATCAACATTTTTGCCATGGTATCCGGTTCAGAAACAAAAATAAAATGCTTTATGTGTCTGGTCCTATATCTTGTGAATCTCAAATATGGAATTATTTTGAATTTGCATTTAGTAAGTAGTTTTAAAGAGAACTGATCGAATATGGCTATGAAGAGGCGTTTGGCGGACATTTGCTTGGGGATGGGGATTACCAATCAAACTGCCCAGAATTTTGGTTTCAAAATCAAAATGCAGGTCCCTACCTCGAATTTGTCCCGGTAACCCATGAAAATGCACTGCCCACTACCCTGATATTTACCAAAATTAAAATACCCTCTCCTCTGAACAATTTGTACTGAAAGAACGAATTCCTTGCCATGAAAACTGCAAAAACACACATGAAGCAAATTCGTATAGGTGGCATTCGATTTAAGTTTCGATGCTGAGTGTTAAAGCAAAATAATAGTCAAGATCGTACAAAACAGAAATACAAGCAAAAATTCTTAAATAATTATAAATACACATAAATCTATGTTTTGAAAACATTGTCATATTGTTTATGTTTTAAATATTCTAATAATTATTTTTCATGGAAGTCGTCTCATAAAATTGACAATATGTTGGATCAGACCAGATGTATTTACCACTCCTCCCCTCTTCTCACCCCATCCCTGCTCAAGACTATCCAGTAGTGGGTTGGTGGTAGCATTTTTTATTTTCCCCAATACAAACTACAGAAAGTCATATTTTATCATTGCTCCATTGCCACCCCCCACCCCCCCCCCCCCCTCCTCCCAAGAAAAAAAAAACACGTAAAAAAATCATTGGTTCCACAAACGTAAACTACTGAGTTTTTCTTAAATCGTCTTTTCATTCTTTCCGGCCTATTAAGGTGAGTTATTATTAAGGAACAATAATTCCTGTTCCAAGCACAACAGAGATCACTGCAAAACAAGTAATTACAGACCTAATAAAATAACAAGTTGTCTGTGCAAAACCATGGAAAGGATGATGAATGGTCGACTTGACTGATTTCTGGAATCAAACAATTTACTTGCGAATGTTCAATATAGTTGCAGAAGCCAGAGAGCACTGTTGATCATTTGGTTAGACTTGAAACGTTCATCGGAAATGCCTTTTCGAGACAAGTTCTTGTGGTCGCCATCTTCGTTGGGCTGGGGATGACATATGATACTACTTGGAAGTATGGGATTTTAAAAGATCCTTTTTAACATGAGGTCGAGAAGGCGTATGTCCCTCTCTAGAGAACATTACTAAAGAATCGTAAATTTCAAGTTTGTGTTGGTCTACATTATCTGACCCACAAGAGCAATAATTGGATCTTCCTAAGGATAGCATTCTATCTATTACCCTCTTTTCTTTTAAAATCAATGGCATCATTGCTTCAATTAAGAATATTGTACATTTTCTATTGTACGTCGATGATTTTTTGATTTGCTACAGAGTTCAGAAAAAGTGCTACAGAAAATGGTTTTAAGTTTTCGAAGACTAAAACGAATTGAGTTCATTTCTGCAGGCTCCACAAGAACCACCTTCATCCGGAATTGAAAACCCATGGCAGTTATTTTGAAGTTGTTGAGGAAGTGAAATTCTTGGTTTTATTGTTTGACAGTAAACTGGATTTCACTTCTCATATCAAACAACTAAGGGTGAGATGTACAAAAGGTCTCCAAAGGTAGTTGATAGCACTGATTTGGGGCGATTGTAGCTGACCAAAACACACTGCTCTATCTGTATGGATTAGTTATTAGATCAAACTTAGATTATGGTTGTGTGGTTAGCGGTTCTGCGAAGAAGTCGTACTCGATGCAATTCATGATAGTGGCCTTACAATTAGACTCGGGGCTATTAGAACATCACCAGTAGATTTGCTGTCATTCGGGCGGAGGAGCCTTCTCTTGAGAGGCACAGAATTAAACTGCCACTTCAATATGTTTCTAAACTGTTGGCTAATCCAGCAAACCCTGCTTAGATTTGTATCTCGGACCCAGAAGATGTTGAACCTTTAGGAAACACCAGACACACATTCCTCAATTGGGCATTATAATTGCCCACACCTCCACGCACCATACAGACTCCGCCACACTAGAATTTGACATGATATAAGATAACCGTAAACCACATATTCTTCCTTAGCATCTAAGGAAGCATTATGCCATCGTGGACCTTACCTTCTCAAAACATCTGAGACAAATTATTTACAGTTCAAACAAAAATATGCCGAAATAAAGTCTAAGTATAGTGCATGTAAATGAATATCTATACCATGATTACCTATTCTACTATATTTGAAAAGCCTGTGACATAAACTTTAGCTTTACACACCAACCGTGATGAACACGCCAGCAATGGGATTTCAGTAGTAAAAATAACGTACACCTACAGTAGAACTACACCCACGTTGACCTTTGGTGACGCTGACCTGAATGCAAACTTGTCTAAATTTATCACACGTCGCCTCGCGATGAGTGAAATGGAAGCGACAATTATTTATTACGTTTCGAAATGGGTTTACCTCATAAGATGCCAAAATTAACAAACAAGCATTGCCTCGTTTTAATAAAGCATGCGAAACTCGAAATAGTATGTTATTATGTTTTTAAAACGAAAAAGGCTCAGTTTCTTTTTTTTTATTTCGTTTCGGCGATAAAATTGACAGCGGAAGTACCGCCCACCGATGCTCGTGTAAACAAAACAGATCCGCTGGTATGTCCGTCTGCTGTTCAGTAAAATCGAGAAAAAATAATAGCGACTCTTAATAGTCTGACGATCCCAGTATAAATAAAATATACCCAAAGTAGCTTGGTGTACCAAATGTTCACCGCTCGTGGTGAAGTGGAGTTAACCGCGAGCCAAAGGCTCGCGGTTAACTCCACTTCACCACGAGCGGTGAACATTTGGTACACCAAGCTACTATGGGTATATTCCATATATACAGATGAATCCAAAGATGGGGACAAAGTATCATTAGTTGCTGTTACTGGCGATTGCGTCATCTCAGAATACCAAATCAAAGTTTTCACGACCCAAGTCAAAGCTTTAAACCTAACGCGTAGACACATCCCGAATGTGCGGGAACAAAAGCCGATTATCTGTTCGTATTCTCCTTCCTCTTTGTTGGCTTTACTCAGCCCCAAGTTGAAGAACCCTCTTATCTTGGAACTTTGTGAGAAGTTGAATACTCTCATATCTGAGTAATAGGATATCGTGTTTTTCTGGTTACCAGAACATGTTGGCATCTCCGGTAACACCAAGGTAAATAATGCAGCGAAACAGGCTCCAAACAAGCCTATCACTATTTTAGTATTTGTTTCAGTGATTTGAAACCAAATATCAATAAGTACAGCAAATCTGTGTTGCTGGTGAAATGAGATGGAGTGACAAATAACAAACTTCATAGTTTTCGAACTACTGTCACTGATAAGTAAACGTCTAGTAACATTTGTCGTAAAGATCACGTCATTCTGACACGATATCATATTTGTCATACAAGATTTACATATTTATTTTTGTTAGATTGTAATATGCGACCATAATGTGTTCCTTGTCATTGTCCGTTGACAATTGAATACATTCTATTAGATTGTACTGATCGTAGTGATACCAGAAGTTGTAAAGATAAAACTATTTTACTCAATCTCTTCCCACCAGATCCTGTCGTTTATCAAACAAACATCCTTTTAAATAAGTTTTAGTTGCTTTTAATGTTTTCCCTGCGTCTCGTATTTTAAAAATAATTTCCCTATCATCGAGTTGATTCACACGGTATTCGTTCAGCTTTTGGTATGAAAAGCTGTTTATTTCACTGTTTATTTCACATCGCTAGTCAATTTATTTCACTGTCACAATCATGTACATTTTTTATTTGTTTCTCATATATTTTACCTTATGAAATAATTGTTTTAGTCTTCATCACTTTTTTATCGCCATGTTATAGCAGTGATTGTTGATGTGGCGCTAAGCACCAATAAATAAATAAATAATGGAAATTGGTTATAACCAGAAAGAGGACAGGGTTAAACACACTTTCTAGTTGGAAAAAAATGGTTACTGTCATATCACACACTACATGAAAAAGTACACTTTCTAAAGTTGTGCAAAGCGAATAGTTAGCATAAGTGAGGCAACACAAGTTGTGCCATTTGCCTCGTCTGTCTTTCTTATGCACAAATAAATGGCTTGCCCTGGAAGACTGTTTTCTGGAACAAGCTAGGTCTGATTGGTCAATTTTACAACACGCTCTCCGAGGCATTCTCGTTAACAAATGTCAATATGAGTTTCGATGAGGAAAACTGCGAAGATTCGAGTGATGTCGAATGGTTCTCAGATGACCCTGCTTCTTCAGAGGACTCCGAGTCAGAACTATGAACTCAAAATCGCTCACACGTTGTTTACATGACAAGTTACGTTAATGCGTTAACGTTAATTCGTTGTGTGAGTGTGTAAGTGTGTGTATATGTGTGTGTGTGGGGGGGGGGGGGGGGGGGCGAGAGGGGGGTTGATTTGGGGATTCAAACGCACAAAATGCATTTGAAATCATTTATTTTCTTAAATATTCACATAGATTAGTATGGTAAGTAGTATAGCCTGCATGAAACGTGCCTCACTGGCCGGACCCAGGCCCGGTCTCCGGAAGTGACGTCATGTCACGTGACCAAGCGGCGCCATGTTGTGTTGCCATGGTAACCCGCGTAAGAGGCCATCTTGTGACGTCACCTCCATAGTGATGCGTGGTGTTAGTGCGCATGCGCTGCGCGTGTTGCTTGGGTGATACGTGTTTCCGTCGTCCATTTTGTATACTAGAGGCCGCCATCTTGGTTTCTATTGTAGCACGTGGTTGCTATGTTACCCAAAGGCTTATAATATGACAGGGGTATGTTCGGAGGGTATGTTCGATTGAATCGGAGTATCACGAATTACCCAAATAAACCCGACAAGTTTCACCATTTCGAATTCGTTCAGAATTATCTACCTCTATCTATCTATGCCATAGTTTTCGTCTACCTGACCATGTTTGTTTGTCCTGAAATATACTCCAGTAGAGTAGAAGAGCCTACCAACTGGAACAGCTTTGCTTATTGTTACTATATTTAGCAATTTATGGTCTATTCTTGTTAGTTCTGGCCCTATTCCGAGTACTCTTGTTGTTTCATTTATCTGGATCACACAATCAGTTCACTTTACTGGCTCTAACTAACCAATCAGATTGCTTGATTTCCCGTAATCTTTATGCAGAGTTATCTCCCCTTATTACAACGATGTCCTATCCGATTCTCATCACCTCTATATCCAATGGTCATATCCCATGGAATCCCATTTATGTGCCTATGGAATCCCCTTTTTTGTCGTATGAGGCCATGAGGGCCGTGATAAAAGCCCTCAATGAGGCATCATTTACTATCCATCTTAGCCTCATTTCTTTTGAGGTCATGAGGGCCATGAAAAAATCCTTCAATGAGGTATAATTCACTATCCCTCTTAGCCTCATCTCAGTATTTAACAGCCATATCGTATGGAACCCCATTTTGGGGAAACACCTGTGGCTATGGAATCCCTTTTTGTTGTATGGGGCCATGAAAAAGCCCTCAGTGAGGCCTCATTTACTATCCCTCTTAGCCTTATTTCTTTTGAGGTCATGAGGGCCATGAACAAATCCCTCAATGAGGTATAATTTAATATCCCTTTTAGCCTCATCTCGATATTTAACAACCATATCCCCAGGCACCCCAATTTCGGCACCCCTTTTTAGAAAACGTATGTCCTTTGGCACCCGTTTTAGTCGTATGAGGCCATGAGAAAGCCCTCAATGAGGCCTCATTTATGGTCTATATGTCCTACCATTAGCTTCTACAGCACTCTCGTTCCATTGCGGCCTTGTACCAGTACTATTGACTAAACTATCATCCATTAATATTGACTTGTATAACTACTTCCTAGCTATACCGTCGCTCAGGCCTTCAAAATGTTCAATCAAATTCCCCCTGTTTACATATAAACGGGTTATATAAGGCATTCCGTAATTGAGATTCCTAGCCGATTCCGTAAAGTTGGATTCCGTGATTTGACATCAACACTCGAGGGTATGGAAGGGTATTGATAACACCCAATTATTACTGCAAGAACCTGAACGGATACAACTGACAACCTACCCTGTGGACACCATGTGCCCCAATTTCCTCGAATTGGAGCAGAATGATGTTTTAGTGCCTTGGTCCTCGAGAGTATCTTTAAATGTTAATCTCGAGAGTAAAGTCCAAAATCGCAAGAGTGTTTGAAATAAAGACTTTTCTCCTAGGGGGGGGGGGGTGGGGGTGGGGGTGGGGGTGGGTGGTAGAAGGCAGTTTTTTGTTATCCTGTGAGGTATATCCCTAATGCTCCGGAAGAAGGAATCCCGGCAGTTGAGGACACAGAGTGGCCCTGTGATGGCATTCCCCATTTCGGAGATACCTGTGCAATACACTGCTGTGGCCCCAACTTCGGGAGTAGACGGATGGTCGGACACGTCCGTTCTGGTCAATCGGGAGCCCCCTAAAATGGTGTTCTGTCGGGGGAGGAGGACCTTTGGAGATAATTCAACCAGTCATTTCGTTTAATCGCATACCGCCATTGCCATTGCGTACTGATTTTTAAATACATGATATTCTTTAAAAAAACATGTTTGTTTTTACTGCATCATCTGTTTCAATTACAAGGGACAACTTCAGTTAGAGTGTTTTGTAAAATGATAAAATGGCCGACATCTAAAGACATGGCACCCCTACACATGGGTCAATGAGTCAGTCGCATGCTTCAGTATCAACATTGATTGTATATATTGCCCGAAATTAAGTATGCGGGAATACTGGAGGCCGGTGGGTTCACTGCTTAACAGTAGCTCAACCCTTGTTGGACTCCGTGGTGGGTGGGATGAACGAGTTTCACTACTCAATATGGCAACACAACAAAAAACAAAACGACCTTTTTATGCTACATGTATCAGACAAGGAGACTCTAACTCAGAAGACTTAATAGCATCTTTGATACCACCAGAAGATAATACACCTCAATTTATTGTACTGTCATCAACGGAGGACAATAAGACATTCAGTACCATCAATACCTTTACCGTAGAAAAGGCTATCAGTTGTATTGCAGAAACAGTTAAGGATGTTAAAAAGTTAAGATCAGGGGATCTACTTATTCAAGGCGCAAAGCGAGCTCAGGTGTATAACGTTTTGCACACAAATAGAATCATTGATAGTATCAATGTTAAGGCCAATTATCATAAGATCCTAAATTTTAGTAGAGGTGTCATCAGAACTCGAGAGGATTGCCATGTCTCCAAGAAGGAAACATTGATACAAAAAGTTAAATCCAATACGATCTTACGCCTTGACCTCAAAGCAAATAAAATCCACTGAACCAATTGCATACCAAACAGAATTTATTTGGCTTATTATTCCCACATTGCTACAAGCTTTTACCACGGGGGCAACACTTAATCCCTGCCACGGTCAACACAAACAAACAAACAACGTCAACTGCCCAATAAACTCTTAAACACATCAGGAAAAACAACATGAACAATTCAAATCAACACCAGGTAGAAAGAGGAAAACAGTAAATCAGATCTAAAAATTCAAAAATCCACACAAAACCCAAACCTGACCGAGTCAAAATTACAGCAGCAGCATCTGATTCAGAGTCAGAGACGGGAACAAGGAACAGAACAGAGGATAAAGGAGAAGGGAAAAAAGAAACTATCATCTGACAGGATACCAATACACATTCCAAACGTTGTGACGAACAACATATTTGAAGGGTTAGATGATATGGATGTTGATGATTGCGCCAACGCCATGTGTCCCAACAAAATGCTCCTGAGCTCGTCTCAGGGTGGGTCCCGAATAAAAAAAGTCACCTACGAAATCTCCGGTAGTAATTTATCCCGTACGCCCACCATCAAAATCACCAACTGAATATGGATAATAAGAACAAAATCAGTACAATACATATAGAATATACCCATAGGAGCTTGATGTACTAAATATTCACCACGAGTGGTGATGTGGTCTTAACCGTGAGCCTTTGGCGCACTATATATATAGAATATACCCATAGTAGCTTGGCGTACTAAATATTCACCACGAGTGGTGAAGTGGTCTTGACCGTGAGTCTTTGGCGCACTATATATATAGAATATACCCATACGAGCTTGATGTACTAAATATTCACCACGAGTGGTGAAGTGGTCTTGACCGTGAGTCTTTGGCGCACTATATATATAGAATATACCCATAGTAGCTTGGTGTACAAAATATTCACCACGAGTGGTGAAGTGGTCTTGACCGTGAGTCTTTGGCGCACTATATATATAGAATA
Organism: Pictodentalium vernedei; assembly: GCA_031216915.1. Lineage (NCBI taxonomy): Eukaryota > Metazoa > Mollusca > Scaphopoda > Dentaliida > Dentaliidae > Pictodentalium > Pictodentalium vernedei. Next base: position 41,492,105 of record CM062292.1, on the reverse strand, counting down.
TACTAATAGTTGCTTGGTGTACTAAATATTAACCACGAGTGGTGAAGTGGTGTCAACCGTGAGTCTTTGGCGCACTATATATATAGAATATACCCATAGTAGCTTGGTGTACTATATGTTTACCACGAGTGGTGAAGTGGTGTTAACCGCGAGTCTTTGGCGCTCTGATAACTCACTTCCCACGAGTGGTGAACATTTGGTACACCAAGCTACTATTTTTTCTCGAGTTTATTGAGCAGCAAACGCACATACGTGCGAATCTGTTTTTGTTTACATGAGCATGGGTGGGCGGTACTTCCGCTGTCAGTTTTATCGCCGAAGCGAAATGAAAAAAAATAAACTGAGCCTTTTTCGTTTTAATAACATACTGTTTCGAGTTATGGATGCTTTGTTAACATGAGACAATGCATGTTTGTTAAATTTTTGGCATCTTTTGAGGTAAACCCATTTATAAACGTAATAAATAACTGCCACTTTCTTTTCACTCTTCGCGAGACGATGTGCGATAATTTTAGACAAGTTTGCATTCAGATCGACGTCACCAAAGGTCAACTTGGATGTAGTTCTACTGTAGGTGTGAATTTTGACTACTGAAATCCCATTGCAGGCGTATTCACCATGGTTGGTATTTAAAGCTAAAAATTATGTCATTGGCTTGTCAGATATAATAGAACATGTAATCATGGCATAAAACGGAATTGCAGAGGTTTCAGATTGTATTTTAACGAATTAGCACTTCTAAGTTAAAAATATATAAAATATATACCTGCTGCTTTTTGTCTACAGTACACTCCTTTAAAGCAAAATGAATCTCAACGTCAATTAGCTCTTAAGCATTACACATAAAATGCCCGTAGGGATATCAATGCTATTTACTTTCGTGGAACATCCATCCAGGTTAGACATTATTCACAGTTCCTTATCTTTACAAAAAAATGTTTAATGTAGCTGTACGCTTAACTTTAGATAACACTTCTGTTCTAGTTACGTGACAAAGTACCATTAGCTGTTGTTTCTGGTGATCAGCTCAGCTCAATCAGAATACCCAATAAAAGTTATATTTTCACAGCTGAAGATAAAGCATTACAACTAGCGCTAGAAACACATCGATAATGTATAGGAAAGAAAGTTATTTATTTTTTTTTAATTATATTTTCTGACTCTCTTTTCCTCTTTGCTTGCTTTACTCAACCCCAAGTTGAAGAACCCTCTTATTTTGAAACTTCGGGAAAGATGAATACTCACATGTCTGACCAATATGGTGTTTTGCTGGTTAGCTGGACATGTTGGTATCTTCAATAACGCCAGGCCAGACAGAGATTGTTTTCTGAGAAGCATATTTTTTTAATCATCTCAGAGAGTAGCACTTCACTACATGATATTTAAGGCTTTAAGGCTTTAAGGGATATAATATATTTTATCATACGAGTCCTTAGAAAATTATATACGCGACAAGAGTGTGTTCTTTGCCAGCGAATGCAGTCAGCCGAGTACATTTTTACAGTGCATTGATTTTAATCGTGTCAGAAGGCAGTATTTCACAGTTGGGTCTCAAATAGATCTATTTTATCATACCAGCCCGTACGAAGTTCTATCATTTATCAAAGTAATCAACCTTTTTAAAAAAAAATTAACATTGTTTCTATACTTTTAAACTAGACTTTTCGGATGCGATTCATAAAAATGTCTACCTTAAGTCTAGGGTAGACCGAAGTCTGAGTCTGCCTCAGTGGCGTCTAAGATTTAGATGGTATTCATGAAAGTTGTCCAAGTCTAGGCGACGTTTAACCTAGACTGTATTAGGCCATGTTAAAAAAAAATGTTAAACACCCATAGTGGTATGTCTAATGTTATGTCTAAGTCTATTTACGCGTTTACCGCACGGCGCCGAGGCAAGTTAATTCGCCGTAAATGGATGTTCTTCGAATACTAGAGATGGACGAAATGGAGCAAGAGGAGGAACAGCAAGGAATTCGACCCGAAAGGATTTTCCGAGAGCGAGCCAACCCGCTAGAGAAATATGACCACCGAAATTTCTAGTTTCATAGCAAACATCGCTGTTCATCCTGAGAAACAGACATCGCGAAGTCACGCAGCACCAGTCAACACCCAGGTTTGTGTAAATCTTCGATTTGTTTGCTGCTGGGTCATTCCAGGTGGTAAATGATGACCTACATGGACTGTTAACATCAAACCCTGCGGCAGCTTTCTTCATATCGCCCACAAACGTGCAGGAAGTTATTTTCTGTATTAATAGCATTCGCGGAAAGGCAACTAAAGATGATGATAACTTGTCGACTAAGCTTTTAAAAGAAATCATCTTCGAGGTGGCTAATCCGCTAACTCACATAATTAACCCCTCGTTCTCTACTGGTATAGTGCCAAGTAAAATGAAAATAGCCAAAATTATACCAGTTTTTTTTATCCGGCGACCCCCATGTATTCAATAACTACCGACCCATTAGTATTCTTCCGGCATTCTCAAAAGAACTTAAAAAATGTATGTATTCTCGCGTATCCAGCTTCTTGGATGACCAAAAGACTGTATGCCAGTATCAATTTGGGCTTAGAAAGCATCATTCAACCATACATCCTATACTTCACCTAATAAATAATGTTGCTGAAGCAAACGATAAAATAACGAAAGATTACACTCTTTCGATTTCCCTAGATTTGGCGAAAGCTTCGATAGCATTGACCATAACATTTTGCTAAAGAAACTGGAATATTATGTCATTCGAAGGTTATCTAATTCCTGGTTTAAGGATTATCTAACAGAAAGAAGCCAGTCTGTTTCTTTCCATAATGAGGTATCTGACAATAGAACCTCAGGGTTCTATCCTCGGTCCCATTTTATTTGTACTATATATCAACGGCATCAGCAAATCGACTTTGTTAAAAGTCTTGTCGTTCGCTGATGACACAACAGCGCATGCAGCTACAATAGCGTCGATACTCTTATAGAAAATACAAACTCTGAGTTATATAACATAATTGATAGGGGCTCTGCGAATAAATTGGCTCTAAACGCTTCGAAAACCAAATTCATGTTATTCCACCCCCAAAATGATCCGTATAGTGCGATAGGCAAGAGCATATCATTGAATAATACGAATATTACACTAGTGGGTAACCATCAAGAGGAAACGACATTTACGTTTATCGGTATTCATATGGATGAAAATCTCAAATTTAAGCAACACATCTCCACCGTATTCTTGAAAATAGCCAGGGCTCCTTTTGCCATATATTGGGCTAAAAAATTCCTTTCCCGACTAGCTCTAAGATTATTGTACTTCTCTCTGGTCCAAAGTCATTTAACCCTTTACCCAACGTAACGGCCAAAACCGGCCAGCGCTATTCTCAAAAATCGCCAATTAATTTTCAAAATATTTTCATTTTTTGTCTCAAAAACATAGGTTATGACCCCTCGTTGGAACGAGCTCGTCGAGCTCGTTCCAACGAGGGGTCATAACCTATGTTTTTGAGACAAAAAATGAAAAAATTTAGTTATTCAAGAATTTTTTTTGCAAGTGTCGTCTGCTTTTCATGTTAGGTAAAGGGTTAATTTATGGGATACAAGCGTGGAGACACGCTGCAGCCACGAATATGACGCTTGGTCTGCAAAAAAAGCCATTCGAGCGATAACGAAACGATCCTATACTTCACACACCGATCCCCTTTTCAAAAGCTGCGGTATACTAAAATTCAGAGACCTTTATACACTACACAGTCTCCTGTTCATGCATGATTGGTTTAATAATAAACTATCCGAGTCCTTCGGTAACACATTTGAAATTTATACAAACCCTTCTGGCATGAATACTAGACAGTCCTGCATTATACGCACACGGAAACCCAGAACTTGTTTCTCGGCCGAACTCCCGTTCCATTCTTTCCCGCGGATTTGGAGTGACACTGAACCATCAGTCCAGCGTCTCAATAGATCCCAATTTAAGAAGGCGATAACAGACAAGGCTCCAAATTCATACCATTCAGATGTCTCTTGTAATAACCCTTCCTGCGTAGATTGTACTTCCATTTCGCCTGGATCTCCACATTCAGATTTCAACACTCCAGAATCTAGGCTTTGCTGATTAGACCATTAAATTTTTGAGCAATTACTGTAATGCAATTTCTGCAATACTTTGGCCCCTTACCTAGCGCAATAGTCGTGCATGGCCTGCACTGTTCGCAAAGATCGCACTGTGCGGGTATTATTCCTTCTCTGTTCTTGCCTCAGGGACAGGGCCGATGGTTTATCACTGGAGTAAGCTCATTTAGTCACTCCACTGAGTGCCATGTCCTTGTCCCTGGGGCTAGAATTGAAAGTCAAAGGACTGATAAGAAAATAAATGGAAATCCTATTTAAGAGTGTTTCTTGTGAAAACAGGGTTCTGTTTGCGCTGGGCTAGGGGTTAAATAATTATGTATTGAAAGGATTGGCACAGTCTTAACTTTCAAATGATATGTGACTATAGGATGAGATTTATAGATGTTGTGAGTAGGAGGTATAGATCAGCACACGATTCCCAAGTTTTTCACCACGTGAAGTTCGGAGGCGAATGAAAGAGGGAGACCTCACTAGTAAAGGTATTATTGGATACCAATGCACTCGTTACTTGTTTACCACATTGCGCAATCCATCAACAGAGGTTGAACGCATGTACAATAAGGCATTAAATTCGACACGATCACTTCTGGAACGTACCTTCTGCGTGTGTAAGTGACGTTTTCCTTGTGATGCTTTTGGCAACAGAATTCGATTACGGGTGAGTATAATAAAAAGGGTAAAAACACCCCAAAAACAAATAACTTTCAGTATACTTTCCATTTATTAAATGTAAAGTATTGTGATAGTAATTTTTTATGTGGTTTTTATCTACGTTTTGAAAAAAAAAACTTTGGGATTTCTTTCAAAACACTATTAAATTGGTGTATTTTCTGGAAGGGCGAAGTCATGAAAAGGTAATACACGGGATATGAGGGAAGTACTATTACCGAACGACACACCATATTAATAACAATATTCAACCTTTAATAACACAACTTTTTTGAAAAATAAATGAAATTACACATTTCTGGAAGAAAAAGTTCTCACAAATTGTCAATAAAACCCAACAAATATAGATATCATTAGAACTAACTCGACGAGCCGGTTATAATGATATCCATATTTGTATGGTTTTATTGAGAGATTTGGGAGAGATCTTAGGCTGTAGTAGGCTGGACAGAAATATGGGCGCAGTTGTTGCTGCGTCATGTCTACACGACATCGCCATTGATAAAAACAACCTAGTGTTATACGATGATGACAATGACCCGGGAGTTGCTGTCGACAACGATTATCACGTGGATGGTCAACCAACAGCGACAGTTAGAGGTTCTCTTATGAGGCGCCAGTATATCACTGACCACTTTAGCTGATACACTGACAATATGCACAGCTTATAAATACAAGAAGCCCCAGTCTAGAGGTAGTCTAAATATCAAACCAGGGACTTGACTTGAAAAAACTGCATAGTTACGCCCCTTCCTAAGAAAAGCATATACCAACTAGATTAAGCGATTGTGTCCACATACTACACAGGATTTTCCTTCTATTTTCAGTTCCTGCACTTTTACGTCCCACAATTGAGATAAACGCATAAAAAAACAGATTTCTTTTATTTTTGGTCGGAAATTTTCGAAGTCCCAAACAAAATATTTTCAGCCTAATTTTTTTTGTCTTAAAATTGACCAAAATGCATAAAAAAAAAAATATTCTGGATTTTGGTCCAAAAATTTCTAAGCCCCACCCGGCCCCCAAATTTTCAGTGTAAAAAAACAAAATTTTTTTTGTCTTAAAATTGACCGACACGCACAAAAAACAAACAAAATATTCTGGATTTTGATCCAAAATTTCCAAGTCCGGAACGGGACCCCAAATTTTCAGCCCCTATATGAACCCAGTGACTTGGCTTGAACAAACTTGACTCTCACCCCCCCCCCCCCCACCCACTCACCCCCCGCCCCTAAGGATGCTGCATACCAAATATCAAAAAATATTTTTATTGGTAGATCTGAAGAAGATTTTTGAAGAAAAGTCCTCGTATTGCACTAAGTTAAAATTCGGGCTCCCATAGGGAGCCCAAATGTGAACCCAGGAACTCGATTTGTACAAACTTGAATCTGACCTCCGTGGAGATGTTGTATACCAAATATGAAATGATTCTGTCTGGTGGATCTGAAGAAGAAGATTTTGAAAGAATAATCCTCATTTTGCACTAAGTTAAAATTTGGGCTCCCATAGGAAGCCTAAATTTGAACTCGGGGACTCAATTTGAACAAACTTGAATCTGGCCCCCCTAGAGATGATGTATACCAAATAGGAAAGAATTCTGCCTGGTGGATCTGAAGAAGAAGATTTTTTTGAATTTTGGAAAGAAATTCATGAGTGCTATCAGAGTTATGCCCCTTGTGGTGCCCCCTGTGAGTGCGGCAAGTTTATTTGTACAAGTTTGATTTGACGTATGATAGGGAACATGCACACCAAATTTGGTTCAATTTGATCCAGTAGATTGTTAGGAGTAGTCGATAATGTAAAGTTCACGACGGACGACGACGACGGACGACGGACGGCAAGTGATTAGTTAAGCTCCCTTCGGTGAGCTAAAAAGAAACAAGAAACATATTCAAAATGTATTTGTCATGTTTTTTCGTAGTGTGGATCCATAGCCCTATAAATTCTTTGTTTTTCTCTCTCAGTCACCAGTCTCGGCGATATTAAAGTGCAGCTACCTTTCGTCGCCGTTGTCTGCACTTTGCACTGTAAAAGGAGTAGGAGTTGGAGGGACGGTCACAACATCGCTTCCAGCTCACCCATTAACTTCTTCAACATCCTCTGGGTTTTCTACCCTGCAATTTAGACTCGATGTAGAAATGGAAGTTACGACAGATATTATGACGCTTACATCGCTGTCAGACCGGTTCCTTGTTTGGAAAATGTTTCCCTGTATACATTAAAGAATTAGCCTTGTTTCAACGCTCAGTTGTTGACCTCCCGTTTTCTATGCATTTTTTCGTTTCTGCTACTATTCTGTATTCTCCTTTAGCTTAATTCTCCTCAACAGATTTTTTCACTTCCTTTATCGTTCTCTCTTGGCGAGCAGGAGAGTCTTTCCTCATTGTCAGCTTAATTTGATCCCTCATAACGGTCTTTTTCTTTTGACTGGGTCCGTCTGATTTTCTCTCTTCTAATACTTGGCAGTTCTTCCTCGGTAATTCCAAAAACTCTGGGAGATGACTCGAAGTTGGGAGATGGCCCGAATAAGCTATAAGCTTACTGTCAAATCCCTACAGCACTCACTGTCTATTGCAATGTTTTATATATGTTACATTGTGTTTTGTTGTTTACTGTTTTTTACTTTTGTTAGATGTACGGACTGAGATTCATCAACAATGTCTATATATAGACATGTCTACGGCTGATTATAGTCTAAATTTCGATAGACTCGTCTACTTAGACAAGTCTCCAAATTGGATTTAATTAATATTCACAAACAATCTCTAAGGCCTCGTGCAACAGGACTCGCCTTTGTCTGAAAATACATTAAACATTAGCACATAATGATGTGTGATATAATAGATTTTGGTACACAGACTCAAGGAAACGGGCGTTTCCCGGGCTTTCCGCTCCTGCCTGTGTGCAAGCGCGTATGTGTGTGTATCGGCTGTGTGTGTCGTGGTGTGTATGTGTATATGTATGTGTGTGTGTGACGGGGTGGGGCGGGGTGGAGGCGCTTCGCTGTCGTTCACATTTTCTGTATAAATGTTACAGTCAGCTCCATGGAGAACAGGGGATCGGATGGATTCTAGCCTGTGGGAAGGGCGGGATGGTATGGATCCGAACAGGCAAATTTGTTTTCTTCTTACACTCCTAAGCAGTATTTCTGCCCTTCTTTAATTAACATCAGTTTATTTGCCTACGAGTTAAAGGACGAATATGAAATTGCCGCATTATCTATATAATAATACATATAATTTAAATCTGACCCTCCGCCTCCTCTCGTGTTTCCTTCAGTGCGGAAAGGCCACGACGCGTCTGTCTCACGACTTGTATCAAATACCTGTATTGCAGATCTTCAGTCTTGCTGGTGTTACCCTACATCAAATGACTTTACTTTCCTCTTACACCATTAAAAAGTATTTGTGTGAAGTTTAATTAAAATCGGTTTATTGGTCTAGAAGGTGTTTATAGACAACCAGATAGGGACGAGAGAGGGAGGAGAAGGAGGGGGGGGGAGGAAGAGGGCATATAGTCAGTTAATGGCATCATTAATGAGATATTTATTTTCGATAAGTTACTCACGTGTAAGCGTAATCTATTGCCTAGAGCAGCACGGGAAAAACGTTTCTTATATACTCCAAAGGCACGTTCTATTATGTTTCTTGATGATTTTAATGCCTTGTTGTAATTGTGGCCTAGCGTTTCCCAAAGGTGTTAGTTTGTATCTGGAGAAGTGGTAGCGCGGATCAGCACTAATAATCTCCATGCCATTGAGGTCTCCAGCCTCAAGTCGTGACCGAACTTCCCTTTCCTAGAAGGTTCTGGAGTCACGAGCAGAACCGTACCATCTGCTAACAACATCCATGAATCGCATCTTTTGATCACATACCATTTGACAATTCAGACTATGCCACCCTTTCCTAGTCCCCAAACACTTTGCATGTGGGCTAACTGGGTTTGATATTTGCATAATGCGTCCCATCAATGCACCCCAGAATTCCTGGCATCCCTGCCATTCTTTCCATTCCACTCATACTGATGCTTATCTCTTCTCGCGTCCTGGGAAACCATGTAATATGTATTTTCCTAAAAACATAGCATAGAAATCGTCCGCAACAATGCGACCGACTGTCGTTTGCGGCAATCCATGTAAGTCACCCTTAACTACCCGGAATGAGATCTGCTAGCAAAACCCGCAGATCAACACAAACCTGAATGCTTACTAGTACAACGTGCATCTGCGAAGTTTGTCTCTACGAATCATCAGCCATATCGGATATGAGACTGCAGTCGTCTCTTTTGTCAACCGGAGTATCTTAAGACATCTCCCGTCATTATACATTTCGAGAGGGTTAGTCCTATCCGAAAGAAAATTGTGGTGGTCGAATGCCGTTGTCATCCTCCTCCTGCTCCATTTGTTCAATTTTCCAAACTCGCAGGACATCCATTTGCCTCTCTATGTTGAAAGTATCACGGTGAAGGTGAAATATAAATTCGTCCATAAAGGTAGACTTCCTCTTGCACATTCCCCCAAGCTTGTTTAGGATTTTAGTTTAAAACTGATTAGTTGCGCCCATGCTTGGACATTCTAGCTGTTATGAAGACTGTTTAAATTGTAGACCTCGCTAAGGCAGCACTCGACGCCAGTCTACCTTAGACTTTCGTTAGACTTTGTTCGTGAATATTAGCCACAGCGTTAATGTAACATATGACATTCTCTATTGAATAAACATTGTTCAAACTAATTCCAAAAATGTGGCCCTCTCTTCGGTCGTGAAATTCTCTTTTCGTTGTTTCTTTCCGTCACTCATTCTCGCAAGTGTATTAACCCGTGATACAATTCGGTGTTTCACTGGTTAGATTACTATCAAATAATGTTCCGCTCTTTTGTGAATAAAGATTAAAACAAATTAGTTGAAGTGTCTAATTAGATTAGTTTACAAGAAGGTAGACCAGTCTCCGAATTAGACTTGTCTATATTTAGACTTTTTTTTATGAATCTCAACCCTGAAGTCTAAAATTCATCAGGTTGATTTATACGTTTTCACTGTTGGTGTGTGACCTCAAATTAATATGCTACCCGCGGGATTGAGTCAGCGAGGTTTGCCTCGGTATTCGTCATGTTGGTGGTTCTCCATACTGTGACCTTATATTCGTAATCAACTTTTTTAATAAATTTTAAAATTGTTTTTTTTTTTAATTCTTTTAACTGGACTCTTGAAGTCTAATAATCATCAAGTTGATTTATCCGTTTTCACTTTTCTTTTATCCTCACTGATTACTATTTAGACCACACTTGTATTTGCGGAATTTCTTTGTGATTATTTCCTGTTTTTATTTATTTATTTTACTTCCTCTCATTTTTTTTCGCTGCGATATAGCCTTACCTGGTGATGTGACGTTAAAAACAGTAAATAAATAAATAAGGACTTCTGTTGGATTCCCCTTAACACTAAATTCTTTACATGTTGATCTTGTACATATATTGGCTCGTACAAAACTTGTGGGCTCTGGCTGTATATATTGGTGGCTTAGTATTTATTTCAATAAAAAGACTACGATTACGTAAGATACAGTACGTGGAGAGTGGATTGTAACTAAATCAGCCGCGGAGTGGAGTTATCACCCAAGCTATAACTTTCACATTTTGTACATATCGACAAAAAACACAAGCAGCGTTTCAGCCAATGGACCTCCGGGTTTAACCCGGAGGTCCATTGGCTGAAACTTTGCTTGTGCTGGTTATGCTTTGCAACAAATTTGCAATTATTGCTTGGGTGGAATCTCCACTCTGTGGGTGATTTAGTGATAATACACTCTCCACGTACCGTAGATTTCAGATTTAAGACCTACATCTCGCACAAGTCTTAAATCTTAAAGCCATCTTATGTGATCACGGTCTTTTTATTTAAATAAATATTAACCCACCAATGAATACAGCTACAGCCCATAAGTTTTGTGCGAGCCAGCCCCGCGCACCAGCTGCTATTTACAAAAGCCATGAAACAATAGGTCTAATGATGCCGAGAATGCTGCTGCCGCCTTGACAGCAGGTTTAACGAATAGATTGGCTGAGTATCTCAGTTATATCGAAACCCAAATCTGAACAAAATGAATAATATTGATGAAATTAACATACGCGTACAAGAAAAACTAAACGTTAGTAGTTTTGATACACATCACTTTGATATAATATTCAGACATTAGTATCCAGATTTAAAATCTGCAGCTGTAGTTGACCATTGGCGTAATGAACCAATGCGATTTTCTCAAAATCAGTTGTATTTTGCTATATGGCTTCTCAGTTGGTGATCATTTGATGGCAACGTATTTATTAAAAAAAGGTTTCCGAATTTTCCTTTTTAGTACCGGACCCGTAGAATATTGGCTGATCTGGAAGTTGCACTCCCACGGGATGGCGCATGACATATATTATAATGCATATGCTAGACGAACATTTGGAACATTATCTAATGAACATGTTGCACAGGCTAACACCCGCTGGCGTCAAAACATGATTGTAAAGATGACCTTGGTATGCTTTATCAAGTGAGATCATAGTACCATCGTCATTTAACCATTTACCCGCTACGTCGATGATTAATAATACAGCTTTACGCAGAGACCTCGACATTGACTCAAACGTGTAGATTTCATAAGACAGAAACATGCGCATCGTAGAACCCTTATCGAAAATTTATGAGAGCCGGAATCGAAACAAATAATGATTCTGAGAGAAATTATGTTTGGGCTAGTTTAGGCTCACATTGCCAAATTTTGTCCTAAGGGCCGGTACAGTATTTGATACACAAAAACAAATTAAGGCAAATTTAGTAGATGTAATTTCAAGACCTGCAAATTTAGAAAGTTCTATAAAACAATGTCAAGATATGCTATCTCAATCGGAATACGAATATCCATTCCGAGTTGGACTTTATATGCCTCTGTCAAATATGGAACTAGGTGGACTTTTACATATATCAGGTTATAATAATGCAATACTTACGGTTATGAATCCCCAGCCAATAGGGGTTAAAAATGAAATAAATGAGGAAGTTCAAATTTATTTTCTGAGGAATGTAGAAACTGTAGCCCCCGTTTCAATTAACCCGCCACCGAAAACCCCTGCGCTAAGTGACAACCGCAATGAAGAACGAACTGCCTATACGGCAGGTGGTTTATGATTGTTGTAACATTTCCTATTTGTACTTGAATTTAATATATGGTCGACTATATTTGAGGCAAATTTAGTAGATGCAATTTCAAAACTTGAGGATTTAGAAAGTTCTATAAAACCATGTCAAGATATGCTAGCCCAATCTAAATACGCTGGTGGAATTCCTGCTTGGCATAAGTGATGTAAATGGAATTCAAACAGTTGCATCTTTACGGATTTTCCATTAATTGAGATTAGTTATTAACCGTTGTTCGGCAATTACATTTGACATCGGCCGACATTAAGCCATTGGTAGAAGTGTTTGAACATTGGTTCGTGCCGATGGTTACATGGACCACCACGTGATCAAAATTGTTAATATTTACGTTTAATTCGCGACCCCATACAAGCCGTACAAAGTTTAACAAGTTGTCACGATGATTGGCAATAGTTGTTAAACGATTTTTTGTTTATTCAACATAATATCCAACTCCCTGCACAAGTAACAAGTACACTGACAGCACTCCTCCAGTACTATGAATTGCTGTTTCGTCGTTTGATATCACTGTCAGCTTATTATTAAATAATCTAGTTACCCACTTCTTCTTTATTCACTGTCAACATAAAGTGGACAATAACAAAGGAGCATAAAATACACCCATCAGTCGATTGTTTTCACAGTCAGAGTATAACTTCAATCTGTTGTGCATGTTACTTATTTATGTAAACAATCTAAAATAGTGTATGGCCATTTGTGCATGGACTTCTTGGATTGGTTATCATTTGTGAAAAATTATAGCTTCCCGTTCGGGGTTTCCTGACATTGGACGCGTGAATACGAATCTAGGAAATGGAGTGAATTGCCGTGTTAAAAACTTTTGAAAACACAGCCGTTATGAATGTTTTTCAGTCGTTGATTTCCGCCCCACAACGAAAGTAATCTGAATTAATGTGGACAGAACGGGACCTACTTTTGTTTTAACCTGTATATCCATGTGGGTTTAGAATCTAAAATTTGAATTAGTACATAAAGCAGTAATTAAATCAAGTAAATAAATAAATATTATTAAATTGCCCTTTGATATATTTTATTCAGTTGCATCTTGAAACTAAATTTAAATGTAGGTGGAATTTAATAATAGTATGAGCGTATGTCACCTATTTTCGCATCGATCAAAGACGCTGTTAACATGTATTCGCTGACGTATTTTTATTTTGACACACACAGTGAATCGCTCGTGAGATCAATTGACATATCAACCTGGATGTACTGTAGAAAAAAACCTATTCTCTGTGTTCTTGAATCTGTTAATCCTTTTTGGTTGTGACTTCTGACATTGGCACTCACAACCGCCGATTCTACACTCAGCTAATCGGCAATTGGATGACGGTTGCAAACCATTATCGGTTAATCACTAATTGATGTGATGTTTGAAGGTGTAAAGACAACACCAGAATACAACCAGGTTTTTATAACTTTGCTAAAATTTCTCGTAGTATTGGGAAGACAGCAAGGATTGATGTTTAATTAAACCCCATTAATATTCGAATCTGTCTAGTAGTAGTTTTTTCGAGTACGATATAATCATTACTATTAAAACTAGAAGTCCTGTCACGAATAGTGCGCTTATCTAGGCTTAATTGCGCGTTGGAATTGCGCGCAATTGCCATACCGAATGGCATCCAAAGCACGTCAGGTTCCCCTGGTTACTCATAGCAAACACATGCAATGTTTCTGCCAATGGACCTCCGGGATACCCGGAGGTCCATTGGCTGAAACATTGCTTGTGCACAGGCATTATGTACAGAGTTTGATAGCTTTACTGGGACCATAACGCGTACATTAACGCGCATATCAACGTGCTATTTGTGCGCATTTCATGACAGGACTTCTAGTTTTAACTGTAGGTGTATATAATAAGGGGTAGTTAAAACCCGAAAGGTATCAAGAGGATACAGCCATAAAGCCACTCCCGCGTTCAGTGGAAACATATTGTAGTCAGGTAGATACATACCAGAATTATTTGAATGGAAAACCTACGAACTAACTGAAATTTATCCAATTAATTTGGGGACAAGGAATGTGGAGAAACTGCAACTTCATGTTATGCTCAAATTCCAAAGAACATATATCAGCACCAAGTCTTGTGTTTATCATAGAAACCACAGATGACGAGAGATTCCAAAGTGAATTTACCTTTATGATTGATTTGGAAATCAAACAGACAAAAACTCCAGTTGCCGTTGGGATCGATTTATTCATCTTTCTTTCCCTCTGTGCTCCCACCGGCGAACCTGACTCCGGGTGATTTCAGAATCACACCCCTGTTATCAGTCGACGTATCGTTTGTGACAGCCACTCATTGGTGCTTCCTTCAATCGTGGATACGGTTCCATTCGCCTCCTTGCAAAGGGCGTTGCATTCAGAGTAGGGAGAGCCAAGTGCCTCTACTTGAATCAAAACATGTTTCAGCTACTTAATTTAATGTTCATTTGGATTTACATATATATGAATCAAACTCTGCTTCTGCCTTACATGGTGTTATAACAAAATTGTGATTACAATAAGAAAAGTTACATTAATTATCTCCGCTGGCTAAAAATGTAATTGTAAACATCCTGTTACATCATCCATCTGGGCTCAAAAATAAATTTACGAATTACACATAACTTCCAAATCTGAATACCTCATTTCAAAATGTTTTATCACATTATCGTAGAACTAAAACGACATTCGTGTGCGTATTTGTACATCCCAATGAGAGCACACAAATATTTTCAACCAGATATCTTCACTGACATGTAATGATTGAATACAGAAAGATGCGATAAGAGTAGTGATGGGCTTTATATAATGAGAATTGGTGGATATGTGGTGTGATGATTATAAATTCGGGATGGCTCGGCACATATTTTTTTTTTATCCTTTTGCCAAAAAAGTGTGCCGAAACTTCTTGTAATCATCACGAGAGCAATTTGTCACACTCAAACCGGTGTGACAGGAATGATAGTCCGTAGGAACGTTAGTCCCTCTGGACTATTATTCCGCGGAATTATAGTCCTAGGTCTAACATTTCTAGGAATAGTAGTACGGCGGACTACTATTCCTAGATATGTTAGACCTAGGACCATAATTCCGCGAAATAATAGTCCAGAGGGACTAATTTTCCTACGGACTATCATTCCTGTCACACCGGCAAAAAAGGAACAAAAAATTATATGTCGAAGTAACACATAATCAATTTTCCTGAAGAAAGCAGGGCGACTTTCAAGACTTGTTGCAACCAGTTTGAAATTTACCCTCTGGTTATCAGTTTTCTTTTTAAAACTGAAGCGTATGATATACCACATTCATCTCAAAATTCGGGTTAAACGTATACACGACACAGATCAGCGTCAGCTTGAAAACAAACTTGCAATCTCTGTAGTGCACACATGTATTGTAGTGTTAATTTTCGGATATGTCTTCAATAAATCTTCTGAATTTGTCCCAAACAAATCAAAGTGATGCCAGGATATTGCCGACCAAAGAACAAAGCGATATTTTCCTCAATTGACATTCAATCCCGGACAGGCTTCATGTAGCTCGAATACAACACAGTCAACACGTGTTATATTAATAATCAAACTTCATGATTTTAGCAAATAAATGACGGATTTTAGTCATAATACATCAAATGTAATTCACAGGTGTGATTGTTTAAAAATGAATAATAAACGAACAGTCATTTCCTATTACCCACTAAAATATATTTACAGAACGGGGAGGATGAATTACTATCCAGACACTAGTATGATAACAACAATAGAGTAGGGTCTTGGTTGTACTCCCAAAGTTTTGTATTATCAAATATCAGGTGATGTAGGGTGGGTACAGGCACAACATAATCTTAATTTGTATGATTTTCGTGGAGGATCAACTAGTGCCATATGGCAAAATAAATATTCTAATTCAGGAGGATTTTGAGAGGGAAACTGATACTGCATCGAAAAAAAATATTTATAAATTCGGAGTGGGTATGTTCCATGGCCACAACCACCTACGTGGACTCAAAATGTCTCCAGGCAGTACCAACTGCAGCATATTTTTTCAAACTCACAATTCTTCAAACTCCTGATATATTTATATTTCAAAACATCGCAGGTTTGAAGAGGTTAAGCTAAAACCAACACCAACCAAAGTTGCTTCCAAACATTCGACTAATCTGAATTTTCCCCAAGCACTTGATTCCCTGTACAGAAATATTTGGCTTGGGAGTTCATTTTACAAAGCTTAAGGTCTATTCATATGCATATTTGAGTTTTGCACCACTGTCGTTTCTCAGTTTCTTTTATCAAAATTTCATATGACCTGCGTGGAGTATAGACTATTACTCCACGAAACAATATATACAACTTGTGTGTGATGGAGGGGTGGGGGGGTGGTACTTACCAGCGTTTTGTTTTGTCACGATACCCCAGTGGTATAGCTTCCATCCACCCCACCTCTTACTCCACCATAAAAACAGTCGTAGGTCCGTGTGGGGTACAGCAAATGCTATTTAACATACCATACCACACTGAGTGTAACTTTACGTATTGTCAACTACGATATATCTTCAGATAGCGTTATTGGGGCATATTTTTAAAGAGTTTTTCGCGTTGGTTTAGGGACCTTCTGACAAATTACTTGTTTTTCAAAACAGCGACTACTCCATTTTCCAGGGAGTCTATTTTTAGGTTTTCTTTCGAAAATTAATTAATTTATTTATTTATTGGTGGTTAACAAAACTTTTGACAGCCAAGGTCACCTCAAATCGGACACTTTTACGGGGGGGGGGGGGGGGAATATCCGGAGAGAACCATCGAACAACTGTCAGTCTTCCCAACATACTAACTTCGCACAAGCAGGGATAGCATTGGTTGAAGAAAGGCGCGCTATCGATGTGCTGCACGCCTTTTTTATTTTCAATAAAATAATCTGAAAATAAATTAATTTATTTCTCTATTATTATTACCTAATACCCGCGCTCGAGGGTTTTTTTTTTCTACTTCCTGTTAATGTTTATATACAGGTGGGCAAACCTATACCCGAATACAGCGCTAACTGTGTTTAACCCTTTACCCAACGTAACGGCCAAAACCGGCCAGCGCTATTCTCAAAAATTGCCAATTAATTTTCATTATTTTTTTCATTTTTTGTCTCAAAAACATAGGTTATGACCCCTCATTGGAACGAGCTCGTTGAGCTCGTTCCAATGAGGGGTCATAACCTATGTTTTTGAGACAAAAAATGAAAAAAATGAGTTATTCGAGAATTTTTTTTGCATGTGTCGTCTGCTTTTCATGTTAGGTAAAGGGTTAAACATACTTTGTTGTGCCGTATATGTTGAGTAAAACAACGAACGATGTATGTGTGCAAATGTCGACACGTTGTTGAATAGTGAAAAGGTCGTATTTGTTTGAACACAGACCCACACACAGACGGGTCAGTATAATAAAACATACCGTGGGTTTATGCACAGCATAACAACATATAAAGGAAAGAGGTCACAAAATGAACAGACGATTTCGACAGTGTTGTGACCGAGTCTCGAAGGGCCGAAATTCGATCAAAATTCGTCAAGAATGAAATGTGAGAACATTGATTTTTTTACACTATTTTCATTTTATTTTCTTAATTTTGTCTTGAGTTTGCAATATTGTATTCATGAAAAGTAGCCAATACTAGTTAAGGTTGTCACGACCCGATGATTTGATCACACTCCGACGACTTAGTGACATCCAAACTAACACTAACATGTTTTCACCTATCGGTCGCATCTTGAAAACATTAAAAAGAAAATAATTCATTTTGCTGCTCATATTCTTATCAAAGAACCCCAAAATTCATTGTAACCCACGTCTTTTCCTGCAATGCGTGCAGTCCCCAATAGAGGTGACACCAGGTTGCAGTTTTTGTCAAACCAAAATGCTGTATTGTAGAGACTTGCACATCCATCGCTATCTCTGTCTAATGTACTGAATGGTGTTCCAGTCACTAGTACTTCATCCATGTTGTGAGCTGTAGTGTAAGTGTCGAAACTCATCGTGTAGTTATCAGCTTCATTGCCGATGCGGAAATTCATGTAATCGCCATATTTGAAATTTTCCGTTGGATGATGGATATAGTAGTTCAGTTTGTAGGATAGCGACCCGTTAGTGATTCTGTGAATGTTTTCGTTGCCGAGCCAGTACCCGCCTACGGCTACATAACCATCTAGTACGCCAAATTCTAGTTTGAAATCGTTCCACGGTCTATTCCGATATTCAGATGTGAAACCACCATCAGTTGCCACGAAAGCATATAGATAATTGTCGTAGCAAAATACCTTGATTTTCCCTTTTCCATCTTCAGGGTATATGTCATACCAGCCTAAACCTGCGTTGCCATGGCAGTCTGTAAAATACAATAATTCAAATAAAATTGCGGTAACAACAGCATACCATACTGCTTTATGCAGTAGGAGGAAAAGGACTTACCATCAACTTCAGTTGTTATGCATGGAATAAACTCTTACTACGTTCAGATGTAAATCTGACGCATGGAAAATATAAGCGAATACACAAACTAGCTGTAAAACAAATCGATGGTTGAACCTGTTTATGTTTTTGACGTTTGTTTTTAAGGATGTTGGAATTTATTATCTAAATGACGACTTCACTCAGAGTGTGTTTCGATGTAAATTATTTTTTCTTCGTGTTGTAGGTAGAGCGAGTATTATCCGCAATGTGATCGATGCCTGTGGTACAGTACGGCCGTCGTGGACTTGTCACTTTCTATGGGTGTGCAATATTTTCACGGAGGCAATAATTCCATTGACTCCAATCACTAATTATAGGAATAATCATCAAAAAATCAATTAGTTAAGCACCGGGTACATGCCGATCCTTCTTTAATTAAAATTTGCCGGTGATGACTTTTGGCACGTGGCAAACGTATACGTGGACATCAGTGCCCACGCGTGGGTTACGATCAGTCCACGGCAGCTGTGCTGTAGATGTATCTATGCATATGTCTATCTATGATACCCTGGTTGGTGTGTGTGTTGAACGTTAACCTTTGCAATACACACACTGGGCAATGTGCAAATACACTACGCACTGAATCCAGCCTACGTGAAAGAATGTCATGTAAGGACGCATTTCATTGGTCGTTATTCATCTGAATTACGTTATGAGGTGAATGAAACACTTCGACACAAAACAGTATCAAACATGAAAGTAAACGGACAGCTGAAGGTGATATTTTGATTTAATAACGTCGGCTTCCTTCTAGGACGGAGGAAAGAATCAACGACTGTTGACCCGTGTTCACGCTGATCCGGAATTATGTGGTACCACATTTACAGCCAATCTGAATATTCTAACTAATGCCAACTCAAATATGCCGGTGCCAACTCAGGTAGACTTTTGTTTTGAGTTTTTTCTTGTACTTCACGGGCGCCGAATTCGCAACTGATTTTACATTGTAGCATGATTTTTTCATATTATATAACACATTATGTGGAGTTTTATTACCGATATGCACCTATACTGAAGCGGGGCACTTTACACAACACAAGTCACAAGCGACCAAGCTCCCAGGCCACCAGTTAAATTCTGTTCGGATTTACACGCTGTTATGAGTTATTTCTTTACCCACCTTCCGTGGTTTTAGCGTGCAGCCCACCATTCATTTAATGCGACGTCTCGTTATTCAAAAAATTAAACGGATATATTTTCATGACCGAGTCATAGACATTTCAATCAATTAGTATTTAATTCATTGGAAACAATCCAGATATTCACAACATTGTAAAATTACATGCCGTTATCATAAAACTCAGGACGTGGTGAGCCTTCATTCATAACAACAAACTCAGACAACTCGTCCCCTGAGTTCCAATTTGTTCTATAGAACAAATTGGAACTTAGAGAACGAACTGTTAGTTCACATTATATTGTTTCTCATCTTTAATCAATTTTTTTTCAGCTCCTAAATGACAATGACATATTTTACTTTCTACCGCTTTCTTATCAGGATGTAACCTTAGATGCTGAGTTGGCGCTAAGCAGCAATAAATAAATAAATAATTTAACAGTTCCGGTGTTGATTCAAAGAAAATAAACTTTTATGGTATTTTTCAAGATTCAATCCTTTGAAATATTTCAATTCATTGAAAAAGCGAAACATAGGTTCCCACCCTCATATTCCAGGCGAATGGATATAAACAAAGATGATGGACTATTTAAGGAGTAGACTGGTTCTAGACCATAGCAACGTAAAATTGCTTATGGGATTAGACTGGTGGCTAGATAGCTTGGTATACGACAAGCGCTATTAAAATGGAATTAACATTCCATTTTTACTATTTTTTTGTCAGTTTGTTCCTATTTAAGATAGCTTAAGTCACTGTCATTAGAATGAGCTCGACGAGCCAATGGAGGGTCAGAAGCTCGGTTTATGGAGAAAAAACAATAATAACAATGTTATTCAATATTTGTTTTTTTAAAAGTGTCGTCTGTTAGCCGTGTTTGTAAAGGATTTAGATGAGATCATCTCGCAAACATGTCTTTGTATTTTCATTTTCTGTGAACTACATGACCAAGTACAATTAAAATACTGAATGGCGAATGGCGAAGGTCATTATACAAAATTGTGCCTGATAACTTCATTAAACAAACCGCCATAGAACACATTCTGTTTATCAAGATTAAAAGGACCGTGTAATCATTTTGTCCCATAAATGGCAGTTTATTTGAACAATAAAGGCCTTGGATAAAAGTTTGCTTTAATTACCTAGCAGGGTGATAAATTTTTCCCATAGGTTTAACACACGAACAATTTATCACCCTAGTAGGGAGTTGGAAACGGACTATACTATGTTGACATCTGGTGTTCCATTTGAAAGGTCGGGACGGGATATCGTGACCTGATTTACGCCTATCAGAAATCTGTGGAAACGAAGCGTCAATCATCACTTAAACGTAATTAAATGAGTTGTACCGGTATAAGGTTATATGCCGCATGTAAGACGTTCATTGCGAGCAAACAATAAAGAATATCATAATTAATTAACAAAATTATTCAAAAATAAAATTCGATTTTGAAATACCCAATGCCAGTAGTGAGTGGGGTAGTGTTAATTTAGACTTTTTAGGATGTACATATGCTCGATGGGCGGTACCTCGCATCGATAGACGATAAACAATTATTCTGTTTCAGGAGAGAAAGAACGTGAACGATGTTCTTTAATTATGAGTAACCCTACCTCTACTCCCAGCACATCAACGCCTAACACGAAGTACACTCTGCACAATTCCAATACAACTGAATTCACATATTGTCAAAATAATTTGAATACGCCTGTATCACGTGCTGTTGAACCCATGGCTCCCACACACGAATCTCGGGTAACCGCAATAACTATTTCCTCATTAGAACGAAATGGTGGCACAAGTGTTAACTTTAACGACTTCCATTTACAGCATACTGGCCTCTCGAATCCAAGCATATTATTGAATAGTTTATTTCACGCACGTATTATACGTTAACACTTTAAACATCAACATACAAAAATGAACTGATATTCGTGGCCTGCTTTGAAAGTGGCCCAATAGTTCTCACCCACTCAATGCTACATGAACGCGCTGTAATGTAGCATAATTAACAGTTCAATTGTTGTTTTCTTTGAAAGGTTTGAAAGTATTACACAATGCCAGTACAAAAGAATATAGATTGCTCATTTAATAAAGGTTTTTTGCAAGTTTAGCTGATGTTTGTTGGGGAATTATTTTTAGACAGAAATGTATCACTGCGCCTTATTCATTTTTTACAATGTTCTCTTGTCGATCGAAATGGACCAATGTACTCATCACTTCAAGCTATGTTTTGTAGCGAATAACAGCAAGCTTTTTCCGCAACTTCTTTGCAAAAGATTTATGGGATAAACAAAATAAACGTACAGTGTTTTCAAGTAAAAAAATTATTCTACTCGTAGGATTAAGAATCAAACCGACTCGCCAGGCTAATTTATGAATGTGCTTCCAAATATTTTTCACAAAATACCACTGTTTCTGCAATTTTGGAAAGTTCAATCGGCAATACAAATATACTTCCTTCATTAGATGACATGGACTCCTCGATATTAATATCATTCGATATCATTCAAGACTACACCCTCGAATTAGTCTGTTAGCTCTTATACATTCTCATTGTCTTAATTCTATGCAAACAAACAAGACATTTTGAAACATTCAATTGCAATTTCGATGGCGTGTGTGTTACGCACGTTGCAATGTTTACTTCCCATTTCCTGTTTATCGTTCCAGGAAATTCTGTAAATCTAATGTCGCATAACCATAGTTCATTACCCTTTCACAGTGGTGTATCCAAAGCATTGTGACTAGCGAGCTAACTCAGTAGATGCAGCGAAAATCCACCCGTAAATACAATGATGAGATAGGTGGGTCAATATTTCCAAGGAAGAGGCTTTCTTCACAGTGAACTGGGTCTTCGAAAAAGAATTATTGACGCATTTCGAAAGAAGGTCGTTATACGGATTCTGGCGTTTAGTTCTGTGGATATGTTCAATTGTAGAGGAGTATATGGATTTACCGAAAACAACTTGAAAATTTATTTAATGGAGCTTTACGCCATAACAGTAAAGATCAGATAAATCTTTCTAGAAACACCTCCATCTTGGATGTAAAGAGGGGCCCGTAGTGACGTAGGGCCACGTTGTCTCCAAAGGGTGAATTCGATTCAACTAAATACCACATATTGTCATAAACGACCGACAAATACCTTAAAGTACCCAAATGGACCTTCCCCAGTAACCCCCCGCTCCCACCACCCAAGCCCCCCCCCCCTCCCCCCCCCCACACACATAGATTCATAGGATCGTTATGCTTTCAAATGTTGTTTCCACTTGCGTGTAGGGACTCTCCATATTCTTAGTTTTAACGAAGGTCCCCCGGGCACCCTATTTTCTATTCTACCAAAACCGCATTGTCTATTTATTTTGCTGTTGTCAAATGCTCAAAGTCATGTTTAAATCATTTTTAGGTAGCGCTATGGGCGATTTGCTTTTTCTAGAAGTTTATTTGATTCAAACGCTCAAATGCCATTCCTTCTTCCTGGGGTAATTCTATCAGTTTGTTGGTTAATATTTTGCTATTAAAATCGTTCGAAGACTGTACAGTTACAGAAGTGATAATTATATACAACAATATTTCAATCCATCGGTAAAAAAACATGGCGTATGCCAAGGTTATTTTGAGGCAATGCTGGCCTGAACACCGCGTTTTGACAATATATAACGCTACCCAGTGCCCAAGCAAAACAGAATTTTCGGTGATGCGTGGGTGTTGGGACCTTTCGTAATACCAAAGATTGTGGATTTCAATAATCATTAAATGGAGGGAACCTTTTGGGGGCGTTTCTGTCATGTGGCCCTAAGCTCCACTCCATGAGTCCGTGATGGTGTTAGCGTCCATTTTGGGCTATTGACATTTTAGGTAATTGGCGGATCGTTTCGGGTAATTTGTGGTAGTTGGCGGCCCATTTGCTGTAATTATGTTTACTTTAATGAAATCGATGACACCATTTAGAGACCCCTTGGTTCTGTAGCACTACGTGTCACCTTATCAATCCAAGCTGGAGGGTTTCTAGGAGTGTTTACGTGTACATTTGGGTAATTTCTGGTTGTTGTTTGGTGGTTTCGGGGAAGTCCGTATACTCACATCCAACGGAACATAACACCACCTTGTTAGACGTCACCAAACCTCATGGCAACAACATGTCATGTGCCCACATAGAAACCACAGTCACATTTTCTATTCTCGATCGACACATTCCTTAATAATGTTCTGGGTTGCTCGTTGGTGATGTTGTTGCTATTTTGTAAAGCCTGGAAGCTCATCCCCTGTCCGCTCATTATTTGCTAGATAAGAATCTTATAAAACCCCATGCGTTTTAATTGCTGCTCGTGATTCACAGATAGATAGACGCCTCATGAGGCCTACAATCAGCTCCAACCCTGAAATTCCCATTCAGCTCGCCAGCGTTATAGTAGCCATCTGGTACTTTTAATTTTTTACAGCTTCGTTCTCATAATTCTTAATTCAATCCTCAGAGTTCCAAATTTCAACTCCAGACATTTTTTACGACGCGGAGTAGGTGCCTATCGAGCGCAGTAACATTGGGCCCTTTACACAACGAATCGACCGTATTTAACCGCGTAATTTTCAAACTTAGCAGTTGAAAAACTTCTTTTTTTTAAAAGGGAGAGTAAGGATGTATTTTTTAAAGATGAACTGGATGATACTGATCGAAGAAACTGAGTGATGAATGAACACTATTAAAACGGTGCAAAAATAAATGAATTGTAGAATGGCCTTGGTCTCAGTACGAAACAAAACACATGCCATGCAATTCTGGAAACAGATTACATCAAACAGTCAATAATGCGCACAGAGGATAATCATTTTGGATAAGGTAGTTTTGTCTTCCATATGGAATGTTTTACGGACAAAGAATGCGTTCATAGATTTTTAGAAGATTCATCGATGGTTTGGTATCTGGTTTAAACTTTGCAAAAGTGGAAGTCGCAGTTGTAATACTTACGACACATCCATCATATCAACTTGAATATTTGAAATATGTTGAAATGGAATCGCGAAATACCCATCAAAGCACCTACCTAACCAGAAAACAGTCATCGTATGTGTAGAGAAATAAGTCGGGAGACTTCAAGTCACTGATCCAAGTGATGAGAAAGAATGAAAAGTTGAGTGTTGTCCATTTGAGACAAGACGTTGCGCTACCTAATGCCCAAGGAAAGTAGTAATCACGGCGGATGTCAAAGCTTTACATCTACCGCGTTAACACATCGAGAAAGTATTCGAGATGAAATCGAGTATCTTTTCCGACTCTCCTTCCTCTTTAGTAGCTTTACTAAACTCCAAGTTGAAGAACCCTCTCATCTTGGAACTTCGTGAGAAGTTGAAAACTCTCATAGCTGAGCAATATGGTATCGTGTTTGCTGGTTACCTGGACTTGTTGGTTTCTCCGGTAACACAAGAAAAAACAGTGCAGCAAAACAAAATATTTTTCTTTTCAATGTCATGCATTTGAGCCATTCAGTCAAGGCATCGCCCATATTTTATTGTATTGCTGTGCGGTATTGGGGGGTACTGACTCGATGGCTTTTTCTGTTCGTTCGTACGTTCATTCTTCCGTGAAAACGTTCCAAACCTTATATCTCAAACATCGGTTGTCAAATGTTCATGTTCTTTGGAATACTGACAGATCGCCATGGGGGAAGGATATTCACATATTGTGGGTTTCGTCCATGCATACGTGCCAAAGTTGTGGCCAGTGTTATCATTAGAAAACTCTCTCTACGAAGTACACTCTTTTGGAACTTCCTGCGATGTTACTACTCCCATGCCTGACCCGTGTGATATCGTGTTTTGCTGGTTACTCGGGACATGCTGATACACCCGGTAAGACCAGGACAAACATTGCAGTAAAATAGGCATTAAACAAGCCTCTTTCTGATTCTGAAGTTCATTTCTGTGATTTTAAAACACATATCAATAAGCACATCACATCTGTTTGGCGGGTGGAATGGGGTAGTGCGGCAAATAGCCAGCTGCATAGCTCCCCACCTAATGTTATTGGTATCAATTATTAGTGTATTAAACTCTGTAGAAAAGGTATTTTGACACGATGTCTTTTGATCGTTCGTGACTTACGCATTACGTTTTTCGTTTGAGGGTAATATGCGACCAGAATGTGTTCTCTCTCAATGTCCGTTGACAATCAAACACATTATGTTAGACTGTACTGATTTTAATGACGTCATACTGCGATTTTATAATGTGCAGTTCATGGAGAGTGGATTGTAACTAAATCACCCGCGGAGTGGAGTTATCACCCAAGCTATAACTTTCAAGTTTTGTACATATCGACAAAAAACACAAGCAATGTTTCAGCCAATGGACCTCCGGGTTTAACCCAGAGGTCCATTGGCTGAAACTTTGCTTGTGCTGCTTATGCTTTGCAACAAATTTGCAATTATTGCTTGGGTGGAATCTACACTCTGCGAGTGTTTGTGATAATCCACTTTCCATGTACTGTACCATCTCTGATAGAACTATTTCACACAATCACCTTGTACTAGATTCTCTCGTTGATCAAAGACATCAACCGTTTGGTAAGTTTTAGTTATGTTAATTTGCAATTATTGCTTGGGTGGAATCTATACTCTGCGAGTGATTTTGTGATAATCCACTCTCCATGTACTGTACCATCTCTGAGAGAACTATTTCACACAATCACGTTGTACTAGATTCTCTCGTTGATCAAAGACATCAACCGTTTGGTAAGTTTTAGTTATGTTAATCTTTTCTCTACAGCTCATTTTTCGAAGTGTTTCTATTATCGGGTTGATTTACGTGGCATTCGTTGAACAATTGGTAACTTTATTCGGTATCACAGAACTAAATATTTTCCCATAGGTGACCATTATAACGTTCAGGCGGAAAAAAATATGATCGCATCACTTTAATTTTGGCATTCAAATATCTCTGTCAAGTATAGCCCTTTAGACAACTTTTTCTGATCTGAAAACAGGGGGTCATGCAACAAATAAGAGAGAAAAACTGACACAAAGGGAAGTACCGGTCACGTGCACATATGTTTCAGGGAATTCCCTACAAAAAATACACAAAAAGTAAATTGTATTTTTTAGGTCCAAAAGTCATCAAATCACCCTCTTTTTTATCAGGAATATTCAACAATAATGCAAGATGTCAATAAAATGTTTCAAACGTTTATTGAAACAATGGATTTTCCCAAGACTGTTTATTTTTAGAGATTGCATCATTTCCTAGTGCAACATATTAAGGCGGTTCACTCTAATTTCAATATTTAGTTCCGCGATACTATTCACTACGCTATTCTCTATTTATAAACTATTTTACACAGTACAGCCGCCGTGAACTGGTCACTTTCCACGGGTGGGTAATCTTTTCACGTACGCAAATAAATTAGATTCCCAATACTAATTATAGGAATAATTATCTAAACTTTTCTGAATGAAACACCGGGTGCTAGAAATGATTATTTAATTACTTCTTCATGACAATAACTATGTATTATTAAATTTGAAGTGATTTTTTTAGGATCAAATACTTCAAATTGCCTTTAGAGAATAAGGATATTTATTACTTTCCAAAGTGTGATTTACTGGGATTTCCGGGTTTGATTATAAACGATAACTTCACAAGTGAATTATGCTATCAACAATTGGGTCATGTATCCGTGCGCGCAAACGAAGACGCTTTGGGTGTAAACGGGACTTCATTTTTTTTTAGCCCTTTACCTAACATGAACAGCAGATGACACTTGCCGAAACAAATCTTGAATAACTATTATTTTCCCTTTTTGTCTCAAAAACATAGGTTATGACCCTCATTGGAACGAGCTCGTTCCAATGAGGGTCATAACCTATGTTTTAGAGACAAAAAATAAAAAATAATGAAAATTGATTGGCGAATTTTGAGAATAGCGTTTTAGCCGTTACATTAGGTAAAGGGTTAAATAATATAATTATCGTTAATAATGAAAAGTAATAAACAGAGTACTCGCTTGACTGGACTGGTTTCGCGAAATAATTCATTCGAGGCGAGGGACTATATTGTAAAACACTCGTGCGCATTCGCGCACTCGTGTTTGTACAACGTCCCTCACCTCTCATGAATTATTTCACATTACCAGTCCAGTCAAGAGATTATTCTCTATATAATTCATTTGGGAGTGACATTTTGATGATATTGCGTTCTACTAAAACATCCTGTGTCACTTATCTAGAATTGACTGTTTCACGGATATTTTCTTGGACTTATTCGGCGGTTTTAGCGTAAATATTGCAACATATACAGTACTGATGATAATAGATGATCATCGGAGATATATGACCAAAATGCGTGGATGTTTCTTTGGAAATTTGAAAAGCATGAGCACACTTACAGTATCATCATCGCTTATTTGTAACCGTAGCCAAAAAGTTATAATAAAAGCAAATTCTGCAACTTTTAAAAGTCACTTGGGAAAATACACGTTTTGTGGTAAATATTGTGGACAAATAATTAACCCTTAGCCTAACACAAATTAGGATAACACAACTAGTTTACCTCAATTTAACTCTTAATATTTCAATTACTTTTCTTGAATTTCTCATCATATCATCATATGGCTGTTCTACAGTAGCCTTCACATGTTTGTTGACAAATTTAATAGATTTGAAATATTAAATAATAATAATGTCTCTATATCATGACAGCAACATTTAAGTCTTGGGTCACGTAATCTGTTTTTGCTGTAGCGTCAAGAGTAAAGTAGGGTAGTTTGTGTTTTCGATGCGTCATCCCTGACTTATCTCGCCGTTAAAATGGATTTTTGATAAAGTTATCTACTCTAAAATAATATAATCAACACAACACTTAAGTTTGGTAATTCGGGTCACTTAATTCTTACTGTAGCATCAAAGTAACGTGGGGTGGTTTGTATTGTTGACGCGTTATCCCTGACTTAACATTAACGAAAGTCGATTTTATCAACGAGATATCTCCTTTAAAATTATTAAACTGATGAGAAAGGTCTAATTCAGAAGGATAATTGTTCAGAACACACTTTTAACATCAGTAGAAAATAAAGAGAATTTTCCTTTTGTTACTTTTAATAAACGAAAACAACAGATAGCTCTAGGAACTGTCTGTTGTTCTCGACTTTTTTATGATAAACTAGAAGTACCTAAGTAACTGCCCCTTCAGCTCATTGTTACAAGAGGGCGTTTTAATAGTAATTTGCTTTTTCATTCTTCACAGAATAGAACATGCAGGTCGCTTATTCACTCGCGTAAATGAAACAATTTTTTGACATCGACACTGCATTCCAATTGTTTTTATTGATGTACACAGAGAGAGCGGCAGTTCAGAGGTCAGGGCATTGGACTTCAAACATAAAGGTTCACTATTCGATTACGACCAGCGGTAATTGCGCTGTGCCCACGAGTAAAGCACTTAATCTATATTACCAACTGCTGTAGGGACGGTGACGCTGTGTACTGCGGCGTACTTCACGACTATGGTGCACATGCCTTCAACCGATGCTAACCCTGCTGTGTGAAGTTAGTACGTTTTGGAATCTGACAGTTACTCATCACTGCTTGGGAGTTCTCTACGAATACTGTGCCTTCGACCTCCGACAGGAGGTGTCACTGCCTGTCGAAACTGCCGTTAAGCCGAAAATAAATACATTGAGTTTCAATAGCCTTTTCAATACCATTTTCAAACCTATCGAGGGTCAGCTATTTTCGCTAAGAACACAAAGCTATATGTCCGTGCCATTTCACTGTAACGTTACTAAAAGTCGCAAAAATAAAACAAAACATACCTCGAGGTCCATTTTCACAGAACTGTCCGCTCAGTGGATGCTCACACAAGCAGTGTGTACCATTAAATGTCTGATTATTCTTACACGGATTAATCTGTGAATTAGACAAATAGTACGGAGATAAAAACAGAGAGTGATAAGGTTAGGTCGTTGAGATGGAAATAGTTATCTTACAGTTATAACAGTACTTCCACACTTAATTTCTGTAGCATTCGATCGTTAGAAAACACGCAAAAACGTTTCCTCAGACATTTTCCAATCGGTATATATCTCTAGAAAAAACAAGACCCCTAGAAAATGGAGGGGTTAACCATGGAAACGAATGAGCGTATCGAAAAATATAGGTAGAAGGAAGTTTAAGCATAGCGAAATGTTTTTTTTTCCATTTTAACCACTAAAAACATATCCTTTCATCTTGCAATACTGCTCCCTCTGACACTTAGGTGTAGGACAATGTGTCAATCCCTTAGTTAAACTCCTGATTTTCAGAAAAAAAATGTTTGACATTCACCGGTACGAAACTCGGGAGTCTCTGGCCTCCGCATACCTTACATCCACTGCATCTTAGTTCATTGAAATATTATTTGGATACGACTAAAGAGTGTTTTGTTTGCAGAAATCTTTCATACCATAGATATCTCACGGATCTCGTAGCTTTCCATGCTGTCCCGCAAGAGCTGCCTGCGAAACTCTGATTGACATCCCACGCATTCAATTTGTGATTATTTACATTACATATTTTTGATTACAACATCGTAACACGGCAGAAGGATCCTCAACAACTGACTATTTTGAAAAAGCGTATATGCAGTGCTGTAACGATGAATGCGAATAACTTATTCCTTTGATATGAGTTATTTTTAAATTAACGTTACAGATAACGTTATAGGGGTGTAACAGAACACGACAGTGGTTGCAATATAAACTTTCTATACAGTACAGCCGCCGTAGACTGGTCACATTCCACGGGTGGGTAATATTTCCATGGATGCAAGAAAATTAGATTCCAAACACTAATCTTAGGAAAAATCATGAAACATTTTAATTAATGAAACACTGGGCACATTAATATTTTGCTGATGATAATTTGTATTACCTGCTAAATGCGTGAGTGGACATCACTGCCCACGCGTAGATTATGACCAGTCCATGGTGACTGCACTGATGATAATTTGTATTACCCGCTAAACGCGTGTGTGGACATCACTACCAACGCGTAGATTATGACAAGTCCATGGTGACTGTACTGATGATAATTTGTATTACCTGCCGAACGCGTGCGTGGACATCACCGCCCGCGCGTAGATTATGACCATTCCACGGTGACTGTACTGATGATAATTTGTATTACCTGCTAAACGCGTGCGTGGACATCACTATCCACGCGTAGATTATGAGGAGCCCACGGTGATTGTACTGATGATAACTTGTATTACCTGCTAAATGCGTGAGTGGACATCACTGCCCACGCGTAGATTATGACCAGTCCACGGAGACTGTACTGATGATAATTTGTATTACCTGCTAAACGCGTGCGTGGACATCACTACCAACGCGTCGATTATGACCAATCCACGGTGACTGTACTGATGATAATTTGTATTACCTGCTAAACGCGTGCGTGGACATCACTACCCACGCGTAGATTATGACGAGCCCATGGTGATTGTACTGATGATAACTTGTATTACCTGCTAAACGCGTGCGTGGACATCACTATCCACGCGTAGATTATGACGAGCCCACGGTGACTGTACTGATGATAATTTGTATTACCTGCTAAACGCGTGCGTGGACATCACTACCCACGCGTAGATTATCACGAGCCCACGGTGACTGTACTGATGATAATTTGTATTACCTGCTAAATGCGTGAGTGGACATCACTACCCACGCGTAGATTAAGACCAGCCCACGGTGACTGTACTGATGATAGTTTGTATTACCTGCTAAATGCGTGAGTGGACATCACTATCCACGCGTAGATTATGACCAGTCCACGGTGACTGTACTGATGATAATTTGTATTACCTGCTAAATGCGTGAGTGGACATCACTACCCACGCGTTGATTATGACCAGTTCACGATGACTGTACTGATGATAATTTGTATTACCTGCTAAACGCGTGCGTGGACATCACTGCACACGCGTAGATTATGACCAGTCCATGGTGACTGTACTGATGATAATATTTGTATTACCTGCTAAACTCGTGCGTGGACATCACTACCCACGCGTAGATTATGACCAGTCCACGGTGACTGTACTGTAAGTAACGAAATCTCTAGCATTTTATTTCTAATCCATGTTTCTGTTCTAAAAACATGAATTCAGAACTTTTGTCTGCCCGATCAATGTTGGCCTATTCATGCAACTCTCACTCGAGTAGCATTTCGAATCAGTGTCAAGGTTTGTTCTTCTGCACATCAGCCACGCCTGTAACGGAGCGTGAATTTGGACCACGATTATTTAGGTATCTTCCTATAATCCTCATGTACACACTAATACCTGGTTCAATCTTGCGTCTATCAGGGGAGGGGAGGTTTTGTAAAGTACTGTGCAAATGGTAATTTATAATACATGTATATTGCGAGAAAACATTTTCTGAGCCGATTGGTTTCTTTTCAACTGGACTGCTGGAACGCCAGCGAAATACGCCATAATGCAATCTGTCGTACTGATCTCTGTATAACTGGATAGCTTGAATGCTCAGTGGTCACACATAGAAAATGTCTCCTCCGCAGCTATGTTAGTAGTGGTGGAAGTTGCTATCAATAAACAATGCTTAACAAAGATAAATTCTCGAAAGTTTTTGGGGTCCCAACGTCTCACTATCTTCGATCGCCTTATGAACAATAATATATTGTCGTCTGCGAAAAAATAAATATATTGATGATTTTCACATTTTTAGTGATGATGCAAATTTTTCATTTACAACATAATTTAGGTATTATTGACAAAACCAAGTTTCGAGATTGGTGAGTTTATGCTGTGTTTGTTATTAGTCTTGAGGCAAAGTAGTACGCCGCGACGATTTGTGAGGTGAAATGTCATGAATTGGGAGGAGTTATCACGTTGATTGATTTGACGCCATCTTGGGATCGGGGCAGTTTGAGTGGCGAGGTGTTTTCGCTGACGTTCCAGCAATCCAATTCAAATGCTACAGTAAAATAATCTCATTCTTATATACTCATTCCAAAAATAAGAATAAGAATGAGATTATTTTACTACTGCATCTTGAGTTGTGTAGGTGATGAGTGATATGTAACTTAAGATGGTGTCAGGCCGGTCATTGCCATAACTCCTCCCACTGATGACGGTTGGTGATGTGAAAGATATTACGCTGTGGCTACTGTAACACACAACGTAGCAGCTTTCAATTCTTCAAACGTCATGTCGTTTATCTAGTACGATCACTGGTTACACGGTATCAATATTTAATCTTGGCACTTATTTTTGTTAATACGAACCGAAATATGTTGTAAGAAATCAATATAAAAGTATATTCCTTGAAATGGTATCTGCGATAGCGAGGCGACGGGAAGTTGGAAACCTTCGAAAACATTTTTGAGCATTGTTTAGATATAGCAACATCCGCTATCCCGACCCCGAGACGGAGACGGCTGAGACTCTTTTCTATATATATGCAATGAGCCTCCCAGAAATCCAGTTGTATAGATATCGATGGTGTGTCTCCATGGAGGACATACTTGGCAATGTATTATCATTTGTTTTAATACAAAAACTCGATAAGTGGTATCAGGTGCCTAGGTACGGTACGTTCAGATAAAGATACTACATAATATATTCATTGCGTACTAACGTTTTCAGTAGTGGTCATCTGTTCACCTTCAGTAGTTGTTGCCACCTGGAAATAAAAATAATCACAAATTTATTTATGTATTTATCGGAGCTTAACGCAAAATCAGCATCTGAGGCTATATCTTCGCGATGGAAGAGCTAATTATAAAAAAAACAACTCATTAATTTTCATGGCATAAAAAGAAGTCGACGAAATGTGGAAGGAACGCGAGGAATAAGAATAAGTAGTGGAAATCGTATTATGAAAACGAGAACAGACGTTTGAAGAATACTGTGACAAGAATAAAATATGTACAGTGCACAAGAATGTGGTCCATTCTCAACGCCTGCTGGCAAGAAACACATTCTGGTTATTACACTCTAACAAAAAGTAGTGCGGAAGACTCGTATGACCAATATGACATCGTGTCCCTTCTACAGAGGTTACTAGACAACAAATATTACTAATGCACTAATGCTACATCGGAAGCTACGGGGCTTATTATTTATTGCACCATGGAATTGATGCACTTATCGATATGTGGTTTAAAATCAATCAGAGGAATTTTAAACTAGGTGAGAAGCTTGTTTAAATGTTGTCGTTCTACCCATTACGATGCAGACATGTGAAGGTAAGAAGCTAAGACATGAGAGCATTCAACTTCTTACGAAGTTCCAAAATGACAGGGTTCTTGGGGTGGAGTAAAGCTAGCAAAGAGGAAAGAGAGTCGAAAAAGCCATTCGACTTCGTTTCCTGTACATTCTCAATGTTTCCAAATGCAAGTTGCAAAGCTTCAACGTAAGCTGTAAACACATCTCACGCAAAATAACTGAAGTTTAAATTCAAAATGCAATTGAACCCTCTAAAGGTAGTTCATTGCACTGATTGCGGTGCAAAACACATTACTCAATGGGTATAATCACTTGTTAGATCAAAATTCGATTACGGTTGGGTGGTCTATGGTTCTGCAAGAACATTGTACCTCAAACCACTTGACGCAATTTATAATAGTGGTTATAAAATTAGTTAGGTGTTTTTAGATCATCAATAGATTCAATACTTGTTGAAGTGAGAGAGCCTTCTCATGAGAAGCGCATAACTGTGTCACAGACCCTAAGCATTTTGAATTGTTTAACCGACACAAGAGAATATTTCTCCATATTGGAATTAGAAGTAAACATCATAGTGAATCCGCCACACTTGCATCTGATATAATAAAAGACTACCATGAACGTGGCATCTTTGAAAACCTACTGTTATTTTGGATCTTGCTTCTTTCAAAAAGTCGGAGACAAATACTTTGGAGTTTAAATAAACATATGCTGCAATAAAGTCCAAGTATAGTACATATACAAGGATATATACAGATGGATCTAAAGATGATGACAACGTATCATCACTGTTATAACTGGTAATCAGATCACATCAATCAAAATACCAAATAAAAGTTATATTTTCACAGCTTTACGAATTCCGCTTGGACACAGCGAGAATGTACGAGGAAAGAAGTCGATTATATTTTCCGACTATCTTTTCTCTTTGCGTGCTTTACCCACCCACAGATTGAAGAACCCTCTCCTGTTTGACCAATATTATATCATTTCCTGCTGGTTACCTAGACAGGTGGGTACCTCCGGAACACCAGGGCAGACACGTCAGATAACAAGCTTTAATCAAGCCTCTCAACGATTTTAAAATTTTTGTCAGTGATTTTAAACCACATTTCAGTAATGCCATCAAATCTGTTTGGCACGGGGATTGGGATGGAGCGACAAATAACAAGCTCCATCGCTACCGACCAAATGTGATTGATCATTACTCGTCCAGTAAACTTTGTCGAAAAGTAGTTTTGACACGATGCTATAATGGTCATTCAGGACTTACACATTGCTCTTAGTTAGAGGGTGGTTTGCGACCACAGTGTGTTCCTGACCAACAGATGTTTATAGTGGAACACATTCCTTAACATTGTACTGGTTTTAGTCATGTCAGAGGGAGTATTTAAAGGTAATGGTAAAAACTCAGAGAGTAGCCCTATAACTGCAGGTCTTCCAAAGGGGTCCGTCGCAGGCCCACGTCTGTTCAATGTATACATATTCGACATCGTGAATGAAATAGAACCAAATACATGACACTATGCGGTTTGTACCTCTTTGTCCCTAGTTGTAGGAAATGCTCTTCTAGCTGCCAAGATACTTATTTCGGATCTCCGTCTTAGTATTAGGTGGGCAGAACGTGGGTATGTAAATTTTAGCAAGAAAAAACCGTAACACCTACCATTTCCCGTAAACACACTCCAGATCACAACTCCCTCTTTACTTGAATAAAAAGATAAAAAGATAATAAAAAAAGTTGAAAGCCATAAGGCAAGGGACTGACAGTACAGATTGTCTCGAAACTAGAAACCATCTGCAACGATTATGTACTACCTAATTTTGACGATGCAGATGTCATTTGGACACCAGTTTGGTTGAAAATCTACAGCGTTAAACAATTTGCAATTAGAGTTAACGACGATATGTGGTGCCTCACGGGGTACAGTTCACACCAGTTCGTATAGTGAAAATGGGTCCATCAAATTGGGGGAAGGGAAACGACGGCATAAGCTTATAACCTTTTATAAAATGAAAAACGGAATTTGACCACAATATTTAGCGAATCTGGTACCATGAGAAATTTCTCTGGTTTAAGCTTTCACCACGAGAACTTCTGAATTGCTATATGCGCCATTTTCTCGAACTAAGGCTTTGTCAGACTCTTTCCAGCCGTGCACATCGAGGATGTGGAAAGGGTTGGACGCATCCTTTCGCGACAGCGACAATGTTACTACTTTCAGAGCGTTTTGATAGAAGGTGGTCCAACTGTTCCAGTGTATTACGGGTATCGTAGACGGAGGAGTCAGATATTACACTGACAGTTGCGTTTACGTTGCAGCAATCTCTATGCCCATAAGTACAATAGATTTGTGTCAGACAATCCGGCTTGTTCTTGTGGTTTGGGTAGGAAGATGAGGAGCACTATATTTTTGCATGCATGCTGTTGTGTTCTCGGAGACGAGGAAAATGCTTATAAGTAAACTCGACCTAGAACAGTTTGCTCTTAAGAACTTGTTGTGGGGTAATCCCTCGTTATCCGTTACAGTGAACAAGACACATTCTTAGCAGTTCAGGAGAACACCAAAAACACCAACAGATTTCAGTGAAACACTTGCTTAAACTCCCACACTGTAGGTTAAGATCGGGTCTCGATTAGTTTGATGGTGGGGATTTACTTGTCTAACATACCATATTGACATGCAGGCATTTGTTTGGTTAGTTTAGGTGCTCTATGATCCTCGGGGGAAATTTTAGAACCCAAGACGCCGAGGGCGTTAATTGTTTTTTCTCTGAGGGCAATTGTGTACAGTGGCATGACGTCAGTATGTATTCGATCATTCTGAAGGACCTACCATCTTAATGATTTGCGTATATATAATATTACAAATCTACAGCAAACTCGAAACAAAGAACATTTGAAGTAACAACAATCTGAATGATCGAAAAAACACAGTGCAAGCTCCGAAGGTTGCCGAGCGCAGGAAACAACATCCGCCATTGCAACAGTGTTCCTTTTCCTGCGTTCGCTTGCCTTTCGCGTTTGTGTGTGATATTGCAATAATTTAATGCCCTTTGCGAGACGTTAACACTCGGTGTCAACGATGGGTCGAGTTTTAGAGTGTAATCATGTGAGTTGTCCAAATACTATTTGACAAATCAGATATTTACACTACTACATGGAGTATAATAATAGACTATTCCTGCCTCAAAATAACCCAATCTAAAACTTCCATCTTAAACACTGCTTATTCTATTGTGAAATTTATACGGTTTTCTAAATAAATTCCTTTTTTTTACTTGCACTAGCTCCCGACTGGTGCCTACGATCTGTGTGGCAAATGCGTTGATATAGGCCTTGCCCGTTTGCCGTAGCCTGTTAGGTTTTAATGAAATAAATTATTGTTTATAAAAAGAGGGCCGTATTTCACAGTTGAATCTCAAGAGACCTTTTTTATCATTCGAGCCTACACAAAGTTCTATCATCTCTTAAAATAGTCAACCTTTTCAATAAATTTTAAATAGTTTTATTATTTCAAACTAGACTCACGATTCAAATCATCAGGTTTATTTATTAGGCTTACACTATACTAGCATCATCTCTTGTTTTTGCCTAAACTTCTCGAGTTTGAGACATTTTAATGTAAGTATTTCATAATTTTAATCCATCACTTTTCTTCGTAACTGACACTGACAGGTTCTACGTCCCACCGCGACTCGCCACGATATAGCCTTAGCTGATGATGTCGCGTTGAGCACAAATTAATAAGTAAATAAATAAATCAGTTGTAAAATATAAGTTGTATTTGGCATTCTAATTGAGGTGATCTGATCACCAGTGACAATGGCTGATGATACTTGTATTTGGTGTTCTGATTGAGGTGATTTGATCACCAGTGACAATGGCTAATGACACTTGTATTTGGTTTTGTGATTGAGGTCATCTGATCACCAGTGACAATGGCTAATGATACCTGTATTTGCTTTTGTGATTGAGGTGTTCTGATCAACAGTGACAATGGTTGATGATACTTGTATTTGGTTTTGTGATTGAGGTGATTTGATCACCAGTGACAATGGCTAATGATACCTGCATTTGGTTTTGTGATTGAGGTGTTCTGATCAACAGTGACAATGGCTGATGATACTTGTATTTGGTTTTGTGATTGAGGTGATTTGATCACCAATGACAATGGCTAATGACACTTGTATTTGGTTTTGTGATTGAGGTCATCTGATCACCAGTGACAATGGCTAATGATACCTGTATTTGGTTTTGTGATTGAGGTGTTCTGATCAACAGTGACAATGGTTGATGATACTTGTATTTGGTTTTGTGATTGAGGTGATTTGATCACCAAGGACAATGGCTAATGATACCTGTATTTGGTTTTGTGATTGAGGTGTTCTGATCAACAGTGACAATGGTTGATGATACTTGTATTTGGTTTTATGATTGAGGTGATTTTATCACCAGTGACAATGGCTGATGATACTTGTATTTGGTTTTGTGATTGAGGTGATTTGATCACCCGTGACAATGGCTGATGATACCTGTATTTGGTTTTGTGATTGAGGTGATTTGATCACCTGTGACAATGGCTAATGATACCTGTATTTGGTTTTGTGATTGAGGTGATTTGATCACCATTGACAATGGATGATGATACTTGTATTTGGTTTTGTGATTGAGGTGATCTGATCACCAGTGATAATGGTTGATGATACTTGTATTTGGTTTTGTGATTGAGGTGATCTGATCGCCAGTGATAATTGCTGATGATACTTGTATTTGGTTTTGTGATTGAGGTGATCTGATCACCAGTGACAATGGCTGATGATACTTGTATTTGGCATTCTGACTGGGGTGATCTGATCATCAGTGACAGTGGCTAATGATACTTGCATTTGGTTTTGTGATTGAGGTGATCTGATCACCAGCGACAATGGCTGATGATACTTGTATTTGGTTTTGTGATTGAGGTGATCTGATCATCAGTGACTATAGCTAATGATACTTGTATTTGGTTTTGTGATTGAGGTGATCTGATCACCAGTGATAATGGCTGATGATACTTGTATTTGGTTTTGTGATTGAGGTGATCTGATCGCCAGTGATAATGGCTGATGATACTTGTATTTGGTTTTGTGATTGAGGTGATCTGATCACCAGTGACAATGGCTGATGATACTTGTATTTGGTATCCTGATTGGGGTGATCTGATCATCAGTGACAATGGCTAATGATATTGTGTCACCATCTTGACATCCATCTGTACAGTTATTTTTATGTCCACAAAGCCTGAATCTCGCGTTAAATATACTTTCAATAATTTCGAAAAATTACTTTTTGTTCTAAAGTTCATACCGATCGTGATTGGGGTCGTCACGAGTTCAATGCTAGTATTCAAATGACCATGTTAGCTCTTTTCTTTGATCAAGGACGAACACTAGACAAAAGTGCAATCGGAAATGTAATCGGTTGTTGTATCAATACATCCCTCTGTGGCCATTTCAATATTCAGACATACAAATTACTTATTCCATTTAAAAATAAATACTAAAAAACTCCTAATGTTTGTGATGTTTAACGACTATAATGGGAAAACAATTCTCAGTACATAAATATTGTCACTTCCAAAGACGTTTTCTGGTGGATATTGTCATATTCACAATATGCTTCTGGAAGGGAGTGATTGATGAGTTTTGTACAAGTTAAAATAATCTCATTATTGTATTCTCATTCCAAAAATAAGAATGAGAATGAGATTATGTTATTATAGCATTTTGAGTTGTGTAGGTGATGAGTGATATGTCACTTAATATGGTGTCTGGCCAGTCGTCGCAATAACTCCTCCCTTTGATGACAGTTGGTGACGTGAAAGATGTTACACTGTGAGGCAGTAACAGACAGAGTAGTAGCTTTCACTTCATCGAAAATCGTATCGTTTACCTAGTACAATCAGTGGTTACATGGTATCAATATTTAATCTCGGCACTTCTTTTTATCAACAGGAAGAGAAATATGTTGTAATAATTCAATAAAAAGTATTTTCTTTAAAAAGTTATCTATAAATCGGGAAACTGAAAATATTCGAAAACATTTTTGAGCATTGCTAATCTATAGCAACATCCGTCTGCCTCACCCCGAGACATAGATGGTTTAGACATTTTTCTATATATATCCAATGATAGTTTTCCAGAAATCCAGTTGTATAGAGATCAATGGATTATCTCCGTGGAGGTCATAATTGGCAATGCGTTATCATATGTTCTTTTTTATACCGAAATCAAATAAATGTTATAAGGTGCCAAGGTGCATACTCTGAGAATATATTCACTGCGTACTCACGTTTTCAGTAGTGGTCATCTGTTCGTCTTCAGTAGTTGTTGGCACCTGGGAAGAAAAGGAATCATAGGTTTATTTATGTATTTATTAGCTCTTAGCGCCACATCAACATCTGACCCTATATCGTCGCGATGACTGGGATTAATTGTAAAAGCTCATTAATTTTTATGGAATAAAAAAGAGGTCAATGAAAACTGGTAGGGGCGTGAGGAATAAAATGAGTAGTGTAAAGTGTATTAAGAAAAGGAGAACAGCTGTTTGAAGAATACTGTGTAAAGGAGCCAGTTGAATAGGTATGAATATACGAGAGTTAAAAATATATATATATATATTTAAAAGGTTGATTTCTTCAGAAACGATAGCAGTTTTAGAGTATATGCTGTATAGTGAGTTTCTAAGGGTCTTTACAGTGAAGTACTTCCGTGTGACGAGATTAAAATATGTATAGTGCACAAGAATGTGCTCGATTGTCAATACTTGCTGGCAAGGAACACATTCTGGTCGTATTTTACCCTCTGACAAAACGAAATGCATAAGTCTCGACCAATATGACCATCGCGTCAGAATAACTGAGCCCCTTCTACAGAGGTTATTGGACAACAGTTATCACTTATGTTAGATCGGAAGTTATGGGGCTTGTTATTTGTTGCCCCATTCCATTCTATCTGCAATGGGGATTTGATGATGATGATGATCTTTTATTCAACAGTTTACATTTTACAAATACAGAACGCACAGAATAAACAGTAATAATAGAAACCAATGTACAAAGTCACAAGGTGTTGCTACAATTTCAATGTAAACTGTTAGGAAATGACATAGCCAGATTGGCTGTCTACCTGCCAATTCCTTGAGGAAAGAAAAGAAAAAGGAAAAAGAAAAGAGTAGAAAAAAGAAAGAAGAAATGAAATTGAAAAAGAAAAAGTAAAAAATAAAATAAATACGGCTGTATATGACGTCAAACTGACTGAGTCAGGTGTTTCAGTAATTGATTATAGGGTTAGTTGTTAAAAGCTGCCATGGAATTGTTTTTACCCCACTCCACTTGCCTGCTAGGAGACGATAAACTTACTATAGAAGTAATGTCGGTGTCGTTTCCAATTCATCAGGGCACTTCTCATTACAACCTAACAATGCAGACTTGTGGGTTCCTCGTCACGGAAGGGGTCATGTGCCGATAGTTTAACTAGCATGCTCACTTACTTTGCAGCTTTTCTTAACCTTTATGCAGAAAAGATTAAT
This sequence comes from Pictodentalium vernedei, assembly GCA_031216915.1. NCBI lineage: Eukaryota > Metazoa > Mollusca > Scaphopoda > Dentaliida > Dentaliidae > Pictodentalium > Pictodentalium vernedei. Next base: position 41,450,729 of record CM062292.1, on the reverse strand, counting down.
TTTAGGGGATATTAGTCAGTGAGATATTTCATGACAACTTCGGTGCTGTGAGTGTTTTATTGGACTGAGCCAATTGCCTTATGCACCCAATAAAATTACTAGTGTTGTGGATAATGCAATTGACTCATCCAAGACGGATGAGAAATTCAGACGTTTTACGTATACAAGCTCATTCTAATTTGTGTTATTTGAACACCTATAGAAGAAAGGTCAAAACTAAGAATTGAGAATCTAGATGGATCCGCAGTCAGGACAATAGGGGTTATTGCACTCGATATTTGACTCCGTCATGTATCTACTTATTAGTTTAAGTGCTAGAGTGTTCTTAAAAACTTTCCTATTACCTATGTTTCTAAGGTCCCGATCTAAACCATTCCAAACTCGAGGGAACGCATATGTAGGCAATTTGTTCAAGGACTTAGTACGTGATTTTTTTAGGGTCAAAAGCCCTGTCTGTCTTGTCGTGGTACCACGTGGGTTGTTGACACAACTAAAGAATGTTCTAAAAGAACTCGGTAACATATCATGGTACCAGACAAAAATAAACAAGGAAACGTTCAGGGTATAAAGTCGGATACTTTGAGTATTTTGTCGTGAAAGAAAAGAGGGTCTGTGTGAGCGTTGTGTTTTTTGTTATTTATTATTCTGATTGAGCGCTTTTGCATTTTTTGAAGTTCGTTAATTCGTCTTGAATTGCCCCAAATATGTATACCATACATGAGATGGCCATGTATGAGTGAATAGTACAGAGTTTTCATAGCGCTATGTGGTAGACTGTTTTTAACTTTATTCAATGCAAAGTTGGCCCTCGCCACTTTTGAGCATATTTGGCTAATATGTGCTTCATATGTTAGTTTTTCGTCCATGGCTATCCCAAGAAATTTAGCACTTTGTGTTGCCTGATTATTACCTATTCTTTCTATTTTTTCGTTATTGATCGTTATATCATTGTTGCTATGAACCCCCGACCTCGCAGAAGGATTAAAAATAACATATTTTGTTTTTTTGGCGTTAATTGCAAGTTTGTTAACTGAACACCATTCAAATATTTTTGAGAGTTCTTCATTAAAATTTTCAACTAGTGTGTCTGTGTCAGGATTTGAAGAATGAGTCGTAGTGTCGTCTGCGAATGACAGAAGGTTACTTGCAGTTGCCCGATGAATGTCATTTATATATATTAGAAATAGTAAGGGGCCCAGTACAGAGCCTTGTGGCACTCCGCATATTACTTTTTGCAGGTCCGATTTGGATTCCCCGAATACAACGTACTGGGTTCTTTCCGCTAGGTAACTACGAAACCAATCATTGCATATGCCTCTAATACCATACTTCTCCAGTTTCTTTAGCAAAATCTCGTGGTTTATTGTATCGAAAGCTTTCGAGAAATCCAGGAATAGGGCAAGAGTAGATTCTCGCGTTGGTTTGTTGTTGTGATCCGCTATTTCTTTCAATAAATGTAGTATTGGGTGAATGGTTGAATGTTTTTTTCGAAATCCGTATTGATGGTGATATAGAATATCGAATTTTTCAAGGAATTTTGTTAACCTGTAAGACATGGCTTTTTCAAGCACTTTAGAGAAAACTGACAGGATGCTAATAGGTCGGTAATTTGAGAAGTTATGTTCATCTCCTGTCTTGAAAATAGGGACAACTTTAGCAATCTTCATTCGATCTGGAACAATACCCTGAATGAAGGATTTGTTTAAGATATCTGAAAGTGGGGACCCTATGATATCGATGGAACGTTTTAGGAGATATGTGGATATGTTATCTGGATCTTTTGTAGTTTTAGGTTTTAAAGACTTTACTATATCAATAATTTCACCGGGTGTTGTTGGGGTTAAGAAGAAGTTGTTATCATATTCGTCAGTTAAGTAGTCTGTAAAATGTTTACATTGCGATGGTATTTGGTCGCTTACTGTTTTGCCGATGTTGGCAAAGAATTTATTAAATTCTTGCGCTATTTCTTTCGGATTCGTTATTTTCCTGTCCCGAAAGCTAAACCATGAAGGCGGAGTATGGGCTGTTTTTACTCGTTTAATGGCTTCGTTCAATATTCTCCATGTTTCCCGTAAATTGCTTTTGTGTTCTTTTAAAATATTATTGAAGTATGCTGCTTTACTTTGTCTTTTTACTCTGTTGAATATTCTACAGTAGTTTTTATAATTTTGCGTATTTAGAGCGCAGGGTTGTTTTAGTTTTTTGTTGTAGAATTTTATTTTATTATTCGACGAAATTATAAGTCCCTTTGTCATCCAAGGATGTTGTCTAATAAATTTCTTTTTTACGCGTATCTCCTTCAGGGGGAAGGCAGTTTCATAAGCTGTTTGATACGTTTTGACAAATCTGTTATAACATGTGTTTGGGCAGTCTGAGTTAGTGACTGGGGAGAAATCACACTGTTCCAGAATGGATAGGAAGTTTGCTATACTTTCGTCATTTATTTTCCTAGTTTTTATACCTTGTGGGATTTTCGTAGGCTTTGGATTTGATTCAATATGGAATGTCCCGAAGTGGTCAGATACGTCTGTGACAATGATGCCAGAGAGAAAGGGTGATGTGATATTAGAAGAGAATATATGGTCTATGAGGGTGGCTGAATGCTCCGTCACTCTTGTGGGCCTTGTTATAGTTGGTAGGAAGCCTTCATTTAACATTGTGTCCATGAATGTACATGTATTATTATGAGTTGCCGATTTGAGAAGATCAATGTTTAGATCACCCATGATATACGCCTTTTTGTTTTCGGTATTTTTATTTTTGATGCGCTTATCGATATGTGGTTTAAAATCAATGAGAGGAATTTTAAAATCAGTGAAATGCATTTTTAAAGGCTGTTTTGCTACACTCACTGCCCTTATATCACCGGCGATGCCGACATGTCTAGGTGACCACCTCAGACATGAGAGCCCTCAACGTCTTGCGAAGTTCCAAAATGATTGGTTCCTTCAAGATGGGGTTGAGTAAAGCTAGTAAAGAGGACAGAATGTCGGAAAAGACAATCGACTTTGTTTCTTGTTCATTCTCAATGTTTTCAAACGCAAGTTGCCAAGCCTCAACGTCAGCTGTAAAAGTTTCTCGCATAAAAATAACTATGCTTAAATGCAAAAGGGAACTGAACCTTTTAATGGTAGTTGGTTGCACTGATTGCGGTGCTAACCAAAAAACGTTGAATAGATCACTTGTTAAATGAACATTCGATTACGATTGGGTGGGTTATGGTTCTACAAGAAAATCGTACCTCAAACCACTTGATGTATTATAACTGGATAATGTTGCAATAAGACTAAAATCCTCCTCCTCTGATTGTACGAGAGCTCGCCTAGTATATTTTATGTTTACGGCTCAAGTGGCAAATGTTACCGCCTGACGTCACAACGCGAAATATTTTAAATGAGGTCGCCCGTTTCGTAATTGCTTCACAAACAGAGTGACCAGCAAGGCACTTCATTTTTCAGTATTGTTCACGTGTTCAGAAGACGATGTTCCTGATGAAGTGTTGTTTAAATTACAAATCGATTTACGAACTGAACTAAGGAGAAATGAGTTTATTTGGTTTATTGATTATTTATCCAGTGCCGTCTTGGATACACGAGAGGTTTATTTTCTAAACCTGTGATCGTTAAAAGTTGCCTTGAACAAGGTAACTTTTAACGATCACAAGTTCAGGAAATACGCCTCTCGTGTTCACGATGTAGGTTTTAGGCTATGGGTAGTGTATAATTAAACTGTTGCTACAAAATTTATCTCAACCACTTGAGAATACATCGATCCCTGCTTATAACTGTGTACAGACCCAGAAAAGTTTGAATTGTTTAACCGACACAAGAAACATATTCCTCCATTTGGGAATTAAGAGTTAAATCCCATATGGAGTCCGCCACACTTGACTCGGAATATAATAAAAGAAAACCATGGCATCTTAGAAAACTCACTGTTAGTTTGGACCTTGCTTCTTCCTAATAGTCTGTGACAAATACGTTGGTGATTAAACACAAAAATGCTGCAATAAAGTCAAAGTATAGGGCATGCACAAAGACCTATACAGATGGATCTAAAAATGACGAAAACGTATCATCAGCTGTTATTACTGGTGATCAGATCACCTCAACCAGAATACAAAACAGCGGTATATATCTCTAGTAAAACCAAAACCCTAAACATGGAAACGAATGAGCATATCGAGAAATATAGGTAGAAGGAAGTTTACGCGTAGCGAAATGATTGTTTCAGCTGAACCACTAAAACCACACCCTTTCTTCTTGCAATACTGCTCCCACTGAAACTGATGGGTAGGACAATATGCTAGTCCTTTAGTTAAACTCCTGATTTTCGGAAAAAAAATGTTTGACATTCAGCAATACGGAACTCGGGAGTCTCTGGCCTCCGCATATGTAACATCCATTGCGTCTTAGTTCATTGCAATATTATTAGGATACGCCTAAAGAGTGTTTTGCATGCAGAAATCTTTCATACCATAGATATCTCACGATTCTCGCAGTTGTTTTATGTTGTCCCTCGAGAGCTGCCTGCGTAAAGGCTGATTAACATCCAACGGATTCAATTTGTGATTATTGACATTACATATTTTTGATTACGCTCTCTAAATACAAAACTGTAACACGACAGAAGGATCCTCAACAACTGACTATTTTGAAAAAGCGTTTGTGCAGTGCTGTAACGATGAATGCAAATAACTTATTGCTTTGATATATTTTTCTTAAATTAAGAGGAAGAACTCCCTCTACAGATCTATAAATAACGTTACACGGATGGAACAAAACACGACAGTGTTGCTATATATACTTTCTATACAGTACAGCCGCCGTAGACTGGTCACTTTCCACGGGTGGGTAATATTTCCATGGAAGCAAGAAAATTAGATTCCCAACACTAATATTAGGAAAAATCATAAAACATTTCAATTAATGAAGCACCGGACACATTAAAATTTTGCTGATAATAATTTGTATTACCTGCTAAATGCGTGAGTGGACATCACTTCCCACGCGTAAATTATGACCTGTCCACGGTGACTGTACTGATGATAATTTGTATTGCCTGCTAAATGCGTGAGTGGACATCACTGCCCATGCGTAGATTATGACCAGTCCAAGGTGACTGTATTTATGATAATGTGTATTACCTGCTAAACGCCTGCGTGGACATCACTACCGACGCATAGATTATGACCAGTCCACGGCGACTGTACTGATGATAATTTGTATTACCTGCTAAACGCGTGCGTGGACATCACTACCCACGCGTAGATTATGACCAGCCCACGTTGACTGTACTGATGATAATTTGTATTACCTGCTAAATGCGTGAGTGGACATCACTACCCACGCGTAGATTATGACCGTCCACGGTGACTGCACTGATGATAATTTGTATTACCTGCTAAACGCGTGCGTGGACATCACTACCCACGCGTAGATTATGACCGGCCCATGGTGACTGTATTTATGATAATTTGTATTACCCGCTAAACGCGTGCGTGGACATCACTACCCACGCGTAGATTATGACCAACCCACGGTGACTGTACTGATGATAATTTGTATTACCTGCTAAACGCGTGCGTGGACATCACTACCCACGCGTAGATTATGACCAACCCACGGTGACTGTACTGATGATAATTTGTATTACCTGCTAAACGCGTGCGTGGACATCACTACCCACGCGTAGATTATGACCAACCCACGGTGACTGTACTGATGATAATTTGTATTACCTTCTAAACGCGTGCGTGGACATCACTACCCACGCGTAGATTATGACCAATCCACGGTGACTGTACTGATGATAATTTGTATTACCTGCTAAACGCGTGCGTGGACATCACCACCCACGCATCTGCCCGATTAAGGTTGGCCTATTCATACAAATCTCACTCGATTAACACTCGAGTAGCATTTCTAATCAGTGTCAATGTTTGTTCTTCTGTACATCAGCCACGCCTGTAGCGGTGCACGAATTTGAGCCACGATTATTTAGGCATCTTCCTATAATCCTCACGAACAAACTAGTACCTGGTGCAATGCTGCGTCTATCTGAGGAGGGACGGTCTTGTAAAGTACTGTACAAATGGTAATTTATAATTAATGTATATTGCTAGAAAACATTTTCTGAGGCGACTGGTCTCTTTTCAACTGGACAGCTTGAACGCCAGCGAAATACGCCACAATCTGTCCTACTTATATCGGTGCGACTGGATAGCTTGAACGCTCCGTGGCCACACATAGAAAATGTCTCCTCCGCCGCTATGTTAGTAGAGGTGGAAGTTGCTATCAATGAACAATGCTTAACAAAGATAAATTCTCGAAGGTTTTTGGAGTCCCAACGTCTGGCTATCTTCGATCGGTCTTGTGAACAATAATATATCGTTGTCTGAGGAAAAAAATATATTGACGATTTTCACATTTTTAGTGACGATGCAAATTTGCCATTTACAATATAATTTAGGTATGATTGACAAAACCAAGTTTCGAGATTGGAGAGTTGATGCTGTGTTTGTTATTAGTCTTCGGGCAAAGCAGTACACCGCAACGGTTTGTGAGGTGAAACGCCATGAATTGGGAGGCGTTATCGCGTTGATTGACTTGACGCCATCTTGGGATCGGGGCAGGTTGAGTGCCAAGGTGTTTTCGTTAACGGTCCAGCATTCGATTTCAAATGCTATAGTAAAATAATTTCATTCTATATTCTCATTCCAAAAATAAGAATAAGAATGAAATTATGTTACTGCAGCATTTTGAGTTGTGTGGATGATGAGTGATGTGTCACTTAATATGGTGTCAGGCCGGGCATTGCAATAACTCCTCCCATTGGTGACGGTTGGTGATGTGAAAGATGTTACGATGCTGTAACACACAAGGTAACAGCTTTCAATTCATCAAACGTCATGTCGTTTATCTAGTATGATCACTGGCTACACGGTATCGATATTTAATCACGGTGTAAAAGGAATGGAAGTCCGTAGGAACGTTAGTCCATCTGGACTAGTATTCCGCGGAATTATAGTCCTAGGTCTAACTATTTCCGGCGGACTACTATTCCTAGAAATGTTAGAGCTAGGACTATAATTCCGCGGAATAATAGTCCAGAGGGACTAATTTTCCTACGGACGTCCATTCCTGTTACACCGGCACTTCTTTTTGTCAATACGAACCGAAATATGTTGTAAAAATTCGATATAAAAGTGTATTTCTAAAAAAGGTATCTGCGATAGCGAGGCATCGGGAAACTGAAAACCTTAGGAAACATATTTGAACATTGTTCAGATATAGGAACATCCACCAGCCCCACTCCGAGATGGATACCGCTGCGACTCTTCTCTATATATATCCAATGAGCTTCCAGAAACCCAGTTGTATAAAGATCAATGGTGTGTTTCCATGTAGGACATACTTGTCAATGTATTATCATATGTTTTAATACCAAAACTCGATAAGTGGTATCAGGTGCCTTGGAACGGCACCGTCAGATAAAGAATACTACATAATATATTCATTGCGTACTAACGTTTTCAGTAGTGGTCATCTGTTCATCTTCAGTAGTTGTTGCCACCTGGAAATAAAAATACTCACAAGTTTATTTATGTATTTATCGGAGCTTAACGCAAAATCAGCATATGAGACTATATCGTCGCGATGGAAGAGCTAATTATAAAAAAAGCTCATTTATTTTCATGCCATAAAAAGAAGTAGACTAAATGTGGAAAGAAGGCGAGGAATAAAAATGAAAAAGTAGTGGAAAGCGTATTGTGAAAACGAGAACAGCTGTTTGAAGAATACTGTGACAAGAATAAAATCTGTACAGTGCACAAGAATGTGCGCCATTGTCAATGGCTGCTGGCAAGGAACACATTATGGTGGATTATTACCCTCTAACAAAAGGTAATGCGCAAGACTCGTATGATCAATATGATATCGTGTCAGAATAACTGAGTCCATTCTACAGAGGTTACTAGACAACAAATATCACTAATACTAGATCGGAAGCTACGGGGCTTATTATTTGTTGCCCCATTCCATTCTGTCTGCAACAGATAATTGATGCACTTATCGATATGTGGTTTTAAATCAGACGGAGGAATTTTAAAATATGTGAGAAGGTTGTTTAAATGTTGTTGTGCTACATTATCTGCCATGGTGCTACCGGCGATACCGACATGCGCAGGTAAGAAGCTCAGGCATGAGAGCATTCAACTTCTTGCGAAGTTCCAAAATGATAGGGTTCTTGGGGTTTATGGTTCTGAAAACCGTACCAAAAACCACGTGATGCAATTCATAATAGTGGTAATAAAATTAGTTATGTGTTTTTAGATCAGCAATAGATTCGATACTTGTTGACGTGGGGGGGGGGGGGCGTTGGAGGGGGGGGGGGGGGCTTCTCTTGATACGCGCAATACTGTGTCACAGATCCTGAACATTTTGAATTATTTCATCGACACAAGAGACATATTTCTCCATATGGGAAATAGAATTAAACCCCATATGGAATCCACCACACTTGAATCTGATATAATAAAAGAGAACCATGAACGTTGCATCTTCGAAAACCTACTGTCATTTTGGACCTTGCTTCTTTCAAAAAGTCGGAGACAAATACTTAGGAGTTTAAACAAAAATATGCAGTAATAAAGTCCAAGTATAGTGCATATACAAGGATCTATACAGATGGACCTAAAGATGATGACAACTTATCATCACTGTTATTACTGGTAATCAGGACACATCAATCAAACTACCAATACAAGTTTTATTTTCACAGCTGAAGTTAAAGCGTTACAACTTGCGCTTGGACACAGCGAGAATGTACAGGAAAGGAAGTCGATTATATTTTCCGACTATCTTTCCTATTTGAAGAACCCTCTCCTGTCTGACCAATATGATATAATTTGTTGCTGGTTACCTAGATAGATGGGAATCTCCCGAACACCAGGGCAAACAGTGCAGAAAACATGCTTTAACCAAGCCACTCACCGATTTTAAAATCGCTGTCCGTGATTTTAAAGCATATGACAATAATTACATCAAATCTGTTTGGCAGGGGATTGGGATGGAGCGACAAATGACAAGCTCCATCGCTATCGACCAAACATGATTGATCATTACTCGTCCAGTAAACTTTGGCGACAAGTAGTTTTGACACGATGCTATATTTGTCATTCAAGACTTACACATTGCTCTTAGTTAGAGGGTGGTTTGCGACCACAGTGTATTCTGACCATCAGGTGTTTATAGTCGAACACATTCCTTTACACTCTACTGGTTTTAGTCATGTCAGAGGGCAGTATTTAAAGATAATAGTCAAAACTCAGAGAGTAACCCCATAACTGCAGGTCTTCCGTCGTAGGCCCACTTCTGTTCAATGTATACATAAACGACATCGTGAATGAAATAGAATCAAATACACGACATTATGCGGATTGTACCTCTTTCTTTGTTCCTAGTTGTAGGAAATGCAAATGCTCATCTGGCTGCCGAGATACTAAATTCGGATCTCCATCTTATTATTCGATGGACAGAACGTTGGTATGTAAATTTTAGCAAGAAAAAACCGTGACACCTACAATTTCCCGTAAAGACATTCCAGATCCTAAACCCCTTCTGTACATGATTAATGAGATAATAACATAAGTCAAAAGTCACGAGAACCTTGGACAGATAATTCAGTGCAATGGAAGCTGAGATGCTCACATATACAGTATCATAAATAGTAAGCCCCATGCTTAATTGCTTCCGTGGACTCAAATACAGATTGTCTCGCCACACTCTAGGAATCATCTGCAAGTACTATGTAGTACCTAATTTTGACTATGAGGATGTCATTTGGGACACCTGTTTGGCTGAAAATCCACAGCGTTAAACAATTTTCAATTAGACGCGCTAACGACGATATGTGGTGCCCCAGTGTGTATAGTGAAAATGGGTCCATTCAAATTGGGGGAAAGGAAACGACGGCATAAGCTTATAACCTTTATAAAATGAAAACGGAATTGGACCACAATATTTAGCGAATCTGGTACCATGACAAATTCAGCTTTCACCACGAGAACTTCTGAATTGCTCTATGCGCCATTTTCTCGAACTAAGGCTTTGTCAGACTCTTTCCGGCCGTGCACCTCGAGGCTGTGGAAAGGGTTGGACGCATCCTTTCGCGACAGCGACAATGTTACTATTTTCAGAGCGTTTTGATAGAAGGTTGTCCAACTGTTCCAGTGTATTACGGGTATCGTAGACGGAGGAGTCAGATATTACACTCACAGTTGCGTTTTCGTTGCAGCAATTTCAATGCACATAAGTACAATAGATTTGTGTCAGACAATCCGGCTTGTCCTTGTGGTTTGGGTAGGAAGATGAGGAGCACTATATTTTTGCATACATGCTGTTGTGTTCTCGGAGACGAGGAAAATGCTTATAAGTAAACTCGACCTAGAACAGTTTGCTCTTAAGAACTTGTTGTGGGGTAATCCCTCATTATCCGTTACTGTGAACAAGACATATTCTTAGAAGTCCAGGGGAACACCACGAACACCAACAGATTTCAGTGAAACACTTGCTTAAACTCCCACTCTGTAGGTTTAGATCGGGTCTCGATAAGTATGATGGTGGGGATTTACTTGTCTAACATACCATATTGACATGCAGGCATTTGTTTGGTTAGTTTAGGTGGTCTATGATCCTCGGGGGAAAGTTTATAGCCCAAGACGTCGAGGGCGTTAATTGTTTTTTCTCTGGGGGCAATTGTGTACAGTGGCATGACGTCAGAATGTATTCGATCAGCAAACTCGAAACAAATAACATTTGAAGTAACGACAATCTGAAAGATCGAAAAAACACAGTGCAAGCTCCGGAGGGTGCCGAGCGCAGGAAACAACATCTGTGTTACTTTTTTGCGTTCGCTTGCCTTTCGCGTTTGTGTGTGATGTTGCAATAATTTAATGCCCTTTGCAAGACATTAACACTCATTGTCAAGGATGGGTCGAGTTAAAGAGTGTAATCATGTGAGTTGTCCAAATACCGTTCGACAAGTCAGATATCTAGACTACTACATAATAGTAGACTATTCCTACCTCAAAACAACCCAATATCAAACTTGCATCTTAAACACTGTTTATTCTATTGTGAAATTTATAAACGTTTATAAATAATTTCCTTTTTTCACTTGCATTAGCTCCTGACTGATGCCTACTATCTGTATGGCAAATGCCTTGACATAGGCCTTGCCTGTTTGCCGGAGCCTGTTAGGTTTTAATGAAACAATTTATTGTTTATAAAAAGGGCCGTATTTCACAGCTGAATGCAAGAGACCATTTTTATCATTCGAGCCTGCACGAAGTTCTATCATTTCTTAAAATAGTCAACATTCTCAATAATTTTTAAATCGTTTTATTATTTTAAACTAGACTCACGATTCAAATCATCAGCTTTATTTATAAGGCTTACACTATACTAGCATCGTCTCTTGTTATTGGCCAAACAACTCAAGTTTGAGACATTTTAATATAAGTATTTCATAATTTTAATCCATCACTTTTCTTCGTAATTGACAATGACATGTTCTACGTTCCACCGCCTCTCGCCACGATATCGACTTAGCTGATGATGTGGCGTTAAGCACAAATAAATAAGTAAATAAATAATTCAGTTGTAAAAGAGAAGTTGTATTTGGCATTCTAATCGAGGTGACCTGATCACCAGTGACAATAGCCGATGGTACTTGTATTTGGTATTCTGAGTGAGGTGATCTGATCAACAGTGACAATGGCTGATGCTACTTGTGTTTGGTATTCTGATTGAGGTGATCTTGTCACCAGTGGCAATGGCTGATGATATTGTGTCACCATCCTTAGATCCGTCCGTATAGTTATTTTTATGCCCACTAAACCGACATCGCGTTAAATATACTTTAAATATTTGTAAAAAAATACTTGTTTTTATTTTAAAGTTCGCACAGATCGTGATTGGTGTCGTCACGAGGTCAGCGCTGGTATTCAATTGACCATGTAGGCTCTTTTCGATGACCATGGACAAACACTACACAAAAGTGCAAGCGGAAAGGTAAGCACTTATTGGATGAATATAGCCCCCTGCCGCCTGTTTCAATATTGAGACATCCAAATCACCCATTCTGTTTAAAAAGAAGTAATTCCACAGTACTTAAGTATTGTCACCCCAAAGGCGCTTTCTGGTGACATTTGTCATATTTTCAATATGCTATTGGAGGGGATTGATTGATGAGTGTTGTGGACAGATGTCCGTATAACTGGATTGACAGAGCGCTTATTGATCACAAACAGAGAAAGATGTCCCCTGCTTTCACCTCCTTTAGAGGGAGACTGTTTGAGGGTCATTGTTCCTGTAACCAGACAATGCGCAAAAAACCATTGTGATAGTTCGTGATGTTTTCACCTTTCGCAATCGCCAATTGCGTTTTAACCCTTTACCTAACCTGAAAAGCAGACGACACTTGCAAAAATAATTCTTGAATAACTAATTTTTTTCATTTTTTGTCTCAAAAACATAGGTTATGACCCCTCGTTGGAACGAGCTCGACGAGCTCGTTCCAACGAGGGGTCATAATCTATGTTTTTGAGACAAAAAATGAAAAAAATAATGAAAATTAATTGGCGATTTTTGAGAATAGCGCTGGCCGGTTTTGGCCGTTACGTTAGGTAAAGGGTTAGAGAAGAATATATTTTTATAACACAATTTATCAACTTTTTAAATTGCATATTCACAGCATAGTTTTGGATTTTCCTACAAAACTAACACAGTGCTTGTATAGGGAACCTTTACTTTACAGCTTTAAACCCCATTATACTTCATCGATATGAGGAGATATACTCGCTAACTGGCTTCACACCATTGTGAGGGGCGGTGGTGGGGTAGAGAGACAGACTGAGTTGCGACTGTTTTCGAAGACTTTTCGTAGGATTTTCAGTACGATCAAATACATACTGACCTCATGCCACGGTAAACAATCGCACTCCCAGAAAAAAATACCCCCTCGAGTCCTGGGTGCCAAACATTCCCCTGGGGACAACATACCGCCTCGACTCACCAAACAGAAGCCAGCATGTCAATATGATTTGCTAGTCAAGTAAATTTCCACGATCATACTAACTGAGACCCCATCTTAACCTACAGTGTGGGAGTTTATGTAAGTGTTTCACTGAAAGTTGTTGGTGTTCGTGATGTACTCCTGGACTGATAAGAATGTCACCTTGATCACTGCAACGGATAACGAAGGATTACCCCTACAACAAGTTATTTAGACTAAACTTTCCGGGGTCAGTATTAGAGATCAGTGGCCCATATCCGTGAGCTCACACTTGGAAACATATTATCATCTGTTCCTACCCTTCCTTTGAACCCAAAATTCCGTATTCTCCGATTCCTAATTTCATTAAGTAGGATGATTCCTCTGTGAATTTGTAACCAATCACTATTTTCAACATGTAGACCGGCTGAACGTTGAAATTAATGAATGGTCTATCCACAAGTGATAAATGTGGACTTTTTTCCAACTGCAGTCATTGAACTCTCTTGGAAGACACGATCCGGATTGAAAGGATTGATAACTTAATACGTGGTATGAGGTATCATGGTATGGTCAGTTCAATCATACGATATTATATGATCATTGTGTGCTCACGTTTTCAGTTGAGGGCAGTTGTTCGTTCTGAGTAGTTTCTGGCACCCGGGAAAGAGAAATACCACGCGTTAAAAATACTTTGAATAAATGCGTAAATTACAATTTATTTTAAAGTTTGTACAAATCGTGAACACCAGTTCATTACTATTATTCAACTGAACATTTAGTTTCTTTTAAGGGAATGATGTTCATCCGTCTAGGGAGGCCCATGGTGAAATATTATACAAAGGTGCAAGGCGAGGGTAAGGCGGTTATTGGATGTATGCAGACCTCTTCCGTCTGTTTAATTTGTTATATGTTATCCTTGAACACATTTTATTTAATATTTGATATTTATCATATGACTCGTCTGTTTTGTTCACTTTTAAACATTTGATATTTTGCTTTCATATTAATCAGTGATAAATAAAGCCTTCCGTCGATTTCATTGGTCAATTTCAAAACTATACAATTTGATTGGCTGAACAAAATGCAACTGGGCCATATTTTCATAATTTGGATAATTGGGGCTGAAAGATTTCATTGGTCAATTTGTAATATGGACAGTTTGATTGGCAAAACAAAATACAACTGGGTCACATTTGCATAATTTTAGTAGGGAGAATTTACATTATATGTCCTATTTAGGGTGGGTTATATTGTATTAATCTTTTACCTACAAGAAAAACACCATTCATTTTTTTTTATAGTTTCATTGTTTGCTTCCAAAATGAAATTTTTTAGTTATACGAGGATGTTTTTTGCAACTAAAGTTAGGTGATGGGCTAAAAAGTCATACTAAGTGGCTAATTTGTATGTGTATGTGTCATATGATAACTAGAATATGAAATGAGTGTTTTTCTCATATAATATTTGTGAAACTCGTCCGAAATTTGCGTTTGGGCGAGCCTCTGGAAACGGAAAATTCTTAGACTCGTTTCATAAATATTATATGAGAAAAACACCCATTCCATATCCTCTATGAATATAAGTAAATCCAAATTACTCATTCGCTTTAAAAGTAATCACTAATAAAAAACTAATAATGCTGTCTAAGTGCTACGGAACAACATTTTACAGTACAAACTTATTATCACTACCAACGATGCTTTGTGGTGAAAATTGTCATATTCACAATATACTTTTGGAGGGGAGTGTTCGCACAGATATCTCTATAACTGGATTACTGCGACACATTTTACTGACATTGGAAATTTCTCAACAGTCCCAGCCTTGCTGCTTCCCGCCGCCGTACTTCACCGATAGGATGTGTTGCACTCAGTGGTTGGCTTCAAGCCATTTTTAGTGGTTGGTGGAGTGGGACAGACTGAGTTATGACGCTTTCTGCGGATATTCCAGTAATTAAGCTGTATATAGATTAGTGGTGCGGTTGTATTTGTCTCCATCCGTACTTCGCGTTGTGTATACTTCCTGGCATACACAATCCTTGCCTCTGAACCAAGGGTTTTATACAGACACATATATCGGGACATGGGAAGGAAGTGCGATTAAAACTGAATCATAGTAGTGAGCATAAAGTACAACTGACTATATTTTGGACAACAAATATGCTTTATAATTAATATGTTTGGTTTGTATAGTTGATACGGAATGTGATAAATGAGACCAATAACTAGTGCGCTCCTGTGGTGTAAATGTTGATATTGTTTTCAACAGTAGTGAATATATAATTAGCCCTCGAATCATATGTATAAATTCTATTCAGGCCGAGCTTTGTATTTAATGTATTGTATATTCGTATATATTTGTATATAACGCCATTGTACCTCTTTTGAACTTTGATTTTCTTTCTTATGCATTGCGTACGGATTATCTTTTGATGCATTAGATACAATTCTTCAAAATGTTAAACCTTCGAAAAACATCAAAGTTCGAAACAAATGCAGCGATATTATATATATTTCTTGAAATTCAAGGCTTCGAGGAAAGTTTCGAGCATTTTTTATTTATCCTCCAGAATAACACCCCCCCCCCCAAGATGGACGCCGTTTGAGATACTTTTCTATATGTTTTCTATATGTTCCAATGAATGTTCGAGAACAACCCAGTTGTATAGAGACCAGTAAACAATCCCTGCGAGGTCACACATGCCAACATATTATCATCTGTTTTAACAACTCCATGAGAGATATGAGATATCATGATATTGTCAAATCAATCTTTGTGTACTTACGTGTTCAGTAGTAGTCAGCTTTTCGTTCTGAGTAGCTGCTGGCACCTGAAAAAAAATCACACGTTAAATACACTTTAAATAAATGTAGAAATGGCCGTTTATTTTAAAGTTTTGTACGGTTAATGATTGATTTGATTGATGTAATCACTAGTTCATCGACAGTATTCAACTGAACATGTAGGTTCTTTGATAATTTATTTATTGGTGCTTTTCGCCACATCAGTAAATAAGGCTATGGAATGAATGAGTTATAAAATAGGTCATTATCCTCCATGAAACAAATAAAACCGAGACGATGAAACATGAGCAATACAAATATGGAGTGAATACAGTACTGACAAAATTAGACCCGTTATTTAAATAATTCTGTTTCGATCAATCCGTTGAATATATATGAATAGATGCGAGTTTAATAGAATAAAAACTATTCAAAATTTATTAAAATAGTTTATTTCCTTGAGGGACGACAGAATTATATGAGACCTTTGTGTTGTAAAATAGGCCTCGAAGAGACGCAATATTAAAATACCGCAGTCAGACAAGATTAAAATCTGTACAGTTCAAACGAATGTGCTCCACTACGAACCCCTGCTGACAAAGAACACATTCTGGTCGCATGTTACCCTCCAACAAAAAGGAATGTGTTACTATTGTATAACCGATATGACATTGTGTCAGAATAACTGGATCTTTCCAACAAAGGTTACTAGACGGATACATATCAGTAATAGTAGTTCGGAAGCGAGGGAGATTGGTATTTGTCGCTCAATCCCATTACGCCTGCCACACAGATTTTCTGTACTTTCTGATACGAGGTTTAAAATCACTGTAAAGAATCTTACAATCAATGTGAGGCTTGGTTAAGGCCTGTTTTGCTGTGCTGTCTGCCCTGGTGTTACCGGAGATACAAACATGTCCATGCAAGCAGCAAATCACGATATCATATCGACCAGATATGAGACTACTCAACTTCTCACGAAGTTCCAAAATGAGAAGGTTCTTCAACCTGGGTTTGCGTAAAACTAGATATGAGAAAACAGAGTCGGAACAAATAATTTACTTCCTTCCTGTTCGTTCGCAATGTGTTCACGTGCCAGTTCTAAAGCGTGAACTTCAGCTGGAAAATCGAACTTTAAGATATTTTGATTGAGATGACCAGATCACCATTCACAACAGTTGACGATACATTGTAAAAATCCTTAGATCCCTCTGTTTCGATCATTATATATGCACTATATTTATACTTTATTTCGGCATATCTTTGTTTATATCCCAGAGAGATCTTCTCAGAATTTTCTCAGAAACAAAGTCAAAAAAGACAGTTGGTTTCCTTAGATATCATGAAGGAATGAGTGGTTCGCGGATTTGTTTGAGAGAATCAGATTCAAGCATAGCGAACTCTATATTGGGTTTAATTCTAATGTGCACTAGAGTAATATGCTTCTGGTGTTTGTCATAGACTTCTACATTTTGAGGATCGAAAGTAAGAGGGATTTGATGAATTTGCCAATAGTTTAGAAACTTATTGGAGTGACAGTTTAATCCTGCGCTTCTCAATAGAATCTATTGACGAAATTCTAAATGTGCCCAGGCTACTTCTGAAACCACAATTATGCATAACGTCAAGTGGTTTTGGTATGATTTTCTCGTTGAAAAGTAAACCACACAACCGTAATTCAATTTCGATCTAACAAGTGGTCTATTCAGACGGAGTAATGTTTTTTTTGGTCAGCACCCCAATCAGTACTACCAACTACCTTCAGGAGGTTCAATGTCCTTTTACATTTAGCATTTTTTTTATGTGAGAAGTGAAATTCAGTTTATTGTCAAACAATAAACCTAAGAATTTCACTTCCTTAACAGTTTTAATAGGACCCCATCAATTTTAACACCGGGTCGAGGAGATGTTTTCGATGCTTACAGACATAAACACAATGTGTTTTGGACTTAGAGAAATTTAAATATTTTTCTGTTGTCCATTTCTGAGTTCCTTTAAACACAACCGAAGTTTGTACTCGATGGCACTTACAATTTTGCTGCTATCGCAAATTAAAAAATTCTTTAAAATAGAATGATAAATGAACGATATTCTCAGTTGCATCGATGATGTCATTGATCTTAATTGAAAAATGGTTAAACGATAAATAATATCCAGATGAACTCCCAATTCTTGCTTGTGTGGATCGGATAATGTAGACCCGACACAAACTTGGAAATGAACGGTCCTTTAAAAAAGTTTACAAAAAGACATAGGCCCTCTGAACCACATGTTAAAAATATATTTTAAAATCCCATGCTTCCACACTGTATCAAATCCCTTTTTCAGATCAAAGAAAATGGCGATCACATGTTCTTTTCTAGCGCAGGCATTTCTTATAAACTTTTCTGATTCAGCAGTACTTCTCTGGCTCAAGAAACCAAACTGCACAGTCTCA
Source organism: Pictodentalium vernedei (assembly GCA_031216915.1). Lineage (NCBI taxonomy): Eukaryota > Metazoa > Mollusca > Scaphopoda > Dentaliida > Dentaliidae > Pictodentalium > Pictodentalium vernedei. The sequence continues at coordinate 41,432,450 of CM062292.1, read as the reverse complement.
GAAGAGTGTTTGATTCCAGAAACCAGACAAGTCTATCATTGATCACCCTTTTCATAGTTTTGCACAGACAACTTGTAAGTGCAATGAAAAGGAATTATTATTGCTTGACTCGAAGGTGGAAACTGGCCAGTCACCTGTATTTTGTTAAAAATTGACAATAAAAGTTCAGGTGATGCTTGTGGCAGCTGTTTCGGAATGTTATAGTATATGTCATCGGGTCCAATGGTAGTATCGTTTGCTCTATGCGAAGAGATACTTAACTATTCCATAGAGAAAGGGGCGTTGTAATCCTCTACATTATTGGAGGTAAATTTAATCTTTTGTTTTTCCTGCCATTTGGTTTTAATTTGAATGAATTCTGGGTTACAATTTTCAGACGACAAACGTTTAGAAAATCTGGAGGTCAGTTTGTTTGAAGTTTCTTTTTTTTTTGATGCAATTAGTTTGTTGACGACTTCCTTTCCAGTACATTCTCGATGTTTTCGAGCGCTATGTGAAACGCTTTGACACCAGCCGTGAAAATAGAACTGTTTGTGGGTATTCTGATTGAGGTGACGTGATCTCTGATACCGACAGCTGGTGATGCTTTGCCACCATCTTTAGATCCATCTGTATGGGTCCCTTTCTATGCACTTTACTTAGACTTTATTTATGCATATTTTTGTTTAAAGTGCGACAAATTGTCTACGATTTTTTGTGGAAGTTTGGTGAAGAATAAGAGTGGATTTGTTAAGATGCCAAGGTTCTATATGTGGTCCAAAGTTCTCTTTAGTCATATCAGATTCAAGCATGGCGGACTCCATATGGGGTTTAATTCTTATTCCCAATTGGTGGAACATGATCCTGGTGACTGTGAAAGAAGTCTCCATGACGTGGCCGTCTAAAGTTAGGCGTACCGCTACAGCCTGTACATTTGAGTGCAGGGTCACAGAACTGTGAATAATGTCGTTTGAAACAATTCAGACTTTCCACGAACTTGGAGATCATTTTCACCTGCAAAGGTGTTGTACGAGGCATAGTGCTTGAGAACAAAAATTATCTTGAGTGTCTGGTTTCTTTAACTAACAGTGTTGCAGCAAGTAAAAATAAGTTGTTTTATATGTTTGGCTTAGAAGGCTCAGTCCACTAAACTTCGCTTTAAAACCTCGAGAATTGCATTGTAGTATATCATGTTGTGTCGTTTGGTCTAGAACCTGTCATCGATGCATTCATCGGCTGTCGTATCCTCGATTCCTTCAAACATATTGCTCGTAACAACATTACTGAGGTGTTTTGTTATCTATCGAATGGCAGTTTCTGTTTTCTTTTCTCTTTACTTTTATTGATCTCTATCTTATCTCCGTCTATGACTCGGATTTTGGTGTTGGGATTCCGCTTTCTGATCTGGTTTTGTTTTATTTTATTGTATTTTTCTGTTGTATTTTTGCATTTTGTGCTTTATTTTTCTCTGATTTGAGGATAACTTTTTGAGTTTTCTTTTTTCTTTTCTTTTTCCTTCTGTTGTTGTTGATTGAGCAGTTTTGGTTGTCTTTGGTTTCGTTTAATCTGTGCTAAATGCCGGTACTAAGGATGGAATTGCGCATTTTAACCAAGTGTATTGTGTCTGGCATTCTACTGGTATTATTGGTAGCTTTTGCGAAGCATATGATGGAACTGATGTGGTCATGCCAGGCATCGATGATACAATATCTGTAAAGTCTTAGAAACTGATTTTTCTTTCGCATTTTATTTTTTGTATCATCTTTTCTTATTTCCATACATAGCATTCTCGTTAAGATGACAGATGATTGTCCTGGTAGTTGGAACATTTAACAGTATTGTTGGTACTTTGTTCTTTATGTTTTTGCCCCAACTTTTGCAGATCGATTGGCCTCAGCATTTATCTTTACTGTGTCTAAACTTTTGACATTTGAAACGTAGAAGTTGATTTTATATGAAAAATCAACATTTTTTTAAACAATATTTTTATTTCCCCAACAAAATGGGGTTTGGCGAACAAGCACTGCCAATATCAACGCCGTACCCTACAGAGACATACAAATCAATGGTGCAAGTGCAACCATACAAAAAAACAGAAACTGATCCAATGAATTGGAGAGAAAGAGAAGGTGCTACACTTTATTACTTTCCAAATTGTTATCTACTGGGATTTCCGGGTTTGATTATAAACGATAACTTTACAGGTGAATTATGCAATCAACAATTGGGTCATGTAACCGTTCGTGCAGACGAAGACTCTCTGCCGTGGGTGTAATGGGGACTTCATTGTTTTTTTTTTAAACCCTTTACCTAACATCAAAAGCAGACGACACTTGCCAAAACAATTCTTGAATAACTATTATTTTCATTTTTTGTCTCAAAAACATAGGTTATGACCTCTCATTGGAATCGCGCACTCGTGTTTGTACAACGTCCCTCGCCTCTCATGAATTATTTCACGTAACCAGTCCAGTCAAGCGATTACACTCTATTTTTTTTTTGACCCAGTATATTTGTCATTTGTTTGTAGTTCAAACACATGAAAAGTGAGGAAATAAAACAAAGAGAGTTGTTTATTTGTATTAGCATATTAGCATAAAATCCGAGTTGAGCCTTCTGAGTTACACCATTTCTTTTCATTTAAAAACAAACTTTCTCATTTTCACAATCATGGAAATAATTGAATGGTGTGGCAATTTTTCAGCCTAAAAATATTCAAACGACACTCAGATTGTTCGATAAACAATTTTCCAACCAGACACCAATTAAATGTTGATGAATTTCGTAGATATGGGTATGAAATAACATCAAAGAACGCCCCTTCCACCCCCCCCCCCCCCTCCCCTAAACAAAATGCATAACCCTTCCCGTTGGGCTAGTTGTCATCGAGTTAGTCACATTTTGCTCTTCTAGTCTGAGTAATTCCATCTCTGCCAGAAAGATCAGCCCCCTACCCCCACCCCACCCCACCCCCACCACCACCTCAGTGTCGACTTCACGGCCTTCACGGAGAGGATAGAGATTCTTCACAATCAGAATGTCGGACAAGTTCCGGGATGAGATTTATTCTGAACAAACTATAAAGCAATACCTTATGTGGATGTTCAAGGCAGCTGGTGTTCTCACACTTGCTAGGGGAATAACGGAGAACTCTATTGCGAAATGGGTTCACGCCTTTCCCATCGGTCTGCAGATATGCATTGCTTCGGGTCGACACTTGTCACAGTAAGCAACACCGCGACCTTTGTTAGAGGGCAAATAAAGTGACATAAGCAAATTTCTCAACTGGTTGAGAGTGCATTCTCCGTTCCGCAATAGAGACCCACTGCAGTTAGTCTGACTGTTATCTGGCACTGTTGCAGATAAATCTGTCTATTGTGACTAGACCTTTACAGTTGGTAATAAATGTGTATCAAATATTGTACGGAAAGCATTTAGCAACATCAAAATATGTCACGCCGATGCTGTGAAATTAATCGCATCAATGGGCAATTCTATCGCAGTGGAGATGAAGTGGTAGTCGACCCCACTTTACTTTACATCCACATCACTAGAGTGATTAGTTCCTTCCGAAATGGATTGATATCTCAAGTACGAGCTTTCCCCAAATCCGAAGAGCATCCTTGGCAAACTGCTCAAGTAAAATACCACTGGACGCTAAGACCTTCCTAGAAACCCTGTTGTGGTCATTGATAACGGCTTTCTATTGGGGGCAGTCGCGTGGCCCAAACAGTCATCATTTGGAAATATCTGCACCACATAAAATATATAGCGAAACATCTTGGATCCAGTGTCACTGTTGTATTTTATGGCCATGAGTGTGACATGTCGACAATTCCTTCAGGGCACATGGCGGCACAAATCAAGAGATTACTCGTTGGGGGTGGGGCGAATTATGTTGGTGTTACACGAACCGCGTCCCTCGACCATTACCGACACGTTGTTTTTAAGAAGTCTGCAGCAGCGAAAGCTAAGCTGCAAAAGTGTATTCAACTTGCTTCTCTTCCACGAACTAATTGTGCAGCACACTCATTTTCCTACAGGTTCAGGAAAGGATAGGGAATCCACTGTATCCAAGGGAGACGAGCTAGCTGATGGCAAGTGAAGTTCGTAGACCAACTGCAACAATACAGAACTTCGCACCTGAAAAAATCTCTTGAACTTGGTAAGTTGTGTATGTAAGAGCGGGTGGAGTAAGAGGTGTGGGGTAAGAAAGCAGACTTGTCGTGCTTCGAATTTTGCGGGTATAATTTGGATTCGTGTGGTGATCACTGACTCACAGACCAAACCGGTACTCTGAATAGTGGAAGTTGATGAATAACCAGAGGTTAAGGGTACATTCTTGAATATTCGCTTTTTAGTGTTTCGACTCTCGACTGTTTGCTGCTATGGGTTATATATTATTGTGATCAAATCAGCTTAAGTTATATCAAGTTGTGCATATCTTCCCGTGAGATGCGCCCTGCTCGGTGCCTAAATGTTCCAACACAATTTGTAAGTTTTCTCGTCGCCGTTGTCGTTGTTGTTATTGTTCGAGGATGGGAACCTCGCTTCACGCTAAGTCTTGATGGATACATCAGAACCTGTTATCAGTCTCGCTGTGATTTTTAGCGTTTCCGACAATCGATGGCAGGTTTAGGTATTAGGGGACAGTGTTAAGTTTTCGGCCATACAATCCTACGAATGGTGACGTGTCGATAAAACTTATCAAGTTCATTACCACAATTACCCCCCTTTCTAGTTAAAGGGTTCATATTTCAACTCATTGCCATCTGAATATCTTTATTCGTTCTCTTTCATGGGAAAATTCTGAATCGTCATGCAAATTCTAATTCTATGCCGTCTTCGGTAATAATGTCGCAGTTACTTAATATCGAATAGTAGTAAGTTCGGGCATCAATTGCACATACCTAACGACTCCTGCTCCTCAATGGGCGGGTATTTGTGAAGACGGAGTCCCTAAATTAGACGACACATGACTGCATTTCGAAAAAGTTCGATCTCTCAAAAAGTGCAACTCGGATTTTCATGGGCCCTTGGCATGTTTTTCATAAACATGTTCGCATTAGTCACTGAAAATCAGCTTTCTTCGATTTTTGTATCCAGTGAACGCTTATGAGCCTGGACTCCTAAGATATTTGCGGTTTACAACTGCATTATTACGTTGTGTATTTAATAATTCATTTGGGGCCAAGTTTGATCCTGTGAAAATAGATTTGGCACTATATTTCCTTAGTGGGATAATTACGTATATCTCACACAATTTAGGGTTATATCATGAATAAGTATGGGAGAAAAACGTTAAGTGGTTCCTGCCTTGTTAAGGGATAGCATTCAAGGGTGTATTCTCAATCTTTACATAACATTGCTCCCATATCCGACCAGCCCTGTCGATCCCAGTGAACTACACTCATTCCTACCTGGAGTGACTTAGACTAGAAATGGCGGTGATCCACACCCATTTCCACCTGAAGTGACTTGGACTAGAGCTGGTGGTGATCCACATCCATTTCCACCTGAAGTGACTTAGAGTAGAGCTGGCGGTGATCCACATCCATTTCCACCTGAAGTGACTTAGAGTAGAGCTGGCGGTGATCCACATCCATTTCCACCTGAAGTGACTTGGACTAGAGCTGGTGGTGATCCACATCCATTTCCACATGAAGTGACTTAGAGTAGAGCTGGCGGTGATCAACACCTATTTCCAGCTCAAGTGACTCAGACTACAGCTGGCGGCGATCCACACCTATTTCCATCTGAAGCGACTTGACTTGAGCTGGTGGTGATCCACACATATTTCCACCTGCAGTGACTTGGCTAGAGCTCGTGGAGATCCACACCTATTTCCACTTGAAGTGACTTGAACTAGAGCTGGCGGTGATCCACACCTATGTACACCTGAAGTGACAAACTATAGTTGTGCATATCTTCCACACCCATTTCCACCCGGTGACTTAGACTAGAGTTGGCGGTGATCCACACCTATTTCCACCTGAAGTACTTGGCCGCATATGGCGGTGATCCATACCTATTTCCACCTGGAGTGACTTGACTAGAGCTTGCGGTGATCCACACCCCTTTTCACCTGGAGCGACTTGGACTAGAGCTGGTGGCGGCCTACACTCATTTCCACTTGAGGTGACTTATACTAGAGTTGACGGTGATCCACACCCAATTCCACCTGAAGTGACTTAGACTAGAGCAGGGAGGTTTTGATTTTATCAGCTTCGGTTAGGAATCAGGAAAACAAAAACTTGGTTTCGGTTCAGTTTATCTATGTGTTAAGAAAGTGAACGTATAGTAAACAACACTTCAGGCTACTCAGCGTGGAAAAAAGCCGCAATAGTTTGGATGACCCCGGCCATCACAAAACGCCTTGTGTGTAAATATCTGTATTGGGTGCAGCCTAACTTCTATTTGATTATTCTTAGTGGTTCTAGAGTATCAGATACTGAGACAAAAAAACCCGCATAAATTTATATGGAAGCGAAATTTCGCTGGAATTTTCTACAACATGTGCAAGGCAATTACAATTTGAATCGCAAGCAATAGCTGGAAATCGTCCCCTGAGTTTCAGTGTGTTCTATGTGTCAGTAGGTATATAGAACACATTGGAACTCGGGGAACGAGATAGTAACACGCGCTCCCCTCGCAAATTTGGTTGGCGATAAAATGTGTTGTTTTTGTTGATAACTGGCAAATGAATTGCTAAGTACCCTTCTAATAATTGTTTTTGTACACGTGAAGGCGTGTAATAAACACAGAACGACACACGCGTATGAATGGGTTAATCGATATGGCACCTGTGTCATCGCGGAAGGATAAAACGTGCGGTTCGTGACCTCTCGTTTTATCCTTCCGCTCTAGCACTCGTGCCATATCGATTAACCAATTCACACGCGTGTGTCGTTCTGTGTATTATGACACCATCCACCAGACCCTACCACAAAACGCCTTATACGTAAACCTCTCTATTGGGTACAGCCTAACGTATCTTTGTTTATTCTTAGGGGTTCCAGAGCATCGGTTACTAAGCCTACTGAGACAGAAAACAACAGCATATTTTAGGATAACAGATGAATAAAGTTTATCCATTCAGTGGTGTGTTCTCATTGTCATTTTCCCCTTATTGAATCGTCCGGGGGACGAGTCAACAGGGGAGTAAATGTGACAATGAGAACATTACGTATTCGCCCCTTTGCTGGATAGACTGAGTGGTGAGAGTCTATAGTCTAGCCTCCACCCAGTAAAACGCCTTTTCAACAGGGGAGCAAATGTGGCAATGAGAACATTACGCATTTACTCCTTTGCTGGATAGACTGAGTGATGAGAGTCCATAGTCTAGTGATGAAAGTCCATAGTTTAGTGACGAGAGTCAATAGTCTAAAGACGAAAGTCCATAGTCTAGTGACGAGAGTCAATAGTCTAGTGACGAGAGTCAATAGTCCATTGACAAGAGTCCATAGTCTAGTGACGAGAGTCCATAGTATAGTGACGAGAGTCCATAGTCTAGTGACGAGAATCAATAGTTTAATGACGAGAGTCCATATTCTAATGACGAGAGTCAATAGTCTAATGACGAGAGTCCATCATAGTCTAGTGACGAGAGTCAATAGTCTAGTTACGAGAGTCCATGGTCTAGTGATGAGAGTCCATAGTCTAGTGATGAAAGTCCATAGCCTAGTGACCAGAGTCCATAGCCTAGTGACGAGAGTCAATAGTCTAGTGACAAGAGTCAGTAGTCTATTGCCGAGAGTCCATAGTCTAGTGACGAGACTCCATAGCCTAGTGACGAGAGTCCATAGTCTAGTGACGAGAGTCCATAGTCTAGTGACCAAAGTTAATAATCTAATGACGAGAGTCCATAGCCTAGTGACGAGAGTCCATAGTCCAGTGACCAGAATCGATAGTCTAGTGACGAGACTCCATAGTCTAATGACGAGAGTCTATAGTCTAGTGACGGTAGTCCATAGTCTAGTGCTGAGAGTCCATAGTCTAGTGATGAACTTCCATGTCCTAGTGACGAGAGTCCATAGTCTAGTGACGAGAGTCCATAGTTTAGTGATGATAGTCCATAGTCTACTGATGAGAGTTCATAGTCTAATGGTGAGAGTCCATAGTCTAGTGACGAGAATCCATAGTCTAGTGATGAGAGTTCATAATCTAGTGATGAGAGTCCATAGTCTAGTGATGAGAGACAATAGTCTAGTGATGATAGCCCATAGTCTAGTGATGAGAGTCCATAGTCTAGTGACGAGATTCCATAGTATAGTTACGAGAGTCCATAGTCTACTGACGGGAGTCAAATAGTCTAATGACGAGAGTCCATAGTCTAGTGACGAGAGTGCAGGGCCTAGTGATGAGAGTCCATAGTCTGATGATGAGAGTCCATAGTCTAGTGATGAGAGTCCGTAGTCTAGTGGTGGGAGTCCGTAGTCTAGTTTTGAGAGTCCATAGTCTAGTGACGAGAGTGCATAGTCTAGTGATGATAGTCCATAATCTAGAGATGCGAGTCCATAGTCTAGTGATGGGAGTCTGTAGTCTAGTGATGATAGTCCATAGTCTAGTGATGAGAGTCCATAGTCTAATGACGAGATTCCATAGCATAGTGACGAGAGTCCATAGTCTAGTGACGGGAGTCAATAGTCTAATGACGAGAGTCCATAGTCTAGTGACGAGAGTGCAGAGCCTAGTGACGAGAGTGCAGAGCCTAGTGATGAGAGTCCATAGTGTAATTTTGGTGTATTGGATATGCTGGAGTGCTAAGAATGTCTAAAATATCAATCTGGCTGGCAAGATTAACCATAAGCAGGAGCATTTGCGAGATGGAGTGAGGACAAAGAGGTATGTTTGCCGGCTACGTGATTAGAAAAAGCAGTTTTAGGAGAACCTGGGTGGCACCTTTGGTGTGTCAGTGCTGATCAAAATGAGGCCCAGGTCGCTACTGCTGAGGGGGGGGGGGGGGATTGGGAAAATTATGAAGAATGGTGTCAATGTGTAATTTGGGAATAATGGAGACCCAGATGTACTTTCACATAGTATGTTCAAAATATCAATCCTAAAAGGCAAGATTCAGTGGTGGAATAATGCGGAAATAAGATGGAAAATTGAGTTTGAACAAGTATCAGGAACGATTGGTGGTATTTTAGCTGATGATGCATTATATATTATGGAATGCGAATAATATATAATGGAATTTAGGGAAAATATTGGCATCAAATTTTTCCCATAAATTTATGATTATTCTTATGGTGATTTATGTCAACAGTAAATTAATAGAGGATATCTACACTACATTACTGAATATCAGCAATTATCTCATGAGTGTAAACCTGACAGTTTCATTTTTCACTTGCGCTTGCGCGAGTGAAAAAATAATATTTTCAGGTCCACACAAATGAGATAATTCTCGATATATACTCAAATAGCGTAGATTTAATTTTTGTTATATGCTATGTGACATTTTACTGCGCAATATTCAACCCAATTCGACTGCAAACACGTAGGTTTCAAAACAATAACAAAGGTCAGCTGGTCGTTCTTTCAGGCCTGCACTAGCCAAATCACTCAAATTTAAACAAATAGTTACACTTTCCCACGATAATTTAACCAACTAATTGCTCAACTCACAGATGAAATTTAATAATTATAATGCTACAAATGAAAATATTCTCATATTTATTTTCCATTTATGTTAATTTTAGACCATTTTAAATGTCAATTTATAACAAGGAATTTGGAATTGAGTGAGCCGACTCTTCCGAAAAATATACTTCCTGGGCGAATCGATCAACGAGGTTTTTCAGAAAAGTTACCCAGTTCAAGGCTCAATATCACTCTCGGTGTCACTTTCTATACCTTTAATTAGTTGTCTTTATTATCATTTTATTGTTATTATTATTATTATTATTATTATTATTATACATCTATTTTTTTCATTCATAGAATCGCCAGACCTGCTTGGAATAGCATGAACTTCTGGTTCTACGGGCGAAGCCGGCACAGACTAGTTTGTTAAAGTATCGAAGTCGAAGTGATGTGCCGAAGCGGGACGTTAGTTAGAAAGCTTCTGAGGGATATTCCTCATTTTCCATCAAGTCGGTGGATATCGATGAATATCTTTAGATAATTTGCGATAATTCACAGGCTAACAAATATTAATCTTTTACCCAAAGCAGACGATTTCAAAATTTATTATTTTAAATATCATTTTTTATTTTTTTTCATACAATTTCAACAAAACCATATCATGTTACCCCTCTTTGAAACGAGCTCGACGCGCTCGTTCCAAAGAGGGGTCACATGATATTGTTTTGTTGAAATCTTTCGAAAGATAATATTTTTTCAGCTGCTGAATTTGCCTATTACCGTGACGCGGGCTGATGCGGGCGATTCGTTGGGTAAAGGGTTAAATTGCAATTATTTCATACTGGACACAATGCGATAGAAATGTTAAAAATGAAACTAAGCATATGCGATAAACATACAAAAATATCCCGGGAACTGAATATTCCTTTCCGGAGCCCATTAATAACCTTTCTGTTCTTAGGAGGTCATTTATTCAGCTGTTTGTCACCTTGTACGATTACCAAATATATATGTTTTGGGTTCTGTTTCCAATTTCTACCATGCAACAGAGTTTATAATTCAGAAATAACAAACCGACACATACATATCATTACATAAATAAATAAATAAATAAATACATAAATAAATAAATAAATAAATAAATAAATAAATAAATAAATAAATAAATAGCGCCATTAAATAAATATATAAAAAAGTTGATGATATATAAAATGACCTACCTGGAAACAAATACTTACCTTCAATATTAAATTTGTTCCTGGTTGAGATGTAAAGTTCGCACAATTCTGTTCAGAAAGAGTGGTATAAAACAATTGACATGTATTGCTGTCCTTGACTGACATGGCTGTTGTACATTTTTCTTCACTTGAACACAGTGTGGCACATTTTAAATCAGATACAGCCGGTAGCTGAACGAACGGAACTGAAATAACCATTTTATTTTTACACAGTTTCAACGATGTGTACTTTATTGAGAATACAGAACAAATTTGAAGAACAAAATACACGAATATATTTAACTGCTTCATACTTTCTCAGACTTAACTTTATGGATAAGTAAAATATCAAAGTTAACTTTGTTAGACAGTCTTGTGTTTTGTGACAATTGGATACACACCCGTCGAGCTTCTCAGGGCAATGACAAATGAATGTAGCTTGTATTCTCTTCAGTAAAACGCGTTGATTTTTTCTTCAGATGAAACGATGAAGTACTTTGTTTCTGATTTATTGATTGGTAGCTGGGATAAACGCTGCGTTTATATCATTTTAACGGGGATCAATACAATAAAACATTCACAATTGTATTTTACAGAATTGTATTTTCCCTCTCTGACTACAAATGCAGAAATGAATTATTAGTGTTTTAAAAGACGTGGCAATTGACCGGATGGTAAATTGCTACGTCTTTTAAAGTACTAATAAATCAGTTCGGCCATTTATATTCACACGTAAAAAGCACAATTCTGGGAAATACAATTGTAAATGTTTTATAGTGTTGAACTCTGGTCACACGGTTAATTTCATGAATTCCAGTAAGAATCCAGAGAAGTCTATAAATAATGATAATTTCCGTAAGTGTCTCGGACATTCCTCGATATATCACATAATCTGTTATTAATTTAAAGGGATTTTAATCTATACCATATGGGCAATTAACCCTTTACCCAACGTAACGACCAAAACCGGCCAGCGCTATTCACAAAAATCGAAATTAATTTTCATTATTTTTGCATTTTTGTCTCAAAAACATAGATTATGGCTCCTCTTTGGAACGAGCTCGTCGAGATCATTCCAATGAGGGGCCATAACCTATGTTTTTGAGAGAGAAAATAAAAAACAATTATTTATTCAATAATTTTGATTGCAAGTGTCGTCTGCTTTTCATATTAGGTAATGGGTTAACAGGTCAAATTTGTACGTTTTGTGTCTGGACGTCATATTATGATAATTCAATTCATAGATATCGACAGATTATCACAGAAAACAGTGTTATCGAATTACTGATTTAATTCAGCCAGTTCGACTGACTCTATGTAAATCTCACTGATAATGTCACAAGTACATTTGTTATCACAGGCGAATTCTATAAACTTTTTACAGTTGTATTTTCTACAAGTGACTTTTCTAGTTATGACGTTAAATGCGTTGAAACGAACCATTAACAATTTCAAAAATGTGGCAATCTTCCAATCAGCAAATTACCAAATCTTTTAAAATGCTAATGATTTAGATTTAAGGTAGGACCATATGGCAGTTACTGGAATCGTTTTTGGCATAAGGCAGGATGGGCTGGAAGACTTTGGTCGCAGAAGCCAGTATTTTGATGGCAAGTGAAGAAAAGGGAGAAATTCGCATATTCCTTGTCGGGCTGGTTTTGCAACGAAACCAACTCGGAGAACTATTCTTTTCTGACTGCCTAGTTTTCTGTATCCTGAATCTATAATTAACAGAAATAAAAAATGTTGACAGATCGCGTCCTCAAACTGGAGTTTTTAAATGAGTTCCTTCCATACAAAATTGTGACAAATTAGAAGCACGGAGCAGCTTTTTTTACTGTCCACTTCTTAGAAAATAAAACTCAACCTGACCCGGATTTCAAAGATCAAAATACTTGCTTTCCAAAGTTTTGTTAACCAACACCCCCCTCCCCAGCCAAAGTTTCCGGCAACCTAGGGCATACACTAAAAACTGGATGACGAAATATCTTTGAGTGGCGATTTCAAGAAACAGGCTGCTGTACTTTCACCGCTTTCTTAGTCAGTGCCTTCCAATAAGGGTTCCACTCTGTCCTTACCATATACATACATGTACATGCGCTGTCTTACGAAATTTACATTTTTGCCAATATTAGAAGCTTTTACACAGAAGTCGTCATGCGCAGTCAGCGTTCATGTCATGAACGCAGACTACGCGGACGTCTTCCATCTACGGGTTACTTCGTGTGTGCACAATGTGACATATTTTCTACACGGCGGAAATAAAAGGTGTCACATACCGACTTCAGGAATGGCTGGAAAAGTTTTCCCTGGTGATAGTTTGAATCCATTCTTTATGTACACTCTTCAACCCCCGGCTCCATTTCTCGGGCTCTGGTAATCGATACGAGGAAAGCATTTAACGGGCGGGAACAATAACATTCAACTCCCGCCGCAGAACTTGTGACACAGTGAAGTATCAGCTAACTTGTTTTGCTTGTGTGTATCACTGACGCAACTGCAATGTGGGCGGCTTTGTGTCTGTTTTATCTTTGACAAGTGTGCATATTCGTTTTCCGCATGTATTTGCTGAATCTGCAAATGTAGAAGATCGACAGTGTGCCTTCCATCTGCATCTCTGGAAACGTTTCCGTCTATTCCAATCAGTGCAAACTATTGTTCCCAACTTCCCATCTCACTCAAGTAGATTGCGAGATTCTGTGTTATTCAGTGCTATAGATCTCTAAGGTTTCCTGCTATTGACTATTTTGCATTACAGTTAATTAGCCGTAAGCGTTGAAAGACAAAAACCCTGAGAGTAACACAGCCTAGCAATAGAGCTTGGCTGTCATGAACTCCATTGTCCAAGACAAATGACCGTTCATTCGTTCCAAATTGCAGACACATGTACATCCTGAGTAAACATATCCACAACAAAGTAACTGGAATCCACAGATTTTGGGTTCTCTGGCATCTAACAAGTGGAATGAAGTTGTAATGGTTACGACAATGTTATGTATTTATTGGTACTTAACGCCACATCAGCGGCTAAGGCTATATCGTGGCGATGAAAAAGATGAAATATAATGAATTATAAAAAGCTAATTTATTTTCATGAAATTAAAACGAGTCGATGAAATTTGGAAAGAACACGAGCAAGAAAAAATGAGTAATGGAAAGCGTAACGAGAAAAGGAGAACAGCCGTTCAAAGAATACTGTGGAAATCAACATGTTGAATAAATATAAATTAATGAGAGTTTATCCCTTTACCCATGGCAGACGATATCAAAATGTATTACTTTAAATATCATTTTTTTCAATTTTCAAAAAATGTCAACAAAACCATATCATGTGACACCTCATTGGAACGAGCTCAATGAGCTCGTTCAAATGATGGGTCACATGATATGGTTTTGTTAAAATATTTTGAAAAATTAAATTTTTCAACTGCGTAATTTGCATATTATGCGGGCGGATGCGGGCAATTCGTTAGGTAGAGGGTTAAAGGAATAAAAACAATTTAAAATTTTCCAGGAAGGTTGATTTCCTTGAGGAACAAAATAATGCTATGAGGATGTGTATTCAAAAATAGGTCCCGTAGAGACGCAACATTAAAATAATGCTGCCTGACAACATTAAAATATGTATAGTGCAAAAGAATGTGCTCCTCAGTCTGACGAGGAACTCATTTTGGTCCCATATTACCTTCAAACAAAAGAGAATGTGTTAGTCTTGTATGACCGATAGGGTATCGTGTCAAAATAATTTGATATTTTCTACAAAGGTAACCAGAAGGATACTTATCAGTAATTGCAGTTCGAAAACGACGGAGCTTGTTATTTGTCGCTCCATCCAATTCCGCCTGCCACACATATTTACTGTACCTATTGATTGAAATGGATTGAAATGGATTTTAAAATCAGTGAGAGGCTTTATTAGGGTCTGTTTTTCTGCACTGTCTGCCTTGGTGTTACCGGAAATACTAGCATGTCCATGTAACCAGCAAAACACGATGTGGGTAAACGTGAGCATAAATGGAGCTGGTACGTGCGTTTTACAGCATTCACGCGCGAGATTTTGTGAGCTTGAAATGCTGTGACCAGCGTCGACAACCTTAATAGAAGTAGCAACGCAAATTTGGATTGCCCGCTTCCAGTCGTTTTCCACAGTTTACTCTCAACGGACGGTATCATAATTCTAGGGTGTGATATAGACAGAACGCGATGTGTGTTTGAATCGGTAAGTCAATTATATTTCTCGAGAGTCATAGTCTCGAGCGAAATATGACTACGCCATTCCAACGAGTTATGTAAAAACTCCACCGATTCAAACATACAACGCGTTCTGTGTTGACTAGACACCCCATGCATTAAAATTCAGTTAAATAAACAAATTATAATTCCGATGTTTAAACCCAAAGGTGAAGAGTCTGTTTGTTTTGCTTGAAGCTGTACTGATCAAATGGGTGGGTAAAAAATCTAAACAACCTTGTTTTGGGAACAATCTAAATTACATTCGTTACCTTTTCTATTGGGCGTGTTTGTTGAAATTCGTATCGCTGTTTCTCTTCGGCTGGTGTCCATTCACGCCTAACCACTTGGTGGCAACTAATTCGTATCGCTGTTTCTCTTCGGCTGGTGTCCATTCACGCCTAACCACTTGGTAGCTACTAATTCGTATCACTGTTTCTCTTCGGCTGGTGTCCATTCACGCCTAACCACTTGGTGGCTACTAATTCGTATCACTGTTTCTCTTCGGCTGGTGTCCATTCACGCCTAACCACTTGGTAGCTACTAATTCGTATCACTGTTTCTCTTCGGCTGGTGTCCATTCACGTCTTACCACTTGTTGGCTACTAATTCGTATCGCTGTTTCTCTTCGGCGGGTGTCCATTCACGCCTAACCACTTGGTAGCTACTAATTCGTATCACTGTTTCTCTTCGGCTGGTGTCCATTCACGTCTTACCACTTGGTGGCAACTAATTCGTATCGCTGTTTCTCTTCGGCTGGTGTCCATTCACGCCTAACCACTTGGTGGCTACTAATTCGTATCACTGTTTCTCTTCGGCTGGTGTCCATTCACGCCTAACCACTTGGTAGCTACTAATTCGTATCACTGTTTCTCTTCGGCTGGTGTCCATTCACGCCTAACCACTTGGTGGCTACTAATTCGTATCACTGTTTCTCTTCGGCTGGTGTCCATTCACGCCTAACCACTTGGTGGCTACTAATTCGTATCACTGTTTCTCTTCGGCTGGTGTCCATTCACGCCTAACCACTTGGTAGCTACTAATTCGTATCACTGTTTCTCTTCGGCTGGTGTCCATTCACGTCTTACCACTTGTTGGCTACTAATTCGTATCGCTGTTTCTCTTCGGCGGGTGTCCATTCACGCCTAACCACTTGGTAGCTACTAATTCGTATCACTGTTTCTCTTCGGCTGGTGTCCATTCACGTCTTACCACTTGTTGGCTACTAATTCGTATCGCTGTTTCTCTTCGGCTGGTGTCCATTCACGCCTAACCACTTGGTAGCTACTAATTCGTATCACTGTTTCTCTTCGGCTGGTGTCCATTCACGTCTTACCACTTGTTGGCTACTAATTCGTATCGCTGTTTCTCTTCGGCTGGTGTCCATTCTCGCCTAACCACTTGGTGGCTACTAATTCGTATAGCTGTTTCTGTTTGGCAGGTGTCCATTCACGTCTAACCATTTGGTGGCTACTAATTCGTATAGCTGTTTCTCTTTGGCTGGTGTCCATTCACACCTAACCACTTGGTAGCTATTACAGATAGTAAAAATAGAAGTACAATTTTGGAAAGATTTGCAAAACAGCTGAGAGAAGAGAAACTTTGTTAAAAGAGGTTTGAAGCATGTCAGGATTTCCGAAGATTTACCTAAATAAAGTTGACCATTATGATATATGAGGATCCGCAGACGAGACGGCCACCGGACTGGGTTATGTTGTGGTTGGAAATGATTGTTTTATGACATATTTGGTTAACTAATTTTTTGTGAACCGACTTTATTTTGCTTTGGACGTTTCCATTTTTACACTACGCGACAGACGATCGATAATTGTATAACCAAATTTGGAAACTATTCGATGCGTAACTAATGACTCGACGGGAAAGGAACTAGTATAAATGATGCTGGGAAAACAAGTTTCGGCTGTTACATAACCAGTTGAATACAGAACCATGGATGTCATAGCGGCAATTCCGTTAAATATAAGGGTTTAAAGTTTAATGTGTAATAAATGTACTGCTTGAAAGCGACAAAGAGCTATCTAGCTGGTTGGTACGCATACGACAGCACCTCCTCCTCGTTGTTGAGTCATTCGGCGTACGCTGTGCTTAGTTGAATAACTTCTTGAAATTCGCAATGCGATTTCAAATTCATCCAGTTGTACCATTCAGCAGAATGGCTCAATTGTTATTTGTTTTTTTTTTTCTTTTCTGCAATGTTTACGCTTTTACGTCACAAGATATTTTTTTCAGCTATTTGACCCTTGTAAATCGACAAACGCCAAATTTATGACACAAATAACGTCTGACTTACTTAAGCTACAGATATAAAATATCACACACTATTTTCTGCATATTGCAACAATGCTATGCCTCTGGTCGGGGTGTTTCAAACGACCAGTGACTTACGTTACTGGAATAGACTATTCTAAGGAGACCCTGCAACAATATCTGTTGGAAGTCTGCTAGCCAGATGTGAAAAACCTCTTCTAAGCATCAGCACCACACTCGAACACTGCGAAAGATGACAGAAGATCCATGGTTCTTCTATAATCTTGGACATCGTTGTTATCGCAGTCCCTATATTCTGTTCTATTAGAAGGCAGGCTCGCCAACCACTATAGACATTGTTTTTCTGACGACAACTGTTCTTCCCTCCTATCGACGGCGGAAACGTTGGCGATCCCGTCGAGAGTTCTTGGTTCTCTGACTTCACCTGATGTTGTCTTTTCTCTCTTCCTCAGTAGCCGAATAAGTCTACGGTGGTTTCACCGATAGACTTTCCTCCTCGTTTCCACCTGTCGCCTCTTTTCTTCCTTCTTCCTGTCGTCGACTGCTCTTTCCTGGGGCAGAAAAAAACGACAACGCTCAAATCTTGTTAACAAGTATGTTTCCAGAAATCAGTATACATACAAAATCGCCGAGCTTTTACCAGTCCGGGAATCCTCTCGTGTCGTAGACTAAATTATCGATTTCTCTGGTCCTCTGTTCTCCATATATACGAATCTTAAGTCCTTTAAAGAAGGTAGGCCATTTCTCCGACCGCAACCCAGAAGAGCCAGCAAAGTAATGTGAACCCCCAAATAAGGTGAGTAACTCGTATATACATTACGTGGAGAGTGGATTGTAAGTAAATCACCCGCGGAGTGGGGTTATCACCCAAGCTACAACTTTCAAATTTTGTTCATATCGACAAAAAACACAAGCAATGTTTCAGCCAATGGACCTCCGGGTTTAACCCGAAGGTCCATTGACTGAAACATTGCTGGTGCTGGTTGTGCTTTGCCACAAATTCGCAATTATTGCTTGGGTGGAATCTCCACTCTGCGGGTGATTTAGTGATAATACACTCTCCACGTACTGTATATGCAACATTGGTGGACCAAGTGGCAAAAAAGCCAACCAGATCACTGACACACGGAGCATCTGAGATTGTTTACACAATCGAAAACCTTGCTATCGGTTCTTCGAAGGCAAATTAAGCTACAATATGACCACCATGGCAAATAGTTATAATTTCATTGCTGATAACATTATGGTATGATGTAAAGACGTCTTTTTTAACAATTTTGATTTCTCTAATATACAAAAGGTATTGGGTTCTGAAATTTTCATGTAGAATGAGGAAATAGAGACTGCGCATACACGCGGGGTTCGAATGAGGTATACGCGCCTTTTCTGGACTTTCTTTTCGGCCGAGCTCCTAGAATAAACGCAGAGCGTTTGGCGTGATTGCGCCCAGTATTTTGTTGCTCTAAACGGACGGTACTGTTTTCAAGAGTGAGATACGCACAGGGTAAAACTTTCCTCACAAATTTATCCAGATATTGTTTCGTACCCCGATTATAGATATTCCAGTGAATAGGTATTAAAACATCAATATATTAACACAATAGGTGGCACGACGCAAGGAAATGAATGTATGTGGTAATTTTTAGATTTGGTATCTTGAATTTTCCATTTGGTCGGAAAAGCTAAAACTAGGTTCGATTTTCTGACCAACTGCCGATGAGTGAGTCAACAGTAAGACGATGAGGTGTTCAAGAGTAAGAGTGGTTTGATGTTATAACAGAGTCGAAGTCCTTATAGAATTACAATGGTGTCCTGAGAGCTTGATTTTGTCGTTGAAGTAATACGGAATTTAAAATGCCCTAAGTAAATTCCATGATAGATCAATACATAACTGTGTACCTAATATCGTACGTACAATACGTACGTGATAATTTCGTTGTGTCCGTAAATACCACGTGTAAGTTAAATATAAGCCACTCATTTTATATACAACGCTCCCCGTTCTTCGTTTAGTGTTCAAAATGTCCACGTTAAACAAGTAAGACCTAGAAAAGTATGGAAGCCTTAGGATCTCAACTTTTAACCATACCCAACTAGGCCGGTCCCCAGATGGCGGTTAGGCCTTACATGGGCAGGTTGGCTTTGATATATTTAAATAAGCAGCTCCGGACAAACATTATACGAACCTGTTTCATACGGACACCTTGTTCTCCCGTGAAGTGCGTTCCACTGGTTCTGTAGGAAGGAATCATAGAAGTTGAGGACAACAGGGTCCAGGTTAGGATTGTCTCCAATTTGGATATACCTGTCCAATGCACTTATTTGGCCCTAAATTCGGAGGTAGAGGGAAGGTCAGATAGACCCGGTATTGCCAGTAGGTAGACCCTAAACAGGTTGTCACGCCGAGTGTTATTGGAAGGTTTTCAACCAGTCATTTCATTTAAAACACCATCATTTCCAACGTATGCTAACTTTTAACAAATGTCAGAAGTTTTGAACATGGTCCGTTTTGTTGCACAGGGTCGGTTGTGAGTGGCAATTTGCATTGCACTAAATGATTGGCTTAATGGCTAACTTCTGAAGATATGGTACTACCCACATTCTACGAGTCAATCGGTCAGAGGTATGCATTTGCATCACCCTGATCTTGTATGCCTTCCATAAACTATTTATGTTGTTTGTTGGAAATCTACAACATGACCCTGAGGTTGGGCTCAGAGTAAGGGTGTGAGTCGGAGAATGAATAATTTAATAACAATATATTGTGGATACAATGCCACCCAAAAACAGAAAAGAGGTAGGGAATATACTGAAAATATTTTATTGACTCAGAAAAGATGAGGAAGAAAAGAACAAACACAGACTGCGAAACATTTGCCAAAATGTATTATCATTTGTACTGCAGAAGAGGAAAAAGGAGCATCGGATGTTCACCCGTGTGTGTTACAAAAACAATCAGAGGAATTACTGGAGCTGCACAAGCTGTGAAAAATGAAGATCATGGGCTTTGGTGGTTGAGTGTAGAACAGAATTCCAAGCTATAAATTCATTTATCTCACAATCGGGGCGTTTTTTGCACTGTTACGCAACTAAAGTTTAATGAATCTGGGCCCTTGTTCCGAATCCGTATCAAGAACCCCTGATACAAGCGCGTGATTCTGCTGTTGCCAAAACAACGGCATTAATATTATTTTTCGATCGCTTCGCGTTTTTCCCTTCAGAGAAAACAATATTAGGTGAGGCGAAGCCGAACCTAATATTGTTTTCTCTGAGCCGTATATGACACTCTATCTGCCAACTAAATGCCCTGTAACGTATTTATTATGCACGGCATGCTAAAATGTCACCGGGAAAGTTGACTCAACGAATAGTTAAATTATGCGCACTTTTCGGCATCTTTGTAGCCTATTATTGGGATTGTCCTGAACGCTCGAGTCGAGGCTTCTCTCTTGAAGTTAACGGATTAGCTTTCGCTATGAAATGTGGAAAACTCCACATCAATAAACGATGAACGGCAAATTTTAAAATATAAAAAAAACCTTTACACCAAAAGGGATATTTAATTCACCAGTAATTATTGCAAAAGTAACAAACAAATTCACGTTGACGAAACACACAGCTCTTCCACTTCGCAAGACAGTATTCAGTAAAGCGAATCCCAGTGACGTAATTTTCTCTGAAGTGTAACGTCATCACTGACCTCAATATGGAGATCAACGTACGCTATTCTATTTTTTAATTTGCGTCTTTCCATCGATAAGGCAAATGAAAATGTTCCTTTTAAAATAGTTTTAACACATTTTCTGGTCAATATTGTGAGATAAATTTATCATCACCACAGTGTGTGTCTCCGGAAATTCTGATCAAGTCTCGTTATAGGCACAGAATGGCATTTCGACGCACCCTAACGGGCTCGTCGAAATACTGTTCTGTTCCTACAACTCGACTTGCTCTGAATTCCCGGAGACACAAACTGTGGTGATAATCTGTATTGAACATCGAGGAAATATTAGATATGGATGTTAATACTTTTTTGGTGACTTCCTGAACAGAAGTAAAAGAGTATTAAGATTAAGTTAAAGTGTTACGTAGACCAATCAATAGTTTTAACGCGCAGCCCCGAGGCTGCACGTTAAAATATTAATTGCTCTACCCCCAAACTTGAATATGGACTCTCCCAGTTGCTAACACGGAACTGACATGGAAGATACAACCAGTGTTGAAAGAGTTAAGAACCAGAGAACTATCTGGTATAGATGGTCTTGAATTTTATGAATAACCTAAATCACAGGGAGTAACGGACGTCAAAAGAATTGAATTCCAAAGAGATGGTACAATTATAAAAACAAATAAATCCTTATTTGACTTCACAACCGCCGCGAAATCAAATGAAGTTGATTATGTGAAAATCGGAGTGGATTTGTACATCCCCAATCAACTTCGATGTTTCCGATGCCAAAACTATGGTCATGGACAAAATAATTGTAGGGGTCAGGCAATCTATTACAAATGTGGACATCACACCAGGGGCCATGTATCAACACCATCAAATGTGTAAACTGTAAGGGCAATCACATATCATCCTTGAAAAGTTTATCCGTATGGAAAAAACATGTGATCGACAAACGAGTTTCAAAGAGGCCAGATCAATGCCAGTGAAACGAATCCAGAGTCAACACAAACAAAGTCAAACTATCAAGTTAGGAAGAGAAATTGCCAAAAACAAAACAAACTCATGAAAAATAAAATGGTGAACCCAAATCAAACATAATAAATAACAACCTAAACCTACACAGAAATATAAGCCGACCAAACTAAGAACCAAATCAACACAAAATATTCCAGCCAAAGAGCAGAGTCAGAGGAAGAAACAAGAAAGAGAACAGACGATAAAACAGAAAGAAGTACAACAACTAAGTTAGACAGGCAACATTCCATTTCTTGAACGTTAGACGAAAAAGGAAATCTGCATCGTCCTTCGGTAATGACAAAACATTTCTACACACCTAATTTCGCCTCAACTTCATCAGCGTACCACCGACTTTTAAAACTGAGGGAGTAGACTTAAACACGGATAGGGCCCCTTGCTTTCAACATGCAGAAATGTGAGGGAGTGGGGGCTGCTAAATGACGAATATGAGCCAACACGCAAGACACGGATCAGCATAATATTGCCTGGTCAATAGCCCATAGCAAATAAATAAAGGACAATTAAGTTGGAATTATAAATCTTTATTCATAACAAATCATCAAATAACACAATATACATTAAATATCAATATAATATGCACATTCAAGTGGTAAAAGATAAATCAGCCCCAGTGAAGAAAAATAAGCCTGGTAGACCACTTCACCAGGCCTATCTATCAGCCTGGTCACGATTGTAAAATGCAAGCCCTGAAACTAACATCAGGCAGAATACCAAAACGCCTTCAGAATGTTGTTACGGGCAACATGTTTGAGGGCGTCATGGACATATTAATCGATGAATACATCGATGACACGTACTCGACTAAACTACACCTGGATTGTTCTCAGGGTAGGTATCCACGTAAAAATTCACTCCATAAAAATATGGAGGCAATTTCTCCCATACGACCACCAAGCAAGAATCACAACATTAACAATATAATCCAATGGAATTGTTGAGGTTCTAGAGTAAATTTTAATCAACGGGGTCTTCTAAGCCAAAAATATAAACCTGCTTCTTTACGCCTGCGTGAAACCTTTTAAAAGAAACCTGTAACGTCCACCTGAGTTAGAAAGAACTTTATTTATAGTCATGTACCTTTACACACAAAGCTACAGGCTGTAACTGTATGCCCAACTTTAGATTTTATTGTAACGTTTTGTTTTATTTGCGTTTCACCACCTAAGATACTACAGCTGACTGATTTTGGGCTGTTGGTCTGTCAACTCCCATCTCAAAACGTTTTGTTGGGAAGATTTCAACGCACATAACTCATTATGGGGAAATTTCTGCAGCCTAGAAGAAGTAAAGGGTAAAGAGTTTATTGCAAAATAAATACAGATTATCATGATAATGTACATGTCCGCTGATTTTTATCAGATTCGAGGTAGTGTCCAGAATGGGATCTCACCGCGCCGGCTTTGCCTGCGAGTTGTGACCCCATTTTTGGACACCACCGATAATCTGATGCAAGTTACAGGACGTGCACGTTATCATGATAATTAATTTGTCTAACAATTCTGTCCCATAAACAGATTAACTCTTAAATTATTAATACAGTTTTCCGATAGAATGTTTGGCGAGAAAAAAGTTAAAACAAAACATATTTTATGGAACTGTATAGTTATGCACTCTAACAATGAGTAACGCTGTCACCGCTATTTTCAAAGTTGTTTTCTCAATTTTTCACTCTCCGTGTCACGTCCTATGATGATACGCTTGAATTTACGAGTGTGTGATATTGAATTGTTCAGTTTATATTTATTGTTGGAGGGGGGGGGGGGGCATAGTTCTGTCGCTAACTGTAAGCAATTTTGTTTTGTTCTGTAAGTGATCAACTGAGTCGATCACTGAATCGAGCATAGAATGTATTCAAGCGCCTATTATAATAGCCCGTCGCGTTCCCGGAAACGAGTCGTATATATGATATGGAATCAGAAACAGTCGTCTGTGTGATACGGAATCGGAACACATTATGTGATACATACCATTTCTCGTGGTTTTCAGGCCAAAATCTTTATGGTTGTTAGATAAAATGACGGATCAAACAATTACCAGCGTCCAACATCCGTTTGGTACAATTCAATTGATCTTACAATTGCATGCCTTTCTATCTTCCTCGATTTTTCTTGGGAGGTGGAAGATGACACGGGAGTGACCACTTTCCAATTGTGCTGGAGAGTGTGGTTTCGGCAGATGACGAGAGAGAGAGGCCTCAGTGGAATTTTTAAAAAAGCAAACGGGGACACTTTCTCATCACGTTTTTCTGAACGACTCACGCAGGAGCAGTGATGACCAAGTAGAAACTTTTATCGAGATATTGCTGGACATTGCAAACTCAGCCATACCAAAACCATCGGCAATTCTAAATCGTTTCAGAAGATCATAGTTTGATGATGATTGTAAACAGGCTATAAAGGATAGTGAGAAAACTGAACGGGAATTTAATAAGTCACCCACTATAAATAATACTTGATTTGAACAAACTGCGATTTAACTGGGCAAAAACAAGACGACAAAAAGACCCACAAAAAATAGAAAAAAATCTTAGGAAACTTATATTTCCAAACTTAACCAACACGCCTCCATCAACAAAATTTGGAAAATGATCAAAAAATTAAAGATAACGAAACAAAATTAAATATACAACACCTCATCGATAACACACCCTAAAAAAATTGAAGATGAAGAATGAAATATCGAACAAATTCGCCTCAACATTTTCTAAATATTCGTCGACTGAGAATTGACACCCAGAATTTGTTAAAATTAAATAAAAAACAACTGAAAAAAACATAATATCAAATTTACCTCTGACAATTTAGAGGATTACAATGAATTTTTCCCGTCCTCGTGGTGGAATTAAATAACTCTTTGCATAAAGCAAAATATACAGCCACTGGACCGGATAAAATACATTATCAACTTTTCAACATCTGAATCAAACTTCATTTGAACATTCACTATCAATTTGCAATGATGTATGGGAGTCTGGTCAGTTTTGGTTATATTGTGGATCATGTGACTAGCCTTGCAGCGTTTATAAGAAATGCCATTGCCGGGACAGAATATGTCCTTTTGACGTGGTGAAGGCATATGATACAGCGTGGAAGTATGAGATTTTAAATTATCTTTTTAACATGTAAAGAGACATTGTATGCATCTTTAAACAGAATTACTTTTAACCCTTTACCTAAAACGAAATACGACGAAACATGCAAACAAAATTCATAAATAACTAAATATTTTCATTTTTTTTGCATCGAAATCATAGCTTATGACCCCTCATTGGTCGTAGGCTATGTTTCTGAGACAAAAATGAAAAAAATAATGAAAATTGAATGGTGATTTTTGTGAATAGAGCTGGCCGGTTTTGGTCGTTACGTTGGACAAAGGGTTAATGATCCGCCATTTTCAAGTTCGTGTTGGATTTGCATTAACTGATCCCCACGATCATGCACTGTGTCCATTGAGCTTGTGTTTTCTCAAATAGAAAAACAAGATATATGTCATCAATAAGTACAACAATGCCGGCAAAACTTAGTGGAACGGTATATTTTGACCTGTTATGATTAAAGAAGATTTTTTACTTTATATAGGAAGCAAAACAATTTCCTGAGATGTTTATCATTGTTAGTGGAAAATCTTACTTGAAGAACCAACAAAAATACAGGGCTCAGCGTCTCATTTCCAATGATGTCTTCCCTCACGGATGTCCCTTGCAAAATACAAATAAAACGCAAGGTTCACCATTTTATTGAGTTCTAGAAGAGTTAACAATTGCGTGTCATGCGTTATTCGAGTAAACTTCCCGGGTATCTGTCCAAGTTCGAGTTGCATGAAAGAAAAGTTGGGGCACTAATTATTTCGGGGGCGAACGATAGGCACACGGAATAGTTTTACCTGCTAATTTGCCGCATACTCTTCCACAGCTACGTTTCGTTTCTACGAAGTAAACTCGTTAACACAACAGAGATAGCAAAAATAAATTTGGAGTTATCGATACATCTGTGGCTTTGAGCGTTGATAACTGAATGCACTAAAGAGGGTGCGTGTACCCTTCTAGTTAAATGGCTCGCTGTGTGTGAGACACGTTTACCTGCATTAGTTCGTTTCTCAAGTGGTCAACTGATGGTCGTCGTATATGTTGCATTATTTGGTGCACGCGTTTGAGTATTTTGCGTACATTTGAAACTCCTATCTCCCAACTCCATAAGTTTGTGACAAGTATTTGATGAAGATGGAAACATCTATCACTACACTTTATTATTTTGTGTTCTGTTCTACCACAAATATATTTTGGTTTTAAAAAGGTCTTTACAGGTATCCGACTGTAATGGTCTAATTATTCCAAATGTGTGAAGGAACATGTTTCTTGCATGACACTAATGGTTCTTCTGGTAAGAATCATCATAAATGGGATAGGTTGTCATCTCAACATCATTTCTGAGTGGTATGAACTTTAATCATTTCATATGTCAGAGAAAATCGAAACCCTCACTCTTCTTTTACAGGACGCTTGTCGTGGGTTTCACGAATTCTCTGAAAATGTTGTGCACACTTCCTGATTGGAAATACAGGCGGAGATGATCTTCAGTACATCGAGTGTTCGTTAGCACTAAAATATATTTCTTCCGTCTGAAATTCCTTCTGTTTCTCGCCACTTTATAGAAAGTTGAAGCTGTATTTCCTACGAAGATAAATCATACTAGATACGTTTTCGAAATATGCCAACTAGTGTTGGTCCTATCCCCTCTATACTGGATTTTTAAGGTTATCTAAGAACATCGCCACTCAGTGTACCTTTTCCCACCCCGACAAGAATGCAACATATCAGTACACACGTGGAACTGCTATATGTGCCCTTTTGATGGCGTGGGAGCGTTCGACACATTACACATCCAACAAAAGTCAAGCAAAAAAACTAGGAACACTGCATGAAAAGTTTCAATATCACCATTTCGTCGTGTGAGAGCTCTAAGATTCTACATTCCACTGGAAGATAGAACCTTATGGTTCTCACACGACAATTTGTTTTTCTACCAATAATGCTTAAAAAAGTCACAAGTGTTCAATAGCCGAGAAGAATGAGCAGATCTTTAGATTATCAAGATAAATCCTGTTTACGCAGATATTATTTAAAGGCAATTGGCTATTGCGAGGCGTCAGGTAACTAAAGTTGAGAAAAAATGCTTTATATTGCCTACGTATAGCAGCAATTGCACCCCCCCCCCCCTCCTTCCGCCACCAATATAGTATTTTATATTTGTGACCAATTAGCGGTCCAGCAATGAAATAGTATAGAGTTCAATGGGTGACCCTTACCCCTTACCCCAATCGCGGTCTGCATTCTCATCTCAAGTGGAAAGTTATTTTCCTGACACGAACAAATGCATTAAGCAACTAATCTCTTAGGATAACGCACTCTTACATTGACGAGGTTCCTGGGCTTAGTAGTTCTCCAATGCAAACTCCGCCAAAGCGGATCCCAAGCCCTGATTGAGTAAGGAGAAGGCCGCCTTGCCCTCCCGTTAGGTTCGTCCCAAAGGCCCTGAAGGAATCCTAATAGTTGAAAATCAGGAGTGTCCCAGTTAGGGAAGTCTTTTAGAGGTACAATACACTGCTTTCGTCCTCACGTCTGACGTAGACGGATGGTCGGATACGCCGGGTCTGACCAACCGGTATCCCCCTAAAAGGGTGCCACATCGAGGGGGCATTTGGGAGCTTATTCAATCAGTCGTTTTTAATAAAATCTTGTCATCACCATTGATTACGGATTTCTAACGAATTTCGAAAATCTTTTAACATATTATTTATTTATTGCTCTGTCAGGTTTACGTGCCACTAGCAGTTTGTATTGCACTATGATCACTAAATGACTGGTTGAATGGCCAACTTCTGAAGACCTGGCACTACCAATACTCGACGGTCCAAACGGTAGGCGGTATGCTATACATCACCCTGGCCGAGTATGCTTTCCATGTATTCTTAGTGTAGTTTTCGGGATATCCGCAACATAACACCCGAGGTTAAGCTCAGACTAACGATGGAATGATGAAAGAGAATCAATTCTAAGATAGCTATACCACATCAACAAAAGAAGCGAGGGTACACTACACGCGACTTTAAAATGCCAATCTTGTGAACTGTTTTGTGCACCGTGAAACGAGATTCTTATTCGTTCACATTTCTGAAAAAACAGTGTATTTATTGTTAATACGTGATAATGTAGTTACACTGCATATGCAGTACATGCTTTTGAAGTAGCACGTGTTTTCATTGTCTATTTTGTTACTTGGATGCCGCTGTAGGAGACCATCTGGTTGCACATTGTTGTTATGGAAAAGAACGCCTTAAAATGGTGAAGGGTTTGTTTTGTTGGCGTTCTGGAATGAATAGAATTTTTGTTGTGGAATATCAACGACTGTTTTCTCCCATTTTCGCCTGTTATCAGACAGCGGAACAACTAGTAGTGGTTGTCAGTTACCAATAAAGCCTTATATTAACTTCCATGCTGTGAGATTCCACAGTGTCGCAACAGAACTCTTTTTTCTATTTTTCTGTTGTGTACACGTAACAACATAACCTACAAAGTCAGCATTATCCATAACACCACAGCTTTAGTGTATAACTAACACTATTGTCTATGACAATATGACACGTCTAAATAGTCAGGAAAAGTCAATGTTCTGAAATCACCTGATGCAGTTTTTATTTTTCGTCTGCACCATTCAGTGGTTTTAATTACGTCAATAAGAGGATTGTTGGAGTAACGTTTTTTTTTTTAAGATTTTCCAACATTGGTGGCTGTTTTCGGTCAGTTTGAAAAGGCTTAACCTTTCGCACGGCGATTGTATTTTCAATGTCAGTTCAATTGAGGTACTCCGTATTCATTATTTGGGGTAGATCTATCCATATTTTCAACGTTGAAAATATTGATTCGACCACGCCACACATTCACTTAGCAACCGTTCTACTTACTGGAACTATGATGTATCGTGTTCCTTGACCAGCGAAGCTACCCCCTCCCCTTTTCAATGTGTTAAATTTAAATGTTTAGTTGTCTGGATGTTGAACTAACTGTTGAGGAATTATGCTCGCCACACGCGTTTGCAACAACTGTTTCTACCCAGAGCGTTGCACTTGACGTTTGTCATAGAAACAATTTGTGTATTGTCTGACCACTCACGGAACCAGATCTTGGATACATCCACCGACAGTTTGTCAGTTAAGTGGTGTTGGGTCTTTTCTGAGTTCATGTGTTTTTCAGGGTACATTCCCCTATCAATCCAACAGACGCTGTGTAAAGTTACGTCATTGCTGGTGTTACGCAAAATGGAGACTTAAAGGGAGCAAAAAATAATTCTGAAAAAATAATTGTGAGTTTCTTTTTTATCATTTTGTGGCATTTGTCTTTCAAGAAACACGTCGAAAGGATGTCTCATAATTCTGTTGGCGGTATAATTCCAGGTTATATGTGATCTCCTCTGGTTGCAAGTAAATACCTGAAACGATTTACACAATATGTTGTTTTTTTACTTTTTGTGTGTTCATTTTGTTTGTTTTGGGGTGCCGAGGAGGTCCTGCTTCTAATACAGCAGAAGATAAAGCAGTACCACGTATATCATAATCTATAGTAAAATTTGCAGTTATTTGTGTAGTAGTACTAGTAGTACTTGGGTTAACTACAGTGTTGAAATCACCAGAGTCTACATTCCCATCAAAAGTAAACAGCTCTGCACTGTGTGGGGTCGTCTGTAGAGAGCATATTTTCCAATAAATTATTTAACGACACCTTGCGTGCATCCGTAAAGTCACTCATTTCAATCATCGTAATTCTTAACAAGATTTCAAAATTGCAGATGTACACAAATCACAATACAAAGGGAAAACTCTGTCTTTAACGTAGAAATTCATCGTGAGCGCAGTTGTATTGGAGGCGAAGAGATGCGCCGAAACGTGACGTCATTTGGGAAGCTACTGAGGGATATACCTCGTTATCCATCAAGTCGATGAATATCGAGACATATCTGTTAGATATTATGCGATAATTCAGCGGCTGGCATATATTAAATACTAATTATTACCAAGAAATGTATTGTAATAATCAATTACTTTCTTCCCCGAGACAAATGTATTCCTTTGTTGTCTGTAGACACTGGTGTAACTGGTATATCATGCAGGTATCAAATTTGTTCATGACATTAGAAGAGACATCAACACATTAATTTGTCTTTCACACAGTTTTACACACCTGCGACATGTACCACAGACATGCTAAAGTATGACTCTCGTAGACTGTTTTGTCTTGACCAAACTAAATCTTTCTGTGATAAACACTTAGACTTGTGAGATATGGCGGGCAGTGCAAGGCCGAGTAACACAGAGTACATCATCTCGGCTGAAGAAGGAGAACCCGAAACAGCGATGTTTTCTTTATACTATACAGCAGTGTATGCTATTGATTAGAATTACACCCACAACCGTCCTCTGGCCGAACCGTCTTCTGCAATTTGACCCAAACCGGCCGCTATAGTTAGCCCGAACCGTCATACACAGCACCCGAACCGTCCTCTACAGTGCCCGAACCGTCCTCTTTGTAATTTGGCCCATACCATCCTCTATAAATTATGACCATTAGGTCTATGTGGGAAACAAGAAGAAGAAACAATATTTTCACAATATTTGCTTTTATTTTTAACACTTCCTTCAAAAACATATTATATCTTGTCAAACAAAATGTTCTGAAAAATATAGTAGCATATAATACATGAATAATTTAACATTTAATTTTAAATAATTGTCCGAGCGACGTTTATAAATATTATTTTACTACCAGATGTTGAACATTTGGTAACAAAATGATATTTATGAACTATCGCTAGGTCAGATAGGAATAGTTTTAAATAAACAAGTACAAAAAGATAACGAAACAAACATTTAATGTTTATTCCGTGAGAAGTAATTATCAAATTCAAGTTGGGTACAAAACGTCCAATGGAGGGTAGAAAAAGTCCAATAGTTTGGGTACAAAACGTTCAGCGATTTGGGTGCAAAACGACCAGTTCGGTACAAAACCTCTTGGTACAAAACGTCCTTGGTACACAACGACCAAGTACCTTATCAAAAACAAACATGAAAAATGATTTTGAAAAACTCTCAAACTTTCGAAAATAACTTATTTACTCAAAATAATAAAAATTCAGATAAAATATTATTGAAAGAGAGGGAAATAAATATTTTTTACTAGAGGACGGTTCCGGTCCATTAGCGACCGGTTTGGGTCAAAACGTAGCGGGCGGTTTGGGAAAAATTGCAGAGGACGGTTCGGCCAGATGACGGTTTGGGTGTTTCCCATTGATTAAGCTCAATCGGTCATTTCTTAATGTCCCCTTCATAATAGAGATCCGATTGGAATATATCTTACACCATGACAACTTTCTTTGAATTACACAATAGTATCCAATTTGCAGACAAATTTTTATATAACCGTTATTTTAACTTGACTTTTTTTGAATTGAGTATGACCCAATGGAAACTTTTGCCGAACATTTTGTCAAATTTACAAAATGACAACTTACTCATTTAACGTCCGTGTGTCATATATGGTCAACTTATTTCCACCCACAGCGCGGGAAGTTGATGGTGACGTGACAGATATATTCGGCACAGACAAATGTTATGAAATATAATTTTCGAATCATCGGTTTGCACTGAGTGATCTTGGGTACAGATCTCAAGGAATCGATAGTTCTACCGAAGTGAATGATATTTCGCGGAACACAATGATGTCTTAACAATTCGTTCTGTCAAACTTATATCAATAACTTTATAGTGATGAGATCACAGTAGCGAAAAGGGTCGCTATCCGATCGACAGTATCCGTGCTTCTTTCTCGTGGCAACTCTGTACATGCTCGTCTGCAGGAAACGAAATGAAAGATCATTGAATCTAATTCTATTTTTTCAATTCATCATGCTGTCTTTACTTCTTGGTAATACTATGTCATTTAACACTCTACCCAACGTAGACGATAGTCATTATTTAATTATTGTTAACTCTTAATTGCTTTTTTATAGAAATCACCAAAACCATTTCATTTATCCACTAATTGGGACAATCTGAACGAGCTCGCCGCAATGAGGGGGACACATGATCTGTTTTTTTTTTTATTTTTTAATTTTTTTTCCAACTGTTAAATTTGTATATTACGTGGACAGATACGGCGGATTCGTAAGGTAAAGGATTAAGACATCTTGACCTACTGAGTAAGTGTATCGAAATCCCATCGAGATCTGATCCCGAGATAAAAATTGTTTTTGTGAGCACAGCAGCGTATATATAACTTTAAATTATTGTGCACTTTAATAGCTGGGTTCGCGTTACAATATGGTTCACGTTATATCCATCACATTATGTTGAAATTATAAACCAAGAACAAAACATATTACATCATCGCAAAGCGTTGAACGTGAGCATCAAGTTTATTCTGTAATGACATGTTACCCTTTACAGTGAAAACAGTGTGTCATGCAATTGTGCATGCGAGTTTTTCAAACATAATTTTGTTTTTTATTTTGTATTGACTAATCCACTGGAATGTGTTCACTGTTTAGTCCTCAACCAACGCACGCGGACAATTTTGGCTAATTTTAAAATAACTAGTATATGTGTAACGACTATTATGGAAAGTAAAGGTGCTTTTAGAACATACATTCAATGCTTTTTGAAGCAGAGGAGCCTTCTCTTTGGAAACTCAGAATTAAACTGTCACTCCAGTATATTTCTAACCGTTTGCTAATCCATCATACCATGCTTATAACTGCGTCTCCGTACCCCAAAATGTTGGGTTTTTTTTAACCGACACCAGAAACATATTCCTCCATTGGGAATTACAATTCCCCCCCCCTCCCCATGGAGTCTGCAATATTTAAATCTGGGATGATAAAAGAGCATCGTGAACCACATATTCCTTCTAGGGATCTTAAGAGTACCATCAGTTGTTGTTACTGGTGATCAAATCACCTCAATCAGAATACCAAATACAAGTATCATCATCCATTGTCTATCCTGATCAGATCACATCAATCACAAAACCAAATGCAAGTGTCATTAGCCATTGTCACTGGTGATCAAATCACCACAATAATAAAACCAAATACAAGTATCATCATCCATTGTCACTGCTGATCAGATCACCTCAATCACAAAACCAAATACATGTATCATCAGTCGTTGTCACTGGTGACCAAATCACCACAATCACAAAACAAATACAAGTATCATCAAACATTGTCACTGCTGATCAAATCACCTCAATCACAAAACCAAATACAAGTATCATCAAACATTGTCACTGCTGATCAAATCACCTCAATCACAAAACCAAATACAAGTATCATCAAACAGTGTCACTGCTGATCAAATCACCTCAATCACAAAACCAAATACAAGTATCATTAACCATTGTCACTGGTGATCAGATCACCTCAATCACAAAACCAAATACAAGTACCATCAGCCAATGTCACTGGTGATCAGATGACCTCAACCACAAAACCAAATTCAAATGTCATTAGCCATTGTCACTGGTGATCAGATCACCTCAATCAGAATACCAAATACATGTATCATCAGTCGTTGTCACTGGTGACCAAATCACCACAATCACAAAACAAATACAAGTATCATCAAACATTGTCACTGCTGATCAAATCACCTCAATCACAAAACCAAATACAAGTATCATCAAACATTGTCACTGTTGATTAAATCACCTCAATCACAAAACCAAATACAAGTATCATCAAACATTGTCACTGCTGAGCAAATCACCTCAATCACAAAACCAAATACAAGTATCATTAACCATTGTCACTGGTGATCAGATCACCTCAATCACAAAACCAAATACAAGTATCATTAACCATTGTCACTGGTGATCAGATCACCTCAATCACAAAACCAAATACAAGTACCATCAGCCAATGTCACTGGTGATCAGATGACCTCAATCACAAAACCAAATACAAATGTCAGTAGCCATTGTCACTGGTGATCAGATCACCTCAATCGCAAAACCAAATACAAGTATCATCATCCATTGTCACTGCTGATCAAATCACCTCAATCACAAAACCAAATACAAGTATCATTAGCCATTGTCACTGGTGATCAGATCACCTCAATCACAAAACCAAATACAAGTGTCATCAGCCATTATCACTGCTGATCAAATCACCTCAATCACAAAACCAAATACAAGTATCATTAGCCATTGTCACTGGTGATCAGATCACCCCAATCACAAAACCAAATACAAGTATCATCAGACATTGTCACTGGTGATCAAATCACCTCAATCACAAAACCAAATACAAGTATCATCAGCCAATGTCACTGGTGATCAGATCACCCCAATCAGAACACCAAATACAAGTATCATCAGACACTGTCAATGGTGATCAGATCACCTCAATTAGAATACTAAATACAAGATATATTTATGTAGCTGATTTATTTATTTATTTATTGGTGCTTAACACCTCATCAGCAGCTAAGGCTACATCATGACGAGAACAGTTGGATTGTGGAACCTGTCCGTGTTAGTTACGAAGTAAAGTGATGGATTGAAATTAGGAAATATTTACAACAAAATGTCTCAAACTTGAGTAGTTTGGGCAATAACAAGAGGTGATGCTAGTATAGTGTAAGTCTTATAAATAAACGTGATGATTTGAATCGTGAGTGTAGTTTAAAAGAATAAAAACGATTTAAAATGTATTAAAAAAGTTGACTACTTTAAGAAGTGAAAGAACATTGTGCGGGCACGAATGATAAAATAAGTATCTTGAGCTCCAACTGTGAAATGTTGCCCTCTTTTTTATAAACGATATTTTTTTTCATTTAACCCTTTACCCAACGTAACGGCCAAAACCGGCCATCACTATTCTCAAAAATCGCCAATTAATTTTCAAAATATTTTCATTTTTTGTCTCAAAAACATAGGTTATGACCCCTCGTTGGAACGAGCTCGTTCCAACGAGGGGTCATAACCTATGTTTTTGAGACAAAAAATGAAAAAAATTAGTTATTCAAGAATTTTTTTTTTGCAAGTGTCGTCTGCTTTTCATGTTAGGTAAAGGGTTAACAGGCTTCAGCGAACAGGCAAGGCCTATATCAACGTATCTGCCTGATAGATAGTAAGCATCAGCCAGTAGCAAGTGAACAAAAGAAATTAATTATATAAATTAAGAGAGAGACACGTTTATAAATTTCACGATACAATTAACAGATGCAAGTTTGAGACTGGGTTGTTTTGAGGTAGGAATAGTCTATTATTATACTTCATGTAGTAGTGTAGATATCTGATTTGTCAAATAGTATTTGGACAACTAACATGGTTACACTCTTTAACTCGAACCATCTTTGACAACGTGTGTTAATGACTCGCAAAGGGCATTAAATTCTTGCAGTATCACACGCATGAACGAAAGGTAACCGAACGCAGAAAAAGCAGCGCCTGTCGCAATGGCAGATGTTGTTTCCCGCGTTCGGAAAACTTCGGAGCTTGCGCTGTGTTTTTTCGATCTTTCAAATTGTCGTTACTTTACTTTGTTTCGAGTTTGCTGTAGGTTTCTAATGTTACTAACACGCGAATCGTTATAATGGTAGGTCCGCCAGTATGATAATATACATACTGACCTCATGCCACATCAAACTATTGGATAATCTCATGTCTGACCGACATGATATCGTGTTTTGCTGATTAACTCGACACGTTGGTATCTCAGGTAACACCAGTGAAGACAGTGCTGCAAAACAGGCTTTAAGCAAGCCTAGCATCGATTTCAAGATTCCATTCAGTGATTACAATCCGTATATTAGTAAATACACCAAATCTGTTTGTCAAGTGGACCGGGATTGGGCGATTAATAACAAGCTCCACAACTTCGAACCAACTATTAATTAATAAATATAGCATGACATTTCGTTGACTATGCCAAAATAGTGGTCCTCGAGGAGAGGATAGTCTCGACGCGTAGCGGCGGGACTATCCTCTCCTCGAGGACCACTATTTTGGCATAGTCAACGAAATGTCATGCTATATTTATTATATATTATATTTATTATATTAGATGTGTGTGTGTGTGGGGGGGGGGGGGGGGGGTTCTTCATCGGTCATATATGCAAGATAATATTTTTATTCACAGCCAAAGAGAAAAGAAAATGTTTCAGGTTTCCGGGTTTAAACTAAGTTAATTCTGCCACTCATAGTTCTGGGATAGAGAGGTAGAGAACCAAAACCCCAAGAAACACAATATCATTATTCCATTAACCCCCTCCCCGCCCCCAACACTACTACAAACATCACTTTCGATACACATATTTTTATTTCTCCAAACTAAATGTAATAATGTATATGGGACAAGATGTCTTGTAAAGTATTTACGCTTCAAT
This sequence comes from Pictodentalium vernedei, assembly GCA_031216915.1. Taxonomy (NCBI): domain Eukaryota; kingdom Metazoa; phylum Mollusca; class Scaphopoda; order Dentaliida; family Dentaliidae; genus Pictodentalium; species Pictodentalium vernedei. Next base: position 41,395,997 of record CM062292.1, on the reverse strand, counting down.
AGAATTTTCTGAGCGAATTCGAATGTTACTATTTATAACCGTGCACTATTACCGTGCACTATTCATTTTACAAAAATGATAGTAGGTCTGTGCGATTTCGCTGACGAACTATCGGAAAATAGGGTGTTTCTGTTCAACCAATCAGCACGCGGGAAAGTCATGTGACATCTAATATTGATAAATATCCTCCCTATAACCTTCGTGGGAAATTTCATACAATTCAGATATGATGTGATATTGATCACACAAGACTTACACATTCCTTTTTGTTAGAGGGTACTATGCGACCAGAGTGTGTTCCTAGCCAACCGGCGTTGACAGAGGAGCACATTCGTTTACATTGAACTAATTTTAATCATGCCAGAGGGCAGCATTTCACAGTATGATCTCTATTTTATCACACAAGCCCGCACAAAATTCTCTCATTTCTGAAAGTAATCAACCGTTTTAATAAATTTAAAAATAGTTTTCATTATTTTAACCTATACTCTTTAAATCCTAAATCATCAGGTTGATTTATAAGCAAATCACTTTGTTTTTATTATCACTCATCACTGTTCGCAACACTCTTGTTTTTGTCATTACTAGTATTCTCATTTATTATTTTTATTCAATCGTTTTGTTTCATATCTTTACAGGTTTTCGCCACGATATGTTTGAGACCTAATTATAAGTTTTAACTTCATCATTGAAAACGGTAATGCTACTTGCAATGGTAACCATTGTGGTGCAAAAATACTTGTTTTGTTGCACTCCATTGATGGCACAACCCAATAAATAAAAATAGAGCAAACTTTCATAAACATTTTGTTTCTCCCCATTTGTCTCTACTGACAACTTTCAAAACAGATTATTTTATTTACAAACATAGGGGCAACATAAGGTCAAATGGCAAAATCTTATACGTGGTGTTAAAGCTTGACTTGCATGATGTTTGGAGACAAGAAAATATGGGTCAAAGACAGTCTTTCCTACCCGAAGCACCCACCTTGCTGCGCCAGAGCAACATGCTGTTTAACAACATCATTCCATTGCACCTTTCGTACCAGGAGCAATATGTTTGCAAGGACACCACAGACAAGACAGCAAACAAGGAGCACCAAGCGTGCAAGGCCACTGCAACATGCTGATCAATAGCATCACTACAATACTTCTTCCTACCTGGAGGAGCATACAAGCAGAAACGAGAGCACATGCTTGCTGGACCACCACAACAGTCTGACCAACAGCGTAGTCCTATTACTTCTTTCATAGCTGGAGCACCAACGGACCCGCCAGGCCACCACAGCTCTTTAATTTAAAAGGAGCATCCAGCTGGCTGGGCCACTGCGACACGCAAACCATCAGTGCCGCTCTATTGCTGCTTCCCTAGCCGGCGAAGGGGTAGTAGGCTTGATAAGACAACAAAAACAACTAGGCAATTTCCTAGCAGGAACACATGGTCGTTGGACCAATGCCTCTGGCAGTTCCGGACATCCAGAACTTAAGGACAGAAGGGGAAATGTTACCGCTTGCCTACCCAGAGCAACATGCCTGTGAGGACGTCAAATAAAAGACAACTCTTTCCTCCAGCCAGGTTGCAGTAATTTCAAGCTTTTAAGGACGACATTTGAACATACAAGGCGTTTATAGGTTTGCAAAAATAACATTGTTAGCCCTTTGAACCCGAAACCCCCCTTTTCTGGGCCACATTACGACGTCTTCGAATCTCACCTACGAGTTGCTTTTGCGAGTGAACAAAATAGTAGTGAGGTTTTGGAACGAACGTTTTTCGAATTCGTCAAATAAAATTAAAAATAGCACCCAAATATAATTAGAAGGGCGATTTTTCGACTCATTGCCAAATGCCTTTATCTGATTGGTTAAATAGTATAGTCACAAGGACGTAAAGCTTATATGGCATTTCTCAATCGACCTCAACTTCACATTTGAAGCAAAGTCGTCTTTTATTACTTTCTAAATTGTGATTTACTGGGATTTCCGGGTTTGATTACCAAAGATAACTTCACAAGTGAATTATACAGTCAACAATTGTGTCATGTATCCGTGCGCGCAAACAAAGACGCTTTGCCGTAGGTGTAATGGGGACTTCATTGTTTCGTTTTTTAACCCTTTACCTAATATGAAAAATGAAAAGCAGACGAGCTCGTTCCAATGAGGGGTCATAACCTATGTTTTAGAGACAAAAAATGAAAAAAATAATAAAAATTAATTGGCGATTTTTGAGAATAGCGCTGGCCGTTACGTTAGGTAAAGGGTTAAATAATATAATTATCGTTAATAATGAAAAGTAATAAACAGAGTAATCGCTTGACTGGACTGGTTACGTGAAATAATTCATTCGAGGCGAGGGACTATATTGTAAAACACTCGTGCGCATTCGCGCACTCATGTTTGTACAACGTCCCTCATCTTTCATGAATTATTTCACGTAAACAGTCCAGTCAAGCGATTAGTCTCTATATAATCCACAGTTAGATCGCACGATTACGCGTTTTACACAAAGACTGGAACTAAATGTAAAAAAGCAAGGAAACAAAGTTGAGTTTACATAATTCTTCTTTATAGTTGGAAGTATTTGTCTTCTTTAACTCCTGTTCTATAAGATAATGTAGGATAATTGTACATTACACCTGTGAGCATGTCGGTCAGAAATTGACATGCGATAGTCGTCGCGTTTATAGTTATACCTCAGCAAGTAGGGTTAGTGTCATAACACCTCTTACATAAATCTGCCCTGTGTGTCGGATCATTTCACACTCCGGAAGATAGACTCAATTGAGCTTCGGTTACCAGAAAACAAAATTGAAAAACTGTTATTAGTGACAGAAATACATATGACCGTCTTTGAAACAGATCTCAATATTTTTATCAAACTAGTCGATTGTATAACAAAACTGTTGTTATCGATTAATGATAAAACCAGACGATTTACTACAAAAGAGGTGTGCTAGGTGGAAACCAGAATATTTTAATTACACAAGTTGAAGTTATGATAGAAGTCATCAGTTATCATAAACTGCTTGTGACGCGAAACTTTCATAGACAGTCACTGCAGAAAATGATATCTTCTTAACAGAACATAATAACGTGTTCATATTTTTTTCTATTTAAACTACTGGACACAACAAGCTACTTTTAGTACAAATAATTTTCAATATATCTGAAACATGTTAGGTCCGTAGGTGATTCTGAAAAGAAACTCTAGCGTAGCTTGCTTTTAGAACCCCCCAAAATCAAGAAGCAGCATCTTGATAATGTCAGTTTTACACAAGGGCTAATATTTATGAAAGTTATGATTGTTTTGGCTGATTATGAAATCTCAGTGGACCACTTGATCACAAGGAGTCAAAAGTCGAATAGTGTAAATTTGGCCCATCCGGAATGCAAAATTTTAGATCGTTTCAGAATGATCAATTCCTTTCTCTTATGCGAATTTTTGAAGATGAAATTGATTTGCCGCTGTTTCTTATAGAGACGAATTTATCTATTAGAACTGGCTTTCATAAAATAGGTTTATTTCTGTGGTCCGTTGTCGTGAAACATATTTAATGCATATTGGGGACAACCGCGGATTCCTACAGTATTCTGTGCATTTGTTGTGGTGTCCGAGTAGATAAGTGTGCGGTTCCCTCAAGCTGGAGGTCCAGGAATATACCCAAATTGGGTGAAATTCTCGAGGTGTCCGAACGCTGTCCAATAGCATCAATTGTGGGACAGCTGTTGTCACGGAGTACCTTTGTATTGGATGTAAAATGGCAATCTCCTGTGCAGAGAGAGAGAACACTCCATGTAGGCCAAAGATCACTTCACAGATTTCGAAAAGAGCGAGATCACGGATTGGCCGCTACGAAGGTCATCGCATGTGCCCGCTCCATTGGGGCAAGCAGAGTCGGAAATATAAATTATATAACTTGCTTGCCATTCCTTGTAAAATTCATAAGCTTAATATAAATTCGTTTTGGGTATATGCAATAAACACAAACACAATTGTGTAGTTTCAGATATACTCGAGAACTGTCAATGTATTTATTTGTTAGGGAGAATATTTGAAATGAGACGAGTTATAATTATATTTTCCATGGCAGACCAGGTCCAGGCAAAAACATTGAACGGGGATTTGTATTTTACCCAATCAGGATCAGATCTCGATCTGCGTTTAGACACACTATGAAACTGCTGAAAAATCTTATATATTATCACAACCACGTTTATGTATAAAATGGTGTCAGCAATTGCTTGTAAGGCCATATCTCGACGAGACCCTGATACATTTGTACATAAACATAAAGGAGATGGTTCATTTATCCCAACTGGATTAACTTGGTAAACTATAACATTTTAATTTTAGATTTAATTTTCAAACCAATGTAAAGCGTTTTCATTTCGATCAAAAGTGGATACAGCTGCCTTGAACCTTTACTATCCTCGGACGTTTGTTCATATATTTCCAAATGAATGTGAGCAGTAACAGTATAACTGCATGTTGTTTTAACTCGAATGCTTCCAGTGACTCAAGAATCAAAATCGTAAAAAGCAGTGTGGTTTCATTTTTCAATAATTATACTTTTGAGAAATGTTTTTTGTGTTTTTTCTTTTCTTTTCGAATATAGAAACATACAATGTCCCTCTCACACGCGTTTTGAAAGCTCATACTGTTCTATACATTTCTATAAATAGTAACATAAGCATATCTTATCAACGCAAGCGCATGCATACTATAGTTGCAAGTTACAGACTTAGTATCGGGGTTCCTGATACATCATATATTACGGACCCAGTACACATACTTATTGTAAGCTAAAAGAATAAACGGCGCAACAGTACTGCAATTACAAACGTTGTCACAGAAATGCGACCAATTCACGGAGGTGCGATGTTGCAAAACGTATCTATCCGTTAAGCATCACACGGCACTATGTAAAAGGAAATGGGAAATCATTGAATCTCATATGATATTTTACTTTGGTTTTCTTGATTTGATCTTGATTTCACAATTTTGTGTATGAAATCTTGACACAATTGTGTAGGTGTGTCGTGATTGGATCGGTTGTGCGATAACAGTACTGTACGTGTTAATTTTCTGGTTGATTTGTGCATTGGTGGAGTTAAAAGTGCCGTGTATCTCTTTCAACACATGTTTATTAATGGAATCGTCTAATGCAACACATTTTGCAGCCTATCGCTGCAAAAAGAGTTACATGAGCCGATTCCATTTGTGAACACAGTGTTAAAACGGATAAGCAATACAGAAATATTTTAATCCTTAAGCCCTTGGGGACAGTAGCAGTAAGTACGTCTCCGTCGTGCCTCAACTGCCGCAAAAGGCACCAAAGGTATCGATGATGTCATTTTAATTGTTACGTCTTTTTTGTTTTTTTTAAATTTTTTAAACGTTTTTGGTTTTTTAAGTTTTTTTACTTGACTTTTTAATTGAAGTTTTTGTTTTTGAGGGGATACCCATTCTACGTCATAGTTTGTGAGGAGCTACACACTCTACATCACTGTTTTGAGGAGCTTCACACTCTACACCACTGTTTGTGAGGAGCTACGCACTCTACGTCACTGTTTGTGAGACGCTGGCTACTCACTCTACCTCACTGTGTGTGTGTGGGGGGGGGGGGGGGGGGGGGGGGGGGGGGGCTACTCGCTGTTTGTGAGGGGTTACTCACTTTGCCTCACTGTGAGGAGCTACTCGCTGTTACTCACTTTACCTCACTGTTTTGAGGGCCTACTCGCTGTTTGTGAGGGGTTACTCACTTTACCTCACTGTTTTTGAGGGGCTGCTACTCACTGTTTTTGAGGAGCTACTCAATGTTTATGAGGTGTTACTCACTCTACCTCACTGTTTGTGAGGGGCTACTGACTGTTTGTGAGAGGGGCTAATCACTCTACCCACTGTTTTGGAAGGGTCATGAGGCCATTGGGAAATTCCTCAAATATGGTGTATTTTATAGGCTGAGGCGGGGGATGACGTCAACTAGCCTCGCTCTTAACTACCCCATAATTCAACATTCCATCTCTTTTAAATGGATTGTTGTCGGTGGGCTTCCACCAGTTGTCAATTTACATCATCGCTGTTGAGATATGCCAGTGTGCGTGTCTTGTGGAATTTTTTTTTTTTCTGGATCAGATAATTTATCGGAGATATCGTAGGGAGCACTGTTCCCAAATAATAATGGCAGGTGAAATCCATGAGTCGAAAGGAGGTGACATCTTATCAGAATAGGAAGTCACAAATTCAGGGTCAGAAGATACGGATACAAATACTGAAAGCGAATACTCTTAGGACGAGGTGGATAAAAACACCCCTGCAAACGATTTAATTCGAAGAGCATATATGGATAGTGCGGCATAATTCCAGAAGTAAAATGGCCGTATATATACAGTGACTTGCCCAAGGTCGTGGCCAGCGAATCGGTCAGGGAATCTTTTGATGACTGTGAGAGATTCCCTCTGTAAGAGCTTTTTCAAGGGGATGCATCGAGTATGGATGTTCAGACGATATCCGGTCTACAGAAAAATCAAAGAAACTGCCCAGCGACTTCGGCGTGACGAGGGTTACGGGATGAACGAAGCCAAAATATTCGCAATTGAGAAACGAAATACATTTTTGATCCTTTATTGAGAAAATATACTTTTTAGATGTGCCGACAGAAACATGTGACGACAAGAGAAAGTACCAGAATATATTAATATTGTGTCATTGAGAAAAGAACTGTAATTTGTTTGTAGCCGAAATAAAATGTTAAAAAACCTGAAGAAACATGTAATATTTTTTATAGCACAAATAAGATTCATATCGCTGGATATATTTCGTTTTGTTGTTTATGGCTTAATATCATTGTTGGAGGACTAACCACGGACTGGGGGTGTTATCAATCTCGTAACAAGGGCATATACTTTTTTCAATATTGGCAACACGAATTGTCTCTGACTAAAATTAGAGCAAACGTGTACCCTTACGAAACTCGGTTTGCTGTCTCACAGAGAAACGTCGCTGATTGGTTGATCGCGTGTTCGATCATTGAGCAAGTGAGATATAAATAGACCGTTCAGTATATAACCCTGGCGTGGGTGATTGACAGGTTTGATAAACAAAATCGAAACTCTATCGAGACTAATAGACAGGTTTAAAGTGACATGACCCGAACGTGACCTGGGATTTCAAAAACGATTAAGTCTAATTAAATCTAATTATAAACAATTAAAAACAATAAAACATTATTCAAAACAATTAAAACATCAATTAAAAAATGAAATGAAAAACTTAAAAAAAAACATTTAAAAAACGTTTAAAACTTTAAAACAAAAATCATTAAAATGGCGTCATCGTTACCTCTGGTGCCTCTTGCAGCAGAAAAGGCAAGTTGGAAAACAATGCTTTTCACTGACAGTAGGATAATGCAGCTACGGACTTGTTACTCATTGTGCTAGCTGCATGTCAATGATGGAGTTTTCGTTTGCGCAAACAGTTGAGTTACTGGCTAGGAAACTTCACTGAAGAAGCAGTGTTCAAAATTTCAATTTTTTTTATTCCGCATAACGGAAGTCTGCGCTGGATACCATTCAGGTTTTGCTGGTATGGCGGATTAAAAAATATCTACATACAATGAAGAGTCCGCCATATTCTCAATTGCGTCAATAATGCTGTTGATTTTCACCGAGGAAAGAGTAATAGGTGAATTACAAACCGAGGAATCCCTAATTCTTGTTCGTGAGTATCAGATAACGTTGAGACAACACGAATCTGAAATTGACGGTCCTTTAAAAAAATGTCTACATTAAGAGGAATACGCCCTCTCAACGTATGTTATTTTTTTTTTTTTTAAATCCCATACTTCCACGTTGTATCTTAGATCAAAGAAGATAACGGCCACATGTCCTTTTCTGGTAAAACATTTCTTATAAACGTTTCATGTCTAACCATATGATCCACAGTACATTGTGAGAGAAGATTATATCCCTCTAATTACTATTCTGCCCAGATTGGATTCCCTCAGATAATTCCTCCTCAAAATAGTACAAAATATCCTCAAAAAATGACAGCACTAATGCAATGTTTGTCAATACTCCCATATAAATATTGACATTCTCTAAGTCAAACAAACATATAATAAACTGGAGTGGGATAGAATTCACAGAGAGGCTTCTCTCCACTGAAAATGTTATCCTCTTTTGTTGTTGTCATTATTGGTTCGTTTTGACACACACTAATTAAGGTAAAACATGAGTAATTACGCTGCATGTAAATTTCGTGCTGGTATTGGTGCAAGTCAATTCTTTGTAGTGTAACTACGGAAAAAAACTTCCTTAAGCTATTGATCGTTGGCGATGAAGAGATAAAAATAAAAAAACACCCCAAAATACCCCAAACAGCATAAATATTCACATTTCTTTCTATTGTTTTCATTAATTTTCCCTATAATTAATGCAAAAAACGTATTGTTGGATTTGTCTAGTTGGGATTTTCTTGTTGGGATATTTTACCTATTCATTTTGTTGGGATTCATCTTGTTGGGATGGTACAACATTCTGCGTTATTTTTCGCCAGTCTGATGAAAATTAGATTGAGCTAGCTCAAATATTGAGTTATATTGCATGTATAGTACAATCTCGATTTTAGTATGTTGCAAAGGATAAATTAGTCAACAAAGATTTCGGATTTTGGAATACAAAACGTAAAAAATTCCTACAGAGCAATTGATACAAAAATATATGAAATTTAATGAAATTTAACACAACATCATTATTTTAGCATATTATAATATCTAGAATATTTTTCTATGTATAGCCTACATTTATTGTAATAACTAGGATATTTTTTCTATGCATAGCCTACATTTATTGTAATATCTAGAACATTTTTCTATGTATAGCTTACATTTATTGTAATATCTAGAATATTTTTCTATGTATAGCCTACATTTATTGTAATATCTAGGATAATTTTCTATGTATAGCCTACATTTATTGTAATATCTAGGATATTTTTCTATGTATAGCCTACATTTATTGTAATATCTAGGATATTTTCTATTTATAGCCTACATTTATTGTAATATCTAGAATATTTTTCTATGTATAGCCTACATTTATTGTAATATCTAGAACATTTTTCTATGTATAGCTTACATTTATTGTAATATCTAGGATATTTTTCTATGTATAGCCTACATTTATTGTAATATCTAGGCTATTTTTCTATGTATAGCCTACATTTATTGTAATATCTAGGATATTTTCTAATTATAGCCTACATTTATTGTAATATCTAGAATATTTTTCTATGTATAGCCTACATTTATTGTAATATCTATAACATTTTCCTATGTATAGCCTACATTTATTGTAATATCTTTTTTACAGGAATTTGCATACTGGTATGCATTCCAGGAACAATGCAAATACTGAGATTAACTTTTGAATAAATAATCAATTTTTCTTCAGTTACTTTGTTAGTTATAATATGTTTCCCAGGTTTTCCATTTTGAAATTCTCCCTTATAATTTTGATTGAATAGAAATGTAATTTTCAGGAACTATGTTTTATTCATATTTTCCACGGATAGTATCGTACTTCCTGAGGGGGATAATTTCCACCATTGAAATCACCAGGAAATATTACGCTGATATTTGCCTCCTTCAGTGGTTTTGTTTACATTTGTAATCAGTGTTTACATTTTTACCAGTAATGTCTATCCTGTTTTGGGTATGAATGTCCTAGAAAATCCATTCTCCCGTCGGATAGTATTTCTTAGGAAATTCAGTCCAGTGAATAAAGTTTCTATGGAGATCGTATTTACTGTTACAACTTCTCTGTTTTTTTAAACGACACTGAATATTCGCAGGTAGATTGGTCGTTTCCAGAAACCTGATAAGTTGATCATTGATCATCCTCTCCATGGTTTTACACAGACAACTTATTAATGCAATTGGGCTGTAATTACTTGTATTCCTGCGATCGTTATCTGGCTTTGGAATGGGAATTATCGTAGCTTTCCGCCTAGAAAGTCGGAACCTGCCAGTCATCCATGTCATTAAATAAAAATTGATAGCCAAAGTTCACGCGGAGCCTAAGTCAGATGTTTTGGAAGTTGATAATGTATCACATTAGGTCCAGTGCCAATGTCGTTTGCATTATCCAATGAGTTGTTGACCTCTTCCATAGAGAAAGGTTCATTGTAATCGTCTAAATTATCCGAAGTCAATTTGATTTGTTGTTTTTATGCTTTATGACGTCTAGATTGCAGATTACAAAGTTCAGACGACGAATGTTTCGAAACTGTTGAGGCCAGTTGTTTAACATTTCTTTTTTTTTGAAGTAAACAGGGTGTTGTTATCTTCCAATGGTTGAACATTTGATTTTGTTTCTTTACCTTTAATTTTTCTGACCATTTTCCAAATTGTATTCATGCGAGTTTCTTGGTTAAGTTTATGTCGTCTAGACATAGCCTAAATAATAGGTAGTTTATCTAAATTATTGGTTGGGAGTGATTTATTAAAGTCCCGTTCAATCCTTTTGAGATCCTTTATTACCTGCTTGCAGTCCTTATCAAACCATGCTTTTTGAATCGTTTTGCACGTCCCGAGGTTTTAGGCTAATTGTGTTTGCAATGTCAAGCAACTGTCTGGTGAAATGTTGTCATTGGTCATCACTTTCCTCAATTTTCTCCCATTTGTGGCGTTCAAAACAAAGCAACGAGAAAGTGTTCCAGTCAACATTTTTAAAGTTCCATTGGGGCGCACTCTCATCGTTCGCCTGGTCTACACTTCCCAACACAGTTGGAAATAGATGACTCCCGCACGAGTCATCTTCAACCTTTCAAGAAACATCAAGGAAAAGAGAAGGACAAGCAACGATAAGATCAATGGAAGTGTATGAAACAGCGATGGGATGAAGATAAGTGTCAGAGCCATCACGGAACAAACACATGTCACTTTTTGTAATAAGTTCTTCTCCTGTTTTAAATCACCCCACAAAATCTACGGAGTTGGGAGCTTATCGATCAGTTGCTCAAGATCATTCAGCTGTAGGGTTTTACTTGGTGAAACGTATATAGATTAAAATGTAATTGTCTTGTCTAAAGTAATGCATGCCGCTACAGCCTGTAAATTTTAATGCAAAGATACAGAACTGTGAATAATGTTGTTTCTAACCAAGACAGCCATTTAACCCTTTACCTAACATGAAAAGCAGACGACACTTGCAAAAAAAAATTCTTGAATAACTATTTTTTTTTCATTTGTTGTCTCAAAAACATAGGTTATGACCCCTCATTGGAACGAGCTCGACGAGCTCGTTCCAATGAGGGGTCATAACCTATGTTTTTGAGACAAAAAATGAAAAAATAATTAAAATTAATAGGCGATTTTTGAGAATAGCGCTGGCCGGTTTTTGTCGTTACGTTGGATAAAGGGTTTACGAATATGAAGATCATTTTCATCTGCTGAAGCGTTATACGAAGTATAATGTTTGAAAACGCAATGATCATGAGTCTTAGGTTTCTGTAAGAATATTTTCTGCAAGTAAAAAGAAGTGTTTTTTTTACTTAAAAGCCCCCATTCATAAAACTTCGTTCTAAAACCTCGACAGTTTCATTGTATTATATTGTGTTTCTATGTATTATCCATGTTTGGGTAGTGATTTTGGTGGTCGTCTTAGCTGCTCCCGTATGCTTCTTTGGTGAGTTCTTACGTGGGGACACACCCTGAGATAAATTTGGGTATGGGTGTATAGATAATGTGTCGTCGCTGCATTCATCGACTGGCACGGACTCAATTCCTTCAAGCATGTTTCTCGTAACGATGATTTGAAGGCACTTTGGTAATTTATCTGAATTTAGTTTCTGTTATTTTTATTCTTAGTGACTTTTTCTTGTATTCTTTGACGTTGACTCAGATTTTCCTGATGTTTTTTGTGTTGCTGGTTTGGTTTGGGTTTGCTTGAATCAGTTCCCTGTTCAGGTTTAAGATTTTGATTTTTACATTGGTCTAACTTCGGTGGATTGTTTGCTTGGTCTTGCGTTTGCTTTTTTTTTGTTTCGATTTTTTTTTGTTTTCTTGATACATGAAAGAGTAGGTGGCTTTGTTTGGGTTGACTTTGATTCAGTTGAATTAGTTTCTTCTATTGTAGAGGCTTGTAATAATGACAGAATTGCGCTGCTGTGTTGAGGCATGTGTAGAGTGTATGACATTCTACTGACCTTAATTTTCATTCCTGTAGCATATGACGGTGTTGATTTATGCACACCAGGCTTAGATGAAACACTTTCTTTTGCCCCTTTGAAACTTATTTGCCTTTCACATTTTATTTTTTTGTATTGTCTATCTTTCTGCCGTATTGAGCAATCTTTCGATGATGACATGCCATTGCCCTGACAATTTATACACTTGACATTGTTGGATCATGGTTCCCTGAGTTGTTGCCCACACCTGTAATAAACTGCTTCACCTCGTCAGTTAGAATGCCCATGTATATATTTGTTGACATCGGAACCATCACAATGGATTCGAGATATACAAATCCACAGCGATGTTCATGTATCTAACTTTTATTTATTTTGGCGGACGTGTTCCATCAAAGGTTTATATGCAGCTATTAATTTTATGATGGCGTCGTCTCTTTTGATTTGAATCATTTTAACATCCGTGGCAACCTATGGTTTGAGTTATCGTATTTCTAATTTATCTTTGTCTGGTAGCTCTTTAGGTCTTAGTACTCCTTTGCTTCAGTCAAATTGTTCGCGTGGAGAGGCATTAACTTCCATGTTTAATATTTTTTTTTTAATTTTTAATAAATTTATATCTAGAAATTATGTTCTTCATCAAACCTATAAATACTGATCTTAATTTCTTGACCCCTTGTACTGTCCCAGCTATTCCTTTGACTGTTTTAGCGACGGCCAACGGGTTAATATTTGATGTTTTTTTCCTTTCTCCACAGTTCTTAGTAAGATGTTCTGTTTCTGTATCTGAATCAGCATCTACAAAATTGAATTCGTTTTTTGTTTTTGTTTTTTTATTTGTTTTGTTTTTTTGTGTGGTATATATATAATTAGGTTCTTCACTTCATGCCTCCCGCACTTACACCGACCCCAACCTAGGGGATATAGCCTAGCCTAAGAAGATGAGGTGACAAACGAGAGTACATGCAGAGTATACTCGACCAGCGTTGATGCAAGGCATACACCTGACGTTTGATCGAGTGTGGGTAGAGCCAGGTCTTCAGAAGTCGGTCATTCAGTCAATCATTTTGTGATATAAACTTAATAAAAATTGCCACTAATAACTCAGACAGTGCAACACAAAACAATATGTTAAAAACTTCCGAAGTCCGCTAAAAAGCCATAACAAAATGACAATGACAACAGTTTGTTAAAAGACAAGATGGTTGAATGGCAACCGCCCCTATTCAATGCGACGTGAAACCCGTCTTGGGAGCTCCCGAATGACCAGACCGGGTCTCTGACTATCGCTTGCTCCTAAAATAGAACCGAAGCAGTGCATTGGACAGGTATCTCCAAAATGGAGATTGCCCTAATCGGGGCACTGTTTGTTTCCAACTGCTAGGATTCCTTCCACATGGCTTCGGAACACCTCGCGGAGAACAGGGCGTCTACAGGTTGATGTACTAGAAGGATAGTATCATTTTTGTCCTGGGCGGAGTATTTGCCCAATTGAGCAGACTGTCCTCTACCCGCCAGCTAAGGATCGTCCTAGTAGGGGATTGCCACCCTTAGGGTTTAACAAAATGCCAGACAAACATTTTAAAGAGATACAAAAATAAAAAAAATGGAAATGGAGTAAACGAGCGATTTTCCAACAGCAGGAAATTAGCTTTGAATGCAACAAAGCGCCGTCAACAATACCCAAATTATTGCAGATGGCGCCTTATTGGACCCAATTAACGAAATCATTTAATCGGGCACTGCTCATACAAGAAAATAATAAATTATGCATTATATATCAGGAAGCTCAGACAGGAACTAGAAATGGAGCCCGCTAATGTATACTACTCAAAGTTTGCTAAGCACCAAATATTTGACACATCATTGTGAAATTTGCTTGTGACATATTTGCGATATTTTTTGTGGATATGATTGAGGAATGTATTTAGATGGTCCCCACTGTTTACTTTAGCTCTCTCGACAGGCAGACTTTTCGAGACAGGCATGGAAAGCATGTACCCCTTGATTTTCACGATGTTTTCGTGTACTGTCTACATGTATATGGCATATGTAGGGTATTCAATCTTATTTCAGCACAAACCCTTGTGATTTAATAACTGAATATGGCAAATGCAAATGTAAGAAGACATTTGTTTGAAGCAGAAATGTGGCGGGCTGTAGGGATGGTGCAGAAAGGGCCTACCCATCGTCAGGTTGGGGAAGCCCTTAGTGTGCACCACACGGTGATCACCAGAGCCTGGTCAAGATTATAGCAGTACGGCACACCAGTAAGATGGCATGGCAGTGGCAGAGACAGGGCATCATCTGCAGCTGAAGACCGGTTTCTGATCATTCAGGCCCGTAGGAACCGCTTTGCCACAGCAACCCAGCTTAACAGTGACCTTCAGAATGGTAAATGTTTCGACGCAGACTACTTCTACTTCTACCATTTTGTGGCCACCGTCATCAAGTTGACTATACTGCCACTACGCAGATTGCGCTTGCGTCATGTATTGCACCTTGCTCAGTAGTCTTTTGAGTGACTCTAGACTACTGGCCGAGATCAATGTGATGGATGATTCGTTCCAATCCTTAACTGTGCGTGGATAGAAGGATACCTTCCTTGTGGTGGTATTACATGCTGGTACTTGGAAGGAGTACACGCTCATATTTCTAGAGAGTCTGTCTGGCGGCTTTAACGTTTCTTCGGCATCTATGTTGACTTTTTATTTGCTATCTTGTACAGCAAGCTGATGCGTGCATTTTTTCTTCGTTTTTCTAATGTTATCCATTTTAGTTGGTCCAGCGTGGAGTTTACCGATGATGTATTACGGTACCTGTTGGTGCCGTATCTAGCCGATCTTCTTTGTGCCATCTCTAGTTTGTGTTTATTCTTCTGTAGGTTGGGGTTCCAAACCGAACTTGCATATTCTACTGTTGGTCGTACAAGAGAGAGATGTGCTTTTTCTTTTATACTACAATTTGAGATGTTTAAATTTCTCTTCAAGAAGCCAATAGTTTTGTTTGGCTTTTGACAGATGCTGTTTATATGCTTATCCCACTTTAGGTCTGACGTAATCGTTATGCCAAGATACTTTGCCGATGTAACATGTTGCAAGATGTGGTTGTGAAGGAAGTAGTTTTTCTTGATGTAATCTTTCTTCTTGGAGATTGACAAGACTTGACATTTATCAGGATGGAATTTCATCATCCATTTCTCTTCCCAGGTCGCCAGTTTATTTAGATCCCCCTGGAGCATGTTGTCGTCCGAGGAGACAGTGATGTATGCAATAGTGTCATCTGCAGATAGTCTCACTGTAGATATAATATCCTGCGGCATGTCATTTATATAGAAAAGGAAGAGACTGGGTCCCAGCACCGAGCCTTGAGGTACTCCTGACTCTACACTTATATAATCTGACTTCTCCCCTTCCACCAATACACACTGTGTCCTGTCAGATAGAAAGTTCTTTATCCATTTGTTTGTTTTGCCTTTAATTCCGCAATGGTTTAGCTTATGAACCATGAGGCTGTGGCTAACCTTATCAAATGCTTTGGAAAAATCCGTGATACGGCATTCTGTTTGTTGACCATTATCTAAAGTTCTTGTGACGTCATCAATGAATTCTATTAGCTGAGTCTCGCATGATAGTCGTTTTCTAAAGCCGTGCTGTAGATGGTATAAGATGTTATTTTTATCAGCATGGCTCATGATGTGGCTGGTAACTATATGTTCCATAACTTTGCAGCATATGTAAGTTAAGGACACCGGTCTGTAGTTGATGACTTCAAACCGTGTTCCTTTTTTGAAGACTGGACAGCCATTTGCTACTTTCCATATTGATGGTACAACTCCTGTTTCATAAGATCTGGTGAAGATAAGTTCCAATATTGGCGCTATTTCGGTAGCCAATTCTTTTAATACTCGAGGTGTCAAGTTACCAGGCCCTGCAGCTTTATGTGTGTTTAACTTGGTTAGTAGTTTTTGATTCCTTCTTGTGTGATGGTGATATCTGGTGCTGGGTTGCAGGGAGGTGGTCTCCGATCGAAAAAAACATGTATTCGCATTCCTCGGTCCCAAAACCACCGCCAGACACGATATGAATGGGTCATGGACCACGTTGGATGGACCGGAGAAGATTGGCGACCTGTCCTTTTTACAGATGAGTCAAGGTTCTGCCTAGACCACACAGATAGGAGTTCGAGGGTAGGGAGACGACCAGGAGAGCGAGTCCATGCAGCCAACATTGTTGAGCATGACCGCTATGGTGGAGGGCCAATCATGATCTGGGGCGGCATCAGCAGGGATGGACGTACAGAGCTCTCTGTCCTTGAACGTGGTACATTGACTGCACAGCGGTATATTGATGAGATCCCGGATGTCCACGTCAGATTGTGTTCAGGTGTAGTGGGTGACAGAATCATTCTGATGGACGAATAATAATGTCCTCATGGTTTCCATGCTGTCGGGGTGTACCGACAGAGGGAGGGGATTGAGCACAGGGACTGGCCAGCAACATCCCCTGGGCTCAGTCCAATCGAACATGTCTAGAATGAGTTGCAACTTGCAATTTCAGCACGTCCAGTCCAGACAAGAAGTGTCCAGGAGCTTGATGCCATGCTGGTCCGAGGATGGAACAACATCCCACAAAGGACCACCAGGAACCTGATTGGGCGCATGAGAAAGCGTTGTAAAGCTGTAATTAACAGTAATGGGCCTCATACTCGATATTGAACCCATACCAGTTCGTTCCGTTAACTTTTTGGCAAATTTGAAACATTTTCTCTTTTACCAATAATATCCATTTTTTTCCATGGTTATCGTATTCAAAAGCTATCTAATAATGTCAAACACAAATAAAATCTTAACTTCTGTACTTAAATCATTAAAGATATAATTAAATAAAAAGTATATACACTTTTTATTACAATATTTCAACTAAAACGTAAAACAGGTAGTTGGATATACTTGGTGCTTAGCAAACTTTGAGTAGTATATATTATCTAGATCGAGAGTGAACATATCGCGTGGGAGGTGATTGGTTTGCCTATATTTAATAAATGAAACAGCCGCAAAGGGTTCGAAAATTAATTGACAACAGAACATAATTTTGTTTTCTAAGGACTAAAATAACACCGTGCCGGTCTACACACACATGCAAATAAATTAACCCACATGCCAGTAATAGTATTGTCCAAACCTACACCATTGGGAAACACGTAATTGACAGACTACGCATTGGGCAGCATCGTCGACAATAACTCCTGTCTCGCCTTTCTTCTCCAACCTTACCCGTGCTTGTTGCATTCATCTATTACGTTTGCTAGTTCTGAATGTCATACCGATTTCAGAACTCTTTCCTTGAGAATTTCCCATTGAGTGTAAACGCGAAACATTTTCGTGTTATAATTGCTTACCAAATGACTGGTAAAACATGCAACAACTCACTCCAGGGTTTTATTTCTTTGTCCGAAGTATATGATTTTTTTTTCTGCTTTTGTGACACCCTCATAATGTATACCTTAACCATATTTCGTTTGCAAAGACATTTTCCTGTTTATGATAGAATGGAACTAATGGTAGAATAACTTGGCGCACTTAAACTCATTTACAGTCGGATCACTCTACAGACCTGTACAAGATAGATAGTAAGTTAACCTGAAAAATGGGTTACCTTAAATTCTTTCATCGACAGGCTCTAGGAAGTAACCTTGCGTTGAAACTGTGAAAAATCGGAATGCAAAACGATGCTGGATGTTTACCAACCCAAAATGCAGGTTATTGCATGAGTTGCGTTTCATTATGCAGATGTAATGTAACACATTGTCAGGAATGGGACTAGCAAGCTCTTTCCAGCAATGTTTACTTCACTGGCACTCCTTTAAAATGTGAGTAAAACTTGGTTCAGGAAGAGATAGCAAGTGGATACCACCTTTTTTGCAAGTCAATTTTATTGGTATCTGTCCAAACTCTAGTTGTGTGGCGAACGAAAATGGGGCACCATTTCGTTCGGCGCGAAAGATATTAAAACGAAAACAATGTTCGCCTGTTTTGTACAGTTATGTTCATTTTACACTTCCTAAGCTTCTTTCCTTTTCACAATTATTAATATAGCGAAGATAGCAGTGATAAAGTAGAAGTCATCGATACATCTGGGGCGGTGGGCATAGACAAATGAAGGTTCAGACAAGGACACGTGTACTTTCCTAGTTAAATGGACCGCTGTGCGTGAGAGCGTTTACCTGCATCAGTTCCTTCCTCAAGTGGTCACATAATGTTGGATTAATATCATCAATGTGTGATGTATTCAACAGTTAGTGCAAGCGTTCGAGTTATGAGTGGACATTTTCAAATATTCCCCTCTCCAAAATCGTTATGTTCGTGACAAATGATCGAGGACAATGCTTAAAGGTTGAAACCTCTTTTGAATTGCTATATTGGTTTGTTGTCTGTTTTACAACAGATGCATTCTGGTTTAAGAGCATTTACAGAGTATTCAGCTTCTCGTCTGACTATTAAACAATTCGGATGGAACATATCTTATAAATGACGCCAATGGGTTCTTCAGGTGTAGAGAGACTATAAAACAGGGTAATTGGCCATCTCAACATCATTTCAGCGCGGCCTGAACGAGTCTACAGTGTAACTTAATATTTTTAATGTTTTCATATCGTCGCCCGAGTGGTATAATGTCCCATGTCCCATAGGGGACAGAGTACTCCCATAGGGGACATAGGACATTCTAGCACTCTGGCGACGATATGTCAAGGAAAATCTAGACCTCCTCTTTTTTTAGAAATATCATGTAAGTAAATGTTAAGTTGAACATGTTGTGGTCAATTAACTGTACTTCCTGATTAGAAGTAGAGGCGATAATGATCTGCTATGGATGCTGAGTGTATTATCAAAAAATTATTGTGTCTCCATCCGCAATCTTCTCCATGTAACATTAGAAAATTTCCGCTGTATTTTCTAGGAACTTAAATCACAAACTAGATACACTTTCCTAATGTGCCAAATCTGGGGACCCATTCTCTGATACCTGTACTGATGTGCTTTAAACATCGAATGAAAATCTAGACCGAAAAGCAGGAACATTATTTTAACTCTATGAACAGGAAATGCTGCTTTTCCAGCATATGATAGTGGCGCCATCTGAATGCATAAAGTAGATAGTTGCTCAGTGAATTTGTGTGGTAGATCAATTAAAATGTTCAGGTGCAGCCTTGGCAAAATGTTGATTTGTCTTTCCTCAAGTAAGGAATATAGATTTTACTAGATGATGGCTCTGAACTATGTCATCAGGGTTCCAAGGGTTAGCTTTCCGGTATCGCCGTTTGTTTTCTGTCAATAATACCTCAAATATGTCGTGAATATTCACTTTGCACTGCCGAGAAAAATGTGAAGATCATTAGCATTTTCATTTCTCAAGCAGATGACAAAAGTTATTATTCAAAAGCAGTTGGCAATTGCGAGGCATGGGATAATTTAGACAATCGTGGGAGAAGCTTTGTATTGTGTGTTTATAGCAACAACTACCCCACCCAGCAATATGGTTCTTGGGGCGACATTATGTACAGTCGTCGTTGACTGGTCAAATTCCACGCGTGAACAGATGATGCGTTTACCAGGTAATAATTATCATCATCAGCAACATTTTAATTAATGAATATATTATAGAGTCCATGGAAATATTGCCCACCGCTGTAAAGTTATCAGTCAACGGCGGCCGTACTGTAGCAACAATTGAACTCCCACCAATATGGTTCTAGACGCGGCATTGTGTATTTTAGATCAATGACCAATGAGCGCTCAAACAATGCAGTTATAAAGAGTTCAGCGGATGTACCACTAATTCTATCATGTTTACATTCTCACCCTCAGGAGAGAACTCGCGGAAAGATTTTACTGCTTTACAAAATTAAAGTAAAGAAAAAAGGTATAGATTTATTAATTCGACAATTCTGTATTTTGAACAGAGGGGTCCATTTTAGTGAGGAAGTGGGGTCGAGTGAAACACTTGAAAAGCTTCGCTTATTAACATATGATTCGATTTCCATACACCTGGATTTACTTAAACGAAGATAAGTTATTTCACTCCATAATAGATTTTTGTTTGAAGATCCAAGTTCTCTCAGTTAAACATTTGTTTTATGGTAGCTTCTACTGACAATAGTTTAAGTTAAATGTAACTGAATACTCCAATGCGAAGTAGGAAGCTATTTATTGAGACGAAGGGATGACCCGGACCTAATACACCGAAACTGATGTGTAAATTTCATTGTAAATCTGGGCTTGTCGGAGAATCCCTATAATGTCAAGCTCTACTAGTTAAATTCTGGTCCATAAAATCGATATGTTTGTATAATCATGTGGTTGAGTGTCATGGTGTCTATTTAAGGGGACTATTTATTTCAGAAATCCCAGTGTGAGGTGTGATAACAGGTTGACTGATCATAACATGTGACCTGGGTTAGACAAATAGGAATGCCGCCTGGAATATTTTGATCAAACTCATACATATGCGTATGGCACTGCCACATCGTTATAACCCCCAGCAGTTTTCAGAGATGATCCAACACAACAATGCATCTTCGACAATTTCGACCACTTTTTTCTTCAAACTT
This sequence comes from Pictodentalium vernedei, assembly GCA_031216915.1. Taxonomy (NCBI): domain Eukaryota; kingdom Metazoa; phylum Mollusca; class Scaphopoda; order Dentaliida; family Dentaliidae; genus Pictodentalium; species Pictodentalium vernedei. Next base: position 41,375,200 of record CM062292.1, on the reverse strand, counting down.
TTGACTTCTGTATCTGAAGTAAACATTTACCCTAACGTTGGTGAATTATAAGTAACCTTGCCTTTGTAGTAGAGAAATAGTGAGGTCAGCTGTGGTAAGGATATTATTACAATGTAGATAATTCCAGAATGTGCATGTACCTATACGGTAAAAGGCTACAATTATAACAATTGTCAACCTTTCGCATTTGAAAAAAACTAAATTGTTGTGCAAATGTCTGCTACCCGGAGCATTCGTCTAGTAAAACACTATCTGTCCACCAAGCTGATGTTTTGGGTTTTTCTCAAAGCTGAAACTGTATTCCTCCGTTCGACTTTGATCAGTGTTCCAATCACCCAAAGAGATTTACGGACAGTAAATTATGACTCCAGGTTCGACTCCTGAGATCTCTTCAATAGTAAATGATGAAAGTTCTGGTTCAGAATTTTTAAATTGCAGCCTATTTGTCCAATTACATTAAAAGTTGAATAAAATAGTTGAGTTGTCTGGCTCTAAAAACATGGCTATATTATATGATGGGCCAAACACACAATACACATAAGACCGAAGTGAATCACGTCATGAAGATGGCATGATTCGTGGGGTTGTGTGTAAACCTGTTTATCCTGACCGTAATGGCTTAAGGCCGAATGACTAATTTTCCAACTTTATCGTATGACTCGTCCATTTTGTTCACTTTAAAACATTTGATATTTTGTTTTCATATTAATCAGTGATAAATAAAGCCTTCCGTCAATTTCATTGGTCAATTTCAAAACTGGACAATTTGATTGGCTAAACAAAATACAACTGGGTCACATTTGCATAATTTCAGTTGGGAGAATTTACGTTATCTGTCCTGTAGAGGGTGGGTCATATTGTATTAATATTTTACCGACAAGAAAAACGCCATTCATTTGTTTTATATTTTCACTGTTTGCTTCTAAAACATAGGTTATGACCCCTCATTGGGACGAGCTCGATGAGCTCGTTCCAATGAGGGGTCATAGCCTATGTTTTGGAAGCAAAAACTGAAAATTGTTAGTTATACGAGGATGTTTTGTCCAAGTGCCGTCTGCAACTCAAGTTAGGTGATGGCATAAAATGTCATAGTGAGTGGCTAATTTGTGCGTGTGTGTGTCATATGATAAATAGAATATGAAATGAGTGTTTTTCTCATATAATATTTATGAAACTCGTCCGAATTTTCCGTTTGGGCTCGCCAGAGGCTCGCCAAAACGGAAAATTCTTAGACTCGTTTCATAAATATTATATGAGAAAAACACTTATTCCATATCCTCTATATATTATCATATCTGCCTTGATGATGCAGTTGGAATATTAATCAGTCGCAAAGATTCTTGAAAGTTTATTAGTGAATAAGAAAAATATATAAGCAACACCCATTTAATTAACACGTACTGTAATGGTACTACAAATTGGTGAGAACCCAACAGCTCGAATAGTGTACTGCGGACATCCATTTGTATGAATCACTGCTTGTGTGACCAAGTATCAAATTTAGACTTTTAAGAAAGTACAGAGAGAACAGAACAAGATAGGTGGGCGTTAGCGTCTCTTCGTTTCGCCTCCAGCTACTGCTGAGTTATCAAGGGTGTGGAGAAGTCGTCTATGTTGTGGAATCGCGCGCAAATGTTGTGACATAGTGTTGCAAATGTGTTTCCATTGTTTTGTGGTCTATTGCGTGGATTTCGACGACACTGGTTAGGATTTAAGGCATGTATATATCGAACTCTTCATATTTCACATTCTGTGTGGCAAAAATCTGACATTTATAGATAGATAGATCTTTATTTTGCAATATGCCAGAAAGTTGATTACAATATAACTTTACAACAAACAAGAACACAAGCTAATGTACAGCATGGAAATGGCATAGCCTGTAAGGCTGACTTCCTACCATTCCCATTAAAAAGAAAGTTATCAAGTTTCTTTGGAATCAGTGCATCGAAATGCTTTCCCTAAAACGGGGTTCTCTTATCTTATTTGAAGATTAAGTGGTGAGAAAAGGAGGATCGGTCTCCAGAGGATATGCCTGGCAGATGACACATTCGGGGCACGTTGGGTTGGAGTTAGGACGCGAGTAATTATTCAAGGCTTTATCAGTTAAGGAATTTCTAAATTTGGGTCTGCTAAATTGCGGGATTTGTGGGTCTAGACTGTTCCAGGTTCTTGGGAAGGTGTGTAAGGACAGTTTAGCAAAGAACTGTGTTCTTGGTTTACGGGTATCTAATTTACCGGTTTGGCTTGTATTCATTCCTGAGGGGTTTCTATATACTTAAAAAGGTATCATCAGATGACATGGGGAATTTTTTGTTGGCCCAGTCTTGCGTAAAATGGGAAACGTGAAGACTGTTGAGATCACTGAATTTCAGAATGTAATAACCCCTGAAATGACGATTTGAGTGGGAGAGATAGGATTTATTTCTCATGACCCAGACATCTCTTTTTACAGTTTTAGAATTGAATCAGTAAGAAGTATAAGTTTTCCTTACCTACATTATAAACTCTGGGACTTGGACTATCGAGATTATTTTAGTATGTATGCATTTTAAACCTTGCTGCTGAAATATTTGTACTCGTGTCTTGGGTGTCGTAAGTTTGGAACATCTAACCGGGGGTATTTAAGGTCAACTAAAGATAACCAACGTTTTTGTATGAAAATTGTGTGAACTGTCACAGCATTTCGTCTATGACTGTACTGAAATTTAACTATTTGGAATCGGTGTTCTGTGCGTATTATACATACGTCACACATGAGTTACTAATCATTGACTACAATGTCATGCGTATGTGACCTTCTAAGTACAGATCTATAGTATTGTTACAGTTTTACCAATTGATGTCTCTTGATTACTGGTCAGTCACGCCACGAACTTTGAATGTATAACTCTGTTGATTTCTTACTTTGTCCCAGTGCTATTGTAGAAAACCAACAGAACAGTCGAAACACATTTCTGCAGTAAAATCTGCCGTAGCGTTACGTGCCGTTATCATTCAGTGTTAGTGAAGTTTATAGAAACTATATCATCAAAACATGACCAGTGTTATAACTGACAAGGACAAATAACGTTGGTCTGCGAGTGATAGTGTGGAATCCATTGACCAGAAACAAAATAAGTTCAAAGAAACTTCCCATTTCAGAATCATCCACTTGGAACACTGATATTGAGTCTTTAGTTGGCAGTGATCGTGATATTAGTAATACTAGTCTCGAAGGAGATATTCGTATGGCGCTAGATTCAACACCATTCTCTGCTCACATGAACGCGCACCCTTCTAAAGCCACGTCAGAGATAGCGCTGAGTTCCATTACCGCTTTCCAGGGCCCATCCGTGCAGGCCATGTCTGAAGGCCTGATCGAAAAGTTAGTAAAAGCTGTGATTGGGAATCGAATTACAAGTCTCGACCGCCGTGTTAGCGAACTCGAAGGAGTTATCGAAGACGAAAACCGAACAACTGTGAGCTTAGAAAATACTGTCGATGGCCTACTTCAGTACAGCATGTGCAACTCCTTGAGGGTCAACGGCATGTCCGATTGAAACACTGACAATTTAATCCTAGATCTTGACACCACAATGGGTTTCCACTCCAACTTGCTGATATCGGGGAGTCATCGTTCTGACCCTCCACAAAGCCGCTCTACGAGGTCCATGCTTTATAAGTGTGCCAACTATAGATCGCGAGACAAGTTTTATAGAGGCCGTAAACATTTGATTTGAAGGATGGTCAGTGAACGAAATTTTGTTTTGTCAGCGATCACCTCACTCAGGATAGCGCAGCTCTTCCCGTGATGGGGCGCGTCATGGTCAAAGACAAACAATTATCTGGAACATGGAAACATGCCGGAGTCATTTCATTATAAAGCTGGATCATACTGTTCATTGGATCATTGTTGAACAATTTTGAAATGATCTCAGTTGAAAGCGAAGTGAAAATTCGGACGTCAACAAGTACTTCACAGCGTTCCACCCAGCCAGCCAAGTTCGATTAACCTTTTTTATTACTTTCCAAAGTGTGATTTACGGGGATTTCCGGGTTTTATTATAAACGATAACTTTACGAGTGAATTATGCAACCAACAATTGGGCCATGTATCCGTGCGCGCACACGAAGACGCTTTGCCGTGGGTGTAATGGGGACTTCATTGTTTTTTTTTGTTTTTTAACTCTTTACCTGACATGAAAAGCAGATGATTCTTGCAAAAAAAAAATCTTGAATAACTATAATTTTCATTTTTTCTCCAAAACATAGGTTATGACTCCTCTTTGGAACGAGCTCGACGTCACAACCTATGTTTTGGAGACAAAAATGAAAAAATAATGAAAATAAATCGGCGATTTTTGAGAAAAGTGCTGGTCGATTTTGGCCGTTACGTTAGGTAAAGGGTTAAATAATATAAATATCGTTAATAATGAAAAGTAATAAACAGAGTAATCGCCCGACTGGACTGGTTACGTGAAATAATTCTTTCAAGGCGTGGAACTATATGCTAAAACACACTTGCGCATTCGCACACTCGTGTTTGTACAACGTCCCTCACCTCTCATGAATTATTTCACGTAACCAGTCCAGTCAAGCGATTACTCTCCATTTACAGGCAAAGGAATTGGGATTGTGAAATGTTGCGCACATCGATGATATAAAGTCGTTAACGTTCAAAATTTCAATGTTTATGTGAAATTCTCATACCCTTAGTGTGAACTTTCATAGCAGGTTAAGGCAGTCAAGTGGAGGTAATATGCCTGTAAATTTCTTCCAATACAAACCAGACATTATAACGATGTAGATATCTATGTATTTGGGCTTTCAAAACAAATATTTGTTACATAAGCTAGTAGTATCAGTGTGACGCCACACGGTATCATAATTTTTAGCCCTACAGATAGGGATACGTTGTCACGACGAAACCTTGTGTTGAAAATGGTCCATGCATGTATCGATGCATGTACATGTAAGTGGGGTGTGTATGCACATGTGTGCCTGCAAATGTATGTGACTGTTTATATCTACAAAAATGTATTCGTGTGTTTAGTTTTTCATACCTAACATGTCCATGTATATGTTAGAAGGCTTTATGTTTAGCGGAGCCTTATCAACGCAACCAGGTTCGGCCAATTCTTTATGAGCACCAAACAGTCATTTGAACGATGTATAGAATCATCTTTTATAACCGAACTTGGTTGTCGGGTGGAGCCATATGAACTAATATTATATGTATGCAGATGGCATCTATGCTTCAAGGCGGCTGTATCCACACAGCCAAGTTCCTCAAACTGCCAACAGTGTCATCCAAACAATGATGTAGATAATCATGTACCCTGTTTTCCAAAACTAATCTGGTCTGCATCACGCCCTCTTGTTCCACCCTGACGACCAAGCTACATTGTCTAGTTAACAATGCCAGTATCGGTTGTATTAGTGGGAGGTCATCTGGTATCATACTAAATTCCTATATTGATTGAGTATTGTTGCTACGGTGAACTCGTGCGTTGAGATCGATGCATATATGTACATATGTATGTATTTGTGCGTTGGTGTGAATGTGCATCTGCGCCTGTATGTGCCTGTGCCCGTGTATGTCTGAGAATGTGTTGTCGTCATTTAGTCTCTGCACGTAAATTGCATATATGGGCGGTTATGTATACGTGCATGCCCGCTCGTGGGTGTACGTGTCCGTGAATACTTGCATACGTGTAGTTGTGAATCTAGTTCTTCCAAATACATATATTCTGGTCAAACATTATCTAGTCACTAACGTTACCGTTAGTGGTAGCTGTGAGAGGGCCATTCGGTGTCTGAGTATTAATGCCTGTGTCAGCGGTTTACTGCATTGTTATCCTGATTGTGCTATTCCCTCACGGTGAACTTTATGCATACTAATAGATACATATGCGTAAACATGTATGTATATGTTTGTAGGGATACTTGTGTGCGTGTGCGTTTGTGTGTATTAGTTTATTACATTTTCAGACTTATCTTCACATTACTGATCGCACCTAACTGTGGTGATTCTCATTCGGTGCAAGGAAGGTCCGCTACTAGGGGCATATCGTACTCTTTGGTTCCACTAAAGGCCGAACTCCTTGACATCTTCCACCTAGATCGTAATCCTCACTCCACTTCTTGGGATTGTCCTTCTATCCATGCTGAAGCTGATGATATCACATAATCATCTATATAGCTTATCAAGATTCAATAACTATACACAATTTTTGACAATGTGCACGCATAATGAGTAATTACACCCGATATTAGAGGTGTTGATAATTGGTTTCCGTCCTTGGGATGGGGGCCAATGATTATTGCTTCCATGACATAACACAGCTTCGTTTCCAAATTCGTTTCTTCATTTGTGTTTCTTCCATCCGCTTCATGTATGTTGGTCTGCTTGTAATGTGTTCATCAAGTGGAAACGACTAAATATAAGCTTGCATGCTTACTGCCGAATACACATATTTGGCAACATATGTTACATTCGAGTTTATGAACTGAAATCACAGTCCGAACCCCACTTAATGTCACACATTATCACGAGTGGAATTTTAGCTGAAGTTAATTTCAACGATTTTTAAAATGCTCGTACTTCATTTTGACCTCTCACTCTCACGCCGTAACGACGAACACATGCATAAATCGAGGTGTTCTGTGTGCTTACATTTACCGTTCAGTGAGTGTCGTCGGTGGTCGTTGTTTTGTTTAAGCGTATACTTCCACATTCCACTTACAAACACAATGTTTATAACAAGCTATTAATTGAAAATAAAATATGTATTCATTTTTGGACTTCACTTTTATCATAAAAGACCTTCCCACAATCTATTCATAGACTCAATTAATTGCTTTTTTGATAATTTTACTGGCGGGCTTTGGTTATCATATTGAGTAAATAGTTGTTATTTATGAGAGTTACACTAAGGCTGTACAATGCACAGGGTGAGTTACTCCGCTAATGATGGAAATTCCCAGGATAACGCACTCTTACCTTGACGTGGTTCCTGGGTTGCAAAGTTCCCCTATGAGGAACAAACCTAAAATGAGTGAAGGTTTCGCCATCGCCTGTTCCAAGCCCTGGATGAGAATGGATAAGGGCACCTTGTTCTTACATGTGATGCGTTTCGATGGCCTCTGAGAAAGGAATCTGGGACACTTTCTTGCCGCAGTGTTCCAAGCAACTCACAAGGGAAAAATCGTAATCCAGTAGAACAGTTTACTAAACAGTAACTGCTGATTGACGTTGCAAGCACTGCCATTCCCCAAACACCGGCTAACATTAAACGTTTCACCAAACCATAGTTCGATAAAGATTACAAGCAGGCTATAAAGGAACCCAAGAAAACTGATCGGGAATTTAATAAGACACCAACAAGATTTAATTTAAATGCACTACATATCAATCGGGCAAAGACGTGACCAATAAATAAAACATTTTGGGAAACTTATGTTTTTAAACTTAACCAACACACATGTGTCCTAAAAATGGTTAAAAATATTAAAGGTAAAGAAACAAAATCAACTGTACAAAACCAGGGACATAACAGCGCACTAAGTACTTCTTACAATGAAATATCAAACAAATTAGCTTCAACATATTCTAAACATGCGTCGTCTGAAAACTGTAATCCATTATATATAACAATTTAAGAAGAAAACCCACATTGATGGCAAAAGATCAAATTGACCTCTGCCAACTTATAGGATGGCAATAAACCTTTCTTTCTTTTTAGAAAAAAATGAATAACTGTTTGCATAAAGCAAAAAATATTGTCACCAGAGCCTATAAAATACACTATCAATATTTAAAACATCTGCTCCAAACTTCACTCGAACTTTTTGTATCCATCTTCAGTGACATATAGGCGAATGTCCCATCTACCTTCCTGACGAAATGTAAACATAATTCCAAATCCCGATAATGCTCAATGCAATCGAAATAGTGACAGATGTATAGCATTAACTGGTAGAGTGCTAAATTATTTTTGGCCATCACAATTTCAACACAGATCTTTGCCTTGTTACAATTTATGGGAAAGTGCCTATGGGCACTCTCCCATAAATTGTAACAAGGCAAACCCTCACAGACTAAATAAAATCGCTTCAAAAATAATACAAAGCACATCCACTGAATGTGAGCCTTCAAGCTGTGGTACCGGCACTTCAGAATAAAGCCCAAATATGGGCTTCCAGCACTCTACCAGTTAACAAGTTGCCTGTGCAAAACCATGAAAAGGATGAGCAGTGATCGACTTATCTGGTTTCTGGAATCAAGCATCTACTTGCGAATGCTCTGGTTTCAGAAGCCAGAGAAGCACTGGCGATCATTTAGTTGGACTTGAAATGTTCATCACAAATGTGCCTTTGCGAAAACAGAGCATGGCGGCGCCATCTTCTTTGACCTGAAGAAGGCATATGATACAACGTGGTAGTATGGGATTTTAAAAAGATATTTTGTTTAACATGGGGGTTGAGAGGGCGTATGCCTCTTTTTTATAAAAAAAGTTCTTAAAGGGTCGTAAATTTCAAGTTCGTGGTCGGTCTACAATATCTGATTCACACGAGCAAGAATTTTGTGTTCCTCAGGGTAGTGTTCTATATGTTACCCTATTTTCTGTTGAAATCAATAGCATCATTAACTAAATTGACAATATGATGGATTCATCATTGCATGTCGATGACTTTTTGATTTTCCATAGCAAACACGAATGTGACAGAGCGCAAAATTCAGTTCTGTCTAAACAGACTTCATGAAAAGGCTACAGAAAATGGTGTTGAGTTTTCGAAGACCAAAACGAATTGTGTTCATTCCTACGGGCTCTGGAAGTACTACCCTGATCTGGAATTGAACATATATGGCAGCCTTATTAAATTTAAGGAAGTGAAATTATTGGGATTATGGTTTGACAATAAACTTAATTTTACTTCTCATATGAAACCTCCTAAGATAGCTGGTAGCACTAATTGGGTTGCTAACCGAACAACACTGGTCCATCTGCATAGATCATTTATTAAATCAATATTAATTTACGGTTGTGCGGTTAGCGGTTATATTGTATGATAGGCGAAATGAGATAATAACTAGAGTGATGTCACGCATACAGCCCGACAGTTCCAGCAATGGCAATGCTTAGACACAACATAGTCGGAGCCATTTTTTGTTAACCGTTTACCTAACGAATCTGCCAAATCTGCACTCGTGAAAAACAAAATTTGCTATTCAAATTTTATTTTTTCATTTCTCTACTCCAAAACATAGCTCATGACCTATTAATGGTACACGCTTGATGAGCTTGTTCCAATAAGGACTAATAAGCCATGGTTTGAAGTAAGACATGAAAAAATATAATGTTTCAGAAAAAGAGTTTGAACTGTTGGCTTCAACTTGTGTTAGGAAAAGGATTAAAGATGCAGTACATAAAGCAATGTTGGGCTATAGAAGTAAATTTTCTTCTTTGCATGTAATAACTCTCAATCCTTCAAAATGCATTTTGTGCGTGTGTGTTCGGGGAGGGGGGGGGGGGGGGGGGGGGATTCTGTAGTGGTGTGGTATAGTAGTCAATTTTGGTTTGTTTGCATTTAGTAACTCTAAATCCTTCAAAGTATTTGGCATGCAATGGTGGTGTGTTATGGTAGTCTTTTTTGGTTGTTTGCATTTAATAACCCACAATCCTTCAAAATGCATTTTTGGAAAAACTGCCTAAATTACCGCCGGTTGTGGGGGGAGGGGGTCTGGGTTTTTAACCCAAAACTTTATAAGGAAAACTGTAAAAATGTATTTTTGACGAAAGGAAAAAAAGTGCCTAATTGGCCCGAGGGGGTGGGGTGGTTACGTGAATTTAAACAAGAGGCCACCCTGGGGCTGAAACGCTCATCTTGAACAGAACACAATACAAAAAGAGTCCAAAAATGAGTCTACATTAAGCAATCCATCTCCATAGGATACACTGTCAATACTTGAGTCCCTCAGGAGTAACAAAAATAATTAGGGTATCATGCCTTTTCTTCATTTGATCATAATGTAAAATGAAGAGCTCTCCTATGAAGCCCCTTGATACAACCTATGCAATCTTAATTACACAGCTCTAGAGGTTATTGAATACAAAATGTTAATTTTTCGACAACATGGCCACTTCCGGCTCCCATAGGGAGCCCACATATATATTAACCCGGGCTCTCGATTTGAACACAGTAGAATCTGACTTCCCTAGAGATGTTGTGTACCAAATGTGACAGCATTCTGACTGTTGGATCTGAAGAAGAGAATTTTATAGAAATTTCTTCATATTGCACTAAGTTAAAATGTGGGCTACCACAGCGAGCCCAAATATTAACCTGTGATTCCGATTTAAACAAACTTGAATCTGGCTCCCCTAGAGATGTTGTATACCAAATATGAAAGCATTCTGACTGGTGTATCTGAATAAGTTTTTTGAAAAAATTCCCTCATATTGTATTAAGTTAAATTTCAGGTTCCCATATGGAGCCATAATATTAACCCAGGAACTCGAATTGTATCGAACCCTCATAACAATGATGTATACCAAACATTAAAATGTTCTGTCTGGTGGTTCTGAAGAAGAAGATTTTTAAAGAATATTCCCCGTATTACCCTATGTTAAAAATTCAGGCTCCTGTATTGAGCCAAATATGAACCAATTGGCTTTATTTTAACAAACTTGTGGCTGACCCCCCCCCCCCCCCCCCCTATGAATGCTGTATACCGAATATCAAGAGATCCTGATGATTGGCTCCGGAAAAATATTTTCTTTAATGTTTGCCAATATGCTGACTCAGCATGTTTTCGATGCCCATTACAGAACACCCTAACATAACCATGTCATTTTTCCCATTCATTTCTACTGGTCCCAAAAATACTTCATACCAAATAACAGCTCTGTTCCAGGTGCTTTGGGAAAAATGGGCGTTTGAAAATATTTCTATTTTTAGCTCCAAGGATTCCTATGGGGATACGAATTTTTTTTTTTTTTTTTTTTTTTTGCATGAGTCAAGTACTTATGATCCAATAATACCACATACCAAATTTGCTTCAAACCGGATCATCGGTTCAGAAAATAGAAATTTTGGGCGGGACCAAAAATTACCCCTCCCATTACAAATCCAAATATTGCTTCACCAACTTCGTTTGAACAAACTTGTTTCTAAACCTCAAAAGGAAGATTTTCAAAATATTTTGGGGCATTTATCCTCACTCTCTTCCGATGGGACAGGGCATGACGAGTTGAACAAAAATGCAATGCCCCTTTGAGACCATCACTCACAAAAACTTTCACTTGAATTGGCCCAATGGCTTTGTAGGAGAAGACCAAAATATGGTGTTGACGGACGAGGGACGCCGGATGACAGATGGACGATGGGCGGAGAGCTCAGCAAGATGAGCTAAAAAAAGTTGCGCATGTAGTGACTGTAAATTGTTCAAAATGCATACTGGAGGAAGGGAAAACAGAATGCTTGAGACTGGGTGGGTTCTGGGCAGGGCAATAATTCATTGGATAATTGTGGTCATCAAACTTGACCTAGAGACATGTACGTAAATTAACTGAAATCCGATAATTTTTGTTTAAGGCATAAAGAAAGTTCGGACGGATGGAGGGACTGATGGGCTGATGGATGGACTGACGGACAGACGGACGGCGCGAGTTCTATGCTATATCCCTCCCTTGTGGGAAGGGATAAAAAGTAGCAAAGAATGTGGAATAACACTAATTTGAAATTTAGAGAAACTTAGTTCGAAAACTGTTGTTAAAATGGTCAAATTAATGACAATATTATTTGAAACCACTGTGTACAGCTTCAGTAGACCTTGCCCGAAATGAAAAGAAGAAAGGTTGTTATAACAAAGTGTTTGGAGGATGAAAGGTAGAACCTTAGAAATCAAAACTTTAATCCGAAACTTTAAGCTGGGAATACTAAGTAAAATTGATTATAAAAAGGGTTAAATATTTCCTAAAACCGATAAAGAAATCATTGATGTAAATGGAATCATTAAGTGTACTGACCGTGCAAGTATTAGAGTAAGAAAGTATGTGGCAAAGTCTAATTTCAAATACAAAGAAAGTAAGTCTGTAAACATGTTTAAAAGGGGTTAAAATCATGCCTGTATTAATGAGAATCACCGTAGAAGTGTTCAGCAGATAGTATACATTGTCCCAAATAGTGACATTCCACTAAACTGTTTGAAGAATCAAAGGTGTAATTTTAAAACACCCTCCTCCCCCCCAAAAAAACAAAAAAAAAAAACAACAAACTTTAACCAGAAACATTAACCTGGAAGTTGTAAGTTAAATTGCCATACATATAAAGGTTTAAATATTTCCCAAAATAACATGAAACACAGAAAAAAAAACATAATGAAAATGATACAATCAATAGTAATATTAATTTAAAAGAAACAAAAAACAAAAACTTTAAGGTTGACTAAAAACTTCAACCACAAACTTTAACCAAAGCTCCAAATATTAACAGACGGACAGACAAAAGTCATGACTAAACAGGAAAAAAAAACCACTTGAACCTTCAATAAAAAACTTTAACCGCAAACTTTAACCAAAACTTTAAATGTTTAACGGATGGACAGACAGGCGGACAGACGGACGAAAATCATGACTATAGGCCTCACTGTAAACAGTCGGGCTAAAAATGAAAAATATACAGCTGCTGTGGTTATAATTTCCTCCAGCAATTATAATCACAGCAGCAAGTCGGAATGAAAGTATCAGTGACACTGTAGCTCAACTTTGGATATGACAGGAATTAGTATTTGCTGTGACCAGGTCAACAATAATGAATACGAGAAAAATGAGTTTTGTTGTGGCCACGTCAACCATAATAAATCAATTACAAGGTGACTGCAATGATCTAAAGAATAGGACATAAGTATTATATGTGATGCATCCCATGTTAGTAAACATTGACACAAAAATTTATTCAAATCAGAGCTTTCACAGAGAAGTTCTCAGCAAAAAACTGATTGCACAAAATATTGTACAAAATGGCTGTTGGTGGTCATCTTGCATTTCGGACCGTTCCACGGTGATAACAAAGCTATCCAAGAAGTTTCGTAAATATCGGTTCATAAATACGGCCTCTAGCCCGAGCCGTATTGGCATTTGCAGTAACAGTGCTGAAAGTAACACTAAATAGATCAACGTTAGACTAATTGGCAAAATTTATGCACGAGAAAAACCGGTACTATATGTGATGTATCCCATGGTACTAAACATTCACACAAAACAATATTCAAATCCGTGCTTTCATATGGAACTTCTGTGCAAAAATCTGATTGCACCTAATTTTGTAGAAAATGGTTACCAGCAGCCATCTTGAATATCAGACCGGACCTCGTTCTCGTCCCGTTGTGATAACAAATGTACTCAAGAAGTTTCGTAAAGATCGGTTCATAAATATGGCCACTAGCCTTAGCTGTGTAGACGGCGCGACGGACGGACAGACGAACATTTTGACAGACAGACAGACGTACGGACGGCGGACGACGGGCTATGACGGGCTATGACAATACCTCAGATTTGGCTTCGCCAAAGTTGAGCTAAAAATAAAATACAGACTATAAGCAGTAATCCCTTAATCATTCGAATCACACCTACTGGCCATACTGCTGGAAACAATAGGTGCCGGCATATCGAGATGACCCCATTTGGGTCACATTCAGTTAGTCATGGTTCATGACCTGATTGCTTCCATTTCTGTCAGCTGTAGACAAGTACTGCCAAACTTCCAAGGTTGTTGTGTTACTGCAGCTTGAAAGGCAAATTTTATGGACAAACTCTAAGGAATGGATTTGAACATTAATCAATAATCTTGAACCTAATCCACCTCTGCCCAAATATTAAGCCAGGAACTCGAAATGAACAAACTCAAACCTTACTGCCCCCACGCCCACCCCCACCCTGCGAGACCAAATATGGAAGGATTCTGACTGGCAGGAACCCAATTGGAACAAATTTAGATCTAACCTCCCCAGAGATGCTGTACGCCAAATATTAAAGCATTCTAACTGGTGGATCTGAAGAAAAATATTTTTAAAGAAATTGTCTCATGTTGCCCTGAGTAAATTTGAGCTCCCATAACGAGCCCAAATATGAACCCATATACTTGGCTTAGAGTTGTTGTGTTCCAAATATGAAAACATTCTGACTGGTGGATCTGAAGAAGGTTTTCAAAGAAATCTAATCATATTGCACTGTTGATATCTGGGTGCCCATAGGAAGCCCAAATATTAACTCAGAGACTCAATTTGAACAAACATGAGTCTGCCCACCCTCTCTCCCCTCCTCTAGAGATGCTGTATACCAGGTATAAACATATTCTTATATATGGTTCTGGGAATTACTTTCTTTAATTTTGGAAAACAATTTATGGGTGTTATCAGAGAAGTGCCCCTTTTTGGGGCCCCCTGTGGGTGTGCCAACTTTAGTTAAACAAACTGGAATTCAGATATGATAAGGAACTTGAATATCAAATTTGGTTCCATTCGGCCCAGTTGTTTATGAAGAGTGGTTGATAATGTAAAGTTCACGCCGGACAGATGGACGGATGGTCGACAGACAGAAAGTCATATCTTAAGCTCCTTCTGATTTACAGTCAGGTTATCTAAAAATAAACAATATTCATCAACCTTAACAATTATGGATGTTACTGGAACCGGTTGATGAGAGCCGGTTTCAGTGACAGCCATATTTGTACATATTTTATTGCCAGAGTCACAATATTTCAGGTCATGTTAGTGTTGTATTGGTTAATTTGCTGCCTTTGTGTTAGGTAAAGGGTTAAACGGACTCAGTACTATTCATGTGAATCCTAGCAGCAGTGTTACGAGAATCTACATGGTTTCTCACTGGTTTTGTTGCACTGATCTCTACGTGAGTCCATTCTCAGATTTTCGTCAAAATATAAGCCCTGGCTGAGGCTATATAATTCACCAATATCAATAGAAAGTGTCATTTTTATCTCAACAAATATCAAATATTCTTTTACCTAGTGATGGGGTAAAATATAGCCCTGGATGTGCCCCCCTCCCCTCCAACAACCCTCAGTATGCTTTTTTCCATAAAAATATATTAGTTTATCAAGAAATTGATGTTGACGCATATTGCATTTCCCATTGTTATTTAATCCTATTCTGGCTTCTGAAGACATTTCACATTGTGTTTGATGAATATTTTACAATCTTTGTAAGAAAAAGCCTCAGTTAAAGCACCTTGAGTCATAAAACAGTGATTTTTTTTCCAACAGAATGACCAGTACCTGCTACTGTGGTGTCTCCTGACACTGTTAAAATTCCTAAAATCATCAAATATTGATTCTGTAGTGCTGTGCTTGTGCTGCAAATATCGACAAGGGCACTTTCACAACTTCGGTTTTAATCTCCACAGGCACAAATTCTGTCAAAAGGAGTGAAATTGTAGAAAATATTTTCCCAAAGAGGACAAATCAGTTACAGTACAGTCGCCGTGGACGAGTTGTAATACACGCATGGGTAGTGATGTCCACTCATGCATTTACCAGGCAATAAAAATCATCATCCACAATATTTTAATTAATGAAGCACGGGTTGTACCTGGTGCTGCATTATTTATCATTTTGATGATTATTCCTATAGTTAGTGTTTGGCATCAAATATTATTGTAACCATGGAAATATTGCCCAGCCGTGGAATATGAGCAGTACACAGTAGCTGTACTGTATTTGTTTGAAATATATAATACATGTACTCTTTGATGTTCAATATATTTATGACGTGCTGCAAATTATTTAAAACGTCGAGCCAGGCAAATGAATAGCAAAGAAACATTTCATCTGAAGGACAGACAGACAGACATGCAGTAACACATTTTGGAAGCCTACATAAAAGCAGTGACTAACTTACAATGAAACCTATAGAGAGAAGAGCCAGGGCAATGTTGTCAAACAGTAAACAAAAGGCCCCGGGGGGGGGGGGGGGGGGTCTGAAGGCATTCACCTGACATGGTAGCCTAAATATAAACACAGGGAATTTATCTGAACAAGTTCCATCTGTCCCTTATAAGGAAAGCTTATACAAAATATCAAAAAACTCTGACTGGACGATCTAAAAAAAAAGATTTTTAGAGAATATTCCTCATATTGAACTAAGTTATAATTCAGACTCCCACAGTGAGCCCAAATACGAACCCAGGGACTTGGCGTCAACAAACATGAATCTCACCCCCTAAAGATGTTGCATACCAGATATCAAAACATTCCGACTGCTGGATCTGAAGAAGATTTTTTAAAGAAAATTCCTGATTTTGAATAAAGTTAAAATTCAGGTTTCCAGAGTGAGCCTGGGTTTCGCAAATATATTTTTTGCTGGACCCATATATTTTTGGCGGGGCGCATTTCGAACATGTCTTAATCACATGAATTATGCTTATTTGTCTTCAAATACATAGATTGTTAGACTGGTCAACCACCACATCAAAGGCTATTGCAGTAATCATGTTTATAGAAATTAATTAGAGCTGATACGGTTAACTGATTAATCGAATAATCGACTGACCAATGATCAACGTCTTGATCGATAAAAAAGTAACTGATCGGTTAACCGTTACTTTTGAAGTACGGTATTGATGGGTTAACTAAGGAACAAACTTGCTTCAAAACAGCGAAACATTGTCACACTGGCTCACATCATTTATATGAGACGGAGTAACGCAAGCCAGTTAAGTGCTGACATACTTGTTCATTCGCATGATCATTATACTGTATCGGAAGCTGGAAGTGGTTATTCTCAACCCATCACCAAATGCCGGAAGCCGACGACACTTGCACAAGAAATTTCTCAATTACTAAAGATTTTCAATATTTGTCTCAAAAACATAGTTTATGACCCTCCCCCTCCCCCAATTGGAACAAATTCAATGAGCTCGCTCCAATGAGGGATCATCAGCTGTGTTTTGAAACAAAATATAATAAAATTTGAATGGACATTTTCGTATATGGCGCTGGCCGTTTTTTTCCATTACGCTGAGTAAAGTTTTAATTATATCAATCATCAGCGGTGCGGCAATTATTCAGCTACCTATTAGGGCAAGTGATTAATCGGTTATACCAAGGTTAATCCATGCGATTAATCAATCACGAAAACCCTTTAATCATTGCAGCTCTAAAATTAATGTAATTTTATTAAATTGTATCTGATGAAAAATGTTTATATTTTTGCGGGAACGGTAAATGGATCTTCTTAACAAGCATTTGCGATAACGTCACAGGAATAAAATGACCGTTCTCGCAATTTACGAAACCCTGGTAAGCCCAAATATGGACTTGGCTTGAACAAACTTA
Source organism: Pictodentalium vernedei (assembly GCA_031216915.1). Lineage (NCBI taxonomy): Eukaryota > Metazoa > Mollusca > Scaphopoda > Dentaliida > Dentaliidae > Pictodentalium > Pictodentalium vernedei. Next base: position 41,357,863 of record CM062292.1, on the reverse strand, counting down.
AATCCCACCCGCCTAATGATGCTGCATACCAAATATCAAAAGCTTCTGATTGGTGGGTCTGAAGAAGATTTTTCAAGAATATTCCTCATACTGCACTAGTTTCAACATTTGGACTCCCATAGAGAGCCCAAATATGGACCCAGGGATTTGATTTCAATAAACGTGTGAAAAACTCTTCCAAAGATGGTATATGTGAAATCAGAAAGCTTTTGGAGCAGTGGATTGGGTGAAGAAGAGTCTTAAATGCACCCCTCATTACCCACAGTGTTAAAAAATGGTGACTCAGCATTTTTTTCAAAGTCCCGAAAAAGTACCCCATGATAGACCCGATAGCAATTTTTTGGACCATTCCATTCTGTTAGTCCCAAGGAAGCTTAACACAAATAAAAATTCTCAGAGCTGTGTAGTTTGGAGATATGGGTTTTTTAAATGTTGTTCTAATTTTAGCTACTGCGGTTCCCATGTGGGGACGGGAAAATATGTTTAAGCATAAATTAAGCACTTATAAACCATTAAGCCTGCATATTAAATTTGGTTCAAATCAGCCTCATGGTTTGAAAAACAGAAAAAAAAAATTGTGGGGAGAAAATTCTTGCCCTTGCCCCTTCCCATAAAGAAGGCAAATATAGCTCCCACAAACTTCTCTTAACCAAATCTGAGTCTACACCTCAAAAGCAAGCTGCAAACCAAATATCAAGTCACCGCTACTCCTGATTCATGAGAAGAGTTTTAAGATTTAGGCATAATTTTTTGGCATGGCCCTACTGAGGGTCAGAGCAACATGATTTGAACAAAATCAAAATGCGATCTCATAACAAACAACCATCTCAAATTTCACTTAAATCGGTTCACCATGTTCACAGATGACGGACGGCGAGTGATCACGATAGCTCACCCTGACTGAAAGTCAGGTGAGCTAAAAACTCAGTGAACCATGAGTGCTGCAGTTGGGCTGGGCGAGAGACTTGGTTCGAGGAGAGAAAAAAACGTGTAGCTGCTGGTTGTTGAAAGTGTTTTTAAAACCCAATAAATAAATAAACAAGAGGCCCCACGAGGTCTGAATCACTCTCCGTGAACAGAACACGATATAAACAGAGTCCCAAAATGAATCTACATTAAACAATCCATCTCCATAGGATACACTGCCAATCCTTGAGCCCCCCCCCCCCCCCCCCCGGGAGTGACAAAAATAGTCCAAGCCCCATGCCTTTTCTTCTTCAGTTGAACATAATGTAAAATGTGGAACTACCCTTTGAAGCCCCTTGATACAACCTATATTGATTACTCTTTGTTACACAACTCTAGGGTACTGCATAAAAGATTTCTAATTCTTCAACTACATGGTTAATTCCGACTCCCATAGGAAGTCCAAATATTAACCCAGGCACTCGATATGAACAAAGTTGAATCTGATCCCCTCAGAGATGTTGTATACCAAATATGAAAGCATTCTGACTGGTGGATCTGAAGAAGCAGATCTTTAAAGAAACTTCCTCATATTGCCCTAAGTTACAATTTGGACTACCAAAGGAAGCCCAAATATTAACCTAGGGACATGGGTTGAACAATCGTGAATCTGACCCTCATAAAAATGATGTATACCAAACATTAAAAGATTCTGACTGGTCGTTCTGAAGAAGATTTTTACAGACGATTCCCCATATTGACCTAAGTTAAAACATTTGGGCCCATGCATTGTTTGAAAATATTTCTATTTTTAGCTCCTGAGGTTCCCATTGGAATGCAGGGATTTTTTGGCATGAGTCAAGTACTTATGACCCAATAAAACCACATACTGAATTTCGTTCAAATCGGACCATCGGTTCAGAAAATATAAATTTTGGATGGTACCAAAAATCTAACCCCTCCCATTACAAAGCCAAATATTGTTTCACGAACTACGTTTGAAAAAACTTGATTCTACTCCTCAAAAGGAAGCTCCATAACAAATATCAAGTCATTGTACCCACTGGTTCATGAGATTTTAAAAATATTTTGGGAGCATTTTCCCCCACGCCCTCCCATTGAGGGTGGACATGTTGAGTTAAACGAAAATGCAATACTCCTTGGAGCCATCACTCAAACAAACATTCACTTGAATTGCCCACCAAACATGGTGTTGATGGACGACAGACGGATAGACAATGGACGGAGAGTGATTAGATAAGCCCAGCTTGACTTATCGAGGTGAGCTAAAAAAAATCAATGAATTATGTCCAATATTTTAACCATGTTATTAAAATTGATAAATTTGTCTCTGTAGTGTAACAAGGCTTATGCTATAGCATTGCAAAGTCTTCTTGCACTCCAGGGTTGGAATACATCACCACCCATGCTATTCTGTAGATTATGAGGCCTAAAACAAACCAAGAACATGAACTTTTAATGGCAAAGAAATAATTACAAAAATAAACTAGAGGCTCAAGAGAGCCTAAAACGCTCACCTGGAACAAGTTGTCCTAAACTGTGGGGGTTATCGGCATGGAGAAAATGTAATCTGAATGAGCCATGTGACAGATTCGCCAGCAATATTTTTGTCCAATTGTTGCAACTGCTCAGAAGAAAGCTTCACACCAAATACAAAATCTCTAGTCCGTGCAGTTTGGGAAATATTGGACATTACATTTTTTTCGATGTTTAGCGACGGGTGTTCACAGGTGTTACATACCAAATATCACAGCATTCTTACTGTTGGTTCATAAGAAAAAGATTTCAGGAGAAATTGATGTTTTGGGGGCACCCCCCCCCCCCCAAGTTGGGACACCGAGTTCATTTTAACAAACTGGAAAGAGGATACCCCAAAGTATTGTATGTCAAATCTGTTTGGGATTGGGCAGGTGGTTTTGAATGAGAAGACCGGCTTGCGAAAGTTAACAGACGACGGGCGCCAGGTGATGGCAAAAGCTCGCACTGAGCTGAAAATACAATAAACTAGAGGCTCAACAGAGCCTGTAACCGCTCACCTGGAACTACATATAAAATATGATTTTCTATAGGCTTTCCATGGTAACTATGAGCTGCAATGGTGACCATGTTTGCAACATTACATCAACATTACATGGGGATCATTGGTAGAAGGTGTCCCAGTCCTCAATCACATGAAGTTTCAAAACATTTGAATCCATCAAACAGAATCATAGAATGTCTCTGGTGGCCATATTTTTCAACCAGCGTGAACAGAAAGAGGATTGTTTGTGGAGGGCCTCCTATAGACCATTCCTGCCAAGTTTTTTTTTCACGACGGCTCAGTATTTCCAGAGAGAAGATGAAAATGGGATTTCCCGTAGGGTTTTTCCATAGTAACTATAAACCGCTGTTGTGGCCATGTTTGCTACACGATAACATTAAATGAGGAACGTTGGTAGAGGGTGTGCCTGTCATCAACCATGCAAAGTTTCAACACATTTGGCCCCGTGGTTTCTGGGGTGAAGAGTTCTCAAAATTGACCAATCAGAATCAAAGACTGCGTCAGGCGGTCACGTTTTTCATCCAAGGGGAATAAATTGAGTAACACTTGTAGAGAACCTCTCATAGACAATGACTGCCAAGTCCAATTCACATTGGCTCAGTACTTTCAGAGAAGATGATGAAAATGTGATTTCCTATAGGGTTTCTATAGTAACTGTAAGCCACAATTGCAGCCATAATTGCAACCCGATGAAGCTTAAAATGAGGAGCATTGGTAGAGGGGTTACAGCCATCAGTCACATTAAGTTTCAAAATATTTGGCCTTGTAGTTTCAAAGAAGATTTCTTGAAAATGCACCCATTTGTGAATTTTGTTTCAACACAAAAATCAGTAAAAGAAGGTTAAATATTTTGAAAATTACAACTTTTTTCAGACAGTATTCTCTTTCAAATAGCTTTGGTAGGTAAAGGGTTACAGGAAACACAGTTTACTCCAATGTTGTCATATATATATATTTGCTGGACAGCTACTGAGAAAAGAAAATAAACAACTTCCATGCTTTTCCAAACACCTGTCATCAATCAGTATTTCAGGTAAGTAACTCGAGAGTTATAATGTATTAACTGCACTTGTTTACAGTAGTAGACAGAATAAGTTGCAGAATAATCCCGTAAACTATGTATTTTTTTCTCTTCCTACATTGATAAGACCAGAAGCTGATATCATTTTCTCGAAAGCTCTCACTGAAAGCTGTCCAGAAATTGTCAGATTCTGATCTTGTCAGGGCAGCAGCAGTAGTTTACTTAGTTTATTGCAGTTATGCTAAACCTTATTTTGACTTGTACTGTATACACAATATTTTTTGTTTTTTTTCCCAGTTCTCAGTGGAGAAAACTGGAACCAACCCTTACCAGATTCTCAAAAACAAGTATTTTGCTAACAGTACCGATCTTCGTGTAGACAGGAGAGGCATTGGGTTAAGCATTAGAATATAGCCTCTGGTGGCCACATATTTCCATCCTCTCATAGCCCATTCCTGCGAAATTTGTTTCAAATCGGCTCAGTAGTTCCCGAGAAGAAGATGAAAATGTGATTTTTTATAGGGTTTCTATAATAACTATGATTCGCAATTGTGGCCATGTTTGCAACCGGATCAACATTAAATGAGGATGGCAGTTATCAATCATACGATGTTTTAAAACATTTGGTGTTGTAGTTTCAGTGACGATTTTTCAAAATCCACCAATCAGAATCAACGAATGGCGTTTATATAGTAATTATAATATGCAATTGTGGCCATGTTTTCAACCCGATCAACATTAAATGAAGTTCGTTGTTAGAGGGGGTCCCAGTCATTATTTATGTGAAGGATCAAAACATTTGCTCTGGCAGTTTCAGAAGAGAAGATTTTTGAAAATCCATCAATCAGAATCAAAGAATGCCTCTGGTAGCCATGATTTTAAACCCACGGGAACAAAATGAAAATCGTTTGTAGAGGACCTCCCATGTACTATCCCTGCCAGGTTTGTTTTCACGTCGACTCAGGTTTCCAAGAGAAGAAGAGGAAAATGTGATTTCCCATAGGGTTTATATAGTAAATATATGGCCATGTTTACAACCCGATCAACATTAAACGAGGTTTGTTGGTAGAGGGGATCCCAATTATTATTTATTTGAAGTTTCAAAACATTTGGCCTGTGAGTTTCAGAGGAGAATATTTTTGAAAATCCACCAACCAGAATCAAAGAATGCGTCTGGAAGCCACGTTTTTCATCCGACGGGAACAAAATGAGGATTGTTTGTAAAGGACCTCCCATGGACCATTCCTGCCAAGTTTGGTTTACACCGGCTCAGCGGTTACAGAGAAGAAGATGAAAATGTGAAAAGTTTACGGACGCCGGACTACGACGACGGAAAACGACGGACGCCAAGTGATGTTCTACTTTGCGGGGGCCTCACGCGTGAGATTATTACAATGAATGCATTGTCTTAGACAAAAGAATACCATACAATCCAGTGTGGACTGATTTCAAGAAGTCCTCCCTAGTGGAAGGGCAATTTTAACAAACATACAGTCCCAAATAAGCTTCATACAAAGTGTAAACATTCCACAAAATGATAAACATTCATGTATGTTTAATAGGAATTAGGAGCATTGTAATTGAAAGCCAGTTGTATATATTCCCTAAATATTTCAGGGAATATATACATTCCCTGATTTTGGGGATCCCCTGTAACATATACAACTTGTGTGTGTGGGAGGAGGCGTGTGGGGGGGGGGGGTTCAGGCGTTTTGTATTGTCAAACTGGCAAAGCTTTCCTCCTCCTCCTCACCTCCTACTCCACCATGAAAAACATAGGTCCGTGTGGGATACAACTAATGTAATGATATATACCATACCGCATTTAGTGTAACTTTAAGTTTTGGCAACTACGATATGTCTTCAGATAGCCCTGTTATAGGCATATTTTTAAAGAATGTATCGGGTTGGATACGGGCACCTTTTGACAAATTACTTGTTTCTAAAAAAGCGATTACAGGGTCATTTTTGCCATAGGGTTTATTTTTTCAAAATTAATTAAGTAATTCATTTATATATTAGTGTTTAAAAGCACTTTTGACAGACAGGGTCACCTCAAGTCAGACAGTTTTACGAGAGAGGAAGGTGGGATACCCCGTGAGAAGCACTGAACAACTGTCAGTTTCCCCAACTTACTTACTCCACACAAGCAGGGAGAGCATTGGTTGACGACAGGCGCACTGTCGATGTGAAGTACGCCTTTTTTTAATAAAACAATCTGAACATAAATTAATTAATTTCTCTATTATTAGTACCTAATGTCCGCGTTCTCGGGTTTTTTTTCTACTTCCTATTATTGTTTACATACATGTGGGTACACCTATACCCGAGAACAGCGCTAACTGTGTTTAAACGTTCGCTGTTGTGACGCCTATGCTCAGTACAACGAATGATGGATGTACAAATGTTGGCATGTTGTCGAAGAGTGATAATGCCGTTTCCGTTTGAACACAAACGTACACAATTTGAACGGAATGTCAGTGCACTAAAGCAGTCTTTTTGTACCGTGGGTTTATGCACTGCATAACAATATACAAAGGAAAGTGTTCACAACACGAACGGACGATTTCGACCGTGTTGTGACTGAGGCAAATATTCGGGGGGTGCCGAAGTCAAATATTAAGAGACTGCCGAAATCCTATCAAAATTCTCAGTCTCACCCGTCAGTAATGAAATGTGAGAACACTGAATTTTTGTACACTATTTTCGTTTTCTTTTCTTAATTTTGTCAGAAAGTTGCAATATTGTATTCATGAAAAGTAAAACCAATACTAGTTAAGTCTGTCACGACCCGATCATTTAATCACATTCGGACGACATAGTTACATCCAGACTAACACTTACATGTTCTCACCTATCAGTCGCATCTTGAAAACATTAAAAAGAAAAGAATTAATTCCGCTGCTCATATTCTTACCAAAGAACCCCAAAATTCAGAATAACCCACGTCTTTTCCTGCAATGCGTACAGTTCCCAATAGAGGTGACACCAGGTTACAGTTTTTGTCAAACCAAAATGCTGTATTGTAGTTACTTGCACATCCATCGTAATCTCTGTCGAATGAACTGAATGGACTTCCGGTGGTCAGTACCTCATCCATGATGTGAGCTGTAGTGTAAGTGTCGTAACTCATCGTGTATTTATCAGCTTCATTGCCGATGCGGAAATTCATGTAATCGCCATATTTGAAACCGTCCGTTGGATGATGGATATAGTAGTTCAGTTTGTAGGATAGCGACCCGTTAGTGATTCTGTGAATGTTTTCGTTGCCGAGCCAGTACCCGCCTACGGCTACATAACCATCTAGTACGCCAAATTCTAGTTTGAAATCGTTCCACGGTCTATTCCGATATTCAGATGTGAAACCACCACCAGTTGCCACGAAAGCGTATAGATAATTGTCGTAGCAAAAGACCTTGATTTTCCCTTTTCCATCTTCAGGGTATATGTCACACCAGCCCAAACCTGTGTTGCCATGACAGTCTGTAAAATACAATAATTCAAATAAAATTGTGGTAACAACAGCATACCATACTGCTTTATGCAGTAGAAGGAAAAGGACTTACCATCAACTTCAGTTGTTATGCAAGGAATAAACTCTTACTACGTTCAGATGTAAACCTGACGCATGGAAAATATAAGCGAATAAACAAACTAGCTGTAAAACAAATCGATGGTTGAAACCCTGTTTATGTTTTTGACGTTTGTTCTTACGAACGTTGAAATTTATTTTCTGAATGGTAACTTCACTCTGAAAGTGTTTCTATGGAAATTAATTTATCAACGTGTTGTAGGTAGAGTGACTATTATCCGCAATGTTACCGATCCCTGTGGTACTCTACGGCCGTCGTGGACTGATCACGTTCTGTGAAAGTGCAACATTTCCACGGAACCAATAATACTGGATTCCAATCATTAATTACAGGAATAATCATCAACATATTAATTAGTTAAAGACCGGGCACATCCCGATGCTTCTTTGATTAAAATTTTGCCGATGATGATTTTTGGCACCTGTCAAACGCATACGAGGACTTTACTGCTCACGCGTGGTTCACGACCAGTCCACGACCGCTGTGTTGTAGATGTATCTATGCATATGTATATTTATGATACCATGGTTGGTGTGTGCATTGAACGTTACACTTTGGAATACAGGGTAACGTGCAAAAGACACTACGCAATGGAACCAGCCTAGTCGAACGAATGTCGTGAAATGACGAATTTCATTGGTCGTTATTCATCTGAATTACGTTATGATGCGAATGAAACACTTTGACACACAATCGTATCAAACACTAGACTTTATGATTCCGGAGAATCATGGCTTTTCCCGACAAGATTCCATGATTTGTTATGACCCTGGAGTGTCTGAAGAATTGTTTTTAATTGTATCATTAAAGTATTTTTATTGATGTCTTGAGAAAAGTGGGTATGATATTCTCAATGACCCAGTGTGATAAAAGAACGATTTGGTTAAATCATCATTGTTTGTGGAGAGGGTTAATATCAATATCAGCGTCTGAAAATCAGCGTCTAATGCAAATAGCCCATTGTATCTCAAATTTATCTAAAATTTCGATATTTGACGGTTTGTGGAGGGTTAATGAAGGCTTGCGAGAATAATTCTTCTCCAGGGTTTATTTGTTCTTGAAAATCTGTAAGAACGACTTGAAGATATCCACAGAAAATGTGAACTTCAAATTTTTGAGCATGTCGTGTATATTCCCTGCATCAATTATCTCCTATTAGACCACAGTTGTTATGCATGATTATGCCATTTTTTTCACACCTTGTACAGCTCAAGTATCACTTGTCTATTAATGGCAGAACTACATTTCTCTCCAATTTGGTTTTCCCAGTAGGATTAGTTTTATTTACTACAATGAAGATATCCATACACACAACGACAAACATGAAGTTATAGACAACAATAATTGCATGTGTAAATAGGAAGTGTTGTTTGTACATATGTGTAGATAAAATATACCCTGGGACGAAGAAGGGGGGTATAGCCGTGTTACAAACTAGTATATATCTTGCCCCACTGCCGGGGAAATGTTGGCGCCATGCACCACTGCATTTGATAACCGCCTCACAGAGTAGTAAATATACCTGCCCCCCTTCCCATGTTGGGGACCCCCACATTTTATTGTAAGGTTCCTTAGGCACAACATAGCGTCGGTAAAATGGCTATATACTGCCACGTCGCCACCCTGGGGCAGAGGAGGGGCAGTGTTTAGCCGTTTTACAGACTAGTTTATACCTGGATCCACTGTCGGGGAAATGCTACAGTGTCAACACTATTTGATATTATAAGTAACTGATCCCATTGTAGCTAACGTTATTTACTGCTTTCTTATCAAGCAGTGGCGGGGTGCGGTGGCATTGTGGTAGCCGGTTCTCGTCAGATCACTGAAGTTAAGCAATGTTGAGCCTGGTTATTCATTGGATGGGTGGCCGTCTGATCGATCAATTCGGACTCCCATGTTGTGTCCTTGGGCAAGGCACTTAACTCCGATTGTTCATATGAGGGCACGATGGCGCCATGTACTAAGGCGTACTGCACGTCGATGGTACGCATGTTTTCAACCAATCTAACCCCGCCTGTGCTGCAGTGCAGAGTTACGGTGTTGGGAAGCTGGCAGCAGCTCGTCGTTGCTCGGTGGTGCTCTCCAGGTACTGCGGCTTCCTCCACCTGTAGAACTGTCACGGCCATGAATAGCCATTGTGCATAAGTATATGCCCTTAAACACCAATAAATAAATAAGAAATAACAACATGCAGGGCAGTGTGGAATACGAGGTGAGGCGTACCTTTCAATGTGTGTTTGGTTGGAGAAAGAGGCAGGGAGGGGTAGTAGGCTTAGTAATTTTGTTGGGATAAATCGACCGCTGGCGTAGGACACCTTGGAATTGACCGATGAAACGGGACACAGTGAGAGTGGAACTTTCGGCGGTTATTCTTGATAATAAATAAATATACACTTACTTTTGAGTTCATGCAAGGTGAGTATAGTAGGCTCAAATAACTTAGTTTGATAAAATAAATTGTTTAGGTAAAATCCATCATTAACGGTGGATAGGGTTAATATCAATATCGTCGGCCGATAAGTTAATAACCGACAAAGGGAGTTATGTTTGTTTGACACATACCCACTGAGTGCTCTCTCTATTTGAAAATGGTCCATTTTATCTCAAGTATATCCAAAATATATATGCCTGGCAGCTTACAGAGGGTTAACAAGTGCTAACAGGAATATGTTTCCATGCAACTTCTAATGTCACACCAAGAACTGCGAATGGCCATTTTTTCTTAAAAATCGATAAGATGTTTTCAGAGAAATCCAGGGAGAACATGGATTTTACGCTTTTGATGGTATCATTGTTTATCCAGTCAAAAACGGGTTATGGGTTGTTTTTGAATACCCTTATTACTTACAAAAATAATTCTCAGTGAATTCTACTTCTACTTATGTTCATCTCTCCTCTTAACTTTGAGCGCTTTGGGCATGCAAACACAGACCATTTTATCAAAATTGTGATGTTTGAGAACCTGCACAGGGTTAACAAATGCTTACTAGAATATCTTGTTCATACAACTTGTAATGTCACACTAAAATCTGAGAATAGCCAATATTTGTCTTGAAAATCTACGAGAGGCTTTTAGAGAAACCCTCGAAAAATATGAATTTTTAACCTTTTGAGGGGTATCGCTCTGTAACCAGCCCTAAACGGGTTTATGTTTGGTTTTGAGAATACCTTCATTACTTACAAAAATGATCCTCAGTGAATTTCCCTTCCAATAAGGAAGGTGATGTTGATCACGCAGGTACACATTGGGTGTTATGGGTGTCCGAAAACAGCCCATTTTCTCAAAATGTCTATACTTTGCCTTCTCTGGAGGGTTAATAAATGCTTACCGAAATATTTTGTTCATGCAACTTGTAATGTCACTCAAGACCTGCAAATGGTCAATTTTTCTTGAAAACTTGCTAGATTTTTTGGAGAAATCCACAGAAAACGGGAATTTTAAGCTTTTGAGGGGTATATCTCTTTAACCGGTCGACAATGGGTTAAGACCTCGATTTTTGAATACCCTTACAAAAATGTTTCCCTATCAGGTTTGCGTCCGGTAAAAGAAGTTACGTTTCTCTGTGGCATTTCCATTTGTTGTTGTTAGTGCCCAAAAACAGACTATTTTTTTTTAATTTTTTGACATTTAGCAGCACATGGAGGGTTAAGAAATACCTACCAGAATAATTTATCCATGCAACTGGGAATGTGATACCAAGACCTATCAACGGCCATTTTCTCTTGAAAACCCTACAATATGTTTGTGAAGAAATCCATGGAAAACGATTTTTTAAGCTTTCGATGGGCATCCCTTTTAACCTCCCCGACAGGGGTTAATGCTTGTTTTTTTTTAATACCCTTATTGCTTACAAAAATGGTCCTCTCTGAATTCCACTTCCAATAAAGGAGATTATGTTTATCTCTCGTGTATACATCGGGTGCCGTGCGTGTCCGAAAACAGCCCATGTCAACAAAATTACGAAGTTTGGCAGTTTGTAGATGGTTAATAAACGCTCACCGGAGGATTTTGTCCCTGCAACTTGTAATGTCACATAAAGACCTACGAATAGTCATTTTTTCTTGAAACCCTACAAGTTACTGTTAGGGAAATTCACAGAAAATGTGAATTTAAAGCTTTTAATGGATATCTCTCTTTAGCCTTTCCAAAATGGGTTAAGACTTCGACTTTTGAATACCCTTACTACTTACAAAAATGTTTCCGTATAAATTGTGCGCTCAATAAAAGGAGGCACTTTTCTTTGTGGTGTACCCATTGGGTGCTGTTGGTGTCCAAAAACAGCCCATTTTATCACAATTTTGACGTTTAGCAGCACTGGAAGGATTAACTATTGCTGACCGGAATATTTTGTTCATGGAACTTGTAATGTCACACCAAGACCTGCGAACAGCCGATTTTTTCTTGAAAATCTACAATATTTTTTTAGAGAAATCCACAGAAAACGGGTATTTGAAGATTTTAATGGGTATCTCTCTTTAACCAGCCCAGAATGGGTCAAGACGTCGAATTTTGAATACCCTTATCACTTTCAAAAATATTTTCCGATCAATTTTGCGTCCGATAAATGAAGGCCCCTTTCTCTGTGGTATACCATTTTGGTGCTGTTGGTGTCCAAAAACAGCCTATTTTATCACAATTTTTACGTTTAGCAGTTCGGGGAGGGTTACCTAATGCTGACCGGAATATTTTGTCCATGCAACTTGTAATGTCACACCAAGACCTGGAAGTGACAATTTTTTCTTGAAAATCTACAAGACTCGTTTAGAGAAATCCACGAAAAACATAAAGTTTGGAGATATTTTGGGGTATTGCTGTTTAACCAGCCCAAAACGGGTTAACGTTTGATTTTCTGAACACCCTTATTACGTACAAAAAAGATCCTCGGTGAATTCCACTTCCCATAAAGGAAGTTATGTGTATCTCTCGTGTATCGTTTGGGTGCTGCGGGGGCCCGAAAACAGCCCATTTCATCAAAATTTCAATGTTTGGCAGCGTGTGGAGGGTTACCATATGCATCGCCTAATATGTCATGTGTATCAATGGTCGTTTCACAAGCAGTTCTAGCAATGATGAATGTTTAAAAAAATCTACAAGACGTTTTTCGAGAAAGTGCTGATAAACTCCAATTTTGGCAGTTTTTTGCCAATTCTGACGAAATAAGGTTAAATAAAAAATTCCGCCTCAGTACATTTTTAGATTTTGTGCCTCTCTATGAGTTTGCAAAATTTCGTGAAAATCGGTTCGTACGGACAAAATGCGTGGAAAAAAAAATATATATATATAAAACTAGACTTTATGATTCTGGAGAATCATGGCTTTTCCCGATGAGATTCCTTGATGTTTCATGCCACCACAGTGTCTGATGAATTGTTTTTAACTGTCTCACTGAAGTTCCGTAATTGATGTTATGAGAAAGGTGATTATAGTAGTCTCAAATGACTCAGTTTGATAAAAAAAATGTTTAGGTAAAAACCATCATTAACGGTAGAGTGTGTTAATATTAATATCGTCGTCCCACAAGTTAATGATCGACAAAAGGAGTTATGTTTGTTTGACACATACCCACTGAGTGCTCTGTCTATTTGAAAATGGTCAATTTTACCTCAAATGTATCCAAAATATTGATGTCTGACAGATTGTAGAGGGATAACATGTGTTAACATGAATATTTATTCATGCAACTTGCAATTTCCAACCAAAAAGTGCGAATGGCCATTTTTACTTAAAATCTACAAGATGTTTTCAGAGAAATCCATGCGCATGCGCTCTTTTCGAATTCGACGTGACGAAATACAAAATTCGTATCGCTCTTCATGTAAAGTGATGCAACTATCCATGAACAACGAGTGAAAATTTCATGGAAACCTGCCTAGAATTGGCTGGGATATAGTGTTTTGAAGTGAGGAGGTAACTGTTTGAATTTGGTCCTTTCTTTTCAAGCCAGTTCGAAAAAAGACGTCGTGAATGGGCGCAGACTCCTTCAGTGCCCCCCCCCCCCCACCCCCCACCCTCTCTGGAGTAAGTACACTTAAATGTTACAATTGTGTGTGACTGCTGGAGAGTTGGCTGTAAATGGAAGTTGCTTCTTTAAGACCGCCACCCAGGGATACCAACACAACCTTTAAACGTAAGAGAATCGTCAGAAGTTTAAAGTGAAAAGAAATTAGCGGTGATTGGGTTTCTGGCAGGCAGGAAAAGATTGACGAAGATTTGCATATTGGACATTAAAATAGCACTTCTGACATACACGAACCGTGTCCAGACCGCTGGAGGCAGCGACTTGAAATTTTCAGAACTTGTTCTACGAACACTGGCCGACATTTTGGGATCTGTTTGGAGCGTCCGAACCGCATGGAAAACATCACGCATCGCTTGGAATGTGAGAGTACTATTCGTCCCGACTCTATCAGTTTAGAATGGACACGGGCAGTGTTGCAGACGATTGTGGGGCTGCGATTGAGCATAAAGTCACAGGTTTCGGTGCCTCATTGCCTAAGCGGCTCCATTGTATGATTGTTTGTCTCAATATCGTCCTTACTACTTGTAGTTTATACCGTTGCCGTACGTTAATGTAGCCTCTTGCCATTTTCAAGACTTTCGACCCAGAACGCCGCAAAGGATGGGAAGTGCGGGGGGGGGGGGGGGTGTAGCGGTGGGGGGGGGGGGGGGCGGGAGGATATCCTGACACTATCTTTAAACCTTAGATAATCGGCAGAAGTTGAAGTGAAAATAAATCGGCGGTGAGTAGGTTTTTTGGCGGGAAACGATTAACGAAAATTTGCCAATTAGACATTAAAAATTGCACTCCTCACAAACACGAACCGTGTCCAGACCGCTGAAGGCAGAACTTGTTCTACGCACCCTGGCCGACATTTTGGCATCTTTTGCAAGTGTCGAGACCGCGTGGAGAACACCACGCATCGAGTGGAAAGTGAGAGTACTATTCGTCCCGACTCTATCAGTTTGGAATGGACTTGTGCACTATTGTTGACTACTGTAGATCAGCGATTGAGCATAAAGTCGGAGTTTTTTTGTGCCAAATTACCTAACCGGCTCCAAGGTATGATCTTTCGTCTGTACATCGCCCAGATCGCCTGTAGTTTATAACGTTAACATACGTTGAAGTAGCCTTTTGTCATTTTCGCCACTTTCGACCCAGATTTGAGGGTACCTTCCTTCAGCGAAATCTAGCCATGCTCACAACCACGCCCTCTCCCCGTCGGCCCGAGTGCTTCTGAAGATAGAAAAGTCAATGGGGAGGAGCCCGTTAGCAAACAAATGGGGGCAGGTGTAGTTGGTGAAAAAACAGCAGGGGGGGGGGGGGGGGCACGTGTCCCAGGTAAAAGAAACAGCAGGGGGCAGGTGTCCTAGGTAAAATAAACAGCAGGAAGGAGGGGTGGGGGCGGATGTCCCCGCTAATTAATTTTAATAGCAGGCAGGTGTTCATGGGGCAGGTGTCCTATCGCACTGCTCAGTGTTCTAATTTTTCTATGGTACTTGGCCTTGACGGAAACAACATTTCAACAAGAAACAACGGGAAACCTATTTGCAGTAAAGCTGCAAATATAAACATGATTTTAGGACCATTCCATGGACAGTTTAAAGCCTACTGCGATACCAGCGTTTCTTACTCTCGTCCTTTCACTGCATCACCGCAGTATTTCACCCGAGTCGAGCTCTGACGTCATGCAAGTTTGACGGGTTTAATCCCGTTTGTCCCACTTCTGGATTTTCACACCTCGGGATAGATTTCCTGGTTGTCCCACGTTGCTTAAAACAACATGTTATAGTCTTTATTATATTAGTCTTTATTATAATCTGAACGCAGGTTCACCTGATATGGTGATCATTTATTAATGAACATTTATCACAGAATTGTTTTTAAAAATGATTAATTTTAACCGGTGAATTATACACAACATTCGGTCAATCGTTTTAAGTTTTTGGTATAAGTATTTGACATTTAGCAGAAATGTTTCACAACATCGTTAGACGAGACCGTCCCACACAACGTGGAGGCGGAGTCGCTCTCCTCATAAGGCAGGACTTAAAATATAAAACGATATCAAGTGATCATCTCAACGCAGAGGTGATTGCCGCTGAGATTGAACTAGATCATAAAAAAGTTGCCGTAATCTCATATTATAATGAACCGAAAAAACAGTTGACAGCAAAGTCTTTGAATTCTTTGTGAAAAATCACAAACACTGTATTTTCTTAGGTGATTTCAATGCCAAACATCAGGTTTTCCGATGCAATAAAACGGAGCCCAATGGCGACGCTCTCTTCAATATCATCGAACAATTTGATCTTTTTGTATTAAATAACGACCACGAAATTACTCACGTCAGTAACAACACCCTCCACCAATCCGACATCCTTGACCTAATTATAACCAGTAAATCACTAACTAATCAAATGCAAGACATATATGTGGGGGACGATGATTTAGGTAGCGACCACCTGCCTGTTCATGCTACATTACACGGTTGCAGCGGACCCGCAAGATACCCCACAATGAGGAGGAGGAATCTATCCAAAATTGACTGGGACCTCTTCAGAAAAATAATTCAGGTTAAAATAAACAAAAACGACCCAATGAATACTTGCGAGCTCGAGCAAGCATGTACCAATCTCAGTGAAGTCATTAACAACACTCTTGATGAGATTTGTCCCAAACAGACAGTTAAACCGCGGGCCAACAGAATAACTGAAACCACACTCCAAATAATAAAACAAAAAAGAAAGGCCTTCCGTGCATACAAATCAGAAAAACTTCCAACTAAAAAGGTCGAACTTAAAGCCGTGTATAATCGCCTCCACGGCGAAGTTAAAAAAGCAATAGCAAGCGACAAACGCGTGAGATGGGAAAAAGCAACGGAAAATCTAAATGGACTCAGGGAGACTAAAAAGTTTTGGGATACTTTTAAAACCCTTACTGGACAAAAACATAAAGACGCCAACAGTAAGGCACTAAAGATCAACGATGGAACGATGGCCCTGGATGACAAGGCGAAGGCTAGCGCCTTTGCTGAGCTTCTTAAGAAATATCATCGTCCACATGAGGGCGATAGGTTTGATGACGAGTTCAAAGAAAAAGTAAACAAATTTGTTCAAGACAACAAGACAACGTTTAACGATGCCAACTTCAGCCAAACGCCCGAGGACGGGGATGGCCATGAACTCACGGAACCGATAAGCAAAGAAGAAGTGGCTAACACAATTAAAAAATGTAAGTCTTCTTCTTCCCCAGGAGGGGACGAGGTCTCATACAAAATCCTGAAACAATGTCCCAACACTTTTTTCGGTAGACTCACTAACCTCCTAAACTGCTGTCTCTCTAGTGGATACTTCCCAAAATGTTGGAAAGTAGCTACAGGAGTCATGATACCCAAACCCGACAAGGATTTGAGCAACCCAGCTAATTACAGCCCAATCAGCCTACTCAGCTGTATTGGAAAAATTTTCGAACTGATTCTCACGACTAGACTCCGCAGCCATCTCGAATCAATCAGCTTTTTCAATAAGTGGCAAAGGGCATACAGGAGCCAAAGAGAGGGAATCGAGCATGTTTATAGACTGGTAGATTATATGAAAACGGCGTTCAGTCATAATGAAATAGGAACCGCGCTATTACTCGACGTAGAAAAAGCGTTTGACTCTGTCTGGCACAATGGCATGAGATACAAACTAGCTAAAATGGGGCTACCTACCAAAATTCTAAGGATCATATCATCATTTTTATCTGATCGAAAAATAAAAGTGAGGGTCAACCGCGAAGTGTCAGCCGAGGTAAAACTCGAAGCGGGCACTCCACAGGGTTCGGTCCTCAGCCCGCTTCTATTTATAATATATGTGAATGACATTGACAAACTAGGGAAGAACCATGTTGAACTATCTCAATTCTCAGACGACAAAGGAATGTGGACGGCCAGTAAGTCTGGAAACATAATACAAAACCGCCTGCAGGATACCATCCGCGACCTGCAAGACTGGTGCGCTCTGTGGCGCATCAAGCAAAATGCCACGAAAACACAAAGAATCACATTCTATAAAAAACAAAGGAAAAAGCCTGTCCCTAATATTGAGCTTAAGCTTTACGATCATAAACTTGAAGCTAGTAATGAGGCAAAGTTTCTGGGATTCAACCTGGATAGCAGTCTCAATCTAAACAATCACATAAACTCAGTCACCGTCAAAGCCACTAAACGCATCAATTTCCTGAAAATGATTAGAGGTAAAAATTGGGGAGCCAATAAAGAAATTCTCCTCAAACTTTACAAAGCATATATACGCCCAGTACTAGAGTATGGGGCCATAATAACAAGTGACCTGAATAAAACCAACATTGAAAAACTACAACGGGTCCAAAATCATGTCTTGCGCGTGGCTCTGCACAAGCCCACGTGGACATCGATAAAACAACTTCACGAGATAGCAAAAATAGACACTATAGCGCTTAAAAGATCTTCAAAGCAAAACTCTAAATAGACTTCAAGACAGCGAATTAATAATAAAACTCAATGCGCATCGCGTCCTCAATAGGAAAACTAAATAATCTGGGGCATGTCTATCGAAAGGGTTAAATATTACATCATTGTGATGGGGTGAGCCAGGCATTCTGTGACCTAAATTTAGAACTGGCTGCGGGTGACACGATACGCACGAAAGCTTGCCTCTGTTACCAGTGGGAGTTGCAAACAGCGAGGAAAATCTCCACCTGCTGCCGGGTCTCCCCTCCCTGAGATATAAACCTCGGGGAAAAAATGCTGGCTTCCCCATCCAAAAGGACGGAAAAGTTGTAAATTAGAAACCGAATTGCTCTAATTTCCAGCTCTCTATCTTTTCTACCTCCTCCATCTCATCAGACACACGACCAAACTGAATGACAAACTATGAGGGATTGAAACAATCCTCAAGCAAAGATGGACAGAAAACCTAACAAGACCAAGGCAAGGATTGAAACAATCTTGCCAGCAAACAGCCCTTTTAAGGGTTTTTTTGTTTTTTTTTTGTGGGTGGGTGGGGGGGGGGTGGGGGGGCGGGTGGTGTGTTGGAGGTCATTTGGAATTCCCGAAGGATAACCAGATACCTCAAAATCACATACGGCATCCTATCTCCCAGAAGGCTTGATGGATGACTCCCGGTTTTTTCAAACTAAACTGTTGGAGCTTTCTCCATTCCTTTTTTGTAACCGCTATGATCATATACCGGGGCCGCTACCAAACCGGCGTTGCTGTTTGGTTGTCTTTTTTCTTTCTTCCTTAAAATTGCCATCGCACAACATTATATTCTGGCTCGCCACCATGGTGGGACTCAAACCTCTACCATCGCCAAACTGGAACCGAATAGAGCCCACTCTCTAATAGTCTTAATGGCGTTGAGGGTTTGGTCTTTGACAATCTATCACGAGTTCCAATGCAAACTGCCGGGAATTCTAACCTCGTGCATACCCCTTCAGACCCCATTTGAGGTAATAGGAAAGCTAGGCCTGTGTGATCCAAGATCCAAGTGAAATAAAATAAGGCTAACCGGGTCGCAAGGGATGTGTAAATCCCACATCGTCCCTGCGCGCCTTCGGCGCGCTAAAACCTTTCATTCATCAAATGTTTCACAATTTCATTTTACAATCGTATCGTCGACATGGCAAGTGCACAGATTCAAATTGAGTTCATCGAGAATAAACGTGGTGGACAAAACCTTGTTTTCAACAATTACTGTTATATGGTCAAAAATCGAAGACAAGATAAAGTATATTGGAGATGTGCTGTAAGAACGTGTCCTGCAACACTGCGTACACATAATCAAATACTAGTTGGGTTCAATCATCAGCATAACCACGAAGCGAACAACACAGATATTAGTGTGAGAAAGATTTTAATTAATATTAAAAAACCGTGTAGGGAAGAAGCAACACCCGTATCCCAAGTGTATAGACAAGAACTTTCAAAGCTTCGAACAACTGACTGGAATGACGATGTTCAGAACCTGGTGGAAAAACTACCCACACTACAGTCGTGTCACAGTGCGCTATACCGCCAACGGTCAAAGCTGATTCCAAAAATACCCGAAACAGTGTCAGAACTGGACTTAAAGAAAGAATGGGCTGAAACGTCAACAGGGGAACGATTTCTACTTGTGAATGCTACTGATGA
Organism: Pictodentalium vernedei; assembly: GCA_031216915.1. Taxonomy (NCBI): domain Eukaryota; kingdom Metazoa; phylum Mollusca; class Scaphopoda; order Dentaliida; family Dentaliidae; genus Pictodentalium; species Pictodentalium vernedei. Next base: position 41,338,125 of record CM062292.1, on the reverse strand, counting down.
TAAGATATTGATATTTGCGACGGATAAAAATCTTCAGAAAATAGTAGCAACGGACACTGTCTATGGTGATGGAACATTTTATACGTGCCCAACCTTATTTTTTCGGTTATACACGCTGCATGGGTTTGTTGATGGCCATATGTATCCACTTGTATATGCCCTTCTTCCTGGAAAAAGTGAGGTCATTTACAGGAAGTTTTTCCATCTCCTAAAAGAAGCTTGTGTCGCCAGAGAGCTTAATTTACACCCTTCAGTGATGTTTTTTGACTTTGAAATAACGGTACGAAATGCAGCTAGAAATGAATTCTCTGGTGTGAGCATCAAATGGTGCTTTTTCCATTATACTCTGTGTTTATGGCCCAAGACACAAAGCACCGGCTTACAAACTGAATATAAAGAAGATGAGGAAGTTCGCAGACTTGTACGCAGGGCTGCCGTTTTGCCATTAGTGCCGGAGGAACTAGTTGAAGACGTGTGGTTTTTTGCACTAGACGAGTTTGAAATGTCGGATTCCACTGTTAATGCCACACCATTTACTGACTATGTAACTACCCAATGAGTTGAAGGCGAAACAACTTCATGGAATCATTTCCACACAGAGGGGCCCAGGACCACAAATCATTTAGAAGGATGGCACAGCAAAATAAAAAAGCAGATCCAAACTGCTCTTCCAAATATATACAGCCTTATAGACCACCTAAAAGCCATCCAATCATTCAATGAAGTCTCGCAGATGCAGCTTGCGGCAGGTGGCCTTCCTGCACCGAAAAAACGAAAGTATAGAAATATTGACAGTAGGCTTAATACTCTCAAACAAAGACTTTTGAATGGAGAGACAGACATTTTACAATATGCAGACCATGCTTCAAAACTGTTACATTTAGAAGGTTAAATATTGAATGAATGAATGTATAATTTATTATTGGTATTCAACATAATATAAATAATGCTTTCACATTACTGAGTGTTTTATTTGTGAAAATTATGGGTGCACAGAATAATATCTTGAAACAACCAGCAAAGTTTTAGCTCGTGGACGCGTGTATTATGTATTATTTATATTATCTGAAACAACTAGCAAAGTTTCAGCTCGTGGACCACCGGGTTGTACCCAGTGGTCCACAAGATGAAATCTTGCTCGTTGTTTCTAGATAATATAAATAATACATACTACACGCGTCCACGAGCTGAAACTTTGCTAGTTGTTTCTGGATATATACTTTCACATTTCTGAGTGTTTTATTTGCTGAAAATTATGGGTGCACAGAATAATAATATCTTTAAACAACTAGTTAAAATTGTGCTAATTATCTCAAGATTTTTTTTATTCTATACACGTCTAATTTTCAGCAAAAAAAAACACTCACTAATGTGAAATAAACTATAAATCAAAACCTTTCATCAAACCGCCTAACAAGTAATTAAAACTTCCCGATTGTCCCACTTTTTTATTACGTTTTAACAACCTGAATTAAGAAAGTGGGGCAAACGGGAAGTCATCGTTTGACGGACATGCTTTCAATTTTGTTATTGACAACAACATATTTATAATTTCGTGATTACTGATTGGAATTTTGAAAACGACACACGCAATCGCGAAAGAGTTTTCTGAAAAACACGATTCTGCAAAAGGTTTTAGTGAAATTTGATTATTTTTTTTTATTTTCATTTTCGATGGCTCTTGTCGAAAAGGTGCTAATCACTGATCGTCCCAAACGAGATCAAAGACTGACGCCGTATATTAATAACACACAGATAATCTTCTAAGAATATACACGCGCAATCCTAAAATGCAATAAATCAAGTCTTTTTCGGGTTTTACGAGAGAAATATGTCCAATTGTATCATTGAATCATGTTTAGGTATATTTGGGCGAGACATTTTCTATATGGACAAAATACAGACTAAATAAAATATTTGCCATTATTTTCCGCAGACGTATTTTTGTCTTTGCTTCTTGGGGAAATCCATGCTGCTAAATACAACGAAGGAGTGTTATCTAATGAGGTCAGAACCGTCAGGTGGTCGGGTCCGACACCGCACCTCGAAGTAGATTTAGTGGGGGTGTCGATTTTACAAGTAATGTAGGCAGCGTACACGGCATGGGCTGTCTGTCTTTAATCCCATAAACAGGGTTAAGGCTTGGTTTTTTGAATACCCGTATTTATTTATTTATTTATTTATTTATTGGTGTTTAAGGTCACATACTTATGCACAATGGCTAATCATGACCGTGACAGTTTTAAAGGTGGAGGAAGCCGGAGTACCCGGAGAGAACAACCAGGCATCGACGAGCAAATGTCATCTCCTCAACATTCTAACTCTGTTCAAGCTCCGCTCAAGCAGGGTTACAGAGGTTGAAGATATATGTACCATCGCAGTATGCCTTAGTACACGGCGTCATCGTGCCCCCATGTCGGCAACCGGGCTAAAGTGCCTTTCCCAAGGACACAACGTGAGTCGTCCCGGACGGGGATCGAACTCGGGACCTCTAGCATAGAAGTACAACAGTCTACCACTGAGCCACCACGCTCCCTTGAATACTCTTAACACTATCATACATTATCCATCATGAATTCTGAGTCTGATAAAGGAGGTTATGTTTACCTATTACATACCCGTTTGCTGCCCGAAAACAGCCGATTTTAGCAATTTAGCAAAATTTTGTCGTTTAGCAGCCTGTAGCGGGATTAACAAACGACTAGCGGAATATTCTATCTATGCAATTTGTAAGACCTGCCAATGTCCAATTGTTCTTGAAAATCGCCAACAAGCAGTTAGCGAAATCCACAGAAAATGTAAATTTTAAGCTTTTAAGGGGCATTTCTCCTTATCCAGTCTAAAATGGGTTAAGTTTCATTCTTTTAAATACCCTTACTGCTTACAAAACTGATCCTCTGTGAATTCTACGCGCAGTAAAAGAAGTTATGTTTCTCTGTTACATATCCATTGGGTGCTTTTGGTGTCTGAAAACGGTCCATTTTATCAACATTTTGATGTTTAGCAGATCGTGGGGAGTTAACGAATGCTCAACGGAATATTTTGTCCATGTAACTTGTAATGTCACATGAAGACCTGTGAATGGCCATTTTTTCTTGAAATCTACAAGATATTCTTTAAAGAAATGCGGGAAAAGCAAGAAATTTTAAGCCTTTGATGGATACGGCTGTTTAACCAGCCCAAAGTGGGTTAAGGTCTGATTTTTTGAATACCCTTATTACTAACAAAAATGATCACCGTTCAATTCCACTTCCAATAAAAGAAGTAATGTTTATTTACCAGCTACAGGTTGGGTGCTGTGAGGGGCTGAAAACACACTATTTTATCAGAGTGTTGATTTTTGAGAGCCCGTGGAGGGTTAACAAACGCTTATCAGAATATTTTGTCCTTGCAGTTTGTAATGTCTCACGAAGACCTGGGGATGACTAGTTTTCTCTTGAAAATCTACACGACATTTTTTGAGAAATCCACGTAAAACATGATTATTTAAGCATTTGAGGGGAATCACTCTGAAACCAGCCCAAAACCATTTAATACTTGGTTTTCCGAATAAACTTATTACATACACAAATGGTTCTCGGTGAATTCCACTTGCAACAAAGGAGATTATGTTTATTTCTCAGGTACACAGTGGGTGCTGTGGGTGCCCGAAAACGGCACATTTTCTGAAAATTACGATGCTTGGCAGCCTGTAGAGGGTTAATAAAAGCACACTGGAATATTTTGACCATGCAACGTGCAATACCAAGACCTGCGAATAGGCAATTGTTCTTAAAAACCTACGGGATGTTTTGAGAGAAATCCACAGAAAATGGGAATTTCAAGATTTTAAGGGGTCTCTCTGTTTAGCCTATCCAAAATGGGTTAAGACTTCGACTTTTGAATACCCTTACTACTTACAAAAATGTTCATGTATAGATTGTGCTCTCGATAAAAGAAGGCACTTTTCTTTGTGGCGTTCCCATTGGGTGCCGTGGGCGTCCAAAAACAGCCCATTTTATCACAATTTTTCCTTTTAGCAATTCGTGGAGAGTTAACAAATTCCCACCGCAGTATTTTGTCCATGCATCTTCTATTGCCACACCAATGCCTGGGAGTGATAAATTTTTCTTGAAAATCTACAGGACTTGTTTAGAGAAATCCATGGAAAACATGAATTTTTTAGCTTTATGGGGGTATTTCTGTTTAACCAGCCCAAAACTGGTTAACGCTTGGTTTTGTGAACACACTTATTACAAAAATTATTCTCGGTGAATTCCACTTCCAATAAAGGAAGTTATGTTTATCTCTCGTGTAGCGTTTGGCTGCTGTGCGGGCCTGAAACCGGCCCATTTCATCAAAATTTCGATGTTTGGCAACCTGTGGAGGGTTACCATATGCATCGCCTGATATGTCATGTGTATCAAAGGTCGTGTCACAGGCAGGTCTAGCAATGATAAATGTTTAAAAAAATTCTACAAGACGTGTTTCGAGAAAGTGCCGATAAACCCCAATTTTGACAGTTTTTTCCAATTTTGACGAAATAAGGGTTAAACCGAAAATCCGCTTCGGTACATTTTTAGATTTTGTGCCCCTCTATGTGTGTGCCAAATTTTGTGAAAATCGGTTCGAAAATGGCTTCTGAATCGTACGGACAAAATGTGTGGACCCCCCCCCCCCCCCCCAAAAAAAAAAAAAAAAAAAAAATAATAATAATCCGTGGAAAAACAATAGTCTTTTCCAGAGGGAAAAGCCTAAAAAAATAGAGTATTGTAATATGTTGGACAAATTACGGGCTTTCCCAACTTTTTAATGTGAAAAGGCAAACTGTATTGTACACAAAACTATCGATCAGTTTTGAAAACAGAAAATTTAGAGGAAACTAGACTTTATGATTCTGGAGAATCATGGCTTTTCCCGACAAGAGTCCATGATTTTTTATGACCCTGGAGTGTCTGAAGTTTTTAATTGTATCATTAAAGTATTTTTATTGATGTCTTGAGAAAAGTGGGTATAATAGTCTCAAATGACCTGTGATAAAAGAACGTTTTTGGTTTAAATCACCATTGTTTGTGGAGAGGGTTAATATTAATATCAGCGTCTGAGAATCAGCGTCTAATGTAAATGGCCAATTGTATCTCAAGTTTATCTAGAATTTCGATATTTGACGGTTTGTGGAGGGTTAATGAAGGCTTGTGAGAATAATTCTTCTCCAGAGTTTATTTGTTCTTAAAAATCTGTAAGAACCAGTTGAAGATATCCACAGAGAATGTGAACTTTAAATTCGTAAGCATGTCATGTATAGTCCCTGTATCAATTATCTCCTATTAGACCACAGTTGTTATGCATGATTATGTCATTTTTTCACACCTTGTAGAGCTCACCTATCACCTGTCTGTTAATATCAGAAGAAAATTTCTCTCCAAATGGTTTTTCCCCTTTGAATTAGTTTTATTTATTACAATGAAGATATCCATACATACAACGACAAACATGAAGTTATAAACTACAATAATTACATACGAAAATAGGAAGTGTTGTTTGTACATATGTGTAGATAAAATATACCCTGGGATGGAGAAGGGGAGTATAGCCGTCTTACAAACTAGTATATATCTAGCCCCACTGCCGGGGAAATGTTAGCGCCATGCACCACTGCATTTGATAACCGCATTACAGAGTAGTAAATATACCTGCCCCTACCCCCCTTCCCATGTTGGGGACACCCACCTTTTATTGTAATGTTCCTTAGGCACAACATAGCGTCAGTAAGATGGATATATACTGCCACGTCGCCACTCTGGGGCGGAGGAGGGGCAGTGTATAGCCGTTTTGCAGACTAGTATATACCTGGACCCACTGTCGGGGAAATGCTATAGTGTCAACACTATTTGATATTATAAGTAACTGATCCCATTGTAGCTAACGTTATTTACTGCTTTCTTATCATGCAGTGGCAGGGCGCGGTGGCATTGTGGTAGCCGGTTCTCGTCAGATCACCGAAGTTAAGCAACGCTGAGCCTGGTTGATCATTGGATGGGTGGCCGTCTGAGCGATCAATTCTGTCTCCCACGCTCTGTCCTTGGGCAAGGCACTTAACTCTGATTCTTGCCAGCATGTACTAAGGCGTACTGCACGTCGACGGTACGCATGCCTTCAATCAATATAACCCTGCCTGTGCTGCAGTTCGGAGTTACGATGTTGGGAAGCTGGCAGCTGCTCGTCGTTGCTCGGTGGTTCTCTCCAGGTACTGCGGCTTCCTCCACCCGTAGATTAGCCATTGTGCATAAGTATATGCCCTTAAACACCAATAAATAAATAATAAATTATATCATGCAGGGCAGAGTGGAATACGAGGTGAGGCGTACCTTTCAATGTGTGTTTAGTTGGAGAAAGAGGCAGGGAGGAGGTGGTAACCTTGGTAATTTTGTTTGGATAAATCGACCGCTGGCGTGGGACACCGTGGAATTGACCGATGAAGCGGGACACGGTGAGAGTGGAACTTATGGGCGGTTATTCTTGATAATAAATAAATATACACTTACTTTGGAGTTCATACAAGGTGAGTATAGTAGTCTCAAATGAGAATGGCCAATATTTGTCTTGAAAACCTACGAGAGGCTTTTAGAGAAATCCTCGGAAAATATGAATTTTTAACCTTTTGAGGGGTATCGCTCTGTAACCAGCCCTAAACGGATTAATGCTTGGTTTTGTGAATACCTTCATTACTTACAAAAATCTAAATTTTATAGTAAATTTCCTTTCTTATTATACCTACCACAATTGTTTACTTCAGGCTTGCACTACAGTGGAGGTCCCTAACTCGGATAAAATACTCTCTATTTTTGTCTTTCCCAAGCAAGTTGGGAAAGAAAAGTGGTGCAAAAGCACCAATAAAAAATAAGCCAAAACTGGGTCGAGTGCAACCGGCGCAGACCCAGTACGGGACGCTCTCTCCCAAGTACAACTCCACGACTTCCGTTGCCAGTGCGCATATACCGTCTCTAAAGACTCATTCTTTTTGAATCCGTAACGTTAGAGTTATGTGATCAGCGGGGAGGAAAGATTCTTTACGCGTAAAGAAGACGGGGGGGCCTCCATGTAAACAATTGTGGTAGGTATAATAAGAAAGGACATTTACTATAAAATTTAGATTTCTTATCAACCTACTCACAATTGTTTACTTCAGGCTGAATAGACAAAAGGCTGGAGGGAATCGCATAACCAACCCCCACATAACCCCAGTGCACTGGAACCGTGAAGTAGAAGGAAGAGGTCCCGAGTCTTATCAACCATAATGTCGCAATCATTGGTAAAGTACAATGAAAAGAGACATATGAGCCTGTGTGACACACAGACAGAAAAAGGGCAGTAACAGCACAAGGCTGAAACTGACCTTCAAGAAGCCTAATGGCTATGGCAGACAACAGCCTGAGCAGAAGAAAGAGGACCCAGGGCAAAAAGGTCCTCCGACTGCTCCTGCTACTGGCGCAAATAAAAGGTGGAGAAAGTAGAAGCATTTCTCCAGTAGGCTGCCTGCATAACATCCGACAACTTGACGGAGTTAGAATAAGCCCAAGAGGTGGACAGTGCCCGCACCTCGTGGGCAGAAATACGATTGGTAATACAATCGCCAGCTGCTAAACGACCATAAGCCGTACGATTAGCAAGACAAATCCATCGGGAAATGGATTGAGGAGAGATCTTCTGTCGACCCGGAATGAGAGACAGAAAAAAACGTTTCCTGCCTTTCCGGATGAAGCGTGTCCGATCAAGATAAATGCGAATAGCACGGACCGGACAGAGCAAAGGGCGATTACCCTCAACAGAAGGAAGAGCACTGATACAGATAGGAGGAGGAGTAGTATCTGGTAACTGATTCTTGGCCAAAAAGGAGCAATCAGTGGTAAAAGTAACACTGTTGGGAGAGCTCATAAAAAAGGCCGGGTCAACCGAGAGGGCGTGAAGCTCACTAACCCGTCTGGCCGAAGCAAATGCCATCAGAAAAGCCGTCTTATATGTGAGAAAATGCATATCCACCTGGGATAAAGGTTCGAACGGCGCCCACCCCCCCCCCCCCCCCAAGCAAAGCAACACCCACGAAAGATTCCATCGTGGAGTAAGCTGCAAAGTCCGAGGCCTTTTCAAAGAAAAGTGCCGAACAAGCTTGGAGGTAAGAATTAGTGCCGATACGACGCTTCCCCACATAAGAAAAAGTCTCTGAAAGCATAGACCTGTAACCCTTGATGGTAACAGGCTGGAGACCCCTAGAATCAAACAGATATACCAGAATCTCCGCAATCTGTGAAATCGAAGGATTGGCATAATCAACAGAGTGGTCCGCACACCTTCGACAGAAGACCTTCCATTTAGCTGCATAAGCTAAACCAGTGGAGTGCCTCCTTGAAGAAGAAATGCACTCCACTGCTCGTCTCGAAAAACCTCTACGGAGGAGACAGGACCTGACAAAAGATATGCGTGAAGGCACAACGAAGTCGGGTCGACGTGAAACCTCCTCGGGCGACCTTGACAAAGAAGGTCGCGACGTAGCGGGAGACGTGCCGGAACCGCCGCCATCAGCGAGCGGAGCTGATTGATCCACACCCGCTGAGGCGACAGGGGAGCGATCAGAATGATTCGACAACTGCAGGTTCGAATTTTGGCGAGAACCTGAGGAAGAATCGGAACCGGCGGGAAGGCGTAGCCGACTAGACCGTTCCAATCGAGTGACAGAGCGTCCACGGCAAAAGCCAGAGGATCTGGACACGGGGACACGAAAGTGTCCAACTGATGGTTCCAACGAGTCGCAAAGAGGTCGATGTGGGGACGTCCCCAGAGATCGCAAAGCGACTGGAACACTGCCCTGTGAAGCATCCACTCGGTGGAAATAACCCTGCCCTGTCGGGACAGGGAGTCGGCTTGGACGTTCAGACGACCGGGAATGTGACGAACAACCACTCCGGCGTGAACATCCTGAGCGAGCAGTAGAAGATCCCGAGCTAACTCGTACATCGGAACCGAGTGCGTGCCGCCCTGGTTCCGAATGTAAGCAACCACCGTCGAATTGTCGGATAGTAGAAGGACCTGGCGATTCGACAGGTGAGGGATCCACTGCCTGAAACTCAGAAGAAGAGCAAGAAGCTCCTTCTGGTTGATGTGAAGAGCTGCTTGATCCTGGTCCCACATCCCGTGTAGGGAAAGACCGAGAGGATCCAACGTCGCACCCCATCCGAGATCGCTGGCATCTGCTGTCAGAACGCGATCGGACGTGGGTAAGTCCAGTGGAACACCCTGCGTAATCCACTGAACATCTGTCCAGGGAAGAAGGTGAGGATGCAGAGAGTCCGGAAAAGGAAGCACCTGATCCAAAGAATCTACATTCGGCCTCCAACGACTGAGCAGAATGTGTTGGAGAGGTCTGACACGCAGCCGACCTAGAGGAATGAGATCCGTCACCGAACCGCAGAGACCAATCAGCCGGAGAAAACTCCGAGCGGTCGCGGACATGGACTGAGACAGAGTCAGAGCAAAAGCTGAGAGAATCACAGCCTTGGCCTGGGAAACCGCTACCAAATTGAATTTGGTTTGGAAAGACATATCCAGATGACAAAACGACTGAGAAGGGACCAGGTCCGACTTCTCCTCGTTGACTCTGAATCCTAGTGACGTGAGCAAGCTCAACAGAGTGGCGACATCCGACTCCAGTAAGGCAGCATTGGAATGCCTCTGGAGGATATCGTCCAGATATGCCGAAGTAGTCACCCTGGACTGTGTGCGATGGAACGCTATCACATGCGACATCAGTCTGGTGAACGCCCAAGGAGCCAGGTTGAGGCCGAAAGGCATGGCCTTGAACTGGTAAACTCGCCCCAGAAAAGCGAACCTGAGATACTTCCGTGACGCCCGATGCATCGGAACGTGGAAGTAAGCGTCTCGCAGGTCGATGCTGGCTGCGAAATCTCCCTGGTGAATTGATTGGCGGACCGACCTGAAAGTCTCCATGCTGAACTTGGGAGCAATGATAGACTGGTTCAGGATACTCAGATCGATAACCGGTCGGAGTCGGCCGTCCTTCTTCGGCACCAAGAACAGGCGGGAATAGAAACCCACTGACTGAACGTTCTTGACGACCTCGATCGCCCCCTTTGCCAGGAGATTGGCAATCTCCGTGGACAAAAGTTCCCGACGTAAAACGTCTGAAGGAACTGTGGTTGGAAGAGGCACCCTTGACAGAGTGGGGTGCCGTCGGAAGGATATTCGCAGCCCGGACCGAACAACATCTAACACCCACGGATCGGATGTGATGGTGGCCCAATGGTCAGCGAACTCTGCTATCCTTCCTCCAACCTGGGACGAGTCGAGGTGAGGACCTTCATTTCGAGCCCCGACGAGGCCCGCGAGAGGAGAAACCACCTCCTCTGCTAAATGAAGAATCCCGAGCCTTCCCTCGATTCTGCCGACCCCTACCTTTACCCCGTGAGTAAGAAGTAGAGGCTTGGAACGGCCCTTGCCTCCCCTAGAAGGCTGATCAAGCTGACGAAACAGCAGCTGATCTTTGGAATGACGTAGGACGTCATCCCGGACCGTCGACACGGAACCATGGAAAAGTTGCGGACCTGCCAAAGAAGCAGATCGAACAGCGGCACGCTGCTCCTCGGGAAGGGGTCGTCCTGTGTCCAGCACAGCGTCCCTTCGAACTAATTCCAAATTAGCCGTGTTACAGGCATGCGTGTGAGTAAGGTGCATAAGCGCATTGGACAGCACACGCAAAGGAGCCTGTACCTCGTCAAACTTATCTGGAGGCAGATAAGCAGCCAAAGCTGAGACGACGTGATCTGAGAGAGAAAGCATGCCAAGCATCTCTCTAGATAAGCCCAACGTGGACTCCAGAGTCGTCATTGGAATGACGGCAGACTTGGGCTTGGAAAGCCCGAGGGAAGTGGAGTCCTGATCCAGAACCGTCAAAGTCTGGCAGACTGACGGATTGGCGGAATCGTAGGAACGATAACGCACAGGAGGCAAAAAGGTGTCAACCCTGGTGAAGAACGAAGTCTTCAAAGCCTTGGAATTCAGCTTGGCATCCAATGCTGAAAAGGCTTCAACCACCTGTACCGACTGGCACGGTCGAAGGCGCCCAGAAGCAGGTTGCTCCATAGGCTGTTGGCGCGCGACCGATGATCGCGGCCAGGCTGACACTGTCGGCTGGTTAGCAGGTTTGAGCTCAGACAGAAACCCAAACACAAAGTCAAGAGCTGCCCCCAAGTCCGAAGACTGCTGGCCCTCGACCTCAAGCATGTCGGACTCCTCCCCAGAGACGGAAGACACATAGCCCATCGTGGGCAAACCAGCCGACGCCTCCCATGGTGTCGGGACACCAGAGGAATCAGAAACCGGCCTGTTTCCAATCCCGGGAGGCGGCGCCATAGGAGGCGCCTGGAAACCACTCAAAGCCTCGCTGGAAGCATCAGGAAGGCTCTTAGAAAGAACCTGAGTGAGTAAGGAGAGGGCCTCCCTAAGCTCACTGCCCGTACCGACCGGTTCGACAGGGGAGCGAACCGGCAAAGTGGCTTCACCTCTGACCCTCTTAACCAGCGAAGGGTCACGATCCTCCAAAACACCCGACGCGGGACGACGGGCGGCAGCCGAAACATCTGAAGGCAGACGTGTATAGGGGTACGATGCACCCCGAGGATCAATATGGCGAGAACTCATGAGAGTCACCGCGGACCTCTGCGGGGCAGAAGGTTCAGGCTGCACAAAAGGCGTTGGTCCCCCAAAACTGGCCGTGAGGCCAGAATGAGTAGACGGAAACGCCACGGAGTCCATAGTGTTGCCATTAAGAACATCCGAATCCAAAGACACAACTGTGGAGCTCGACGGCGAAGAGACCACAGGGATGGGTTCGGCCGACAGCCCCGTCCGACTTCGCCGAGTTGAAGTCAGGGAAGGCTGAGGCCGATATCCCACGTCTACAGTACAGGACATTCCTGCAGTCCCCTGCAGCGAAAAGCCGAGGCCGGCTGAAACTGACGACGAAGCAGACGGACCAGCAGTAGTAGTAGATACGTCGAGAGTCGTTGAGGCTGGTGAAATAGTGGAGAGAGCACACCGGCTCGGCTCCGAAGGAGGAGTCACAACCCTAGTGACAGCCTCAGATGTCGACTGGAGGGGGACCGTAGTCCCGGAACCAGGCACCTCATCACCAGAACACTCAACGGCTCCCGCAGTATCCACCACAGGAAAAGACTGCACACCCCCCACGGAGGAGGAATAACTCTCACCAGACAAGGTCGGCTCGGGAGGCCCCGAACGTCCACGTTCTCCTTTCCCGCGGGAGCGGGAGGCACGGCCACGAGAACGAACGGCACGGTTTACTGACGCCCAGAAAGTGGATGACCACGATCCACAGACACCACATGGCCGCTCGGCCGAACACCCATTACAGGAGGAACAAGACAAATGTACATCGTCCACATGCTTTGGCAGCAGACATTGCCCACAAGAAATTGTCCTGGGCATGATAGAAGTGAGAGAAGCAGAGAAGGTGAAATCAGAAAACAGAACACCCCCAAAGAAGAGAGAAAGGTGACAGAAACAAAGACCCCAGACGGTCGACCGGGAACCACACAACAGGAAGACTACTTTCAAAAGAAAGAAGAAACACTGTAGGAGTGCTACCCCGCTGACACCTAACTCTAACACAATTAGAAAATTTTGCAAAAAAAGCATTAAGAATAATTGTGAAATAATCTAAGTCCGAACCGCGTGGCACACGAAATTCGCGCGCGACTCGAGAGAGAACAAGTAAATATACATTATGGACATATAATAGACAAGAGAATATAAAAAAAAACACTGTTCCTGAGAATACAAAGGATACACTGTGGTATAATGAATCAGGAATCATCAAACATCGAGCTGGTGGAACACTGATAAGCGTGCAAAAACATCTCGACACGAAGCGGATTATAAAAAGAATGAGTCTTTAGAGACGGTATATGCGCACTGGCAACGGAAGTCGTGGAGTTGTACTTGGGAGAGAGTGTCCGTACTGGGTCTGCGCCGGTTGCACTCCACGCAGTTTTGGCTTATTTTTTATTGGTGCTTTTGCACCACTTTTCTTTCCCAACTTGCTTGGGAAAGACAAAAATAGAGAGTATTTTATCCGAGTTAGGGACTTCCACTGTAGTGCAAGCCTGAAGTAAACAATTGTGAGTAGGTTGATAAGAACTGATCCTCAGTGAATTTCACTTCCAATGAGGAAGGTTATGTTTATCACGCAGGTACACATTGGGTGTTATGGGTGCCCAAAGACAGCCCATTTTCTCAAAATGTCTATACTTTCCAGGCTCCTGAGGGTTAATAATTGCTTACTGGAATATTTTGTCCATGCAACTTGTAATGTCACTCAAAGACCTGCAAGTGGTCAATTTTTCTTGAAAACGTGCTAGATTTTTTTGAGAAATCCACAGAAAACGGGAATTTTAAGCTTTTGGGGGTATATCTCCTTAACCTGTCGACAATGGGTTAAGACCTCGATTTTTGAATATCCTTACTACTTACAAAAATGTTTCTCTATCACTTTTGCGTCCAGTAAAAGAAGTTACGTTTCTCTGTGGCATTTCCATTTGGTGTTGTTAGTGTCCAAAAACAGACTATTTCTTCAACATTTTTGACATTTAGCAGCCCATGGAGGGATAACAAATACCTACCAGAATAAATTATCCATGCAACTGGTAATACTACGATACCAAGACCTGTCAACGGCCATTTCTCTTGAAAACCCTACAAGATGTTTGTAAAGAAATCCAGGGAAAACGATTTTTAAGCTTTCGATGGGTATCCCTGTTAACCTCCCCAACAGGGGTTAACGCTTGGTTTTTTGAATACCCTTATCACTTACAAAAATGGTCCTCTGTGAATTCCACTTCCAGCAAATGAGATTATGTTTATCTCTCGTGTATACACTGGGTGCTGTGCGTGTCCGAAAACATCCCTTGTCAACAAAATTACGATGCTTGGCAATTTGTAGATGATTAATAAACGCTCACTGGCGTATTTTGTCCCTACAACTTGTAATGTCACATAAAGACCTACGAATAGTCATTTTTTCTTGAAACCCTACATGTTACTGTTTGGGAAATTCACAGAAAATGGGATTTTAGAGCTTTTAAGGGATATCTCTCTTTAGCCTGCCCAAAATGGGTTAAGAGTTCGACTATTGAATACCCTTACTACTTACAAAAAATGTTTCCGTATAAATTGTGCGCTCGATAAAAGCAGGCACTTTTCTTCGTGGCGTACTCATTGGGTGCTGCTGGTGTCCAAAAATAGCCCATTTTATCACAATTTTGACGTTTAGCAGCCCAGAGAGGTTTAACTAATGCTGACCGGAATATTTTGTTCATGCAACTTATAATGTCACACCAAGACCTGCAAATAGCCGATTTTTTTTGAAAACCTACAAGATGTTTTTAGAGAAATCCACAGAAAACGGGTATTTTAAGATTTTAATGGGTATCTCTCTTTAACCAGTCCAAAATGGGGGTTAAGACGTCGAATTTTGAATACCCTTACCACTTTCAAAAATATTTTCCGATCAATTTTGCGTCCAACAAATGAAGGCCCTCTTCCTCTGTGGTATACCATTTGGGTGTTGTTTGTGTCCAAAAAAAGCCCATTTTATCACAATTTTTACGTTTAGCAGTTCGGGGAGGGTTAACTAATGCTGACCGGAATATTTTGTCCATGCAACTTGTAATGTCACACCAAGACCTGGGAGTGACAATTTTTTCTTGAAAATCTACAAGACTCGTTTAGAGAAATCCACGAAAAACATGAAGTTTTGAGCTTTTTTGTGGTATTGCTGTTTAACCAGCCCAAAACGGGTTAACGCTTGGTTTACTGAACACCCTTGTTAAAAAAATGATACTCGGTGAATTCCACTTCCAATAAAGGAAGTTATGTGTATCTCTCGTGTATCGTTTGGTTGCTGCGGGGGCCCGAAAAGAGCCCACTTCATCAAAATTTCGATGTTTGGCAGCCTATGGAGGGTTACCATATGCATCGCCTAATATGTCATGTGTATCAATGGTCGCGTCACAGGCAGTTCTAGCAATGATGAATGTTTAAAAAAAAATCTACGAGACGTGTTTCGAGAAAGTGTCGATAAACCCCAATTTTGGCAGTTTTTTTTTGCCAATTCTGGCGAAATAAGGGTTAAATCGAAAATTCCGCCTAGGTACATTTTTTAGATTTAGTGCCTCTCTATGAGTGTGCAAAATTTTGTGAAAATCGGTTAGAAAATGGCTTCTGAATTGTACGGACAAAATGTGTGGGAAAAAAACAAAAACAAACAAAAAAAAAACAAACAAAAACTAATAATCCGTAGAATAACAATAGTCTTTTCCAGAGGGAAAAGCCTAATTACACAAAATCGTTTATAATCGTTTAAATGAACATGAATAAAATCAAACGTGAATCTCCGTTAGCGACGACCCAGTCAGCCAATAAAAACAGAGATAAACTAAGACTTTATGATTCTGGAGAATCATGGCTTTTCCCAATGAGATTCCATGATTTGTCATGACCCCATATTGTCTGATGATTTGTTTTTAACTGTCTAACTGAAGTTCCTTCATTGATGTTATGGGAAAGGTGAGTATAGTAGTATCAAATGACACAGTTTGATAAAAAAAATTGTTCACGTAAAACCCATCATTAATGGTGGAGTGGGTTAATGTCAATTTCGTCGTCCAACAAGTCAATGACTGACAAAAGGAGTTATGTTTGTTTGACACTTACCCACTGAGTGTTGTGTCTATTTGAAAATGGTCCATTTTATCTCAAATGTATCCAAAATATTGATGTCTGGCAATTGTAGAGGGTTAACAAGTGCTAACAGGAATATTTGTTCATGCAACTGGTAATGTCACACCAAGAACTGTGAATGGCCATTTTTTTCTTTAAAATCTACAAGATGTTTTCAGAGAAATCCAGGGAGAACATGAATTTTAAGCTTTTCATGGGTATCATTGTTTATCCAGCCCAAAACGGGTTACGTGTTGTTTTTTGAATACTCTTATTACTTCAAAAAATAATTCTCAGTGAATTCTACTTCCACTTATTTTGATCTCTCCTCTCAACTTCGGGTGCTGTGGGTATGCAAACACGGCCCATTTTATCAACATCTTGATGTTTGAGAACCCGCATAGGGTTTGGTTACAGGAATATTTTGTGCATGCAACTAGTAATGTCACACTAAGATCTGAGAATGGGCATTTTTTCTTAAAAATCTACGAGATGTTTTTAGACAAATCCTCGGATAACATGAATTTTTAACCTTTTGAGGGATATCGATCTGTAACCAGCCCTAAACGGGTTAATGCTTGGTTTTGTGAATACCTTCATTACTTACAAAAACGATCGAGGGTGAATTCCACTTCCAATGAAGGAGATTATGTTTATCTGGCAGTTACACATCTGGTATTATGGTTGCCCAAGAACAGCCCGTTTTCTCCAAATGTCTATGCTTATCGAAATATTTTCTCCATGCAACTTGTAATGTCACTCCACGACCTGCGAATGGTCAATTTGTCTTGAAATTTTGTTTTAAGAAATCCATAGAAAACTGGAATTTTAAGCTTTTATGGGGTATATCTCCTTAACTAGTCAAAAATGGGTTAAGACCTCGATTTTTGAATACACTTACTACTTACAAAAATGTTTCCCTGTCAGTTCTGCGTCCGATAAAAGAAGTTATGTTTCTCTGTTGCATTCCCATTTGATGTTGTTAGTGTCCAAAAACAGACTATTTTTTTCAAAATTTTGACATTTAGCAGCGCATGGAGGGTTAACAAATGCTTACCGGAATAATTTTTCCAATCATCTGGTAATGTGACACCAAGACCTATCAATGGCCATTTTCTCTTGAAAACCCTACCAGATGTTTGTAAATAAATCCAGGTAAAACATATTTTTTTAAGCTTTTGATGGGTATCACTATTAACAATCACAAAAGGGGTTAATGTTTGTTTTTTGAATACCCTTATTACTTACAAAAATGGTCCTCGGTGAATTCCACTTTCAACAAAGGAGATTATGTTTATTTCTCAGGAACGCGTTGAGTGCTGTGCGTGTCTGAAAACAGCCCATTTCAACAAAATTACGATGTTTGGCGGCCTGTAGAGGGTTAATAAACGCTCACCGGAATATTTTGTCCATGCAACTTGTAATGTCACACAAAAACCTGCGAGTAGTCAATTTTTCTTGAAAACCTGCAGGATGTATTTCGAGAAATCCACAGAAAATGGGATTTTTAAGATTTTAAGTGGTCTCTCTCTTTAGCCTGGCCAAAACGAGTTAAGACTTCGACTTTTGAATACCCTTACTACTCACAAAAACGTTTCCATATAGATTTTGCGCTCGATAAAAGAAGGCACTTGTCTTTGTGGCGCACCCATTGGGTGCTGTTGGCGTCCAAAAAACAGCCTATTTTATCACAATTTTGACATTTAGCAACCCGTGGATGGTTAACAAATGCTCACTGCAGTATTTTGTCCATGCAACTTCTATTGCCATACCAAGGCTTGGGAGTGACGAATTTTTCTTGAAAATCTACAAGACTCGTTTAGAGAAATCCACGGAAAACATGAATTTTTTAGCTTTATGGAGGTATTGCTGTTTAACCAGTCCAAAACGGGTTAACACTTTGGATTTTTTAACACCCTTATTACCTACAAAAATGATCCTCGGTGAATTTCCCTTCCAATAAAGGAAGTTATGTTTATCTCTCGTGTATCGTTTGGGTGCTGTGGGTGCCTGAATCTGGCCCATTTCTTCAAAAGTTCGATGTCTGGCAGCCTGTGGTGGGTTACCATATGCATCGCCTGATATGTCGTGTGTATCAAAGGTCGTGTCACAGACAGGTCTAATAATGATGAATGTTTAAAAAAAATCTACAAGACTTGTTTCGAGAAAGTGCCTATAAACCATAATTTTGGCAGTTTTTTGCCAATTCTGACGAAATAAGGGTTAAATCGAAAATTCCGCGTAGGTACATTTTTAGATTTTGTGCTCCTCTATGAGTGTGCAAAATTTTGTGAAAATCGGTCCGAAAATGGCTTCTAAATCGTACAGACAAAATGTGTGGGAAAAAAAATTTAAAAACAAAAGACTTTATGATTCTGGAGAATCATGGCTTTTCCCGATGAGATTCCATGATTTTTCATGACCCCACAGTGTTTGATGAATTGTTTCTAACTGTCTCACTGAAATTCCATCATTGATGTTATGTGAAAGGTGAGTATAGTAGTCTCAAATGACACAGTTTGATAAAAAACATTGTTTAGGTAAAGACCATCATCAACGGTGGAAAAGGTTAGTATCAATTTCGTCGTCCAACGAGTCAGTGACCGACAAAAGAAGTTATGTTTGTTTGACACATACCCACTGAGTGCTGTGTCTATTTGAAAATGGTTCATTTTATCTCAAATGTATCCAAAATATTGATGTCTGACAGCTTGTAGAGGGTTACAAGTGCTGACAGGAATATTTATTCATGTAACTTGTAATGTCACACCAAGAACTGCGAATGGCCATTGTTTCCTTGAAATCTACAAGATGTTTTCAACTTTTCAGAGAAATTCATGGAGAACATGAATTTTAAGCTTTTCATGGGCATCATTGTTTATCAAGCCCAAAACGGGTTAAGTGTTGTTTTTTGAATACTCTTATTACTTCAAAAAATAATTCTCAGTGAATTCTACTTCCCCTTATTTTGATTTCTCCTCTCAACTTCGGGTGCTGTGGGTACGCAAACACAGCCCATTTTATCAACCTTTTGATGCTTGAGAACCTGCATAGGGTTAACAAATGCTTACAGGAATATTTTGTACATGCAACTTGTAATGTCACACTAAGAACTGAGAATGTCCATTTTTTCTTGAAAATCTATGAGATGTTTTCAGAGAAATCCTCGGATAACATGAATTTTTAACCGTTTGAGGGGTATCGCTCTGTAACCAGCCCAAAACGGGTTAATGCTTGGTTTTGTGAATACCTTCATTACTTACAAAAATGATTAACAAATGCTTACCGGAATAATTATTCCAATCAACTGGTAATATGACACCAAGACCTATCAATGGCCATTTTCTCTTGAATACCCTACTAGATGTTTGTAAAGAAATCCAGGGGAAACATAAATGTTTAAGCTTTTGATGGGTATCACTATTAACAATCACAAAAGGGGTTAACGCTTGGTCTTTCGAATACCCTTATTACTTACAAAAATGGTCCTCGGTGAATTCCACTTCCAACAAAGGAAATTATGTTTATTTCTCAGGTACACGTTGGGTGCTGTGCGTGTCCGAAAACAGCCAATTTCAACAAAATTACGATGTTTGGCAGCCTGTAGAGGGTTAATAAACGCTCACCGGAATATTTTGTCCATGCATCTTGTAATGTCACACAAAGACCTGCGAGTAGTCAATTTTTCTTGAAAACCTACGGGATGTTTTTTGAGAAATCCACAGAAAATGAGAATTTCAAGTTTTTAAGTGGTCTCTCTCTTTAGCCTGTCCAAAATGAGTTAAAACTTCTTTTTGAATACCCTTACTACTTACAAAAATGTTTTTGTATAGATTGTGCGCTCGATAAAAGAAGGCACTTTTCTTTGTGGCGTACCCATTGTGTGCTGTTGGCGTCCAGAAACAGCCTATTTTATCACAATTTTTACGTTTAACAGCTCGTGGAGGGTTAAGAGATGCTCACCGCAGTATTTTGTCCATGCAACTTCTATTGTCACACCAAGGCCTGGGCGGGACAAAATTTTCTTGAAAATCTACAAAACTCGTTTAGAGAAATCGACGGAAAACATGCTTTTTTTAGCTTTATGGGGGTATTTCTGGTTTTTTGAACACCCTTATTACTTACAAAAATGATCCTCGGTGGATTCCACTTCCAATAAAGGAAGTTATGTTTATCTCTCTTGTATCGTTTGGGTGCTGTGCGGGCTTGAAACCGGCGCATTTCATCAATATTTCGATGTTTGGCGGCCTGTGGAGGGTTAACATATGCATCGCCTGATATGTCGTGTGTATCAAAGGTCGTGCCACAGGCAGTTCTAGGAATGATGAATGTTTAAAAAGAAATCTACAGGGCGTGTTTTGAGAAAGTGCCGATAAACCCCAATTTTGGCGTTTTTTTTTTTTGCCAATTCTGACGAAACAAGGGTTAAATCGAAAAATCCGCTTTGGTACATTTTTAGATTTTGTGCCCCTATATGCGTGTGCAAACGTTTGTGAAAATGGGTTCGAAAATGGCTTCTGAATCGTACGGACAAAATGTGTGGAAACAAAAAAAAATAATAATAATAATAATAATCCGTAGAAAAACAATAGTCTTTTCCAGAAGGAAAAGTCTAATGATAATCCGTAGAATAACATGAGTCTTTTCCAGACTGAAAAGCCTAAACATGTTTTCTCTTTTTATTCTATAAAATTCACTTTGGAAACCTGCGTCCGAGGTTTGTGCTGCAAGCCGCCTCTAGAGAGAATATCGGACATACATCTCAAATTGAATATATCATTCCGTTTCATTTTGAAAATACGTCTTGGCGAGACAAAGAACTTGATAGAATTGACCCGATGGAATATTAGCACAAAAAGACCGTGTCCAATATCTGCTCGCCAATACAAGTAAACGTTACTACTGATATACAACTACCCTTCATTTACCATTATTTTCAGACAATATTTTCTCGCTATTCTGAGGAAACGCGAAAAAAAATTGTAATGTTCGAAATTATGGCTCCCAGAAAAAAAACTTTTTGTTCGAGAAAATTGTTAAAGCATTTTATTAGGTTTCCATATCAGTGTTGAATACTCCACGGGTAAATGGAGATGCTGTCAGTATTTTGTGGGACTGAAAATGCAGTTAACTAAAACTGGGTTCAAGGTACTTCAGCTCTTGTTGAAATATTTATCATAATTTTTGCATGATCCCCGGTTTTTTGGCCGGAGAATGTTGTGTGAATTTCTCTACTTTATGTAGATATTTTAATACCTAATTTTAGGTGATACGATATTATTTTTTTCACATAATTGTTATAATGCATTCTAAAATCAATATGGTTAAATATTAACCCTTTACCTAACGTAACGGCAAAAAACCGGCCAGCGCTATTCTCAAAAATCGCCAATTAATTTTCATTATTTTTTTCATTTTTGACTCAAAAACATAGGTTATGACGCCTCTTGGGAACGAGCTCGTCGAGCTCGTTCCAACGAGGGGTCATAACCTATGTTTTTGAGACAAAAGATGCAAAAATTTAGTTATTCAAGAATTATTTTTGCAAGTGTCATCTGCTTTTCAGGTTAGGTAAAGGGTTAACCCAAATCAACTGGACTGAGTGAATAAGAACCTAACTGGGTACATATTCACTCAGCCCAGTTGATTTGGGTCGCTTTTTAACCCAACTGATTTTAGAGAACCTAATTGGGTACATATTCACTCAACCCAGTTGATTTGCATTGTTTTTTAACCCAACTGATTTTAGAGACCCTAACTGGGTACATATTCACTCAACCCAGTTGATTTTGGTTGCTTTTTAACCCAACTGATTTTAGAGAACCTAACTTGGTACATATTCACTCACCCCAGTTGATTTGGGTCGCTTTTTAACCCAACTGATTTGAGAGAACCTAACTGGGTACATATTCAATCACCCCAGTTGATTTGGGTCACTTTTTAACCCAACTGATTTTAAAGACCCTAACTGGGAACATATTTACTCAAGGCCAGTTGATTTGGGTCGCTTTTTAACCCAACTGATTTTAGGGAACCTAACTGGGTACATATTCACTCACCCCAGTTGATTTGGGTCGCTTTTTAACCCAACTGATTTTAGAGACCCTAACTGGATACATATTCACTCAAGGACAGTTGATTTGGGTCGCTTTTTAACCCAACTGATTTTAGAGAACCTAACTGGGTACATATTCACTCAACCTAGTTGATTTGGGTCGCCTTTTAACCCAACTGATTTTAGAGAACCTAACAGGGTACATATTCAATCACCCCAGTTGATTTGGGTCGCTTTTTAACCCAACAGATTTTAGAGAACCTAACTGGGGACATATTCACTCATCCCAGTTGATTTGGGTCGCTTTTTAACCCAACTGATTTTAGATAACCTAACTGGGTACATATTCATTCACCCCAGTTGATTTGCGTTGCTTTTTAACCCAACTGATTTTAGAGACCCTAACTGGGTACATATTCACTCAAAGCCAGTTAATTTGGGTCGCTTTTTAACAAAACTGATTTTAGAGAACCTAACTGGGTACATATTCTCTCAAAGCCAGTTGATTTGGGTCGCTTTTTAAACCAACAGATTTTAGAGAACCTAACTGGGGACATATTCACTCATCCCAGTTGATTTGGGTCGCTTTTTAACCCAACTGATTTTAGATAACCTAACTGGGTACATATTCACTCACCCCAGTTGATTTGCGTTGCTTTTTAACCCAACTGATTTTAGAGAACCTAACTGGGTACATATTCTCTCAAAGCCAGTTGATTTGGGTCGCTTTTTAACCCAACTGATTTTAGAGAACCTAACTGGGTACATATTCACTCAACCCAGTTGATTTGGGTCGCTTTTTAACCCAACTGATTTTAGAGAACCTAACTGGGTACATATTCACTCAACCCAGTTGATTTGCGTTGCTTTTTAACCCAACTGATTTTAGAGAACCTAACTGGGTACATATTTAATCACGCCAGTTGATTTGGGTCGCTTTTCAACCCAACTGATTTTAGAGACCCTAACTCGGAACATATTCACTCAATGCTAGTAGATTTGGGTCGCTTTTTAAACCAACTGATTTTAGAGAACCAAACTGGGTACATATTCACTCACCCCAGTTGATTTGGGTCGCTTTTCAACCCAACTGATTTTAGAGAACCTAACTGGGTACATATTCACTCAACCCAGTTGATTTGGGTCGCCTTTTAACCCAAATGATTTTAGAGAACCTAACTGGGTACATATTCAATCACCCCAGTTGATTTGGGTCGCTTTTTAACCCAACAGATTTTAGAGAACCTAACTGGGGACATATTCACTCATCCCAGTTGATTTGGGTCGCTTTTTAACCCACCTGATTTTAGAGACCCTAACTGGGTACATATTCACTCACCCCAGTTGATTTACGTTGCTTTTTAACCCAACTGATTTCAGAGACCCTAACTGGGTACATATTCACTCAAAGCCAGTTAATTTGGGTCGCTTTTTAACAAAACTGATTTTAGAGAACCTAACTGGGTACATATTCACTCACCCCAGTTGATTTACGTTGCTTTTTAACCCAACTGATTTTAGAGACCCTAACTGGGAATATATTCACTCACCCAAGTTGATTTGCGTCACTTTTTAACCCAACTGATTTTAGAGACCCTAACTGGGTACATATTCACTCAAAGACAGTTGCTTTGGGTCGCTTTTTAACCCAACTGATTTTAGAGAACCTAACTGGGTACATATTCACTCAACCCAGTTGATTTGGGTCGCCTTTTAACCCAACTGATTTTAGAGAACCTAACTGGGTACATATTCAATCACTCCAGTTGATTTGGGTCGCTTTTTAACCCAACTGATTTTAGATAACCTAACTGGGTACATATTCACTCACCCCAGTTGATTTACGTTGCTTTTTAACCCAACTGATTTTAGAGACCCTAACTGGGAATATATTCACTCACCCCAGTTGATTTGCGTTGTTTTTTAACCCAACTGATTTTAGAGACCCTAACTGGGTACATATTCACTCAAAGCCAGTTAATTTGGGTCGCTTTTTAACAAAACTGATTTTAGAGAACCTAACTGGGTACATATTCTCTCAAAGCCAGTTGATTTGGGTCGCTTTTTAACCCAACTGATTTTAGAGAACCTAACTGTGTACATATTCACTCATCCCAGTAGATTTGGGTCGCTTTTTAACCCAACTGATTTTAGATAACCTAACTGGGTACATATTCACTCACCCCAGTTGATTTACGTTGCTTTTTAACCCAACTGATTTTAGAGACCCTAACTGGGAATATATTCACTCACCCCAGTTGATTTGCGTTGCTTTTTAACCCAACTGATTTTAGAGACCCTAACTGGGAACATATTCACTCAAAGCCAGTTAATTTGGGTCGCTTTTTAACAAAACTGATTTTAGAGAACCTAACTGGGTACATATTCTCTCAAAGCCAGTTGATTTGGGTCGCTTTTTAACCCAACTGATTTTAGAGAACCTAACTGGGTACATATTCACTCAACCCAGTTGATTTGGGTCGCTTTTTAACCCAACTGATTTTAGAGAACCTAACTGGGTACATATTCACTCAACCCAGTTGATTTGCGTTGCTTTTTAACCCAACTGATTTTAGAGAACCTAACTGGGTACATATTCACTCACCCCAGTTGATTTGGGTCGCTTTTTAACCCATCTGATTTTAGAGAACCTAACTGGGTACATATTCACTCAACCCAGTTGATTTGGGTCGCCTTTTAACCCAAATGATTTTAGAGAACCTAACTGGGTACATATTCAATCACCCCAGTTGATTTGGGTCGCTTTTTAACCCAACATATTTTAGAGAACCTAACTGGGGACATATTCACTCATCCCAGTTGATTTGGGTCGCTTTTTAACCCAACTGATTTTAGATAACCTAACTGGGTACATATTCACTCACCCCAGTTGATTTACGTTGCTTTTTAACCCAACTGATTTTAGAGACCCTAACTGGGAATATATTCACTCACCCCAGTTGATTTGCGTTGCTTTTTAACCCAACTGATTTTAGAGACCCTAACTGGGTACATATTCACTCAAAGCCAGTTAATTTGGGTCGCTTTTTAACAAAACTGATTTTAGAGAACCTAACTGGGTACATATTCTCTCAAAGCCAGTTGATTTGGGTCGCTTTTTAACCCAACTGATTTTAGAGAACCAAACTGGGTACATATTCATTCATCCCAGTAGATTTGGGTCGCTTTTTAACCCAACTGATTTTAGATAACCTAACTGGGTACATATTCACTCACCCCAGTTGATTTACGTTGCTTTTTAACCCAACTGATTTTAGAGACCCTAACATGGAATATATTCACTCACCCCAGTTGATTTGCGTTGCTTTTTAACCCAACTGATTTTAGAGACTTTAACTGGGAACATATTCACTCAATGCCAGTTAATTTGGGTCGCTTTTTAACAAAACTGATTTTAGAGAACCTAACTGGGTACATATTCTCTCAAAGCCAGTTGATTTGGGTCGCTTTTTAACCCAACTGATTTTAGAGAACCTAACTGGGTACATATTCACTCAACCCAGTTGATTTGGGTCGCTTTTTAACCCAACTGATTTTAGAGAACCTAACTGGGTACATATTCACTCAACCCAGTTGATTTGCGTTGCTTTTTAACCCAACAGATTTTAGAGAACCTAACTGGGTACATATTCACTCACCCCAGCTGATTTGGGTCGCTTTTTAACCCAACTGATTTTAGAGAACCTAACTGGGTACATATTCACTCAACCCAGTTGATTTGGGTCGCCTTTTAACCCAAATGATTTTAGAGAACCTAACTGGGTACATATTCAATCACCCCAGTTGATTTGGGTCGCTTTTTAACCCAACAGATTTTAGAGAACCTAACTGGGGACATATTCACTCATCCCAGTTGATTTGGGTCGCTTTTTAACCCAACTGATTTTAGATAACCTAACTGGGTACAAATTCACTCACCCCAGTTGATTTATGTTGCTTTTTAACCCAACTGATTTTAGAGACCCTAACTGGGAATATATTCACTCGCCCCAGTTGATTTGCGTTGCTTTTTAACCCAACTGATTTTAGAGACCCTAACTGGGTACATATTCACTCAAAGCCAGTTGATTTGGGTCGCTTTTTAACAAAACTGATTTTAGAGAACCGAACTGGGGACATATTCACTCAACCCAGTTGATTTGGGTCGCTTTTTAACCCAACTGATTTTAGAGAACCTAACTGGGGACATATTCACTCATCCCAGTTGATTTGGGTCGCTTTTTAACACAACTGATTTTAGATAACCTAACTGGGTACATATTCACTCACCCCAGTTGATTTACGTTGCTTTTTAACCCAACTGATTTTAGAGACCCTAACTGGGAATATATTCACTCACCCCAGTTGATTTGTGTTGCTTTTTAACCCAACTGATTTTAGAGACCCTAACTGGGTACATATTCACTCAAAGCCAGTTAATTTGGGGCGCTTTTTAACAATACTGATTTTAGAGAACCTAACTGGGTACATATTCTCTCAAAGCCAGTTGATTTGGGTCGCTTTTTAACCCAACTGATTTTAGGGAACCTATCTGGGTACATATTCACTCATCCCAGTAGATTTGGGTCGCTTTTTAACCCAACTGATTTTAGATAACCTAACTGGGTACATATTCACTCACACCAGTTGATTTACGTTGCTTTTTAACCCAACTGATTTTAGAGACCCTAACTGGGAATATATTCACTCACCCCAGTTGATTTGCGTTGCTTTTCAACCCAACTGATTTTAGAGACCCTAACTGGGTACATATTCACTCAAAGCCAGTTAATTTGGGTCGCTTTTTAACAAAACTGATTTTAGAGAACCTAACTGGGTACATATTCTCTCAAAGCCAGTTGATTTGGGTCGCTTTTTAACCCAACTGATTTTAGAGAACCTAACAGGGTACATATTCACTCAACCCAGTTGTTTTGGCTCGCTTTTTAACCCAACTGATTTTCGAAAACCTAACTGGGTACATATTCACTCAACCCAGTTGATTTGCGTTGCTTTTTAACCCAACTGATTTTAGAGAACCTAACTGTGTACATATTCAATCACCCCAGTTGATTTGGGTCGCTTTTCAACCCAACTGATTTTAGAGACCCTAACTCGGAACATATTCACTCAAAGCTAGTAGATTTGGGTCGCTTTTTAACCCAACTGATTTTAGAGAACCTAACTGGGTACATATTCACTCACCCCAGTTGATTTGGGTCGCTTTTCAACCCAACTGATTTTAGAGAACCTAACTGAGTACATATTCACTCAACCCAGTTGATTTGGGTCGCCTTTTAAACCAAATGATTTTAGAGAACCTAACTGGGTACATATTCAATCACCCCAGTTGATTTGGGTTGCTTTTTAACCCAACAGATTTTAGAGAACCTAACTGGGGACATATTCACTCATCCCAGTTGATTTGGGTCGCTTTTTAACCCAACTGATTTTAGATAACCTAACTGGGTACATATTCACTCACCTCAGTTGATTTACGTTGCTTTTTAACCCGACTGATTTTAGAGACCCTAACTGGGAATATATTCACTCACCCCAGTTGATTTGCGTTGCATTCTAACATAACTGATTTTAGAGACCCTAACTGGGTACATATTCACTCAAAGCCAGTTGATTTGGGTCGCTTTTTAACCCAACTGATTTTAGAGACCCTAACTGGGTACATATTCACTCAAAGACAATTGATTTGGGTCGCTTTTTAACCCAACTGATTTTAGAGACCCTAACTGCTTTTTAACCCAACTGATTTTAGAGAACCTAACTGGGTACATATTCAATCACCCCAGTTGATTTGGGTCGCTTTTTAACCCAACTGATTTTAGAGAACCTAACTGGGTACATATTCAATCACCCCAGTTGATTTGGGTCGCTTTTTAACCCAACAGATTTTAGAGAACCTAACTGGGGACATATTCACTCATCCCAGTTGATTTGGGTCGCTTTTTAACCCAACTGATTGTAGATAACCTAACTGGGTACATATTCACTCACCCCAGTTGATTTACGTTGCTTTTTAACCCAACTGATTTTAGAGACCCTAACTGGGAATATTTTCACTCAAAGCCAGTTAATTTGCGTTGCTTTTTAACCCAACTGATTTTTGAGACCCTAACTGGGTACATATTCACTCAAAGCCAGTTAATTTGGGTCGCTTTTAAACAAAACTGATTTTAGAGAACCTAACTGGGTACATATTCTCTCAAAGCCAGTTGATTTGGGTCGCTTTTTAACCCAACTGATTTTATAGAACCTAACTGGGTACATATTCACTCAACCCAGTTGATTTGGGTCGCTTTTTAACCCAACTGATTTTAGAGAACCTAACTGGGTACATATTCACTCAACCCAGTTGATTTACGTTGCTTTTTAACCCAACTGATTTTAGAGACCCTAACTGGGAATATATTCACTCACCCCAGTTGATTTGCGTTGCTTTTTAACCCAACTGATTTTAGAGACCCTAACTGGGTACATATTCACTCAAAGCCAGTTGATTTGGGTCGCTTTTTAACAAAACTGATTTTAGAGAACCTAACTGGGTACATATTCTCTCAAAGCCAGTTGATTTGGGTCGCTTTTTAACCCAACTGATTTTAGAGACCCTAACTGGGTACATATTCACTCAAAGACAGTTCATTTGGGTCACTTTTTTAACCCATCTGATTTTAGAGAACCTAACTGGGTACATATTCACTCAACCTAGTTGATTTGGGTCTGCTTTTAACCCAGCTGATTTTAGAGAACCTAACTGGGTACATATTCAATCACCCCAGTTGATTTGGGCCGCTTTTTAACCCAACAGATTTTAGAGAACCTAACTGGGTACATATTCACTCAACCCTGTTGATTTGGGTCGCTTTTTAACCCAACTGATTTTAGACAACCTAACTGGGTACATATTCACTCAACCCAGTTGATTTGCGTTGCTTTTTAACCCAACTGATTTTAGAGAACCTAACTGGGTACATATTCAATCACCCCAGTTGATTTGGGTCGCTTTTCAACCCAACTGATTTTAGAGACCCTAACTGGGAACATATTCACTCAAAGCTAGTAGATTTGGGTCGCTTTTTAACCCAACTGATTTTAGAGAACCTAACTGGGTACATATTCACTCACCCCAGTTGATTTGGGTCGCTTTTTAACCCAACTGATTTTAGAGAACCTAACTGGGTACATATTCACTCAACCCAGTTGATTTGCGTTGCATTTTAACCCAACTGATTTTAGAGAACCTAACTGGGTACATATTCAATCACCCTAGTTGATTTGGGTCGCTTTTTAACCCAACTGATTTTAGAGACCCTAACTGGGTACATATTCACTCAAAGCCAGTTGATTTGGGTCGCTTTTTAAACCGACTGATTTTAGAGAACCTAACTGGGGACATATTCTCTCAACCCAGTTCATTTGGGTCGCTTTCTAACCCAACTGATTTTAGAGACCCGAACTGGGTACATATTCAATCAAAGCCAGTTGATTTGTGTCGATTTTTAACCCAACTGATTTTAGAGAACCTAACTGGGTACATATTTACTCACCCCAGTTGATTTGGGTCGCTTTTTAACCCAACTGATTTTAGAGAACCTAACTGGGTACATATTCACTCACCCCAGTTTATTTGGGTCGCTTTTTAACCCAACTGATTTTAGAGAACGTAAGTGAGTACATATTCACTCACCCCAGTTGATTTGGGTCGCTTTTTAACCCAACTGATTTTAGAGACCCTAACTGGGTACATATTCACTCAAAGCCAGTTGATTTGGGTCGCGTTTTAACCCAACTGGTTTTAGAGACCCTAACTGGGTAGATATTCACTCAAAGCCTGTTGATTTGGGTCGCCTTTTAACCCAACTGATTTTAGAGAACCTAACTGGGTACATATTTACTCACCCCAGTTGATTTGGGTCGCCTTTTAACCCAACTGATTTTAGAGAACCTAACTGGGTACATATTCACTCAAAGCCAGTTGATTTGGGTCGCTTTTTAACCCAACTGATTTTAGAGAACCTAACTGGGTACATATTCACTCACCCCAGTTTATTTGGGTCGCTTTTTTAACCCAACTGATTTTAGAGACCCTAACTGGGTACATATTCACTCAAAGCCAGTTGATCTGGGTCGCGTTTTAACCCAACTGGTTTTAGAGACCCTAACTGGGTAGATATTCACTCAAAGCCAGTTGATTTGGGTCGCTTTTTAACCCAACTGATTGTAGAGAACCTAACTGGGTACATATTTACTCACCCCAGTTGATTTGGGTCGCTTTTTAACCCAACTGATTTTAGAGACCCGAACTGGGTACATATTCACTCAAAGCCAGTTGATTTGGGTCGCTTTTTAACCCAACTGATTTTAGAGAACCTAACTGGGTATATATTTACTCACCCCAGTTGATTTGGGTCGCTTTTTAACCCAACTGATTTTAGAGAACCTAACTGGGGACATATTCACTCATCCCAGTTGATTTGGGTCGCTTTTTAACCCAACTGATTTTAGATAACCTAACTGGGTACATATTCACTCACCCCAGTTGATTTGCGTTGCTTTTTAACCCAACTGTTTTTAGAGACCCTAACTGGGTACATATTCACCCAAAGCCAGTTGATTTGGGTCACTTTTTAACCCAACTGGTTTTAGAGACCCTAACTGGGTAGATATTCACTCAAAGCCAGTTGATTTGGGTCGCGTTTTAACCCAACTGGTTTTAGAGACCCTAACTGGGTAGATATTCACTCAAAGCCTGTTGATTTGGGTCGCCTTTTAACCCAACTGATTTTAGAGAACCTAACTGGGTACATTTTTACTCACCCCAGTTAATTTGGGTCGCTTTTTAACCCAACTGATTTTAGAGAACCTAACTGGGTACATATTTACTCACCCCAGTTGATTTGGGTCGCTTTTTAACTCAACTGATTTTAGAGAACCTAACTGGGTACATATTCACTCACCCCAGTTTATTTGGGTCGCTTTTTAACCCAACTGATTTTAGAGACCCTAACTGGGTACATATTCACTCAAAGCCAGTTGATTTGGGTCGCGTTTTAACCCAACTGGTTTTAGATACCCTAACTGGGTAGATTTTCACTCAAAGCCAGTTGATTTGGGTCGCTTTTTAACCCAACTGATTTTAGAGAACCTAACTGGGTACATATTTACTCACCCCAGTTGATTTGGGTCGCTTTTTAACCCAACTGATTTTAGAGACCCGAACTGGGTACATATTCACTCAAAGCCAGTTGATTTGGGTCGCTTTTTAACCCAACTGATTTAAGAGAACCTAACTGGGTACATATTTACTCACCCCAGTTGATTTGGGTCGCTTTTTAACCCAACTGATTTTAGAGAACCTAACTGGGGACATATTCACTCATCCCAGTTGATTTGGGTCGCTTTTTAACCCTACTGATTTTAGAGAACCTAACTGGGTACATATTTACTCACCCCAGTTGATTTGGGTCGCTTTTTAACCCAACTGATTTTAGAGACCCGAACTGGGTACATATTCACTCAAAGCCAGTTGATTTGGGTCGCTTTTTAACCCAACTGATTTTAGAGAACCTAACTGGGTACATATTTACTCACCCCAGTTGATTTGGGTCGCTTTTTAACCCAACTGATTTTAGAGAACCTAACTGGGGACATATTCACTCATCCCAGTTGATTTGGGTCGCTTTTTAACCCAACTGATTTTAGATAACCTAACTGGGTACATATTCACTCACCCCAGTTGATTTGCGTTGCTTTTTAACCCAACTGATTTTAGAGACCCTAACTGGGTACATATTCACCCAAAGCCAGTTGATTTGGGTCGCTTTTTAACCCAACTGGTTTTAGAGACCCTAACTGGGTAGATATTCACTCAAAGCCAGTTGATTTGGGTCGCTTTTTAACCCAACTGATTTTAGAGAACCTAACTGGGTACATATTCACTCAACCCAGTTGATTTGCATTGTTTTTTAACCCAACTGATTTTAGAGAACCTAACTGGGTACATATTCAATCACCCCAGTTGATTTGGGTTGCTTTTTAACCCAACTGATTAATGTCTATTAATAGAAGAACTGCATTTCTCTCCAATTGTTTTTTCTCAGTGGGATTAGTTTTATTTATTACAATGAAGATACCATACATGCAACGACAAACATGAAGGTATAGACAACAGTAATTACATACGTAAATAGGAAGTGTTGTTTGTACATATGTGTAGATAAAATATACCCTGGGACGGAGAAGGGGGAGTATAGCCGTCTTACAAACTAGTATATATACTAGGGGAGATGTTGGCGCCATGCACCACTGCATTTGATAACCGCCTTACAGAGTAGTAAATATACCTGCCCCCCTTCCCATGTCGGAGACCCCACCTTTTATTGTAAGGTTCCTTAGGCACAACGTAGCG
Source organism: Pictodentalium vernedei (assembly GCA_031216915.1). Classification (NCBI taxonomy): domain Eukaryota; kingdom Metazoa; phylum Mollusca; class Scaphopoda; order Dentaliida; family Dentaliidae; genus Pictodentalium; species Pictodentalium vernedei. The sequence goes on along the minus strand of CM062292.1, from coordinate 41,305,858 downwards.
TCAATAAGATGGCTATATATTGCCACATAGCGACCCTGGGGCGGATGAAGGTCAGTGTATAGCCGTTTTACATACTAGTATATACCTGGACCCACTGTCGTGGAAATGCTATAGTGTCAACACTATTTGATATTATAAGTAACTGATCCCATTGTAGCTAACGTTATTTACTGCTTTCTTATCATGCGCGGTGGCGTTGTGGTAGCCGGTTCTCGTCAGATCACCGAAGTTAAGCAACGTTGAGCCTGGTTATTTATTGGATGTGTGGCCGTCTGAGCGATCAATTCGGACTCCCATGTTGTGTCCTTGGGCAAAGCAATTAACTTCGATTGTCCATATGGGGGCACGTCGATGGTACGCATGTCTTCAACCAATCTAACCCTGTCTGTGCTGCAGTTCAGAGTTACGATGTTGGGAAATTGGCAGCTGCTCAACGTTGCCCGGTGGTTCTCTCAAGGTACTTCGGCTTCCTCCACCAGTACGTCGCGGTTATGATTAGCCACTGTGCATAAGTATATACCCTTAAACACCAACAAATAAATAATAAATAATATCATGCTGGGCAATGTGGAATACGAGGTGAGGCGTGCTTCCTCCACCCATAGAACTGTCACGGTCATGGTTAGCCATTGTGCATAAGATTATGCCCTTAAACACCAATAAATAAATAATAAATAATATCATGCACGGCAGTGTGGAATACGAGGTGAGGTGTGCTTCCGCCACCCGTAGCACTGTCACGGTCATGATTAGCCATTGTGCATAAGATTATGCCCTTAAACGCCAATAAATATTTAACAAATAATATCATGCAGGGCAGTGTGGAATGCGAGGTGAGGCGTACCTTTCAATGTGTGCTTGGTTGGAGAAAGAGGCAGGGAGGAGGTGGTAAGCTTGGTAATTTTGTTGGGTTAAATCGACCGCTGGGGTGGGACACCGTGGAATTTACCGATGAAACGGGGCACAGTGAGAGTGGAATTTATGGGTGGTTATTCTTGATAATAAATAAATATACACTTACTTTTGAGTCCATGCAAGGTGAGTATAGTAGTCTCAATGACTCAGTTTGATAAAAAAATTGTTTAGGTAGAAACCATCATAAACGGGGGAGAGGGTTAATATCAATACTGTCGTCCGACAAGTTAATTACCGACAAAACGAGTTATGTTTGTTTGACACATACCCACTGAATGCTGTGTCTATTTGAAAATGGTCCATTTTATCTCAAATATATTAAAATATATATGTCTGGCAGCTTGTAGAGGGTTAACAAGTGCTAACAGGAATATTTTTCCATGCAACTTCTAATGTCACACCAAGAACTGCGAATGGTCATTTTTTCTTAAAAATCTATAAGATGTTTTCAGAGAAATCCAGGGAGAACATGAATTTTACGCTTTTGATGGTATCATTGTTTATCCAGTCAAAAACGGGTTAAGGGTTGTTTTTTGAATACCCTTATTACTTACAAAAATAATTCTCAGTGAATTCTACTTCTACTTATGTTCATCTCTCCTCTTAACTTTGGGCTCTTTGGGCATGCAAACACAGACCATTTTATCAAAATTGTGATGTTTGAGAACCTGCATAGGGTTAACAAATGCTTACTGGAATATCTTGTTCATGCAACTTGTAATGTCACACTAAGATCTGAGTATGGCCAATATTTGTCTTGAAAATCTACGAGAGGCTTTTAGAGAACTCATCGGAAAACATGAATTTTCAACCTTTTGAGGGGTATCGTTCTGTAACCAGCCCTAAACGGGTTAATGCTTGGTTTTGTGAATACCTTCATTACTTACAAAAATGATCCTCAGTGAATTTCACTTCCAATGAGGAAGGTTATGTTTATCACGCAGGTACACATTGGGTGTTATGGGTGCCCAAAAACAGCCCATTTTCTCAAAATGTCTATACTTTGCAGTCTCTGGAGGGTTAATAAATGCTTACCGGAATATTTTGTCCATGCAACTTGTAATGTCACTCAAAGACCTGCAAATGGTCAATTTTTCTTGAAAACTTGCTAGATTCTTTGGAGAAATCCACAGAAAACGGGAATTTTAAGCGTTTGAGGGGTATATCTCCTTAACCAGTCGACAATGGGTTAAGACCTCGATTTTTGAATACCCTTACTACTTACAAAAATGTTTCCCTACCAGTTTTACGTCCGGTAAAAAAAGTTACGTTTCTTTGTGGCATTTCCATTTGATGTTGTTAGTGTCCAAAAACAGACCGTTTCTTCAAATTTTTTGACATCTAGCAGCCCATGGAGGGTTAACAAATACCTACCAGAATAATTTATACATGCAACTGGCAATGTGATACCAAGACCTATCAACGGCCATTTCCTCTTGAGAACCCTACAAGATGTTTGTAAAGAAATCCAGGGAAAACCTCCCCAACAGGGGTTAACGCTTGATTGTTTGAATACCCTTATCACTTACAAAAATGGTCCTATATGATTTCCACTTCCAACAAAGGAGATTATGTTTATCTCTCGTGTATACACTGGGTGCTGTGCGTGTCCGAAAACATCCCTTGTCAACAAAATTACGATGCTTGGCAATTTGTAGATGGTTAATAAACGCTCACCGGAGTATTTTGTCCCTGCAACTTGTAATGTCACATAAAGACCTACGAATAGTCAATTTTTCTTGAAACCCTACAAGTTACTGTTAGGGAAATTCACAGAAAATGGGAATTTAAAGGGATATCTCTCTTAGCCTACCCAAAATGGGTTAAGACTTCGACTTTTGAATACCCTTACTACTTACAAAAAAAGTTTCTGTATAAATTGTACACTCGATAAAAGGAGGCGCTGTTCTCTGTGGTGTACCCATTGGGTGCTGTTGGTGTCCCAAAACAGCCCATTTTATCAGTTTTGACGTTGAGGAGCCCTGGGAGGGTTAACTAATGCTGACCGGAATATTTTGTTCATGCAACTTGTAATGTCACACCAAGACCTGCGAATAGCCGATTTTTTTCTTGAAAACCTACAAGATGTTTTTAGAGAAATCCACAGAAAACGGGTATTTTAAGATGTTAATGGGTATCTCTCTTTAACCAGCCCAAAATGGGTTAAGACGTCGAATTTTGAATACCCTTACCACTTTCAAAAATATTTTCCGATCAATTTTGCGTCCGATAAATGAAGGCCACTTTCAATGTGGTATACCTTTTGGGTGCTGTTGGTGTCCAAAAACAGCCCATTTTATCACAATTTTTACGTTTAGCAGTTCGGGGAGGGTTAACTAATGCTGACCGGAATATTTTGTCCATGCAACTTGTAATGTCACACCAAGACCTGGGAGTGACAAATATTTCCTGAAAATCTACAAGACTCGTCTAGAGAAATCCACGGAAAACATGAAGTTTCAAGCTTTTGGGGGGTATTGCTGTTTAACCAGCCCAAAACGGGTTAACTCTTGGTTTTCTGAACACCATTATTACTTACAAAAATGATCCTCGATGAATTTCACTTCCAATAAAGGAAGAGATGTGTATCTGTCGTGTTTCGGTTGGGTGCTGTGGGGACAGAAAACAGCCCATTTCATCAAAATTTTGATGTTTGGCAGCCTGTGGAGGGTTACCATATGCATCGCCTAATATGTCATGTGTATCAGTGGTCGTGTCACAGGCAGTTCTAGCAATGATGAATGTTTAAAAAAAATCTACAAGACGTGTTTCGAGAAAGTGCCGATAAACCCCAATTTTGGCAGTTTTTTGCCAATTCTGACGAAATAAGGGTTAAATCGAAAAATCCGCTTGGGTACATTTTTAGACTTTGTGCCTCTCTATGCGTGTGCAAAATTGTGTGAAAATCGGTTCGAAAATGGCATCTGAATCGTACGGACAAAATGAGTGGGAAAAAAAAAATAAAAAAAAAACCCAAAAATAATAATCCGCAGAAAAACAATAGTCTTTTCCAGAGGGAAAAGCCTAATCAAAGTTTTTGTTTTGCTACTAGTTTTTATGCAGCCAAAACAGATATTTGAGATACAGCAGGACACCAAAACATTTAACACAAAATTTGCTCTTCAATAATTACAGAATATTTTCATTGTAAGCAAAACAAGGGATGTCATTTCTACTTTGGAAAAAAATAGTACATATGAATTATGGGCGTACGGGCCGGGGTTTCATTAAGGACTGTGCCCCAACCCACCCCAGAGTCAGGAAGAAGCTGACTTTTTAGCCAATATGCCAGAAAATTTCGGACAATTTAGTTGCCAGAAATGACCACAAAACATTTTGGTTTTCCACACAAAATGTTGTTTTCCTATCTCATCACTTAGAAGTTGCAAGTAAACTGACCATTATACTGTACAAGTTGATTCAGTGGAACCGTATCCACGTTAATATTATTCATTTATAATCACACAAGTACATATAAAGAGTTCTATTACTGCATATTACGGGAGCACGGTGGCTCAGAAGGTAGAGATGATTGTTGCAATCCAAGAAGTCCTCGGTTCGAATCCCGCCTGTGGCAACCACTCTGTGTCCTTGAGCAAGATACTTCATCCCAATTTAATTTCTCACGTGGGGGGGGGGGGGGAGGGGGGGGCATGATGGCGATGTGTACTAAGGGTACTCTGAGGGTGAACTTGTCTTCAACCAATGCTAACCCTGCTTTTGTGGAGTTGGTATGTTGAGGAGTCTGAGTCGCTTGCCATTGCTCAATGGTTCTCTCCAGATACTCAATGGGAGGGACCCCCCTCCCATACCCACATTTGGCATTTCCTCCTGAGATTCAACTTTTTCGGGCTCAAAAGGGTTCATCCCTCTCCCTGAAAAATAGCCCTGTACGCTTATGCAATGAATACCTGGACTTGAATAAATACCTATATTATGGTCATGATATATCTGAGCTGCTGAAAGTGACCTTAAATATCAATAATTAATTTATTCTCTATAATTCTGTCTGTTTGTGAATGTGTGGGATTTGTCAACAAACGAGGGAAAGCTTCCTTCTCCATGATTTCACAATTTTTCCAACATATCTATTTCAGATACAATGAAATACATGTAATATGAGTTACTGTCACGCACAAATTAGTTGTTTATTTGATATGGTTTTAACCATAACCATCTAGTGAGCTAGTATACACAGTGATGGGTACAGTTCAAGTCAAATTGAGTTGATTAAAGGGATGTTGAACAACTTGATAATATTTCTTGCATTACATTATTACTTTCCTATTTATTGACAGAAAGATTTCACAGGGGTTTCCCTGATGGTATTTATTTATTGGTGTTTGCGGTCACATACTTATCTACAATGGCTAATCGTGACCGTGACTGTTTTACCGGTGGGGGAAGTCGGAGGACCCAGAGAGAACCACCGAGCATCGACGAGCAACTGTCAGCTCAACATTCTAATTGTGTTCAAGCTCCGCTGAAGCAGGGTACCAGCGATTGAAGACATGTGCACCATTGACATGCAGCACACCTCAGTACATGGCATCATCGTGCCCCCATGTTGGCAACCGGGATAAAGTGCCTTGCCCAAGGACATCACGTGGGTCGTCCCAGATAGGGATCAAACTCGGGACCTCTATCATAGAAGTCAAACAGTCTACCACTGAGAAAATGTGCTTTCTTTACTGGTGGTATTCATATTTGTATGGCCAAACTGGTGTTGGATAACACGGAACACCAAAACATATAACACAACATTTGTTCCCCATTGATTTTTGAAAGCAGTTATGGAAATCTCAAAGAGCTCTTTCCTTAGGGTTTTTAGACAAGTGATTATTCACTCAAAGTCATTTTTTGCAGACAGTGCTATTTAAGCCGGATTTATTGATTACACATCTCTGCATATAGCCAAGCAAAGTGTCTCGAATTAACCCATTCCAAAATGATAGTAGAAGGTAACCAAAGTTGGATAATTTGGGTATTTCCAAATGGTACACTTATTCTCACTCTCATTGTGATTGAGGGTTAAATCTGAGATTGAAAAGGTAAACCAATCTTACTCAGGGAAGGTGAGTACAGAAAAGTACGAAATTAATCAGAAAATGAATTTTGTCTGACGACACTAATATTTGTACGAGCAAAACTGGTACTGGATTTGTTTATTAGGTTTTAACGACACATTAACAGCCAAGGTCATATTATGTCGGTGACAGTTGCATGGGTGGAGGGAGCCGGAGTACCCAGAGAGAACCACCGAGCAATGACGCGCAGCTGCCAGCTCCCCAACATAGTGTCTCCTCACTGTAGCACAGGCAGGATTAGATTGGTTGAAGACATGCGCACCATCGACGTGCAGTATGCCTTAGTACACGGCGTCATGGTGCCCCATGCGGACAGTCGGGGTGAAGGGATCGGGACATAATTGGAATATATCCGGCAGATACAATGTCGGATATATTCCAATTATGTCCCGATCATGCAAGGCAGCAACATGAAATTCTCAGAATGTTTCTTACTGTCCCTGCCCGACAGTTTAGTATCTTTGTCAAGAGCCGAGACCGCGTGGAAATCCCGTGGATCAGGTGGAAACCGCGGGCACGATTCGTCCCTACTTTATTCTCAACTCAACAGCTTTTCCATTCATTATTTATCTGTCACCGGCTGAGTTAGGTATTATATTTGTCTATTTGATGAACTTTTCAACCTTAACTATTTGCGGCTTCATGTAGCACCACTGAAAGGCCACTGCACGCTTACCAATATATTCAGGGATTGATTTTACGAAAATAGCAATTATTCAGACAATACCCACATGGGAACTCCTAAATATGCCAAGGATTAAACGTTTGATAATGACGTATAAAACAGAAGTCGTCATGCTATGCTTGCTGCATGCAGGCATAGAAAACATTCAGCGCTCAATGAATTAGGAATGGAGTAAATTATCACTCAAACCTACGAAATTCTGAAAAAAATGAGTTGTTTTTTTTTTTTCGACGGCATCTACAATTATGCATCCGAGACAGGGATTGCGTTAAAGTTTACAGCATCCTTATAACAGAAAATATTCTTGGAATTGAACTGTGAATCCGAATTTCGAAAGCATTTTCGGATATTCTATCCCAAACTACCACTGCACGCTTATCAATATTCAGTGACTTCATGAAAATTAAAATTATTTCGACCATACCCATATGGGCAGTCTAAAGAATCTGCCAACGGTTAAACTTTTAATAATGGCATATAAAACAAAAAGTTGTCATACTATGACTGCTGCATACAGCCATAGAAAACATTCAGCACTCAATCAATTAGGAATGGAGTAAATCGTCACTTAAACTTACCAAATTCTGAAAACGAGAGTTTTTTGGACTGCACCTATCTTTATGCAAACAGAACGAGCATAGGGTTAAACTTTCCAATCAAACTTACAACAGCAAATATACTTGCTAGGCAATTGTAAATACGAACATGTAAATCATTTTTCGATATCCCTTTCGAAAATGGAAGAAAAGTGAGCTCCAAATTTGCCAATTTTATGAAGAATTTTAGGGCACTCAAATACAAGGCCCGAAAACTGGGTGAAGGTTAAAACTTTGAATAAAATATATAACAGCAAAATTGTTCTTGGATGAAGGCCCGATCCTCTCATGTAAAAGGGTTTGAGACAATATGGCTCCAGTGCTGAGAAAGTGCATGCAAACATTGGCGAAAATAACAATTATTCTGACAGTACCCTTATGGGAAGTCTCAAATCTGCCAAGGGTTAATTTTTTAATAATAATTAATTCATTTTTTAATAATAACATATAGAACAAAATTTTCATACTTTGACTGTTGCAAGCAGCTATAGAAAATATTTAGAGCTCAAGCAATTAAAAATGGAGTAAATCGCCACCTAAATTTACCAATTTTTTTTTTCCATTTTTACAGAAGCAAACAGTTGCAGATTAATAGCAAGTTTGTATGAACAACAAAATATGCATTAAAGGGAAAGATATAAGTAGCTTAAACGCGGCCCACCCACCTGTGGGAAAAGCACTGGCTTCAATGTGAACTAATAGTATGTCAGTAAGTAGATGCTATTCAATACCAGTGTGTCTTTTTTCTTTCATTATGTTATACGGATCTTAGGGTCTGAAAGTACAGGCCCACGGCTTTTATAATTGGGACAAAAACATTATAAAATGATTGCATCCGGCGTGTTTTGTTAGGAATGTAGATAAATTATCTTTCTAGTGAACATCGTCGATCACCTTTTAATGCATAAAGTCAATCACCTGTGGAGGGTACGGACTGCCCGAAATGAACTGGGAGTTGACAAGGTGGTGAGACATATGTTCGAGTCTTGTCCAGATGACATCCCCCAGCGAGAACGTAAATCCCTCATCTCTTGTAAATTTAACACAATACACTCCCATTTCATTGACAGAAACTAATATAATGAATGCCACCGAATCACATCCACTGCTCTAAATGCTTAAAAATACATGTATATGTGTAAATGCTGCTGCAGGTCTCCCAGTGTCCTGCACGCGGTCGCTGAATACACTGCATCCTGGCAATCAAACAGTGGTATCTCTTCCCTTTTTTATCTAGCCTTACCCCAACTTCGTTCCCATTAACACCACCTCTTCAATCCAAAAGAGCTACCTTCGAGCATACAATTCCTTTAAGTTAGCCTAATAATATCGGCTCCCATCTTTTTGGGATCACAAAACAACTGATTAAGATAGCGAGTGTGGGGGTGAGGTTGGGGGTTAAAGAAAAACGCAGTCATTGACATTCGGACTCGGAGGACTGCATGCTTTCTGGTGGCTGTGGATTTTCAGATTTGCATTTATTTATTGTATTTTTTTAAGCTGATATAAGCCTTTGTAGTTATATCATGGCCACAACACAAGTACAATATCAAGTTTATCAAACCATCACGCCCATTTTAGAAAGCAAACACACACCCGACTTTAATTGACGAGTGATAATTCAACAGTAAAACAGAACTTGTTTTCGAAGGTAAACAAGCATTGCTCAGTTTCCCGGTGTTTAATATTTAATTTATAATGTACACTGCTACCACGGTGGACTGGTCACATTCCACGGGTGGACAATATTTCCACGGACGCAATAATAATATGACAATACGCAAGGCGTAAGAAGGAACCCCAAAGTATCCAACGTATTGAAATATTTCATTCCGCAACCATTACTCCAAAAACATTTTGGTTTATTCAGTCGAATTCCTGCAATTGTTTAATTTCAGCCAAACAAGAATACGTTTCACAGTACTAAATATTTTCCCATAGGCGACCATTATAACGTTCAGGCGAAAAAAAATATGGTCGCATCATTTTAAATTTAGCATTCAAATATTTTTTGTCAACTATAGCCCTTCAGACAACCTTTTAATGATTTTTAAACAGGGGTCATACAACAAATAGAAGAAAAACTAACAGAAAGGGAAGTGCTGGTCACATGTTCATATTTCTCAGGGAATTCCCAAACAAAACACACCAATAGTCAAACAAATTTTTAGGTTTTAAAAGTCCTCAAATCATCCTCTTTATTCATCTGGAACATTCAAAAGTAATGCAAAATGTCAGTAGACTTCTTCAAATGTTTATTGAAACAATATATTTCCCCAAGACTGCTTAGTTTTGGGAATTACATAATTTCCGAGCGCAACTTTTCGAGGCATGTAAATCTAATTAAAATATTTACAACAGTTATACCTATGAGCAAACCCAACCCTACCAAAGTTACAGTTACCTCTTTCGTGTGATGAAAGAGTCATTTCTGCAATAGAATTCAACTTTTGGCTTCTGTCTAGTCCAAAGCATGGGAAATTTGTTCTTTTGAAGAGAACTGTCCAATCTGTGTCAAATAGGCTTAAAAACTGTTATTGCCTCCGACAGAATTTCTACTCTGTTACCCAATAAGTTGGGAGGGATAAGAATTCACAGCTTTCTTTGAAACTACCCAAATCCCAAAATAAAACTAAAATCTGCATCAGCACACAAAACCTTTTCACAAAATCTGTTTTAATTAATCATACAGCAAGATAAATAGGGTCCCACCACCATGAAACAGTATGTCAATTTTGTTTCAAAATTGGGGTTGTGCAGGGCTTACAGTTCCTCTAAATTTGGGAGAATCCATTTGGATTCTTGCGAAAATCGTTCCGAGAATTCAGACCTGCTATGGGCCAGGATCCTATTAGGTCAGTATGATTGAACCCCTGTTGCATACTGATAATACATGTTAACCCTTTACCCAATACAGCCTTTTTAATTTTTACAAAACCAACTACTGATTTTTACACCCACCCCCCCCCCCTCTCCCCTGGGCCCTTAATCGCTCACCTGACGAGGTGGTTCAGAGAAGTATTTTGGGTCAGATTCAGTTAGTCAAGGTTCATGGACACTACATAGGAATAATGTTATCAAATTATTCATAATTCTATTGCCCATGTTAGATGATTATTAGCATAAATCTTCCTGATTGCTTCCAATTATGACAGCTGTAGACAAGTACTGCCAAACTTCCAAGGGTTGTTGTGTCACTGCACTTTGAAAGGCAAATTTTATGGAAAAGCTCTAAGGAATGGATTTGAACATTTATGAACAACCTCGAACCTAACCCACCCCTGCCCAAATATTAAGCCACAGACCTGAAATGAACAAACTCAAATCTGCCCCCCCTCCCCCCCCCCCCCCTTTCCTGCGATACCAAATATGAAAGGGTTCTGACTGGCAGGAACCAAACTGGAACAAATTTACATCTGACCTCCCCAGAGATGTTGTACACCAAATATTAAAGCATTAAACTAGTGGGTCTGAAGAAAAAGATTTTTAAAGAAATTTTCTCATGTTGCTTTGAGTTAATTTGCACTCCAATAATGAGCCCATATATTAACCCATAGATTTGGCTTGAACAAACATGAATCTGACCCCCTTAGAGATGCTGTAAGCCAAATACGAAAGGATTCTGACTGGTGGATCTGAAAAAAAACGAGTTTTAAAGAAATTTCCTCATACTGCACTGAGTTAAACTTTGGGCTTCAATAGATAGACCAAATATTAACCCAGAGACCCGATTCAAACTGATGTAAAGTTCACGCCGGACAGGATGGACTGATGGTGGACAGACAGAAAGTCATCATTTAAGCGCACCCTGACTTACAGTCAGGTGAGCTAAAAATAAACAATATTCATCAAGCGTAACAATTATGGATGTTACTAGAACCGGCTGATGAGAGCCGGTTCCAATGACAGCCATATTTGTACAAATTTTATTGCCAGTGTCACAATATTTCAGGTCATGTTAGTGTTGTATTGGTTAATTTGCTGCCTTTGTGTTAGGTAAAGGGTTAAACTGACTCAGTTCTTTTCATGTGAATCCTAGCAGCAATGTTACGAGAAGCTACATGGTTTCTCACTGGTTTTGTTGCACGGATCTCTACGGGAATCGATTCTCAGATTCTTATAAGCCCTGACTGAGGCTATATAATCCACCAATATCAATAGAAAGTGCCATTTTATCTCAAGAAATGATGTCAACTATTCTTTTACCTAGTGATGAGGTAAATTATAGCCCTGGATGTACCCCTCCCCCCCCACCCCCAAGCTCTCAGTATGCATTTTTTCCTAAAACAAGAGACCCCAGGGGGCCTGAGGGCGCCCACCTGTACATGGTAACCTAAATATCAACCCAGAGAATTGATTTCAACAAGTTGCATCTACTCCTCCTAAGAAAAGCTTATACCAAACATCCAAAGATTCTGACAAGCGGATCTAAAAAAATGATTTTTAAAGAATATTCCTCATATTGAACCGAGTTATAATTTGGGCTCCCACAGGGAGCCCATATATGAACCCAGGGACTTGGCTTTAACAAACTTGAATCTCTCCCCTCCCCCCCCCCCCCCTAAGGATGCCGCACACCAAATATCAAAACATTTCAACTGCTGGATCTGAAAAAGAAGATTTTTAAAGAAAATTCCTCATTTTGAACTAAGTTACAATTCGAGCTCCAACAGTGAGCCCAGACATGGACCTAGGGACATGGCTTGAACAAACTTGAATCTAGCCTCCTAAGGATGCTGCATAAAAAATATCAAAAGCATTCATCTGCTCGACCTGAAGAAGATTTTTTAAAAAAATTCCTCATTTTGAACTAAGTTACAATTCAAGCTCTCACAGTGAGCCCAAATATGGACCTAGGGACATGGCTTTAACAAACTTGAATTTCACCCCCCTAAGGATGCCGCACACCAAATATCAAAACATTCCAACTGCTGGATCTGAAGAAAAAGATTTTTAAAGAAAATTCCTCATTTCGAACTAAGTTACAATTCAAGCTCCCACAGTGAGTCCAAATATGGACCTAGGGACATGGCTTGAACAAACTTGAATCTCACCCCCCTAAGAATGCTGCATACCAAATATTAAAACATTCTGACTGTTGGATCTGAAGAAGAAGATTTTTAAAGAAAATTCCTCATTTTGAACTACATGTAAGTTATCATTCGGGCTCCCACAGTGAGCCCAAATATGGACCTAGGGACATAGCTTGAACAAACTTGAATCTCACCCCCCCACCCCCCCCCCCCCCCCCCCCCCAAGGATGCTGCATACCAAATATCGAAACTTTCCGACTGCTTGATCTGAAGAAGATTTTTTAAAGAAAATTCCTCACTTTGAACTAGGTTATAATTCGGGTTACCACAGTGAGCCCAAATATGAACCCAGGGACTTGGCTTGAACAACTTGAATCTCACCCCCTAAGCATGCTGCATACCCAATTATCAAAAGATTCTGCTGCTGGATCTTGAGAAGAAGATTTTAAAGAAATTTGCCTGAAATGCACTAAGTTCAAATCTGGGCTCCTATACTGAGCCCAAATATGAACCCAGGGGGCTGATTTGAACAAACTTGAATCAGATCCACCCCACAATGTTGCATACCAAATATCAAAAGATTCTGCCTGCTGGATCTGGAGAAGAAGATTTTTAAGAAATTTGCCTGAAATGCACTAAGTTCGAATTCGGGCTTCTATAGTGAGCCCAAATATAAATCCATGGGGTGATTTGAACAAACTTGAATCAGAACCACCCCCACAATGTTGCATACCAAATATCAAAAGATTCTGCCTGCTGGATCTGGAGAAGAATATTTTTAAAGAAATTTGCCTGAAATGCTTCTATAGTGAGCCCAAATATCAATCCAGGGGGCCGATTTGAACAAACTTGAATCAGATCCACCCCACAATGTTGCATACCAAATATCAGAAGATTCTGCCAGCTGAATCTGGTGAAGAAGATTTTTTAAGAAATTTTCCTGAAATGCACTAAGTTTGAATTTGGGCTCCTATACTGAGCCCAAATATAAACCCAGGGGTCGGATTTGAACAAACTCGAATCAGATCCACCCTACAATGTTGCATACCATATATCGAAAGATTCTGCCTGCTGGATCTAGAGAAGAAGATTTTTTAATGTTTTTCCCATTGCCTACAGTGTTAAAAAGTGTTTTCAAAGTCCCGAAACTGTACCCTATGATAAAACCGATGGCAATTTTTTGGACCAATCCTTTCTGTTGGTCATAAGGAAGCTTCACACCAAATAAAAATTCTCAGTAACGTGGAGTTTTGGAGATATGGCGTTTTACTTTTTTCGATTTTTAGCTCCTGTGGTTTCCATGGGGCTACAGAAAAAGAAAATTTGGTATAAATTAGGTACTTATGACCCAATAAGCCCTCACATAAAATTTGATTCAAATCAGCCTCTCGGTTCGGAAAATAGAAATTTTGGGCGGGGCCAAAAATTTTGCCCCTCCCATAACGACGCCAAATATAGCCCATCAAACTTCGCTTAAAGAAATCCAAGTCTACACCTTAAAAGGAAGCTGCATACCATATATCAAGTCTCTGCTACTGCTGGTTGATGAGAAGATTTTGGTGCCCCTTGGGGGCATGGCACCACCCAGGAGAAGGGGGCAACTTCACTTGAACAAATCTGAATTGGCATTAGGTAATAAACATTTACCCAACATTTGAATAATGTAAAGTTAACGCCGGACGGACGGCGGACAGAATGTGATCAGTAAAGCTCCCACTGAGCTTTGCTCAGGTGAGCTAAAAAACTTTATTAATTTATAAATAAATTGATGGTGACATGAATTTCCCATTATTTTTTAATCACATTCTAGCTTCTGAACACATTTCACATTGTGTTTGATAATCTGCAATCTTTGTAAGAAAAAGCCTAAGTTTTCTCAGTTAAGGCACCTCGAGTCATAAAACAGTGATTTTTTCCAACAGAATGACCAGTACCTGCTACTGTGGTGTCTCATGACACTGTTAAAATTCCTAAAATCATCAAATATTGATTCATTAGTGCTGTGCTTGTGCTGCAAATATCCACAAGTGCACTTCCACTATTTTGGTTTTAATCCCCACAGGCATGCATTCTGTCAAAAGGAGTGAAATTGTAGAAAATATGTTCACAAAGAGGACAAGTTACAGTACAGACGCCGTGGACGGGTTGTAATACATACGTGGGCAGTGATGTCCACTCATGCATTTACCAGTCAATAAAAATCATCATCTACAAAATTTTAATTGATGAAGCATCGGTTTGTACCTGGTGCTTCATTATTTAAATTTTTGATGATTATACCTATAGTTAGTGTTTGGCATCAAATATTATTGTATGAATTTGTATCCGTGGAAATATTGCCCATCCATGGAAAGTGAGCAGTACACTGCCAATTGTACTGTATTTGTTTCAAGTATATAATATACTCTTTGATGTTTAATATACTTGTGATAGGCTGGGTCCAAAGTACTCAGTACTCGTAGTACTCGAGTACCACTTTTTTGATAAAATACTCAATACTTGCCAGCCCAGATTTTTCTGTGTGTGTGTGTGTGTGTGTGTGTGTGTGTGTGTGTGTGTGTGTGTGTGTGTGTGTGTGTGTGTGTGTGTTTGTGTGTGTGTGTGGGGGGGGGGGGGGGGAGGTTGGAGGGTGAAAGATAGCTGCAAATTATTTAAAATGTTGACCAGGCAAATGAAAAGAAAAGAAACATTTCATCCAAAGGACAGACAGACAGACAGACATGCAGTAAAAAATTTGGGAAGCCTAAATAAAAGTAGTGACTAACTTAAAATGAAAAATATAGATAGAAGAGCCAGGGCAATGTTGTCAAACAGAAAACAAACAAGAGCCCCCAGAGGGGCTGATGGCATTCATCTGACATGGTAGCCTAAATATCAACCCAGGGAATTTATTTGAACATTTAGTTGCATCTGCCCCTCATAAGAAAAGCTTATACAAAATATCCAAAGATTCTGACCGGTGGACCTCAAAAAAAAGGATTTTTAAAGAATATTCCTCATATTGAACTAAGTTATAATTCAGGCTCCCACAGAGAGCCCAAATATGAACCCAGGGACTTGGCGTAAACAAACTTGAATCTCCGACAGTGAGCCCAAATATGAACCCAGGGACTTGGCGTAAACAAACTTGAATCTCACACTGATTAATCGACTAACCAATGATCAATATCTTGATTGATAAAAAAAGTAATTGATCGGTTAACCGTTACTTTTGAAGTACGGTACTATTTGGCAGGGTATTTGATGGCTGGATTCGCATCGCAAAATGCTATACAAAAATGTCCAATTGCTAACCATTTTTCTTTCATATTGGGTAAGCTTATATTCACTATTTATCATCACTTTTTGAAACCAAGATGGAAACTGTTAATCAAATTTTTAAAAACAAAAAATACCCTCTATGGGTTAACTACGGAACAAACTTGCTCCAAAACAGGCAAACTTTGTCACACTGGCTCACATCAATTGCATGTGACAGAGAAATGCATGCCAGTTACGTGCCAAAATACTTGTTCACTTGCATGATCATTATACTGTATCAGTAGCTGAAAACGGTCATTCTCAACCCTTCACCAAATGCAGGTAGCAGACGATACTTGCACAAGAAATGCTAAAGATTTTCAATGTTTGTCTCAAAAACATAGCTTATGCCCCCCCCCCCCCCCCCTTATTGGAACAAGCTCAATGAGCTTGTTCCAATGAGGGGTCATAAGCTATGTTTTGAGACAAAAATTGAAAATATAATAAAATTTGAATGGACATGTTTGTATATGGCGCTGCCCGGTTTTGTCCATTATGTTGAGTAAAGTTTTAATTATATAAATGGTCAATGGTACAGCAATTATTCAGCTACCTACTGGGGCAAGTGATTAATCGGTTAACCAAGGTTAACCCATGCGATTAATCAATCACGAAAACCCTTTAATCGTTTCAGCTCTAAAATTAATTTAATTTTATTAAATTTTATCTGATGAAAAAATGCTTATAATTTTGGGGGAATGGTAAATATGGATCTTCTTAACAAGCATTTGCAAGAACATCAGAGGAATGAAATCACCGTTCTCGCAATTTGCAAAACCCTGGTGAGCCAAAATATTGGCTTCGCTTGAAGAAACTTAAATCTCACCCGCCTAATGATGGTCCATAGCAAATATCAAAAGATTCTGATAGGTGGGTCTGAAGAAAAAGAATATTCCTCATACTGCACTAATTTCAACATTTGGACTCCCATAGAGGCCAAATATGGACCCAGGGATTTGATTTCAATAAACGTGTAAAAAAATCTTGCAAAGATGGTATATGTGAAATCTGAAAGGTTTTGGAGGAGTGAATTGGGTGAAGAAGAGTCTTAAATGCTTTCTTCATTACCCACAGTGTTACAGAACGCTGACTAAGCATTTTTGCAAAGTCACGAATAAGTACCCCATGATTGACCTGACAGAAATTTGCTTAGACCACTCCATTCCGTTGGTCCCAAGGAAGCTTCACACCAAATAAGAATTCTCAGTGCCATGTAGTTTTGGAGATATGTGCGTTTTGAATTTTGTTCTATTTTTAGCTCCAGCGGTTCCCATGGGGGGATGGGAAAATATTTTGGGGCATAAATTAATTACTTATGATCAAATAAAGCCAAAAATTAAATTTGGTTCAAATCAGCCTCTTGGTTCGAAAAACAGAAATTTTGGGCGGGGCAAAAATACATGCCCTCCAATAATGAAGGCAAATAAAGACCCACAAACTTCTCTTGAACAAAACTGAGTCTACAACTCAAAAGGAAGCAGCACACCACATATCGAATCTCTGCTACTCCTGGTTCACGAGAAGATTTTTTTAACATTTAGGCAAAATTTTGGGGCATGGCCCTACTGGGGGCAGGGCAACTTGATTTAAGCAAAATCAAAATGCAATGTCATAATAAACAAGCATCTCACATTTCACTTAAATGATTAATCAGTTCAGCAGTTTTGGAGGAGAAGACGCAAACACCATGTTCACGGACGACGGACGACAGACGGCAAGTGATCACTACACCTCACCCTGACTGAAAGTCAGGTGAGCTAAAAACTCAGTGGACCATGAGTGCTGCAGTTGGGCGAGATGCTTGGTTCAAGGAGAGAATAAACTTGTAGCTGCTGGCTTTCGAAAGTGTTGTTAAAACCCAATAAATAAATAAATAAACAAGAGGCCCCACAGGGCCTGAAGCGCTCACCTTGAACAGAACACGATATAAACAGAGAACAGAACACGATATAAGTCTCCAAGAATGAATCTACATTAAGCAATCCATCTCCATAGGATACACTGCAAATCTTTGAGCCCCTCAGGAGTGACAAAAACAGTCCAAGCATCATGCCTTTTCTTTAGTTGATTATGATGTAAAATGTGGAGCTCCCCTCTCAAGCACCTTGATACAACCTATGTAGATTACTCTTCACCTCTTGAGGGTACTAAATAAAAAATGTCTAATTCTTCAGCTACTTGGCCAATTCCGGCTCCCATAGGGAGCTCAAATATCAACCCAGGCACTCGATTTGAACAAAGTTGAATCTGATCTCCTTAGAGATGCTGTATACCAAATATGAAAGCATTCTGACTGGTGGATCTGAAGAACAAAATTTTAAAGAAATTTCCTCATATTGCACAAAGTTAAAATTTGGGCTACCATAGTGAGCCCAAACTTTAACCTACAGACCCGATTTGAACAAACTTGAATCTCACCCCCACCCCCACCCCTCCCCCCTTAGAGATGTTGTATACCAAATACAAAAGCATTCTGACTGGTGGATCTGAAGAAGAAGATTTTTAAAAAAAACTTCCCCATACAGCCCTAAGTTAAATTTGGGCTACAAAAGGAAGCCCAAATATTAACATAGGGACTTGGTTTGAACAATCTTGAATCTGACCATCATAACAATGAGGGTACCAAACATTAAAAAATTCTGACTCGTGGTTCTGAAGAAGATTTTTAAAGAAAATTCCCCATAAAATTTGGGCTCCTGCATTGAGTCCAAATATGAACGAATGGGCTTCATTTTAACAAACTTGTATCTGACCCCTCTATGGATGCTGTATACCAAATATCAAAAGATTCTGAACATTGGTTCTTGAGAAAAGATTTTCTAAAATGTTTGCAAAAATGCTCCACCAACATTATTCTGATGCCCTCTGCAGAACTCTCTAAAAACAACAGAGGGCATTTTTTTTACCATTCAATTCTACTGGTTCTAAGGATGCTTCATACTACATAACAGTTCTCTGTTCCAAGTGGTTTGGGAAACATGGGAGTTTGAAAACATTTCTATTTTTTGCTCCTGGGGTTCCCATGGGGATGCAGGGGTTTTTTGCATGAGGTAAGTACTTATGACCCAATATTACCACGATACTGAATTTCATTCAAATCGGACCATCGGTTCGGAAAATAGAAATTTTGGGTGGCACCAAAAATCTAACCACTGCCATTACAAAGCCAAATATTGCTTCACAAAGTACGTTTGAACAAGCGTGATTCTACACCTCAAAAGGTAGTTCCATAACGAATATAAAGTCACTGTACCCACTGGTTCATAAGATTTTTAAAATATTTTGGGAGCATTTTACCCCACCCCCTCCCTATTGAGCTGGGCATGTTGAGTTAAACAAAAATGTAATACCCATTTGGTACCATTACTCACACAAACTTTAACTTGAATTGACCAAAACATGGTGTTGATGGATGACAGATGGATAGACAATGGATGGAGAGTGATTAGATAAGCCCTGCTTGACTTTGTCGAAGTGAGCTAAAAAAAAAAAATTAAACGGTTCATGTCCGATATTTTACCCATGTTATTAAAATTGATAAATTTGTCCCTGGAGTGCAACAAGGTTTATGCTATACATGTAGCATTGCAAAGCCTTCTTGCACTCAAGTGATGGAATACACCTCCATCCAAGCTATTCTGTAGATTATGAGGCCTAAAACAAACCAAGAACATGAACTTATGCATGAATATTATTACAATGAATACACTGTCTTACACAAAGGAATACCACACAATCCAGTGTAGACTGATTTCAAAAAGTCCTCCGTAGTGGAAGGGCAATTTTAACAAACATACAGGCCCAAATAAGCTTCATACATAGTGTAAAAATTCCACAAAATTAATAAACATTCATATATCTTTAATAGGAATTAGGAGTATTGTAATTAAAAGTCAGTTGTGTGGTTGTTTATAAACTTATATTACTTTGTTATCAGGCGTTAAAAATATGAATATTTGTGAACACACCCACCCATTTAGATTAGTCCCTGCTCATAGCAGTGACACAGACATACAGTACAGTTGCTGGTCATAATCCTTGCATGGGCAGTGCATGATGTCCATGCATGTTTTTTCCAGGTAATAGAAAATCATAATCAATAAAATTGTAATTAATGAAGCAGTGAATTGTATCCTGTGGTTCATTAATTAATTTTTTGATGATTATTGCTGCAAACAATGTTTGAAAACTAATATCATTGCATCCGCAGAAATATTGCCCACCCACAGAAAGTGACCAGTACACAGCAGCACAGAGTCAAGGTAATTGTGTTTTACTGTCTTGAATTTCAAATTTTGTTTGTTTGTTTTTTTTGTTTTTTTTGTTTTTTGGTGGGGGGGGGGGTGCACCAGACCCCTCCACTGATGAGAGGGTCACACACCCTCTTGTCCTCACCCCTATCTCACTGCTATGTGGCTCAGGTGATTCTGTGCATCATATTCTTTATGACTCCCACTAGATACATGTATTACTCCTGCCCCTACATGTAACTTAGATATCCTGGCTTAGCACCAGTATAATGGTAAACTAACATCAAATTGTGTGCTTATGTACAGTAGCTAACATATTGGAATAGTATAATGAGCTTTGTCAGAAACTTGATCAAGTATTGATGACAAACAACAATTTTCATTACCAGTACCTGGTGCCAGTAATAAAATAAGATTTGCAAATATCACCCTGCATTTTTTTCAGCTATTAACTAACATAAAATTGTGCGCTTCAAGAAAATTATTTCGTAACTACCTGTTAAAAATTACCGTTTCTTGTTTTGCTCTTTTAGAAAAAGAAATCACTCCTTTTCTGGTGGGCATACTAAACACCGAGGCAACTGAGGGATACCAAGGTGCAGGAAAACAGGAGAGAAACGGGTATGAGGTGGTGTGTTCTTTTTATTATTTATTTATTGGTGTTTAAGGTCACATTTATCTGCACAACAGCTTATTGTGACCATGGCAGTTTTATGGATGGAGGAAACTAGAGTACCCAGGGGAACCACTGAGCAATGGCAAGCAACTGTGAGCTCCCCAACATACTACACAAGCACGGTTAGCCTTGGTCGAAGACAGGTGCACCAAGAACATGCAGTATGCCTTAGTACACAGCATACCTTGCCCCCACATGGGTAGTGGGGGTGAAGTGTCTTGCCTACGGACACAAAGCTGTTGCTGCAGGTGGGATTCGAACCGAGGATCTCTCGGCTTGCAGTCTGCACCTCTACCTACTGAGCTAATGCACCCAGACATGTTAATTCTCCCGGAATGCCCGGGATTCTCCCGGAATTAGCTATCCCCTCCCGCCCGGGAGTTAATTTGGGCCAAAATCTCCCGGAAAGTCGACATACCAGACAAAAACTGAATCCACCAGCTTTTGTTTACAAATACAAAAGCATGTGCTCTACTCTCAATGGCAAGGTCATTAAGTTTGTGTGAAACGTCACCACTTACGTAAGAACTGGTGACCAATCTCATTTCTGTCAATGGCCGTGTTGTGATTATTTGCAATACGTTTGACAGGCGGATTAAATGAATTTGAGATGCAGGATAATTGCTGAAATTGATTATATATTAAAGGCACACCTTTGCTTGTATACAGGTAGCAGTCAAATCGAAAAATAAGTTCCATACGCATAAATTTTGTCCAATCGAACGTGTGCAAAAATACGCACAAATTTATTATTGTGCATTTTGGATTTCACTTTCAGTTCAGATAATTATAGCCAATTTTGCAGACAAACGGCTCAAACATATGAGTTGCCGTAATTTTCAATATATTGGGAAAAATTTCCGATTCGCAATTTTCTAAAGCAGGCTGTGAAAAAAATTATGTTTTTGGTGAAAAAAATCTCTAAAAAGTTGCTAATTTACGGTACTTGGACGTTTTTTCATTCGTTGTGATAAATGGACAACAAAATAAATTAAATATCCCGGAGATGTTTCGTCCTGGGCTGGCTGTGGCATAATGTTCACGTTTCACTGAAAAATGATCACCCCATTCCAAATCCCCTTCGTAAATGACCAACTACTTCCAGTGAGTACCCGGTGTGGTTAGGTAGGGCGCTGGGCTTTGGCAGATCGAATTACCACAACAACCGGGCTCGGGGTGTGCCTAAACACCACAGATCGCCGCAGGTTACCGCAGGTCGCCGCAAGTACCCATAATTTCCCAAATAGATCCAAAACTTTCAACACAGCGTCAAAACTGATATAGTGCTGAAAAGGTCGAAAATATCTCCAAACATTTTGTACATAAAACCATTGAAATATGGATGTCATTGAAACAACTCAGATATTGGCACATGACCACATCCATATTTTTGATTTCTGTTTTTCTCTATATTTCTATGTTTTGGCTTTTGAAAGGACAAATTGTTCAAATAAAACACATTAGGGTGGAATGTTTAATGTATGTGTGTGTGGGGGTCGGGGGGGGTGGTAACATGGAAATTATTGATGTGCTGCCCACGTGCAAAAATCTCACTGACAAGCATCCGAGTCTCACTGGGAGCTCATCAAAATCTCACTGACAGTCACCTCGAGAGGTTAATAGGTCTGGGTCACTCACCACCGGTTAGTAGAACGTTGGCGTATGTTCCTTTGATGTATTGTTGTTGGACTGTTTCCTGTTATGTCTCTGTGTGTGGGGGTGGGGGGGGGGGGGGCGTATTTGGTATTATGTATTTAAAATTGATCCACACGTGGCTTCTACGCGCAAAAAAAAATCTCCCTGAAAATCATGTCATCTCCCTGAAAATTTTCTTCAATCTCCCTGAAAAAAATTTTGGAAGGTTAACTTGTCTGAATGCACCCCTGATGGTGTATTCTGATTATGTAAATAGATTTAAGCAGTACTAGTATGTGATTGGTTTTAATGCCATATTTGAGAATTATGGGTGCTGAAGTAATAAGAGTGCGCTGAAAAATCTTCCTTTTGGTATTTAGTAAGTAGCTTGGTAATGGTAAAGTGACTTCACCTCAGTAAGCAACAGTGTGAAAGCTGGCAGCCATCTTTAATATCGGGCCGCCACACCCAAAAAACATTCGTTCTCATCCCAAGGTGATAACAAAGGTACCCAAGAAGTTTCATGAAGATCGGTTCATAAATACAGCCTCCAGACTTAGCGTATTGACATGTGCACTTATAGTGTATAAGTAGCACTGATAAATTAAAGGTCATCTAATTTGCATAATTTCTGCAAGAGAAAAAAACCTGTATTATACAGAATTTTTTGTGATGTACAGTTAAAACTAGAAGTCCTGTCATGAACTGTGCGCTTATCTAGGCTTAATTGCGCGTATGAATTGCGCGCAATTGTCATATCGAATTGCATACAAAGCACGGCAGGTTCTCCTGGTTACTTACAGCAAACACGGGCAATGTTTCTGCCAATGGACCTCCGGGTTACCCGGAGGTCCATTGGCTGAAACATTGCTTGTGCACAGGCCATATTTACAGAATTTGATTGCCTTACTATGGTCATATCGCGTAGATTAACACGCATATGGACGCGCTATTTGTGCGCATTTCAGGACAATACTTTTAGTTTTAACTGTATTCCATGTTACTAAACATTCATAGAAAAATTTATTCAAATCAGAACTTTCATACAGAAGTTCTGTACAAAAAACTGATCACACTAATTTTAGTACAAATTGGCTGCTAGTGGCCATCTTGAATTTCGAACTTGACCCCAAAACACTCGCTCGCATCCCATGGTGATAACAAACGTACCCAAGACGTTTCGTAAAGATCGGTTCATAAATACGGCCACTAGCCTGAGCCATATAGAAGTTGTTTACAAAAAACTGATTGGACCTAATTTTGGTACAAAATAGCCACTGGCAGCCATCTTGAATTTTCGATTGCACCCCAAAACACTCGTTCTCGTCCCTAGGTGATAACAAAGGTATGCAAGAAGCTTGGTGAAGATCCGTTCATAAATACAGCCCCTAGCCCAATCCGTATTGACATGTGTACTTACTGTGTATAAGTTGCACTGAATAAATCAAAATTCATCTAATTTGCATAATTTCTGTACAAGAAAAAAAACCTGTATTTTATGTGATGTATTCCATGTTACTAAACAATCATACAAAAATTTATTCAAATCAGAACTTTCATACAGAAGTTCCGTACAAAAAACTGATTGCAGTAATTTCAGTACAAAATAGCTGCCGGCGGCCATCTAGAATATTGGACTCCCCCCCAAAAACACTCATTCTAACATCATGGTGATAACAAAGGTACCCAAGAAATTTCGTAAAGATCGGTTCAAAAGTACGGCCTCTAGCCCAAGCTGTATAGAAGTTCTGTACAAAAAACTGATTGTACCTAATTTCGGTACAAAATGGCCGCTGGTAGCCATCTTGAAATTTGGACTGCACCCAAAAACACTCATTCTCATCCCAAGGTGATAACAAAGGTACCCAAGAAGTTTCATGAAGATCAGTTCATAAATACTGTACAGCCTAGCCCGAACCGTATTGACATGTGCACTTACTGGGTATACATGTAAGTAGCAGTGAATAAATTAAAGTTCATCTAATTAGCATAATTTCACAACGAGAAAAAAACCTGTATTATATATGATGTACTCCATGTTACTAAACATTCATACAAAAATGTATTCAAATCAGACCTTTCATACAACAGTTCTGTACAAAAACGCTGATTGCACTAATTTCTGTACAAAATGGCTGCTGGAGGCCATCTTGAATTTTGGACCGCACCCCAAAACACTCGTTCTCGTCCCACGTGATAACAAAGGTACTCAAGAAGTTTCGTAAAGATGGGTTCATAAATACAGCCTCTAGCCCGAGCCGTATTGAATTGCTGTTCCCGAACAGACGGACAATGGGCCATGACATAACCTTAAATTTGACTTTGTCAAAGTTGAGCTAAAACTAGAGAGTATCCAGAGTATCACAAAACAAAAACCTATTTGTAAAGGACTCCTCCTTTCAAGGACAATGGGGCAGTGTTGGCATTCACCACCATGCTGCCTTGAGGCTGTATTTTGAATTTCTGTGTTTGTTGTTCTAATGAAATATTATTTTATTATTATTATCAGTCATGGTACAAATATGGTACCGATAGCACACCTTCAGGAACCGCTGATGTCTGATGTCGACTCTGTGTCAGTGCGTGAGGTGCACACATACGTTTGGGGTTCTATACACCACATCCTTCATTTTGCTATATAATTTGTGTAAATTTATTTGGAATTTATAGAATTTCAGACTTGTAAATTTCATAGTATTGTTTTTGCCTTAGTTATGGTGCTTTATAAGTAATGGGCAATTTAGTTTGAAAACAAGAGGCCCCAAGGGGCCTGAGGGCGCTCACCTGACATGGTAGCCTAAATATCAACCCAGAGAATTGATTTCAACAAGTTGCATCTGCTCCTCCTAAGAAAAGCTTATACCAAATATCCAAATATTCTGACCAGTGGATCTAAAAAAAAAAGATTTTTAAAGAATATTCCTCATATTGAACTAAGTTATAATTCAGGCTCCCACAGAGAGCCCAAATATGAACCCAGGGACTTGGCGTAAACAAACTTGAATCTCCGACAGTGAGCCCAAATATGAACCCAGGGACTTGGCGTAAACAAACTTGAATCTCACACTGATTAATCGACTAACCAATGATCAATATCTTGATTGATAAAAAAAGTAATTGATCGGTTAACCGTTACTTGTGAAGTACGGTACTATTTGGCAGGGTATTTGATGGCTGGATTCGCATCGCAAAATGCTATACAAAAATGTCCAATTGCTAACCATTTTTCTTTCATATTGGGTAAGCTTATATTCACTATTTATCATCACTTTTTGAAACCAAGATGGAAACTGTTATATATGAACCCAGGGACTTGGCTTTAACAAACTTGAATCAAACTTGAATCTCAACCCCACCCCCCCCCCCCCCCACCCCCCCCCCCCCCCCCAAGGATGCTGCACACCAAATATCAAAACATTCCGACTGCTGGATCTGAAGAAGAAGAATTTTAAAGAAAAGTCCTCATTTTGAACTAAGTTACAATTCGAGCTCCCACAGTGAGTCCAAATATGGACCTAGGGACATGGCTGAAGAAGAAGATTTTTAAAGAAAAGTCTTCATTTTGAACTAAGTTACAATTCGAGCTCCCACAGTGAGTCCAAATATGGACCTAGGGACATGGCTTGAACAAACTTGAATCTCACCCCCTAAGGATGCTGCATACCAAATAGCAAAACATTCCGACTGCTGGATCTGAAGAAGATTTTTAAAGAAAATTCCTCATTTTGAACTAAGTTATAATTCGGGCTACCACAGTGAGCCCAAATATGAACCCAGGGACCTGGCTTGAACAAACTTGAATCTCACCCCCTAAGCATGGTGCATACCCAATATCAGAAGATTCTGCCTGCTGGATCTTGAGAAGAAGATTTTCAAAGAAATTTGCCTGAAATGCACTAAGTTCAAATTTGGGCTCCTATACTGAGCCCAAATATAAACCCAGGGGGCCGATTTGAACAAACTTGAATCAGATCCACCCCACAATGTTGCATACCAAATATCAAAAGATTCTGCCTGCTGGATCTGGAGAAGAAGATTTTTTAAGAAATATGCCTGAAATGCACTAAGTTAAAATTTGGGCTCCTATACGGAGCCCAAATATAAACCCAGGGGGCCGATTTGAACAAACTTGAATCAGATCCACCCCACAATGTTGCTTACCAAATATGAAAAGATTCTAAAGCTGGATCTGGAGAAGAAGATTTTTTAAGAAATTTGCCTGAAATGCACTAAGTTCGAATTCGAGCTTCTATAGTGAGCCCAAATATAAAACTAGGAAGCTGATTTGAACAAACTTGAATCAGATCCACCCCACAATGTTGCACACCAAATATCAAAAGATTCTGCCTGCTCGATCTGGAGAAGAAGATTTTTTAATAAATTTGCCCGAAATGCACTAAGTGCGAATTCGGGCTTCTATATTAAGCCCAAATATGAATCCAGGGGGCCGATTTGAACAAACATGAATCAGATCCACCCCGCAATGTTGCATACCAAATATCAAAAAATTCTGCCTGCTGGATCTGGAGAAGAAGATTTTTGAAGAAATTTGCCCGAAATGGGCCGATTTGAACAAACTTGAATCAGATCCACCCCGCAAAGTTGCATACCAAATATGAAAAGATTCTGCCTGCTGGATCTGGAGAAGATGATTTTTTAAGAAATTTGCCTGAAATGCACTAAGTTCGAATTCGAGCTTCTATAGTAAGCCCAAATATGAATCTAGGGAGCTGATTTGAACAAATTTGCATCAGATCCATCCCACAATGTTGCATACCAAATATCAAAAGATTCTGCCTGCTGGATCTGGAGAAGAAGATTTTTGAAGAAATTTGCCCGAAATGCACTAAGTTTGAATTCGAGCTTCTATAGTGAGACCAAATATGAATTCAGGGGGCCGATTTGAACAAACTTGAATCAGATCCACCCCGCAATGTTGCATACCAAATATCAAAAGATTCTGCTTGCTGGATCTGGAGAAGAAGATTTTTGAAGAAATTTGCCCGCAATGCACTAAGTTTGAATTCGAGCTTCTATAGTGAGACCAAATATGAATCCAGGGGGCCGATTTGAACAAACTTGAATCAGATCCACCCCGCAATGTTGCATACCAAATATCAAAAGATTCTGCCTGCTGGATCTGGAGAAGATGATTTTTTAAGAAATTTGCCTGAAATGCACTAAGTTCGAATTCGAGCTTCTATAGTAAGCCCAAATATGAATCTAGGGAGCCGATTTGAACAAATTTGCATCAGATCCATCCCACAATGTTGCATACCAAATATCAAAAGATTCTGCCTGCTGGATCTGGAGAAGAAAATTTTTTAAGAAATTTGCCTGAAATGCACTAAGTTCGAATTCGAGCTTCTATAGTGAGCCCAAATATGAATCTAGGAAGCCGATTTGAACAAACTTGAATCAGATCCATCCCACAATGTTGCATACCAAATATCAAAAGATTCTGCCTGCTGAATCTGGAGAAGAAGATTTTTTAATAAATTTGCTTGAAATGCACTAAGTTCAAATTTGGGCTCCTATACTGAGCCCAAATATAAACCCAGGGGGCCGATTTGAACAAACTTGAATCAGATCCACCCCACAATGTAGCATACCAAATATGAAAAGATTCTGCCTGCTGGATCTGGAGAAGAAGATTTTTTAATAAATTTGCTTGAAATGCACTAAGTTCAAATTTGGGCTTCTATACTGAGCCCAAATATAAACCCAGGGGGCCGATTTGAACAAACTTGAATCAGATCTACCCCACAATGTTGCTTACTAAATATGAAAATATTCCGCCTGCTGGATCTGGAGAAGAAGATTTTTTAAAAATTTGCATGAAATCCACTAAGTTCAAATTCGAGCCTCTATAGTGAGCCCAAATATGAATCTAGGATGCCGATTTGAACAAACTTGAATCAGATCCACCCCACAATGTTGCATACCAAATATCAAAAGATTCTGCCTGCTGGATCTGGAGAAGAAGATTTTTTAAGAAATTTGCCTAAATGCACCAAGTTCGAAATCGGGCTCCTATACTGAGCCCAAATATGAACCCAGGGGGCCGATTTAAACAAACTTGAATCAGATCCACCCTACAATGTTGCATACCAAATATCAAAAGATTCTGCCTGCTGGATCTGGAGAAGAAGTTTTTTTAAGAAATTTGCCTGAAATGCACTAAGTTCGAAATCGGGCTCCTATACTGAGCCCGAATATTAACCCAGGGAGCCGATTTGAACAAACTTGAATCAGATCCACCCCACAATGTTGCTTACCAAATATGAAAAGATTCTGCCTGCTGGATCTGGAGAAGAAGATTTTTTAAGAAATTTGCCTGAAATGCACTAAGTTCGAATTCGGGCTTCTATAGTAAGCCCAAATATGAATCCAGGGGGCCGATTTGAACAAACTTGAATCAGATCTACCCCGAAACGTTGCATACCCAATATCAAAAGATTCTGCCTGCTGGATCTGGAGAAGAAGATTTTTGAAGAAATTTGCCTGAAATGCACTAAGTTCGAATTCGAGCTCCTATAGTGAGCCCAAATATGAATCTAGGGAGCCGATTTGAACAAACTTGAATCAGATCCACCCTACAATGCTGCATGCCAAATATCAAAAGATTCTGCCTGCTGGATCTGGAGAAGAAGATTTTCAAAGAAATTTGCCTGAAATGCAGTAAGTTCAAATTTGGGCTCCTATACTGAGCCCAAATATAAACCCAGGGGGCCGATTTGAACAAACTTGAATCAGATCCACCCCGCAATGTTGCATACCAAATATCAAAAGATTCTGCCTGCTGGATCTGGAGAAGATGATTTTTTAAGAAATTTGCCTGAAATGCACTAAGTTCGAATTCGAGCTTCTATAGTAAGCCCAAATATGAATCTAGGGAGCCGATTTGAACAAATTTGCATCAGATCCATCCCACAATGTTGCATACCAAATATCAAAAGATTCTGCCTGCTGGATCTGGAGAAGAAAATTTTTTAAGAAATTTGCCTGAAATGCACTAAGTTCGAATTCGAGCTTCTATAGTGAGCCCAAATATGAATCTAGGAAGCCGATTTGAACAAACTTGAATCAGATCCATCCCACAATGTTGCATACCAAATATCAAAAGATTCTGCCTGCTGAATCTGGAGAAGAAGATTTTTTAATAAATTTGCTTGAAATGCACTAAGTTCAAATTTGGGCTCCTATACTGAGCCCAAATATAAACCCAGGGGGCCGATTTGAACAAACTTGAATCAGATCCACCCCACAATGTAGCATACCAAATATGAAAAGATTCTGCCTGCTGGATCTGGAGAAGAAGATTTTTTAATAAATTTGCTTGAAATGCACTAAGTTCAAATTTGGGCTTCTATACTGAGCCCAAATATAAACCCAGGGGGCCGATTTGAACAAACTTGAATCAGATCTACCCCACAATGTTGCTTACTAAATATGAAAATATTCCGCCTGCTGGATCTGGAGAAGAAGATTTTTTAAAAATTTGCATGAAATCCACTAAGTTCAAATTCGAGCTTCTATAGTGAGCCCAAATATGAATCTAGGATGCCGATTTGAACAAACTTGAATCAGATCCACCCCACAATGTTGCATACCAAATATCAAAAGATTCTGCCTGCTGGATCTGGAGAAGAAGATTTTTTAAGAAATTTGCCTAAATGCACCAAGTTCGAAATCGGGCTCCTATACTGAGCCCAAATATGAACCCAGGGGGCCGATTTAAACAAACTTGAATCAGATCCACCCTACAATGTTGCATACCAAATATCAAAAGATTCTGCCTGCTGGATCTGGAGAAGAAGTTTTTTTAAGAAATTTGCCTGAAATGCACTAAGTTCGAAATCGGGCTCCTATACTGAGCCCGAATATTAACCCAGGGAGCCGATTTGAACAAACTTGAATCAGATCCACCCCACAATGTTGCTTACCAAATATGAAAAGATTCTGCCTGCTGGATCTGGAGAAGAAGATTTTTTAAGAAATTTGCCTGAAATGCACTAAGTTCGAATTCGGGCTTCTATAGTAAGCCCAAATATGAATCCAGGGGGCCGATTTGAACAAACTTGAATCAGATCTACCCCGAAACGTTGCATACCCAATATCAAAAGATTCTGCCTGCTGGATCTGGAGAAGAAGATTTTTGAAGAAATTTGCCTGAAATGCACTAAGTTCGAATTCGAGCTCCTATAGTGAGCCCAAATATGAATCTAGGGAGCCGATTTGAACAAACTTGAATCAGATCCACCCTACAATGCTGCATGCCAAATATCAAAAGATTCTGCCTGCTGGATCTGGAGAAGAAGATTTTCAAAGAAATTTGCCTGAAATGCAGTAAGTTCAAATTTGGGCTCCTATACTGAGCCCAAATATAAACCCAGGGGGCCGATTTGAACAAACTTGAATCAGATCCACCCCACAATGTTGCATACCAAATATCAAAAGATTCTGCCTGCTGGATGTGGAGAAGAGGATTTTTTAAGAAATTTGCCTGAAATGCACTAAGTTCGAAATCGGGCTCCTATATTGAGCCCAAATATGAACCCAGGGGGCCGATTTGAACAAACTTGAATCAGATCCACCCTACAATGTTGCATACCAAATATCAAAAGATTCTGCCTGTTGGATCTGGAGAAGAAGATTTTTTAATGTTTTTCCCATTGCCTACAGTGTTAAAAAGTGCTGACTCAGCACTTTTTCAAAGTCCCGAAACTGTACCCTATGATAAAACCGATGGCAATTTTTTTTTACCAATCCTTTCTGTTCGTCCTAAGGAAGCTGCACACCAAATAAAAATTCTCAATGCCGTGCAGTTTTGGAGATATGGGCGTTTTAATTTTTTTCTATTTTTAGCTCCTGCGGTTCCCACGGGGCTGCGGGAATTTTTTTTTTTTGCATAAATCAAGTACTCATGACCCAATAAGCCCACACATAAAATTTGGTTCAAATCAGCCTCTCGGTTTGGAAAATAGAAATTTTGGGCGGGGCAAAAAATTGTGCCCCTCCCATAACGACGCCAAGTATAGCCCCACAAACTTTTCTTGAACAAATCTGAGTCTACACCTCAAAAGGAAGCTGCACACCATATATCAAGTCTCTGCTACTGCTGGTTCATGAGAAGAAGATTTACAAAGATTTTGGTGCCCCTTGGGGGCGTGGCACCACCCAGGAGGAGGGGCAACTGCATTTGAACAAATCTGAATTGGCATTAGGTAATAAACATTTAGCCAACACTTGAATAAAATTGGGCTAGTGGTTTAGGAGGAGAAGTCGATAATGTAAAGTTAACGCCGGACGGACGACGACGGACGACGGACGATGGACGACGGACGCCGGACAGAAAGTGATTAGTAAAGCTCCCCTCAGGTGAGCTAAAAATGGGCTCATGAATATTCAGTCACAGGAAGATTCAGCCCTCATACTTTTTCTGAGAATATTCGGTCCCCAATTTCATTCATGCCCCCACCCCTCTCTCCTGTTAACCCATATAATGAACATCCCAAAAGACATTTTGATATCTAGATATTTATGCTTGTTCGCAACTTATTATGGACACAAATGGACACAGAGTCAAGGTAATTGTGTTTTACTGTCTTGAATTTCAAATTTTCTTTGGGGGGGGTGGGGGGAGGTGCACCCGACCCCTCCACTGATGAGAGGGTCACACACCCTCTTGTCCTCGCCCCTATCTCACTGCTATGTGTCTCGGGTGATTCTGTGCATCATATTCTTTATTACCCGGCCCCACTCCCACTAGATATTACTCTTGCCCCTACATGTAACTTAGATTTCCTGGCTAAGCACCAGTATATAGTGGTAAACCAACATCAAATTGTGCGCTTATGTCCAGTCGCTAACATACTGGAATAGTATAATGTGCTTTGTCAGAAACTTGATCAAGTATTGATGACAAACAGCAATTTTCATTACCAGTACCTGGTGCCAGTAATAAAATAAGATTTGCAAATATCACCCTGCGTTTTTTCAGCTATTTACTAAGATAAAATTGTGCGCTTCATGAAAATTATTTCGTTACTACCTGTTAAAAATTACTGTTTCTTGTTTTGCTCTTTTAGAAAAAGAAATCACTCCTTTTCTGGCGGGCATACTAAACACCAAGGCAAACCGAGGGATACCAAGGTGAATGAAAACTGGAGAGTCTAAACCGGTATGAGGTGGTGTGTTCTTTTTATTATTTATTTATTGGTCTTTAAGGTCACATTTATCTGCACAACAGCTTATTGTGACCATGGCAGTTTTATGGATGGAGGAAACTAGAGTACCCCAGGAGAACAACTGAGCAATGGCAAGCAACTCTGAGCTCCCCAACATACTACACAAGCTGGGTTAGCCTTGTTCGAAGACAGGTGCACCAAGAACATGCAGTATGCCTTAGTACACAGCATACCATTGCCCCCACATGGGTAGTGGGGGGTGAAGTGTCTTGCCCAAGGACACAAAGCTGTTGCCGCAGGTGGATTCGAACCGAGGATCTCTCGGCTTGCAGTCTGCACCTCTACCTACTGAGCTAAGGCACCCCTGATGGTGTATTCTGATTATGTGAATAGATGTAAGCAGTATAAGTATGTGATTGGTTTTAATGCCATATTTGAGAATTATGGGCACTGAAGTAATAAGAGTGCACTGAAAAATCTTTTCTTTGGTATTTAGTAGGTAGCTTGGCAATGGTAAAGTGACTTCACCTCAGTAAGCAACAGTGTGAAAGCCGGCAGCCATCTTTAATTTCGGGCCGCACCCAAAAACACTTGTTCTCATCCCAAGGTGATAACAAAGGTACCCAAGAAGTTTCATGAAGATCGGTTCATAAATACAGCCTCCAGCCTTAGCGTATTGACATGTGCACTCACAGTGTATAAGAAGCAACGAATAAATCAAAGGTCATCTAATTTGCATAATTTCTGCAAGAGAAAAAAACCTGTATTATACAGTATTTTTTGTGATGTATTCCATGTTACTAAACATTCATACAAAAATTTATTCAAATCAGAACTTTCATACAGAAGTTCGGTACAAAAAACTGATTGCACTACTTTTGGTACAAAATGGCTGCTAGTGGCCATCTTGAATTTCGAACTGCACACAAAAACACTCGCTCTCATCCCACGGTGATAACAAAGGTACCCAAGACGTTTCGCAAAGATTGGTTCATAAATACGGGCTCTAGCCTGAGCCGTATAGAAGTTGTGTACAAAAAACTGATTGTATCTAATTTTGGTACAAAATAGCCTCTGGCAGCCATCTTGAATTTTGGATCGCACCCCAAAACACTCATTCTCATCCCTAGGTGATAACAAAGGTACCCAAGAAGCTTGGTGAAGATCGGTTCATAAATACAGCCCCTAGCCCGAGCCATATTGACATGTGTACTTACTGTGTATAAGTAGTACTGAATAAATCAAAGTTTGTCTAATTTGCATAATTTCTGTACAAGAAAAAAACCTGTATTTTATGTGATGTATTCCATGTTACTAAACAATCATACACAAATTTATTCAAATCAGAACTTTCAAACAGAAGTTCTGTACAAAAAACTGATTGCAGTAATTTCATTTTCATTACAAAATAGCTGCCGGCGGCCATCTAGAATTTTGGACTCCCCCCCAAAACACTCATTCTAACCCCATGATGATAACAAAGGTACCCAAAAAATTTTGTAAAGATCGATTCACAATTACGGCCTCTAGCCCAAGTTGTATAGAAGTTCTGTACAAAAAACTGATTGTACCTAATTTCGGTACAAAATGGCCACTGGTAGCCATATTGAATTTTGGACCGCACCCAAAAACACTCATTCTCATCCCAAGGTGATAGCAAAGGTACCCAAGAAGTTTCATGAAGATCAGTTCATAAATACAGCCTAGCCCGAGCCGTATTGGCATGTGCACTTACTGGGTATACATGTAAGTAGCACTGAATAAATTAAAGTTCATTTAATTACCATAATTTCAGCACGAGAAAAAAACCTGTATTATATGTGATGTACTCCATGTTACTAAACATTCATACAAAAATTTGTTCAAATCAGAACTTTCATACAGAAGTTCTGTACAAAAAACTGATTGCACTAATTTCTGTACAAAATGGCTGCTGGAGGCCATCTTGCATTTTGG
This sequence comes from Pictodentalium vernedei, assembly GCA_031216915.1. NCBI lineage: Eukaryota > Metazoa > Mollusca > Scaphopoda > Dentaliida > Dentaliidae > Pictodentalium > Pictodentalium vernedei. The sequence continues at coordinate 41,271,535 of CM062292.1, read as the reverse complement.
ACCGCACCCCAAAACACTCGTTCTCATCCCACGGTGATAACAAAGGTACCCAAGAAGTTTCGTAAAGATCGGTTCATAAATACAACCTCTAGCCCGAGTCGTATTGAATTGTTGTTCCCAAACAGACGGAAGCCCGAGTCGTATTGAATTGTTGTTCCCAAACAGACGGACAACAGGCTATGACACAACCTTAAATATGACTTTGTCAAAGCTGAGCTAAAAATGGGGAGTATCCAGAGTATCACAAAACAAAAACCTATTTTGTAAAGGACTCCCCCTTTCAAGGACAATGGAACAGCATTGGCATTCACCACCATGCTGCCTTGAGGCTGCATTTTGAATTCCTGTGTTTGTTGTTCTTATGAAATATTATTTTATTATTATCAATTATGGTACAAATATGGTACCGATAGCACACTTTCAGGATCCGCTGATGTCTGATGGCGACTGTGTGTCAGTGTGTGAGATGCACACATACTATACACCACATCCTTCATTTTGCTATATAATTTGTGTAAATTTATTTGGAATTTATAGAATTTCAGACTTGGAAATTTCATAGTATTGTTTTTGCCTTAGTTATGGTGCTTTATAAGTAATGGGCAATTTAGTTTGAAAAAAGGGTTCATGAAGATTCAGTCACAGGAAGATTCAGCCCTCGTACTTTTTCTTAGAATATTCGGTCTCAGTCGTGGTCGAATGTCATCACCTCTTGAGGTCAAATCCTCACAGAATTTTTTTTTTTTGAATATTCTATGCATTTTTTCTATTTTTTTATGTTAAGGATTTATGATTACTAATTGTGACAAAATTACAAGTGCGATATGAAACAAACCTTAATGAAGCTGGAAGGAAAAAAAACCTTCCCAAAACAAGCTGTGAGAGGTTCTCAGCTCAAATCCCAATTGCGGCAACTGAAATAAGGCGTACTGCACAACGATGGTGCACTTGTCTTCAACCAATGCTAACCCTGGTTGCTTGGAGTTACAATGTTGAGAAGCTGACAGTTGCTTGTCATTGTTGCTCGGTAGTTCTCTCTGGGTGCTCTGGCTGGGTTCCTCCCCCAGTAAAACTGTTAGGTGGCCCTGGCTGTAAAAATTGTTGTTAAACCCAATAAATAAAGAAATCAAATTTGCTGAATCCAAGACCTTTGAATGATGGTTTTGATTGGGGTGTGTGTGTGGGGGGGGGGGGGGGGGGGGGTTACAGTTGTGCCCACTTAATTGGATATATCTTAATTGTATACAGTTGAAACTAGAAGTCCTGTCCCGAATTGTGCGCTTATCTAGTCTTAATTGCGTGTAGGAATTGCGCACAATTGCCATATCGAATGGCATCCAAACCATGGCAGGTTCTCCTGATTACTCATAGTAAACACAGGCAATGTTTTTGCCAATGGACCTCCGGGTTACCCGGAGGTCCATTGGCTGAAACATTGCTTGCGCACAGGCCATATGTACAGAATATGATAACCTTACTATGGTCATAACGCGTAGATTAACGTGCAAATCGACGTGCTATTTGTGCGCATTTCATGTTAGGACTTCTAGTTTTAACTGTATCCCTGTTAATAGAATATAATTTCCCAACACAAAACCATTTACCTCCAGTTCAAATTTGACCTGGTAATTGAATATAGGTTATAGAGTAATCTCCTGTTAATTGAATAAAAAATCTTGTAACATGTTGAGAAATTGCCCTGACTCTTCCCAATTTTCCTTTGGTTATAGACCAATTTGGCCTCAGTACATTCAATACAGGCATTTAATCTATTATATCTTGTTTGACAGAGCTCATGGAGCTCTGTCAAACAAAATATAATAGAATAAATGCTAAGTTTATCTCTGGAATACAGGAAAGTGACACAATCCCTGTTAATTGAATACTCCTGCTAATTGAATAATGTTATTGGCAAAGTGGCTCTTCAATTAACAGGGTTCCACTGTACAGCAAAAACAAATATCACAAACTAATAATGAAACTATGTACTTGTGAAATTTTCATGTGGTCATTCTACAAAATGTTTTAGCTGGTTCTATACAGTTTTGAAGGTTAAAGGGCTCAGTACTTAGAGGTGAAGGCTGCAAGCCAAAGGGTCCTCTATCAAATACCACCTGTGGCAACCACTTTGTTTCCTTGGGCAATACACTTCATTCCCACTGCCCACGTACAGTTAAAACTAGAAGTCCTGCCACGAATAGTGCGCTTATCTAGGCTTAATTGCGCGTTGGGATTGCGCGCAATTGCCATATCAAATGGCATCCAAAGCACGGCAATTTCTCTTGGTTACTCAAAGCAAACACATGCAATGTTTCTGCCAATGGACCTCCGGGTTACCCGGAGGTCCATTGGCTGAAACATTGCTTGTGCACAGGCCATATTTACAGAATTTGATAGCTTTACTTGGGCCATAACGCGCATATTAAAGCGCATATCAACGTGCTATTTGTGCGCATTTCATGACAGGACTTCTAGTTTTAACTGTAGTGTCATTGCGTACCAAGGCATACTGCATGTCAATCGTACACTTGTCTTCAACCAATGCTAACCCAGCGTGTGTGCTGTTTGTACGTTAGATGTTTTTAATTGCTCTGTGGTTCTCTCTGGCTTTTCCCACCTGTAAAACTGTCCGACATGAAGTGACCCTGGCTATCGAAGTGTCATTAAACCCAATAAATAAATCAATAAGAATCATGTGTCCCTATTCTGGAGAACAGTTTGGGGCAAATTGCCAAAGGATGGTTTGGGTTAGATTAGTATCCAGTTTGGGTCAAATTGTTGGAGGACAGTTTGGATGCAGTTCTCACCAATTCCAGTCACTTTGGCCCCAGTCATTACAGCCTCAGGTCAATTCAGCCCCAATATACCAGGTCATTTCGGCCTCTTTAAATATTTTCAAATATTGTTTGAATTTTAACATTTTTCTATTTAATTTTTTTTCAACATATATATCTCTCAATTAGATATTCAGGTATACATGATATATGTCTAGTAGATTTTCTTTCATGATGAATAAATAAAAGAAAAGTTTCAGCATGTCGAAGATGCACATGGACTATGTGGGATTTGAAATCACTTGTGACCTGAATAATTTTATTTGCTTATGAATCTATGAGAGCCGGATGCGAGGGTAAGTAATGTGATTTGGTTTGAGTGTACGTCTTGGAAGTGGGGCACTGGGATCAGACCCCTGTGGACATCGAACTGGAAGGGGACTAGGAATTGCGCATAACTACAAGGATTCTGCTCTGTGTTTTAGAAAATGTGGACATATTTATGGTAGTATCAAAATCGCAGTTTGGTGGTTGTTTCAGAAAAAAAAAGAAAAAGAAACCCTGTGAACCTCAAACTGGAAGGTGACTAGGAATTGTGCATAACAATATGAATAAATGACTGCATATTCCGGTACTTTGCAAAATTTCAAAGTAAAATAATTTCTCTTACTTATACAGATAGCATCTTAAATGTATGTAAAATTGAACACATGGATAATTTTTAATGTCATGTATAACTGTTTTGTACACTGTGTAAATACAAATAACTGAACATTACTTAATAAAGGTAATTACCCATTATTTCTAAACATGAACTATGCACTGATCTTTATAGATCTCTACACTTAAAATGGTGCCGAAATGACCAAGGGACCAAAGTGACTAGGACAGAAATGACTTTGAGGTCGAATTGACCAGAGGACGAAATGACTTGGAGCCGAAGTGATTGGATATCATTCTAACAGATGAAAGATGTTAATTAGGCCCTATTACAGAACACATTGAATGTGAATTTACTGCAGAGATAATTGCTCGACGATATATTATATTAATATTTTTTCAATAAATATCGAACAATCTATTAATATTTTTTTTAAGAATTATTTTCAGGAGTTAAAACGAATATCGTAGCGTATCTAAAATATCCTAACAGATGTGTACTGCTTTTCTTTTGGATGCTTCTTCCCTGGGCCTAGTTCTCCCCAGGCTGAAGATTTCCCCAGTTCCCGAAAAAAGATGAAATGCCATTTTCAATGGCGGTAAATATCCAAAAGGGTTATTATTTTCCATTTTTTAGTTTTTGAAACTACGAAGCACTGTTCAAAAATACAGATGCACCAAAAAGTAACACATTATTACTTTGTTTTGGTTTCTAACGGGACTGAAAGCAACCTATCAGTATCACTTTTTCGAATTACACCCATTTCATCTGCTAACCAAATCGTCCGCTGCAATTTTACCAAAGTCGTCCTCTACAATTATACCCAACACGTCCGAAACTCGTTCGCTGGGGGAAAGTATTCAAGTATTGCATTTTGAATCATTTTTTATTTATATAATAATTTTATTGTATAATTTATTGTATATTACCTATTGTAATATATCTTAATGTACCTCCATTGTAATATATCTTAATGTACCTCCTTGCATTAAATTTCATATATGTGTATGAAATTCTTAAAACAGAAATGTCAGAACAAAATAAACTATCCAGCCATCTAATAAATTTTAATTACTGTTTATTCAATGGATTACCAATAAAAATTATATTATTACAGTAAAAGTTCTTAAAGTATATGTACGTTATATAAAGTTCCACAACATAATCTTATAATTTTGCAATTTTTCATTGAAGAGCTCCACCGGCACCTTACAGTGAATAATTGCAAAATTATTAGCATAAGTATTATAAGAATTAATTATATTAAGAAATGCAACAAAATTTGTTATATTAAGTTCTGCAACATAATCTTATAATTTTGCAAGTATTCATCGAGGTGCACCGTCGCTTTACAATGAATAATAGCAAAATTGTTAGCAAATGTATTATAAGAATTAATTATATTAACAAACGCATCAAAATGTATGTTTTTTTTAAATTCTGCAACATAATCTTATAATTTTGCAATTATTCTTGGAAGAGCATCACCGGCGCTTTACAATGAATAATCACAAAATTATTAGCAAATGTATTATAGGAATTAATAATATTAAGAAACGCATCAAAACGTGTTATAATTATATTAAGAAATGCATCAAAACTTGTTATATTAAGTTCTGTAACATAATCTTATAATTTTGTAATTATTCCAGGGGGAGGGGGATCCTGGGGGGGGGGGGGGGGACCAAAAATTTGCAAGACGTGATGTGGGGATGGGTGAGTCTCTTGAGTGCACCAAAAATGTGCATTTCCAACTTGTGCAATTTTTTAAAAACATATCAATATATCAGCCAATATATGACATCTTTTGTGTTTCAAACCTTAAAGATGATGTTGTACATCACACTCTTATTAGTCTTAACATAAATACAACATCAGGAGGCTTTATATGTGAGAATATTGGGCTTAATATGGGGAAATGTCACACGTTAGTAGGGGGTGGGTGTCTTGTTCGAAATGTAGAAAATGTGCAGACAATATTTTCCTTGACAAGCGGACGACTCGGCTTGCGGACGAAACGTCCGTATACCCTTTTTTCAAGCAAACTTTTCCTTACTTTTACAACACCTTAACATTCGGATAATTCAACAACTGAGTTTCTGTTCATCTTGATATTTCACGAGGTACGTGTCAATGCATATCTGTATACAATCGCACCAATATAACAACAATTATCAGTTATATTATCGGTTATATGTACGTTTTTTTTCCATTGAGGTTATCACTGGCAGACAAGCTGCAACGAAATCAGGACTCAGTTCGATCTGAAATGACGATATCATCAGCTGAGCATATTGACAAACCTCCAGAAGGACAGAACTCGAGTAATAATAGTAACACTTTGGCCGGCCGCTGATTTGTCGCGGTTCTAGGTTGAGAAGGCCTGGTTATCCCTGAAGTGTAGATATGTAGGCCAATGTATCACGCAAAGCTTTGAGGCGAAACAAAAAACATTTGATTCCCAGAGGGGGACAGGCCAATTGCAATTGCATGGGCAATTCGACACCGGAAGTTACGTGGTTTTTTCACTGAAATTTACTGTCCACTTCAAAAATCACATTGACGGCTATAGAGAATTCTGTTCTGGAAAACATTCATCTGACTGGGTATGTGGAACCCTTTGCGGGCCTACGGCCCGCTTGGGGTTCCTATTATATCAGAACCCGGTGTTTCAATAATTAAACTTTTCCCGATTATGATTTATTTATTGACTGGTATACGTTTGCGTTCACAGCACTGAAACGCATGGATTACGAGCAGTCCACGACGACCTACTGTATCATTAGAAGATTATTCATTGAAATGGTTCATGGTATGAATACGAACGATTCTTCTGGAAGTTTCTAACTCTGCGGCTTGGTGTATGCATCAACATTTTCTTGTTTCTAAGGCATGCTCCACTGTTCCCATCCGACCAGACGCCTCCCACGTACTGATCGGCGACACGGATTGGTTAGCGGAATGTGTTGACCGGTTTTCAGTATGATACTCAATTACTTTAGCATCATACTGAATTATTTGAGTACGATACTTCATTATTTTAGGATCATGCTCTATTATTGTGCACGATTTCATGAATGCAGCATAAATAAAACAGCATGATACTGAAATCAGGTTCACGTACGGGAGGGTCATAATTGTTTTTTTAGTATGATACTCTAATAATTTCGCATAATGCTATATTATTTGGTATGATTTCATAAATGCTGCATAAATAATTAAGTATGATACTTAATTATTTGAGTATGATACTGAATTAATTCAGTATCATACTATATTATTTGGATATCATGCTTTTTTAATTGAGTACCATATTCTATTATTCTAGCATCATGCTTAATTCACTGATCTATGACTCTGTTCATACGTTATAGTGACTAGCGAGATAACTTGGTAGGTTTAACTGACCTCCTTTAAATACAATGATGAGTTAGTTGGGTTAAGATTTGTGAGGAAAAGGCTTTCTTCACAGTGTACTGGTCTTCGAAAAAGCATTATTGACTCACTCCTAAAGAAGGCCGTAATATGGTTTCTGGCGTTTGGTTCTGCGGGTATGTTCAATTGGAGAGGAATATGTGGATTTAGCGGAAATGACCCGACAATTTATTTAATGGAGTTTTACGCCATATCAGTTAAGACCCTACAGATCGTTCTCGAAACGCCTCCATCTTGGATGTATAGAGGAGCACGTAGTGACGCAGGGTCACGCGGTCTCCAAAGTGTGAGTTCGATTCAACTAGAATATATGGATTTACCAGAAATGACTCTATAGCTACCACATATTACCCTAAACCACTGACAAATACCTTAAATTACCCAAACGGACGTTAAAACCTCCCCAGTACCCCACCATCATAAATTCATAGGACCGATATGTTTCCAAATGTTGTTTCCATATGATTGTAACGGCTCTCTCCAATTTTTTTTTTCTGTTTTACCGAAGGTACCTATGCCCTCTTCTACCTAAACCGCATTGTCTATTTATTTTGCTGTTGACAAATGCTCAAAATCATCTTTAACCCTTTACCTAACTTGAAAAGCAGACGACACTTGCAAAAAAAATTCTTGAATAACTATTTTTTTTCATTTTTTGTCTCAAAAACATAGGTTATGACTCCTCGTTGGAACGAGCTCGACGAGCTCGTTCCAACGAGGGGTCATAACCTATGTTTTTGAGACAAAAAAAAGAAAAAAAATAATGAAAATTAATTGGCGATTTTTGAGAATAGCGCTGGCCGGTTTTGGCCGTTACGTTGGGTAAAGGGTTAAATCAGTTGAGGTAGCGCTATGGGCGATTTGCTTTTTCCTGAAGTTCATGTGATTCAAACGCTCAAGCAAAAGCAAACAAGCCTGCACCCCACGACATTCTTTCTACCTCGGAGGCAATTCTGTCAGTTTATTGGTTAATAATTTAATCATTTGCCCCGCCTCTGCGTTTGATTGGTTGAAAGCATACAGCGTGAAAGTCGTCAAAATCGTATAAACCAAATCACGTAATGATTTGTAATGTCTACACGTTCGCATACCCGATCCAACTTTTAAGACTCTGGAAGCCCCGCCCACTCAATCCAATTGTCACCGTGAGGGCATGACGGCAGACTTATAGATGGATAACAAGCTTGTAAACAAAGATCAATGATCGAATTTTCATCGCCTCCAGTCAGCGAGAATGTCGGGAACAATTGAATTTAATAAAATATACCGAAGTGGGAGACGAATAAAAGATCATACATCCAAACATGATTTTGGGGGAACTTAAAAAAAAATGTTTTTAATGATATTGTTACGTGACTTGCTAAATATCTGCCGTCTGCGATCGAAAATCAAAACAACAAACAATTTGACAATGATTAACGTGACCTATTTGTGGCACACTTTCCTGAGTTTGTGCTGAAACTTTTCGGTTTATATCGCATAAACCGAAGGAAAACAACAGTTATTTCTTAAATATTTTTTCTATTAAAATCGTTCGAGGACTATTGAGTTGTAGAAGTAAATAATTATAAACAACAATTTTTGAATTAATCTGCAAAAAGCATGGCGCTCGCTAAGGTTATTTTGAGGCAACGTGGGTCTGAACACCGCGTTTTGACAATATATAACACTGCCTAATGCCCAAGGAAAACGATTAATGGGAATGCGTGATGCGTGGGGGTTGGGACCTTTGGTAGAACAAAACATTTTGGATTCCCATACTCTCATTAAATGGAGGGGATCTTTTGCGGTATTTCTGTCCTGTGGCCCTACGCTCCTGTCTATGAGTCTACGATGGTGGAGCTTCTAGGAAGGTGTTAGGGTCAATTTTGGGCGATTGACATTTTAGATAATTGTCGGGTCGTTTCGGGTATTTGCTGTAGTTTGCGGCCCATTTGCGGTAATCATGTTTACATTAATGGAATCGATAACACCATTTAGAGATCCCTTGGTTCTATAGCACTACGTGCCACCTTATCAGTCCAAGCTGGGGTGTTTCTAGTAGTGTTTACGTGTAGATTTGGGGCATTTCTGGTTGTTGTTGGGTGGTTCCGGGAAAATCCGGTTTACTCTCATCCAACTGAACATACCCCACCCTGTTAGAGGTAGGCAAATCTCACAGCAGCAACGTCTCATGTGCCCACCTAGCAACTACAGTCATATTTTCCATTCTCGATCGGCAGAGCCCCAAATAATGTCCTGGGTTGTTCTTTGGTGATGTTGGTGTTTTGCAAGCCTTGGGTAGCTCATCCCCTGTCCGTTCATTATTTGCTAGTATAAGAATCTTAGAAAACCCCGTGCGTTTTAAGTATCCAAACAACTTGATTCTCCCTCTTGATTCACAGATAGCCAGACGCCTGGACGCTACGATCAGCTCCAACCCTGACAGTCCCATTCAGCTCACACGCGTTATAGTTGCCATCTGGTATTTTTAATTTGTTACAGCCTCGTTCTCGTAGTTCGTAATTAAAACCTCATGTTTCCTAATTTCAACTCCAGACTTCTTTACGATACGGAATAGGTTACTGTTGGGCGCAATAGCGCAATAACATTTGGCCCTTTTTCTAACGAATCGACCACATTCACCCGCGTAATTTTTAAACTTTGCAGTTGAAAAAATATATTTTTGTCAAAAGGGAGAATAAGGAGGTATTTTAACAGGATGAACTGCATGACCAGTTCGAAGAAACTGAGTGATGCAGAAACAAGACTAAAAAGGTTGCAAAAATGAATTGTAGAATGGTCATGGCCCCAGTTGGAAATTCAATTCTGGAAACAGATTACACCAAACAGCCAGTGTAGAAATCATCGGTGAGAGGGAGAGAGGCAGGGAAGCTATCATCATGCACACAGAGCATAATCATTTTCGATAAGGTAGTTCTGCCTTTCATGTGGGAAGTTTTACTGAGTACGGTTAGAGGACAAAGAATGTGTTACAACATATTCATCATATGAGCTTGAATATTTGAAATATGTTGCAAATGGAATCACCAAATACTTAGCAAAGAACCTACCTAACCTGAAAACAGTAATCATATGTGTAGAACAATAAGTATTCACACGAACGACTTCAAGTCACTTAGGAGGGTGAGGAGAAAGAAGGAAAAGTTGAGTGGTGTCCATTTGATACAATATATTGCAATCCTGAGTGATACTTACGGCTGAAGTCAAAGCCTTTCACCTAGAACTTTAACACACCAAGAAAGTACTCGAGAAAAACTTCTATTCCGACTCTCTTAACTCTTTAGTTGACTTGCTAAACTCCAAGTTGAAGAACCCTCAAATTTTGGAACTTCATGAGAAGTTGAAAACTCTCATGGCTGACCAATATGATATCGTGTTTTGCTGGTCACCTGGAATTATTGCTATCTCCGGTAACACCAGAAAAGACAGTGCATCAAAACAAATTATTTTTCTTCAGTCAGGACACCGTCCATATTGGTCTATATTCGTTTGAAAGTATTGTATTGTATTGCTGTGCCTCCGACCTCCACATGCGGTTTGTTGGGGTATTGACTAGGAAACTTTGTCCAATCGTTCGTTCGTTCGTCTGTCCGTCCACTTTTCCGTGCAAACATCCCGTCCTTTATAACTCAAACATCGGTTGTCTAATTTTGATGTTCTTTTGTATACTGACAGATCAGCACATGGAAAAGGATATTAACATATTGCTGCTTTCGTCCAGGCATACGTACCAAAGTTGTGGCCAGTGTTATCATAAGAAAAACTCTCTCTAAGAAGTTGAAGAACACTTTCATTTTGGAACTTCGTGGGATGTTGCTACTCTCATGACTGGCCAGTGCGGTATATTGTTTTCCTGGTTACCAGGAAGAGAAGTGCAGCAAAACAAGCCACTTTCTGATTTTAAAATTAATTTCAAATATGCATTGCAGATGGAATGGGGCAGGGCGACAAATAGCAAGCTACGTAGAGCCCGACCTAATATTATTGATATTAATTATTCGTCTAATAAACTTTGTAGACACCTTCTTTTGACATGATATCATTTTGATTACACATTATGTTTTTCATTAGAGGGTAATATACGATCAGAATGTGTCCTCTGTCAATGTCCGTTGACAATCAAACGCATTTTATTAGACTGTACTGATTTTAATGACGTCATACTGCGATTTTATAATGTATCATCTCTGAAAGAACTATTTCATACATTTACTGTGTACCAGGTTCTCTCGTTACTCAAAGACATCAACCGTGTTGATAAGTTTTAGTTATTTTAATCTTTCCTCCACGGCTTATGCGAAGAGTTTTTATCATTGGGTTGATTTACACGGCATTCGTTGAACGTTTGGTATCTTTATTCACTATGGTGTTTGCTAGATCGTGTACATTTGCCATGTTCTTTTCTTTTGGTTATATTTTGCATTATAACAGAATTGTTTTACTCTACATCACATTTTATTGCCATGGTATAGCCTCCGTTGCTGATGTGGCGTTAAGCACCAAAAAATAAATAAAAGTTGAGTGACACAAGTTTGTCTAAGCAATAAATAGTTACCACCGTTGAAGAAAATAGGCAACTAGCAACTTACGCTTCAACACTGATAAGCTGGAGTTGTGGAACATTTATCATATTGTTGACAGAGAGGCTTCATGATATATCAATGACAAATTAACAACTCCACAAAGTATTACTTATGGAATACACCTTCTCTCTTCAACGAAAACGGTGTTGCAAATGCAGCATAGGCGCCGTGCACTGGTCACTTTCCACAGATGGGTAATATTTTCACTGACGCAAAAATATTAAATTCCAAAGACTAATTATATAAATAATTAACATACATTTTTCTTAATTAAGGTAAATCCCGGTGCTTCATTAATTAAGTTTTTGCTGATTGAGATGTGTATTACCTGGTAACCGCATGCGTGGACTGTGGGCTATGACCAATCCACGGTGACTGTAAGGGAAAGCAACATTAAGTTGAAACTGGGATGGCAATTTGAATGGCTTAGAATGGTACGGGGCAAGGTAGACTCAAATGATGTTGTTCTTGCACTGGGTCATCAGCTGGCGTTGATTCTGTCGTATTCCATAACATTATGTTTGCCCTTTCAATGATATGTAACGCTACATACATTAGTTTAAAACTGAAAGACAGTACACTTTGAAAAATGTGGCAGCATCTATCGGGATACTTTTTTGGTATGGGTGGAAATGATTTTCTTCCCAAATTCTACGTACATTTTTAGGCTGAATGTCTAGAAGGAGCATTAAGAACGGGAGACTTCTTCGAATCAGTGATATTGTATAGTGATTCAAATATCAGGGCGATCATCAACAGAGATGGATATATTTTTCTCATTCAGACGCTCTACCCGCCAGCTCCAGTCTCATAAGGAGATCTCATGTTTGAAGAGGTACGTCAGTTATCCATCAAACGCCCTGGTAACGACACATATAGAACGCCCCCTCATTTGGTGCCACCTAAATCAGATTTGTTGCATGTTTGAAATCTCATAGATCTCCAAATTTCTAGCATGTATACAAGCATGATTCGGGATTACCGGACTTTCCCACTTATTGTACAACCACAACGAGAGAAAACTGAGCAAGGTAATTGGAAGCATCTAAGTAACTGTCCATTTGGCTCTGTGTTTAGCGAATGTGTTTTTACAGAAACAATTAGCAAATCTTTCGTCCCATGCTTTTATATTAATGGAAGGGATAGTGTATGTATGAAATGTCACGATGCGCACAATATTGTTATAATGAACAGAAAAAGCTACAGAACATCAAAAATAGTGAAAACGCCGATTTCCTTTTTTAAATTGAGACAGAGAATAACAGGCAAACTCATTGGGGAAAAATATAAAAAGGCTCCTTCTGTATTGTTTTTGTACACTTCGACAAATGTCTAAAGTTTGGGAAATGATGCGCACTTTCCCTAACATTTAGAAATTTCAATTCTTATATCCAATTTCCATATCCTTGGTGTCAAATTTTCTGGCAGCTGTGGGACAGAAAATGGAGTTAGCTTTCCTGCAGATCTCTTCCAATGACTAATTGTCATTGCCATGTAACTTGACATGTTGAGCCAATATATCAACTCGAATAATAAAAACTGAGTGATGTTACAAGCGATAGCCTTGCAGCTTCATATAATTTGGGTACGATCTTTAACCTGTCCACACTTTATGGAATCACAGTGGGAGTTAGACAGGCTGTGAACTGCAATCTGGTTATTGCTAAAATCGGTTAAGGGTTTAGTATAAGTTTAATCAGGCGTAAAATAAATCTAAAACAATAAAAACAAAGCAACAAATTTTCGGTGAGAATAAAATGCCCTTCGTAAAACAACATTTTGTGCGTAGCTTATTCATTCTAGTAAATACAATAAAGTTTTAACCCTTTACCCAACGCAGACGAAATCAAAATTTTATTATTTTAAATAACATTTTTTAAAAGTTTTCAAAAAATTTCAACAAAACCATATCATGTGACCCCTCGTTGGAACGAGCTCGACACTCATTGCAATCCTCTACTTATCCAGTATGTGTTTTGACCTGCTCAGAAAAAAATGACGACCGGCTTATCTTACTTCAACCGCTGGTCAACATTACCATTAGGGGGCGCGGTGGCTCAGTTGGTAGAGGTGCAGGCTGCAAGCCGAGAGGTCCTCGGTTCGAATCCCACCTGCGGCAACCGCGTTGTGTCCTTGGGCAAGACACTTCACCCCGGTCGCCTACATGGGGGCACGATGACGCTGTGTACTGAGGCGTACTGCACGTCGATGGTGCGCATGTCTTCAACCAATCTAACACTGCCTGTGCTGCGGTGCAGAGTTCTGAGTTATGATGTCGGAGAGCTGACAGCTGTTCGTCGTTGCTCGGTGGTTCTCTCCGGGTACTCCGGCTTCCTCCATCCCTAAAACTGTCACGGTCACGATTAGCCATTGTGCATAAGTATGTGACCTTAAACACCAATAATATAATATATAATAATATATATATACACGAATTGTTTGCTTATCTAGGCTTAATTGTGCATATCGAATTACCTCCAAAGCGTTACACTTTTCAAAGCTTACTAGTAATTCAGTGTGACACAGAATTAGCACTGTCGCCAGAAAGCTAAACAATGCAGGAAATAGTTCTAATAAGCCAAACATATTTGTAGATGTATAGTACTCTAACACATGATCTCGCAATCGATGTTGGTGTGGGAGATGGGAAACTAGAAACAATACTACAGTTAAAACTAGAAGTCCTGTCATGAATTGTACGCTTATCTAGTCTTAATTGCGCGTAGGAATTGCGCGCAGTTGTCATATCGAATGGCATCCAAAGCACAGCAGGTTCTCCTGGTTACTCATAGCAAACACAGACAATGTTTCTTCCAATGAACCTTCGGTTTACCCGGCTGAAACGTGTGCACAGGCCATATGTATACAGTATTTGATAGCCTTACTATGGTCATAACGCGTAGATTAACGCGCAGATCGACGTGCTCGTTGTGTGCATTTCATGACAGGACTTCTAATTTTAACTGTGGTGGTGAGGGCATTTGAGTATAAACCGAAACGTTTCCCGATACAACCTCGACTATCGGTGTGTCCTTGGGTGAAGCACTTAATCCCGGTTACCCACGTGTGGGAACGGTGGCACTGTGTACGAAGGTGAACTTCACGTCCATGGTGCAGATGACTTCAACCTTTACTAACCCTACGTTTGCGGAGTTTAGAATTCGACAGTCACTCATCACTGCTTGATGGATCTTAACGGATTATCCGGCTTCCACCACTTGTAAGACTGTGCGGCCAGAGGTGTCCCTTCCTGTCCAAAAGTGTCGTTAAGCCAATAAATAAATATATTAAAGTTCATCAATACCATTTTTCAATCCTACACAGAGATAGTTAGTTTCGCTAAAATCAAACTACTTTTCAGTGTTATTTCACTGTAATATTCATTATTATCGTAAAAAATACAACAAAACATTACCTCGAGGTGCATTTTCACAGAACTGTCCGCTCAGCGGATGCTCACACAAACAGTGTGTACCATTAAATGTCTGGTTATTCTTGCACGGTTCAGTCTGTGAATTAGACAAATAGCCGATAAAAACAAAGTTGTGAGGTTAGGCTGCAGAGATTGCAAACGAAAACAAGATGCGACGAAATATTTATCATACAGTTACAAGAACGGTATTTCCAAACTTTATTCCTAAATATATCGATCGTTTCAATCATTCTTGAAACCCTCAACAAGTTTCCTTAGACATTTTCCAGCGGTGGATATCTTTTGTAAAAACAAGACTCCGGGGGAAGGGAGAGGGCTAAACATGGAATAGAAGAGACATATCGAGAAATATATAGAGAAACACATAGCGAAATGCTTGTTACATTCTAACCTCTAAAACCATGTCTCTCTACAAGCAATACTTCTCCGACTGACACTGGCGTGTAAGACGATATGTCACTCCCTTAGATAAACCCCTAATTTTTAGAAAAATGTTTAACAGTCAACAAGAAACTCGAAGTCCTTGACCTCCGCATACTTTAATAATTGTAGTTCATTGCAGTTTGGTTCATTGCGATATTAATAAGATACAGCTGAGTGATGTTTTCGATGCAGAGGTTTTCATACAATAGATGTCCCATGGACCTCGCAGCTGTGTATTTTGTCCATCGAGAGCTGCCCGTGTACATTCTGATTAACATCCAAAAGATCCAATTTGTGATGTTTGACATCACACATGGTTTGATTACGTTCTGTAAATACATGTACAGATTAGAAGGAGCCTCAACATCTGACTATTTGGAAGAAGTATATATGCAGTACAGTTACTAGGAATGTGAGTAAGTTATTTCTTTGATATGGTTGTTTTAAATTAAAAGGAAGAACTCCCTCTAAAAATAACATCACACGGATGGAAACAAACCGTAGATTGGCTGCAATTCATTTTATTTTTTTTCTATTCTAAACCATAAATTTAGAACTTTCCTTTGCCTAAGGAATGCTGGCCAATTCTTGCAACTCTGACACGATTAACACCCGATTAACATTTCGATAGAGTGTCAGTGTTTCTTCTTCCGTATATGAGTAACGCATGTAACGATGAATTCGCGCCACGATTGTTTACGCATCTTCCCATAATTTTCATGTACAGATTGCCAGTTGATTCAATACTACATCTATCTGAGTAAAGGAAGTTTTGTAAAGTACTGCAGAAATCGTATTTTATTACATATTGTGAGAAAGAATTTTCTACGCCCATCCGACTGATCTCTTTTTAATGGATTGCTGGAACACCAACGAAAAACGCCTTCATGTAATCTGTTCTTCTGATATCTATATAATTGCTCGCAATTGCCATATCGAATGACACCCAAAGAACGGCAGGCTCTCATGATTACTCATATCAAAAACAAACAATGTTTCTGCCAATGGACCTCCGGGTTACCCGGAGGTCCATTGGCTGAAACATTGTTTGTGCACAGACCATATGTACGGACTTTGATAGCCTTACTATGGTCATAACGCGTAGATTAACGCGCAGATCGACGTGCTATTTGTGGCATTTCATGACAGGACTTCTACTTTTAACTGTTGTGGTGAGGGCATTGGAGTGAACGTTCACGATTCAATCTCGACTAGGGGTGTGTCACACAAAGAAGAATGTCTCAACCGCCGTCATCTTAGTGGTGGCAGAAGTTGCTATCAATAAACAGTTCTTATCAAAAAAAAAAAAAATTCTCGAAGCTTTTCAGTTTCCTGTCGTTTCTTCGATTGCTTTTTTTAAAAAAAATATTGATGTTCGTTACAAATAAATATGTTGATGATTTTAACATTTTTCGTAGTGATACAGATTTCTCATTTACGACGTATTTTAATTATTTTTGACAAAAACAAGTTCCGAGATTGGAGACTTGATGCGGTGTTTGCTATTACTCTTCGGGCAAGGTAGGTTACCATGACGTTTTGTGAGGTGAAAGATATTACGCAACTGCGTAAATGCTTTTTTCACGTCATAAAAAGTAATGGATTGGGAGTATTTATCGCGTTTACTGACTTGACGCCACCTTGAGTGGGAGACAGTTTCAGTAGCGACGTTTTTCGCTGACGCTTCGGCAATCCAGTTCAAAAATGCCGTAGTAACATAATCTCATTCTTCTTATTCCCATTCAAGGAATTAGAATAAGAATTAAATTATTTTATTACGGTATTTTGAGTTGGATAGAGTTCAATGGTTTGTCCCTATCAGGATAGTGTCAGATCAGTCAGCGCAATAACTCCATCCATTTGTGATGGTTGATGGTTGAAGATGATAACGTTGTTACTCTATGACGGGAGAAACACACAGTATAGCAACTTTCACTTCATCAAACGTAATCGCGTTTATCTAGCACGTATACTAGTTACATGGTATCAACTTTTCAATCTCCACACTTGTTTTTTTTTTGTCAATACGAACTAAAGTCTGTTGTAAATAATCAATTTTTATAGGCAGGAAAATTGTACATATCAACATATTGATTGTTTACATGTATGTATATCAAATTATATTCATTGAAAAAGTGTTTGTGATAGCGAGGCGTCGGGAAATTGTAAACCATCCAAAACATCTTTGAGCATTGTTATCTATATCAACATCTGCCAGCACCCCCCTCCCCCCTCCCCAGAGTTATAGATGGTTGAGACAATGTTCTATATGTATTCAATGAGCGTTCCAGGGATCAAGTAGTACAGAGATCAATGACCCATCTCTTCTGGGGCTTACTTGGCAACATATTATCATCTGTTTCAAAAACTCGACAAGAGATATGCTTTTACATGGAAATTCCAGTTCAATCATAATATGAAAATACGTGACACGTAATGGTGCACACCCAATATTGTTAATTTTGGTAAATATTGCAGGCCACAAGCAAGATTTTTCAGGAAAGAGATGGTATATATCGCAGAAATAGCAGCGGTTATGTAAAATATAACAATTTGCCAAAACGTGTTGTACAGCGACATGCAATAAACACAGAACCACACATGTATGTTCATATGTTAATGTGGCGACAAATATGGCAATCGAGAATTTTGAAAGCGTGCGGAAGGATCAAACTTCAGACAAGCTATAGTAAAACAAACCTTCATTTTTTAAACTGACAAAAGATAAGATCATAATTCAATGGCAAATAGGTTCATTAGGGTTTAACAACACTTTCAAAAGCCAAGGCTATATTATAAGCGGGATTGTACGTCAATTTCAATAACTAAGGTTATTATATCACGTTGTTAGTTCCCAAGATACTTCCCATCCTTCAATACCTGGACGAGCAAAATAGTCGTACGTGGAGTCACTCGTTCAGGCAATTACTCTATGGCTCATTTGTTCGATGGGATTCTGGTCGTTCGAGCAATCTCAGAGGGTTAGCGAAGCCTGTACTAGTGCTAGTAATGGTGCACGGCCGCAAGAGTGGAAGAAGACTGCGGGATTTGGTGACTACTGCAAAATCTTATTATAGGACAGACGATGGCAATATTGGGAAAATCAGTAATAGTGGTGTTGGAGATATGAAGATCATGGAGAGGTCTTGAACTGGGCAGATGCTAGGAGCTAAATTATCATCAGGTATATATAGTACTGCATCATCATGTCATATGTATCCTCCTATACCCCGATGAGCATTAGGAGCCGTAAACGAAATCGCTCTTTCGATACTCATCTGCTCAATGGGATTTGAGTCGTTCGAGTAGTGACTTTTTCAGTAACTGCTCAAAAGCTTATTTGCTCGATAAGATTCGAGTCGTTCGAATAATACCTAACCCTGCTTGATTGTATTTTGGGTTTAGGATCATAGAGGACTTCGTTATACACAGGAAAGGCAAAAACAGAGACGGCCAAGACAAAATAGTCTGCTGGGATAGGCAGAAATGGGACCAGTAAAAGGCAAAACAGGCCAGGAAATAGGATAAACCACAGAAAATATCGGGATAGATAAAATACCGAGACTATGGTGCACATCCGAAACAATAAAGTTAATCTTATACAAAGGAATGTGTCTATTGTTGGGCAAAAATCAGAATTCTAGGGGACAACAGATAGAAACCGAATATTTAGTGGGAAATCCGCACTAGTAAAAGAACTGTTGGATTTATTTGGGTAATTTTACAAAGTATTCGAAGAAATACAATTACTCATACCAGGAAACGCACCTTAAAGCACTGTATGCTACTCTTTTAAGCCCAGTATTGAGGAATCCGTGCCAAATAAAGTTGTTTTGATGGTTTAGAGAGATTGGCTGGATGTTTGTGGTAATTCGATGTACTCTAGTTCACTTCACTTTATCCACATGAGACCACTCATCATTCATTTAGCACTACGTGCTACTATTATAAACCTAGGTGGGGGTTTTCTAAGTCCGTCTCGGTAGTTTTGGATTATTAATTGGATTGTCGGGTTGTTTGTTGTAATTAAAATTACTCCTATTCAATCGAACACACCCTCCGAACCCACCCCTTTCCTACTAGAAGGTTTTGGGTCACATAGCAACCATGTGCTACCACAGAAACCAAGATGGCGGTCTCAGATATACAAAATGGACGACGTACACTCGTCTCACCTCAACAAAACGCGCTGCCTATGCACACTAGGACACCGTATCACTATGGGGATGTTGTCACAAGATGGCGCTCACGCACGCTACCACGATAACCAAAAATGAAGTAACTGGGCCATGTGCCTATAACGTCACATGAGATCCGGCCAATGTGGTCGATCGGGTACATGATCTACTACTAACATCAAACCGAGAGATCCACGGTTCGATCCACAGTAGGGGTAACTGCGTTGTGTCATTGGGCAAGGCACTTAATCACGATTGCTCAAGTGGGGGGCACGGTGGCACAGCCATGGGGGCATTCTGGGCCCCCACCCCCCCCCACCACAAAACAAAAATAATTCCGATAGGATCACCGATCCAATGCCGAGTTGTGACAGTACACAAGTGGGTTTAATCATTATCATCTTATCATCCGGAAACTAATTGTTTACAATTTACTATGTGAAGGGTCACTGTGACCTTGACCTTTGACCTCCTGATAAGTGGGGCTCTTTCTTGCAAATATGCCAACCTACCTATGAAGTTTCATGAACGTGGGTAGAACCATTGTCAAATTATCATCTGGAAACCAATTGTTTATGATTTATTATGTTCAAGGTCACTGTGACCTTGACCTTTGACCTAGCGAGACCAAGATAAATAGGTGTCCTCCACTCACCTAGGCCAACCTACCTAAGAAGTTTCATGAATGTGGCTTCAACCGTAGTCAAGTTAGCATCCAGAAACCAATTGTTTACAATTTATTATGTTGAAGGTCACTGGGACCTTGACCTTTCACCTAGCAAGTCCAAAATAAATAGGGTTCTTCATCTCACTGATGCCGTCCTACCTATGAAGTGTTATGAACGTGGGTCGAACCATTATCAAGTTATCATCCGGAAACCAATTGTTTTGATTTACTATGTTCAGGGTCACTGTGACCTTGACCTTTGACTTAGTGAGTCCAAAATAAGAGGGTTTTTCCTCTCATGAACGCCAACCATTACCTACGTATGAAGTTTTATGAATGTGAGTTTAACTATAGACAAGTTATCATCCGGAAACCAATTGTTTACAATTTACTATGTTCATGGTCACTGTGACCTTGACCTTTGACCAAGCAAGTCCAAAATAAATAGGGTTCTTCCACTCACCGATGCCAACCTACATATGGAGTTTCATGACGTGGGTCGAACCATTATCAAGTTATCATCTGGAAACCAACTGTTTACACCCGCCCGCCATTCACCAAACTATAAGTCGAGCTTTGACTTCGTCACAACTTGACTAAATAAGAGGCCCCAAGGGGCTGTAATCGCTCACTTGCCAAAGTGGTTCAAAGAAGTATTTGGGGTCACATTCAGTTATACATGGTTCATCAACTCTACAAAGGAATGAAGTCATGAAAGGCAAATTTTATGGAAAAACACTAAGGAATCGATTTGAACAAACCTAACATGCTCCCCATGCCACCCTACCCCGCCCATAGAGAGCCCAAATAATAAGCCAGGGACTCAACTTGAACAAATTTGAACCTGATCCCCCATGAGATGTTATATACCAAATACGAAAGAATTCTGGCCGTTGGATCTGAAGAAAGGGTTTTTAAAAAGAAATGTCCTCACATTGCATTAAGTTAAACTTTGGGCTCAAACAGGGAGCCAAAATATTTTCCCAGGTAACCAATTTGAACAAAACTGAAACTGACCCACCGCAAGATGCTGCATACCAAATATGAATGGATTCTGACTGGTGAATCTGAAGAAAAATATTTTTGAAGAAATTCCCTCATATTGCACTAAGTTAAAATTCAGGCTGCCATAGGCAGCCCAAATATAAACCCAGGGACTCGATTTGAACAAACTTGAATCTACCCCCCCCCCCCCCCCCCCCCTATAGATGTTGTATACTAAACATGAAAGGATTCTGACTGGTGGATCTGAATCTGAAGAAGAGGATTTTTAAAGAAATTTCCTCAAATTGCACAAAGTTAAACTTTGGGCTCCAATAGAGAGCCCAAATACTAACTGAGGGACCCGATTTGTACAAACTTGAATCTGACACCCCCCCCCCCCCCCCCCCCCCCCCCCCCCCCCCCCCCCCCCCCCTAGAAATGTTGTACACCAAATATGAAAGCATTCATACCAAATATGCAAGATTTTAAAAAGAAATTTCCTCATATTTCACCAAGTTAAAAATCGGGCTCCTGGAGGGAGCTCAATGGTGGTTCTGGAGAAGTAGATTTTTTAATTTTTTTTAAAAAATGTATGGGTGCTAGCAGAGTAATGCCCCTTGTGGTTCGGTGCGGCAAGGTTATTTGTACAAACTTGAATTGACATATGATAAGGAACATGTACACGAAATATGGTTCAATTTGGTCCAGTAGTTTGGGAGGAGAAGTCAGTAATGTAAAGTTCACGACGGACGGCAAGTGATAAGTTAAGTTTCCTTCGGTGAGCTAAAAATCAGCCATATGCTCCCCCCCCCCCCCCCCCCCCCCCTCCAAGTTAACCATATAGGGAACATCAGGCAAGACATTTTAATGTCGAGATATTTATACTTGCAGGATGTATAAGGGGGAGGGGTGCGTAATAGCAGATTTATGTGTGATATCCGACCTATCTCAGTTTAATGACACCAATGTTGTGATTATTTGCCAGACTCGAGAGAAAAAAAACGTCGCCGGTGTTCCGTCGAGCATTTACGAAAATAACGTCGCCGTATTTTGGTAATTTATCCGTTTCTTCTGGTCCGGGTTCGCTCTTTAAAAGAAGTATCTCTTGGGGCGGTAGGAAAATAGGAATCGTTAACAAAAGTAAGACAGTAATATTATTTGATAAGCAATAGCTGCCAGTTTTAAAAAGCATGAACCGGCTATTTCTCTTCATTTTGTGTGATATCATTAGACATACTCATTTAATTCTATTCATTTAGTTTCCAATTTTCAGTCGAATGTTTCAACAAAAAAAACTTCACTATTGGTATGGCGAGGGCCGGTCGCCGGGCAGGTGGCCCTTTTTGCTAAAAGCTTAGTTATTTCTGGATGGATTTTTGATATTTGATTTTTGGCTTGATATTCATGTGCAACACCCGATGACGCAAAATAGGGCGTGTCCACGCTTTTTCGCAAGAGTTATGGCCCTTTGTTAAAATCTTCAACAAACGTCAACCGATTTGACAGATATTTGGCACGTGGGTTTCAAGGACCAATGTCTTGGTCGATGTACGGCTGAAGAATTATTCAAATTTTGTGCTTGATACTAATGATACTATTCAAAGCGCCATAACTTGAACAACTGTTAACCGATTTGATTCTTTTTTTATTGTATGGGTTTCCAGGATAATTATCTCGATCAAGTTCGAAAATGTTCCGTCGGATATATGCCCGCAGAATTATTGAGTTGACGTAGTCATTTTGTTCAAATTAGTTATTTCGAAAAAGGTCCCTCTCAAGCTTTTTGCTTCATAGTTACTCACCGTTGTGTTAGCCACGAAAACACGACCTCACATCGGCGATGCGGATCATTTCTATATATAGAGTTGTTGAGTTGACTAAATAAACTAATTTTGCGTCCATTGCTCCAATAGATTAGAGAAATTGTGTCCCACTCCCCTCCTCACCCCACGAAACAAACGGTGAACGTCAATTTTGTTTCTAAAATTGGGGGTTGCAGCTATATTATTCAGCAATACAGACACTGCCATTTATCCGACCTAACAAATGATGTCAAATTTTCTTCCACATACTGATGTGGTAAAAAATAGGCTTCAATGAATGTGACCACCCCCCCCCCCACCTTTTCATAAAAAACTATGATATAATTCATAAATTAATTGATGTATGTGACACCCCCCCCCCGCCCCCCTCCTCCCCCAGTATACCTCTCTTCATCAAAAACGTGACATAATTCATAACTTAATTAATATTGACACAAAACAAACAACTTGTGACATTAAATATCCTACTTGTGATCGTTTTTAAATCACATTCAGGCTCTTGAAGACTGACATTTCACATCATGTGTTTGGTGAATCATTTGCAATTGTTTGTAAAAAAAAAAGAAGCAAGAGGCCCCATTGGGCCTGAAGCGCTCATCTTGAACAGAACACAATTTAAACAGAGTCCAAGAATGAGTCTACATTAAGCAAGCCATCTCCATAGGCTACACGGTCAATCCTTGAGTCCCTCAGGAGTGACAAAAATAATCTGGGGCATCATGCCTTGTCTTCGGTTGATCATAAAGTAAAATGTAGAGCTCACCTACGAAGCCCTTTGATACAACCTATGTGGATTAATCTTAGTTACAACTTACACACCTCTAGACGGTACTGAATACAAAATTTTTAATTCTTCAGCAAAATGGCCAATTCCGGCTCCCATAGAGAGCCCAGATATTAACCCAGGCTCTTGATTTGACCACAGTTGAATCTGACTTCCCAAGAGATGTTGTGCACCGAATATGAAAGCATTCTGACTGTTGGATCTGAAGAAGGGAAATTGTAAAGAAATGTCTTCGAATTGCACTAAGTTCAATTTGGGCTACCATAGCGAGCCCAAATATTAACCTATGGATCCGATTTGAACAAACTTGAATCTGACCCCCCTAGAGATGTTGAATACCAAATGTGAAAGCATTCTGACGAGTGGATCTCAAGAAGAAGATTTTTGAAGAAATCCCCTCATATTGTACCAAGTTAAATTTCATGTTCCCATATGGGGCCCAAATATTAACCTAGGCACTCGAATTGAACAACCTGGAATCTCACCCCCCTAGAGATGTTGTATACCAAATATAAAAGCATTCCGACTGGTGGATCTGAAGAAGATTTTTAAAGAAAAAAGTAAGGAATTTGGGCTATCATAGTGAGCCCAAATATATACCTAGGATCTGATTTGAACAAACTTGAATCTGACCCCCTTAGAGATGCTGCATACCAAATATCAAAGCATTCATAAATTAATTGATGTTGACATATAACAAACCTCTTGTGATATTAAATTTCCCATTTTGTGATAATTTCTAAATCACATTCTGGCTTCTGAAGATATTTCACATTGCGCTTGATGAATGTTTTGCCATTCTTGTGAAAAAAGCCTCACTTTCTCAGTTAAGACACCTAGAGTCATTGGGTATGGCATTGACACAACATTAACACTGTTTTTTTTTTTGTTATAGCATAACACTGTCAAAATGCCTAAAACCATCAAATATTGATTTTGTGGTGATGTGCATATCCCGCAAGTACATGTACCCACAAGGGCTCATTTACAACCTTGAATTTAATCCCTACAGGCACCCATTCTGATAAAAAGAGTGAAATTAGGGAAAATACATGCATGCCTAGTATCCAGTGAGGATGTCTCAGATATTTGCTTCAGAAATGTAGTGCTCTTTAATGTTTAATATATTTGTGTACATGTGTGTGTATGGGTGGGTGTGTGTGTGTGTGTGGGGGGGGGGGGGGGGGGGGGGGGGGGGGGGGGGGGGGGGGGGGGGGTCAATTGCCAGTTATTGAAAATGCAGAACTGTGCAAATGGAAACAAACCAAACCCTTTGCCATGATGGACATACAGACATGCAATCACATATCTTGAAAGAGACAGCAGTCTACATGTACATAGGAATTATGATGGACAGACAGACATGCAATCACATATTTTGAAAGTAACATTCTACATGTACATAGGAATACTGACTGACATACAATGAAAAATATAGCGAGAAGAGCCAGGACAAGGTTGTCAAAACAGAAAAAAACTCAGTGGACCCTGAGTGCTGCAGAACAAAAGCAAATCACAGGAAACTGAGAGTGCATGCTGTTAACTTTCTCATCAGCTGAAGGGTTTAGTATGGGTGGTAGAGGGACAATTGTCAATGCAGTTTTGTGCTATAACATGGGGACCCTGACAGCACTTGTATCACACTACTATATTGGTAGATGTGCACAGAAGCCATTCATTCACATTTGCAACTTTGTTACTGTTCCCACTGTACCCCACCTCCCCTTTCCCCAAATTTATGTTCCAAAATACTCTGTGAATGAAGAAATTGTTTTTTAACATTTTTAATCACTCACCTTTCTGTAGGGCCTAATGGCCAAAAAACCGGCTAGCACCATTCACCGAAACTGCCATTCAATGTTCATTATTTTTGCACCAAAATCATAGCTTATGACCCCTCATTGAATGAGCTCGTTCAGCTCAATCCAGTGGGGGTCATAACTATGTTTTTTGGCGCAAAAAAATGAAAAGAAATTAGTTATTCAAAAGAGCTATCTTCTTTTCATGTAGTTAAAGGGTTAACATCATAATATGGAGAAAGCTCTATTAATCATTCACTCAATGTAATGGCCAAAACCGGCTAGCACCATTCACCAAAATTGCCATTCAATGTTAATTTTTTTGGCATCAAAAACATAGCTTATGCCCCCCTTATTGGAAACGAGCTTGTTCAGCGAATACAAATGAAGTATGGGTTTTCTGGCTAAATGTTTGGATGGTGATTTGGGAGAGGATTGGAATTAATTGGAATCCCCTCTATCACAAGTACAATGAGAAGAAAGCATGGTTTCATTAGATGTGTTAATAGGGTAAAAAAGGTGGTTTCATGTGTACATGTATTTGTCATTTGCCAGAGGTTATAGTGTGCTTCTCAGTTCTGGATGCCACACTTGCTCAAGATGCATTTAACTGCATTATTTTTGGCAATATATGGCCTTTATTGCCGACTGTGACAAAAATATAACTTTTCCAAAAATAAGTATTATTCAGTCTGTGGTTCTCGAATGAACATTCAAAAGTGAAATATGTGTAATATCCAAAAAAATATAATTAAATTAGTGTTGGAAGCCAAAATACATGTACATTTACAATGTACATGTACTTATTTCCTATAATCAAACCCAAACCTTTCGAAGGGTAACCTACAAAACTTTTCCCTGACAAAAATCCCCCCCCCCCCCCCCCCCCGTCCACAATCATTTTCACACAATGCGCAAAATGTTTTTTTCAGGTGAACAGAAATTCCTCCCTCCATAATTTATGGTGAACAAAAATCTCCCCACCCCCTAATTTTTTAGAAGTGCATGTATATTTAAAGACATACAAAAATGTCCAAAGCTTTTTACCACTTGAGGCTGAGCACTTGTCGCTTCAATCAATGCTAACTTTGCTTGTGTGGAGTTAGCAAGTTGGATAATTGCTCACTGTTACCAGGTGGTTCTCTCAGTGCACTTTAGTTTCCTCCACCCATAAAACTGTCTGACACGGGGTGACACTGGCTGTTGAAAGTGTCCTTAAACTCCAATAACTAAATAACTGTGTTGATAAATAGTTATTGAGGCATGTTTTCTTCTCCAATAACTAAATAACTGCGTTGATAAATAGTTATTGAGGCATGTTTTCTTGTAAATAGTGATGAGTGTTTATGTAATTTACAAATTAAATACATAAGTTTTTAAATCCTTTTGGACTGCCTTTTAATCTTTTGGTGTAAGGGGCAGTGAGGGGGATTTTTGTACTGCTCTTAAAATAATGTGAGAGAATGTGGTACTATTCAAAAACTGTGGGGGAATGTTTGCTAAGTGTGTAAAAATGATTGGGGGTATTTTTGTAGGGGGGATTTTAACCTACATTCTAATCCCTCCAAAGATACATTTTATCTCTTTCATTTGATAAAAGAGTAATTTCTGCATGAGAATTCACTGCTTTCTGTAAAAACTACCCCAATCCCAAAATAAAACTAAAATCTGCATCTGCAGACAATAGTTTTGGTAAAAATCTGTCTCATTTTACCATACTGCAAAAGAAAGAGTGGTGTTCACCACCCCCCCCCCCCCCTCCACTCCACACAAAACAAAATGAATGTCAATTTTGATTTAAAAGCTGGTGTTGCAGCTATGTAAATCACCAATATCAATAGACAGTGCCACTTTATCCTAACAAATTATGTCAAATTTTCTTCTACATATTGATGTGGTAAAATATAGCCCTGAATGTGTCCCCTAGACCCCCAGCATAACCACTTTCATCACAAAATATGATATAATTCATAAATTAATTGATGTTGACACAAAACAAGCCTCTTATGATATTAAATTTCACATTTCTGATAGTTTGTAAATCACATTCTGGCTTCTTAAGATATTTCACATTGTGTTTGATGAATATTTTACAATATTTGTAAAAAAAAAAATTGTTTAAATCCCTCACATTTCTTAATTAAGACACGTTGAGTCAATGGTATGGTATGTCTCTGATAAAACATTACACATTGATTTTTTGATTTTTTTTTCCAACAGCATGACAGTGCAGGTCATATGCTATCTCATAGCACCAATAAAATGCCTGAAACCATCAAATGTTGATTCTGTAGTGCAATGCCAAATATTATTTAGAGGTCGGTTCTGGGGAGGTTGGTATTTAGGTTTTTTAAAAGTTTTTTGCCATTTTTGGAGAAACATACTCAAGTCTAAATATCAGAATCCCCACCTCCAGATGTTGGTTAGACGAGGAGGGCGACATTGACAAGTTTGAAGATGAATTCAGTTCTATTCTGGTTGCAATGCCTAAGGCATCCAGGAATTAAAACATTGTTTACCAAAACACAGAGGAAGTGTACATGTAATTTAAATGGAGTTCCGAGTGATTCTGGTATTTAGTCTTCAGGAAAAAACGTCGGATCACAAAATTGGCTGGCCGCTACACTGTAATTCTGACAGTCTTAAACTGACATTGGATTGTATCATTGGTAAAAATAGTTCAAAGATTGGATCCAGTGAACTTGTGAAGAAAAATCTAGGAAATAAATGAATAGGTATCGCTGTTCGCGTGCATGTCTGTTTCTGAAAAAAATTTACTACAACAAGACTGCATATCGGTGTTTTGAGAACAAAGATTTCCCCAGACCTTACGTCAACATAACTTGAATTCATCGAACTCCGGCTGTTTCTAAGGAAATCGCGCTAAGTTCCCCACAAATGAAAAAAGGCTCACTAAAAGTGTCAATAAATCACTTGTTGTATTTTTTATTCGTTGTCAACAATTTGTGAAGTGTATGTTCTCAATTAAAATTGAAAGTGGGCTTTAAATCTGACGAAACCGGCAACGGACGGCATTGGCACTTCGAACGTTCAAACATTACCTGACTCGCCAACAACTACCTACTTCGAAAGTCACTTCATTACTTGATTATTTATCATAATTTCCAGCATTCTGCAACAATATATTTTACATAATATCCTTTGAAAGGCCCAAAACAATTAAGTATCCGTTACAATGATTCTGGATTTTTTGCCAGTGGGAGAGCCACGCCGCCAGATGGCACCCCAAACTCTGTTGCATGGTATATAGAAAAATTATAAAATCATGGACGCGTACCCATTACCTATCTGCGCACACGCCACTGCGTGGGTGTGCACTATTAACCCCCTGCACACTGATGTCAAAATACCAAAATTTCAACTAGTCATTATTCCCATAATACAACTAAAAAATTAATCAATGAGCTCTGTCAAACAAGACTGGATTGATTAAATTTCTAGTTGCATCATGGGGAAAATTAGCACCCTGAAATTTTGAGATTTTTACATCAGTGTGCATGAGGTTACAGAATACGATCATTGTGTACTCACGTTATCAGTAGTGGTCAGATGTTCTTCTTGAGTAGTTGTTGGCACCTGAGAAGAAAAAGAACTACACGTTAACTATCCTTTAAATAAATGCGTAAATGACAGTTTATTTTAATGTTTCACCGGATCGTGATTGGTATAATCACCAGTTCATCAGTAGTATTCAACTGAACATGCAGGTTCTTTGTCCATTTATTTTTTTGTGATAAATGAGATCAATAACAGATGCTGCCATGGTATAAATGTTGATATTGTTTTCAGAAAAAGAGAATATATATTTAGCACCCTACTCACCTGTAAAATATGTACGACGTTCACTAACTTCTATTCGCGCCGAGCCTTGTATATAATGTGTTGTATATTTATATATATTTGCATATAATGTCGTTTAATGTATTTTGAACTTTGATTTGTTTCTTATACAGAATATATAATAATTGAAAATTTCAAACCTTCGAAAAATATCAAAAACCGAAACAAATACAACGACAGTAAATGCATTTCTGGAAACTGAAATCTTGGAAAAATTGTTCTAGCATTGCTCATTTAACACAAATGCCACGGATAACCCCCACACTCCTCTCCCGCGAGAGAAGCCGTTTGATACATTTTTCTATATGTTCCAATGAGCGTTCCAACAATCCAGTTGTGTATTGATTAGTGGCCCATCCCTGCGACGTCATATTTTCGAACATATTATCATCTGTTTTAACAACTCGATAAGTATAAGAGATACCATGGTACAGTCAGATCAATGAATCATAATATATAAAGTAATCATTGTGTACTCACTTTATCTGTAGTGGTGAGATGTTCGTTCTGAGTAGTTACTGGTACCTGGGAGAAAAAGAATCACATCTTAAATACACTTTAAATAAATGTGAAAGTGGCCATTTATTTTAATGTTCGAACGGATCGTGATTGCTGTAGTCACTGGTTCATCACTAGTATTCAGCTGAGCATGTAGGTTTTTGCGATGAACATAGTCAAATACCTCACAAAAATGCAATCGGAAATGAAATCTGTTATTGGATTAATGCGAACCTATGTCGTTTGGTTATTTTTTTATATTTTATCCTTGAACGCTTTTTGCTGGTAAGTCGGTAAATATTTGCTTCGAATATACATGTAGATAAGTCCAAATTATATATATTCATTCTTTTTTTTTTTAAACTGAGTACTAAAAATTAGTAATTGGTGGTGACTTACGGCTGTGGAGCAACATTTTATAGTACATATTGTCACGCCCCAAAACGTTTCCTGCTGATAATCGTCATATTCACATTATGCCTTTGGGAGGGAATGTTCGGTGAGTGTGGCATACCGATGTCTGTACAACTGGATTGATAGAATGCTCATTAATCACAGACAGAAAAGGTTTCCCAGCTTCCACCTTCTCCTGGGTAAGAAGGCGGGTTGATGGGCATTGTTCATATAAATAGACAATGCGAAAAAACAACAGTTTTACGCGATAGTGCGTAATACTTTAACTACTCGCAATCGCGGGCTGCGTTTTAAACGAAAAGGTTTGACGTCTCCGAAAAAAAACAAAACGAATATGTTTTTATAACACATTTTGCCGACATTGTAAATTGAATACTTACAGCAAAGTTTTCATATTAACGACAAAAATAAAAGCATGCTTTTATAGGAAAGCTGCTACGGTGTACCAGTTTTCGCTCTGAGTCTTTAGATAAAGAGCATAACGTTTGATATGAAAGCTGTTCCTCTGTCACCGTAGTGACTGCATTAGTTTAACCCTTTACCTAACGTAACGGCCAAAACCGGCCAGCGCTATTCTCAAAAATCGTCAATTAATTTTCATTGTTTTTTTCATTTTTTGTCTCAAAAACATAGGTTATGACCCCTCGTTGGAACGATCTCGTCGAGCTCGTTCCAACGAGGGGTCATAACCTATGTTTTCGAGACAAAAAATGAAAAATTTTGTTATTCAATAATTATTTTTGCAAGTGTCGTCTGCTTTTCAAGTTAGGTAAAGGGTTAATTGAAACGATATTTATTTCTTAAGCGATTATGTATGATTATCAGATATCTACAACATTACCAGAATATGATAAAACTGCAGCAGTTGAGAAACTTGATTCAGCAGCAAGCTGAAATATTATGTGGGTTATTTCCTTGTACAATTTTTAGAATAGGTACATAAATACGGTTGTTTGGCAGAAATCTGGAATAAATTTACTTGCTAAAGAGAGCGAAATAAAATGACAAAAATGAAACTGAAGGGTAAAGTCGAGGTGGATGATAATTGGAAATAATTAGAGAATAAAGAGAGATATGCCAGAGACAAAAAACAAAACGCAATGTTTGTCGCTTCACAATACACTGAACCGTGGAGTACTACTTTTTTACGTGAAGAGTAAATTGCGGGGACCAACGACGCAGTGGGTACATTGAGTAGCGGGTGATTCAGACGCTATGTACAATCGGTCGACCACTGAGAGCTTAAATTATTCTTGATGTCGAGCGTATTTCAGAATCGATGAAAAATACCTTTATTAATTGCGCTACTGTATGAAACGCGGCTTTCAGAAGGATGTCCCTGTCTATGAAATAAGTTAGCAGGTGAAAGGTGTTTATTCTTTCAGTCAACAAAAGTTGACAAACGAGAAAGTAGTGATCAGCTATTTCACGAACGAGTAGTTTTGAAGAAGTGGTCCTTAAGATTACTATATCACATCCTGAGTCTACGATGGAGGCTTTGTGCCCCACGTGACTTGCTTTAAAAAAGAAACAAGGCACCAACAGCATATCTCGATTGAGATACTGTTTGAACTGGGATAGCGAGTGATTCTCACGAACTTCATTGGGAAAAGAATTCCACAGTTTAGTCGAACTCTGAAGAAACGACATCTGATGTGAATTAGGACGATTGAGTGGTACCGAAAAAATCAGCATTGCTACGAATGTTTGGTGTTCTACCAGACTTTCAGCCTTGTAAAATTATTGCCTTGTATATTACTAATGACTACCACTATTCTGTCCTGCGCCAGGGTGTCTCACCCATTAATAACTTGTAGTGCTACGGTTAAAACTAGAAGTCCTGTCACGAATAGTGCGCTTATCTAGGCTTAATTGCGCGTTGGAATTGCGCGCAATTGCCATATCCAATGGCATCCAAAGCACGGCAGGTTCTCTTGGTTACTCAGAGCAAACACATGCAATGTTTCTGCCAATGGACCTCCGGGTTACCCGGAGGTCCATTGGCTGAAACATTGCTTGTGCACAGGCCATATGTACAGAATTTGATAGCTTTATTTAGGCCATAACGCGTACATTAACGCGCATATCAACGTGCTATTTGTGCGCATTTCATGACAGGACTTCTAGTTTTAACTGTACTACGGGTACAAATTCATATCCCTATCAAAGTTGTATTCCACTACTGCTTGTTCGAACAGCAGGAATCTTATCAATCAAAGGAGCTATCAAGCAATGACTTGAACGAGTCCACATACCGCTTTTCAACTCATTTTGGTAAAAAGGGATTCTATAGGCATTCTCTAAAAGGGATTCCATAAATGGGATTACAAAAGTGGGATTCCACTATACAACTCCAGGTAGTCTTACCATCGGCTTTCATCTTGTCTTCAGCTGTCTGTCATATGATTTGCCGCTATTGTAGTCACCCGATTCCACAGTCTTACTATGACCCTCACAGCTTTGTAAGATTGCTATTAACATGTAGCACTACTTTTGTCTTCCTAGCTTTGCGTGACCCTGTCTCGACTCTGTCCTAGGACATGCCTTTGACAGATTACGCCATTCATCTAAGCCTTATCAATCTATACAATGCATAGGCTTCGTGCAAGCTAGGGCACCTTAGATATAAGGAAACTGTGTGTTGATCATACCGAGATATGCTTATGTGTTAATACACATTGTGGCACAATGTGTACATGCTGCATGCAGCACCTTGGCACACACTGGGTGCGCCATTATGTACTACTTCTGTGCTTATACACAGCGTGTGCACAAAACATGCAGCACATAGGCGCATACGATGAAAATGGGATTCTAGAAGTATAAACGGATACTAGAAAGGGATTCCACAAAACGCGAGTCTGTTGGTTGATGGTGGTGCACAATGTGTACACATCACATGCTGAATGTACCAATATGTGTTTGTGTGCCAATACATAATGTGCGCACAACACATGTAGCACATGCGACGAAAAGGGGTGCTGTATGGTATAGAGTAGGCCGTGTTTGTGTTTGTGGGGTCTTTTGCAGTGGTTGAGATTTGAGAAGGTAGGGTTTGGGCCCTAAAAATATAGTGGCCCATAGCCTTGATGGTATGGTCAATTGTAACTAATTCAAATCGTCAGCTTGCTTATAAATACTTGTACGCATTTTTTCTAAAAACTGTACATGGGGTTTTATAATCAGGCTAACACCATGCTTGTAAATTATAAAAGCTGCGGTCAACAGCTGGAAAACGTGATTTGAAACCTATCTTGAATGTTGGACTTTCAAAAACATAATTTTTGAAAATTCGTTAATGCTGATGGCGGGGGATTCTGTGAGGTAGTGTTGGATGGGTGGGAATGGAGTGAGTTGTAGAGATGGTTAGACTATATATTGATTCATAGCCACGGCAGTATGGTCAACGATGTGTGGTAAAGACTTTCAAGGTTTCGGTCTGTTTATGATACCTCAAAGGCGATTTCACAAAATATTGTGCACATGCTTTCATAAGCTGATCCACCAAATGCCTGTAGCTTCTAAAAGCCCCAGTTGGCAGGTGGCAAACATGTCTTAAAATGTTTAT
Source organism: Pictodentalium vernedei (assembly GCA_031216915.1). Taxonomy (NCBI): domain Eukaryota; kingdom Metazoa; phylum Mollusca; class Scaphopoda; order Dentaliida; family Dentaliidae; genus Pictodentalium; species Pictodentalium vernedei. The sequence goes on along the minus strand of CM062292.1, from coordinate 41,237,647 downwards.
TAATTAGTGGATTTTCAGAAAAACGTAGTCTGGAAAATTCCCTAAAGGGGTGGGGGCGTCACCATATACTGGCCCTTGGCCTAAGGATGTCTAATACTTTCTATTAAATACACATTTTTCAAAGGTTTCCCAGACGCAACGGAAGAGTGATATGGTTTGATAACGACTGACAACATTTGGTGAGTCTTTTTTGGAAATGGACGACACGTTTGCTTGTTTTCAGTGACTGGGAAAATTAAATGTATACAGTACTGGTTTCGATAAGGTGTTGCGAACATACTTTTAAACTTATGGGGCTTATATTGTCGGGACCACATGTCTTAAATACTCTGAGGGAGTTGATAATGCTACACTTGAGTCATCAACAGATGGTCGCGACAGTATTGCCCCATTATATTGTAATGTCGTGACATTTGGCCTATTGTTTTGGAGGATATTGTTCAGTGTTTTCCACCATTTGTGAGATAAGGATGGTGTTTCGTTTAGCATATCTGCAAAGTTGTATAGATAGTTGGTTTTGTATTTCGTTATCAATGAAACAATGTGGATTCTTATTTATCTATACAGTTCCCATGTTTGTCGTCTGCAATTTAGTTTGGAAAGGCGGTGATTTCGTTTACTTTTTCGAATTAGCTTCCTACAGTACAGCGGCGGTGAACTGGCCACTTTCCGCGCGTGTGAAATATATCCACGAACGCAATAATATTAGATTCCAAACACTAATTATAGGAATAATCACCAAATATTTAATTAATTAAGCAGCGAGTACAACCCGGTGTTTCGTCAAATCAAATTTTGCTGGTGATAATTTTTATTACCTGGTAAAAGCAAGCGTGGACGACATCACTGCCCACACGTGGATTACGACCAGTCAACGACGACTGTACTGTAATTTCATTGTGCATCCAAGGGGGTCCAATGCTTCTTGATACGAGTAATTTGTTTGGAGTAAATTTTGAAATCGTCCCATCTAAGATATCATGGAACTGATTAACAAATTTCGACAGCTACAGTTTGAAGAGATTTCTACCGCTTTTGTCTCAGATAGAGATAGGTTTAGATTTAGATGATGTTTCCATGAAATGTCAGGTTGGGTAATGATTTGTTGAACTTGCCCATAAACTAATCATTATGAAAGTCGCCAGAAATTGCAATGTTTCGAATATTAGTATCGACGACTTGTTTTGTGGACGTTGCGACTTGATTCCACCTTTCTGAACCACAGTAGGGTGGACGATAAAACCTCCTAACAGGACGAATTAGTTTTTGAAGTAAATGTAAGGCCAGGTCATTTCGAAGTTGTTTTTCAAGATCATAGCGTTGGGGGAATAAAATGCTACTTTTCAAGTAGATCGCTGTACCACAACCTCGGGTAGAACGATCATTCCTCACTGACAAATGGTAAGCAGCAATTTTTATATCGAGATTACTAACACTACATTCGTCGTGGACTGGTCGTAATGCAAGCGTTGGCAGTAATGTCCGAGCATGCGTGTGGCGGGTAATATTTGTATCTATTTATTATTATTATTTATTGGTGTTTAAGGTCACATATTTCTGCACAATGGCTAATCATGGCCACGACAGCTTCACGGGTGGAGGAAGCCGGAGTTCCTGGAGAGAGCAACTGTCAGCTCCACACAAGCAGGGTTAGCATTGTTTGAAGACAGGTGCACCATCTACGTGCAGTACGCCTTAGTAGATAGCGTCACCGTGCCCCACGTGGGCAATGGGGGTGAAGTGTCTTCCCCAAGGTCACAACCGGGTTTACCGGGTGATAAAAATCATCATTAGTAAAATTTTACTTAATGAATCACCGGGTAAACCCGGTTGTGACCTTGGGGATCATTAATTACAGTTTGGTGATTATTGCTAGAATTAGTATTATTCCGTTCGTGGAAATATTTCCCATCCGTGGAAGGTGACCAGACCCCGGCGGCTATACTGTACATTTCGTTCAGCCATGGTTAGGTAAAAACACAAATGTCAAAACATTTGCTTCACATCTCACAATATCTGTTTGGAATTAATGCTCTGGATATAAAAGTGCAATTAGCGAATATCTTTCAAATTGAAAGCGGAGTCCGAGGAAGTTCTAGATGAATCCTTTGACGATACTGAGCAAATGCGACTGATCGGGCCAGGATTCACTTAAAATCACCTGAGAGATATAACAGTTTATGTATCCATTTACAGGTGCGTGTGAAGATAATTGGCATTAGGATTACAAGCTTGAAGCACAACATTTATTGCGAATTACTCTAAGATTGGGATCCCTTTGATCAAAAGATCATATTACACGACCATAAGTACCTTCCTTTGCCCGAAGAGTATGGTGTTTTGTGTAGCTAATAAACGGCATATTTGTTCTGTGCTTAGTACTTATGAAACAGATTGCAAGTGTAACGCTCAGCAAGCCAAATACATATTCGATCCCCAACGGGCAACTAAGATATATTGCACGTCGAACAGCTGGTAGACACACGCCCACTCTACACTTGTATTCAAGCGCCCAAGAATGATGCGAAGATGTCTACTCAATAAAGCGTACCTCGTCACTCGTTTTTAATGAAATGTTTCAAAAATAGGCTAAACTTTGAAGTCACATGAACACGTCAAAGTGGCAGCAAATCAAAAAAAAAACAAAAAAAAAAAAAAACAAACAAATATATGGTATTTTTTTAGCTCAACAAAACTACAATTTCGAAAACGCATTTTTATTTTTGACTCTCTATGACGTCACCTCAATTTTAGAGTATAACGGTTCAGAATTTCCTTGGAGGGCAGCACATTTTAGATATGATTTTTTGGCGGAGATAATATTTCCGAAAATGAAGCTGGAAATAAAAGGTTTAGAAACAAACATAAAATTGACATCGCTGGCATCGGGGCTATCAAATTGAAATGAAAAAAATATGGTTAACAATTTAATATGATCACAAATAGGTGTGGTAAGTTTCAAAGGTGTGTCCTGCATTAGTAGGGCGCAATTAGACTCAAGAACGCAGGACTTTTAAAGAAGACTGGAGAAAATAGGTCAAACTTCAGTGACGTAAAAACACCAACAACAAAAACAAACCCAGGTATCCCTTAATGTTTTGAGCTCACCAAAATAATAAATGTGTAGAAAAATCTGACGCATTTTAATCTTTGGCCATATGACCCTTTATGACTTCATCTCAGTGTTCGGGTATAACAGTTGAGAATTTCTTAGGACTACACCACAGTTTTTTTGTATGTAGATTATATTACAGAAAGTTCGAAAGGCTAAGGCTCAAAATGAGGTTGAAAATAAAAGGTATAAACAAAACGTAAATTAGTATCGCTGGCATCTGGTCTGTCAAAGTGAAATAAATAGAGATTATTACCATTATGTGGATGTACAAAATATGTATCCGAGTCGAGCTCCGGGTTTTAAGGACAGAACACGACGAGTCGAAGACGAGTCGTGATCTACCCTCAGAACCCGCAGCGAGACTCGGATACATATTTTTGTACATCCACATAATGGTAATAATCATTTTATCTTACTATATATTGGGGATAAGTCAAGAATGTAGACGAATATATAACGAACTATTTATTCGTACGGATGAACAAAAAGAAAAAAAAATGGAACTCACGCGAAAGGAACGTGCTTGTATCCGACCCCTGATACAAACATCTGAATCAGGGGATCGGATACACGACAGTTGCGGAGTTAATACAGACAAAATACATGTTGATTGTGAGATAAAAAAAAATATCACTCGGTGCAGCATAAACTTACTTGATCACAAAATGTTAAGGAGTTCAGCGGTGCAATAACCACATGAACATCGTTGTGCTTATAGACCAGTGCTGATACGAAAATAATAAAATGATAATAAAACGGTGTTCACCTTCTGCTAAGGTCAGTCATTAGTTCCATGGAAAACAATTATAATAGTTCCAATGCCGTCTACAAGACACGCCTGATGAGAAACAAACATCTAGTATGTTGTAGCCTTAGAATTTCCCAAGGATAAGAAATACCAGATATTCAACTTTACATTTGAGGGGCGGTGGGGGTGGAAGATAGGTACAGATTCACTCGCCATTTCGCAGACTTTCCGGCAATCTAAGTTTTGAAAAGAGAAACATTTGATTCGGTTGAGACAGCTGTCTTTTCGTAATCAATGAGCGTTCCAGCAATCCAGTTGTATAGAGATCAGTGGCCCATCCCCGCGAGGTCATATTGGGTAACATATTATTATCTGTCGAAACCTTTGAACCTCGAAGGCCCTTTTCCGGTCCACAAAGTAGGAAGACTGCTCACTGAAAGAATGGTAGCCAAACAATGCCCGGAGGATGCACATTGAAATATTGAATGGTCTGCCCCGAGGTTATCAATATGGATTTTTCGAATTACTGTCAATGAACTGACTTGGAGGACGCCATCAGGGTTAAAAGGATTGATAACTTGATAAGTGGTATGGGGTATCTGGGAACTGTCAGATCAATCACATTATATTATGTACAGTACGTGGAGAGTGTATTATCAGTAAATCACCCGTAGAGTAGAGATTCCACCCGAGGAATAATTGCAAATTTGTTGCAAAGCATAACCAGCACCAGCAAAGTTTCTGCCAATGGACCTCCGGGTTAAACCCGGAGATCCATTGACTGAAGTATTGCTTGTGTTTTTTTTTCGATATGTACAAAATTTGAAAGTTATAGCTTGGGTGATAACTCCACTCCGCGGGTGATGTAGTTGCAATTCACTCTCCACGTACTGTATGTGATCACTCTGTACTCACATTTTCAGTTGTGGTCAGCTGTTCGTTCTGAGTAGTCGCTGGCACCTGCTGAGACGAATAAAAATCACCTGTTAAATATACTTTAAACAAATGCTCAGATTGCAAATTTATTTTAATTTTTGTGCGGATTTTGATTGGTTTGTATTTTCTTTTACAGGAATAATTTTCCGCCCCTATGGAGATGACCATGGTAAAATATTACTCAAAAGTGCATGAAAGGCGAGAGGAATGATGCTATTGGATGTATGCAACCTCTGTGGTCTGTTTAATTTGTTATATTCCATCCTTGAACGCTTTTTGCTGATATGTAAATATTTGATATGAATATAAAGAAATCCAAATTGCTCATTCACTTTAAAAATAAGAACTAATAAAAAATAATAATGGCGTCTAAGGGCTATGGAATAACATTTCACAGTTCATAATTATTATCACTCCCAACGACGCTTTCTGGTGAAAATTTCCATATTCACAATATGCTTTCAGGGGGGAATGTTCACACAGATATCTCAACAACTGGATTACTATGAAAACATTTTACCGACTTTGCAAATTGCACATCAGTTACAACCTTACAGCTTCCATGTCACTACACTTCACCGATACGTTGGGTTACACTCACTGATTTGCTTAACGTCATGTTTAGTGGTTGGTGGTGGATATTGGAACAGACTGAGTTATGACGGTTTCGGTTTAAACAATATTTTTTATTCAAGATAAAGTTTTATACAGACGCATATTTTCGGAACAAGATAAACATTCTCGAAGGCAGTGCGATTTTAGCTAAATACTAGTTGTGAGCATTACAATAACTGGCAATATATTGGACAAAATATGTGTCTGTAGTGTTTATATTTTCAGTTTGTATAGTAGATAGACAATAATATAAATGAGATCAATAACTTGTGCTGCCGTGGTATAAATGTTGATATTGTTTTCAGAAATAGAAATATATAATTAGCCCCCTACTTACCTCTAAAATATGTACGACGTTCACTAAATTCTATTCGGGCCGAGCTTTGTATATAATAATATATTGTATATTTATGTATATTGGTATATAAGTCATTGTATCTCTTTTGAACTTTGATTTTTTTTCTGATACATTATATTTTTTTTCTTATACTTTACATTCTGATTTTTTCTTATACATTATATACAATTCCTGAAAATTTAAAACCTTCGAAAAAATCAAAGATCGAAACAAATACAGCGACATGATATACATTTCCTGAAACTGAAACTTTCGATAAAACTTTCGAGCATGGTTTATTTATCGCAACTTCCACCAGCCACTCCCCTCCCCCCTTCCCCCGAGATAGAAGCCGTTTGAGACACTTTTCTATAGGTTCAAATGAGCATTCCAACAATCCAGTTGTGTAGAGATCAGTGGCCCATCCCTGTGACGTCACACTTACCAAGATATTATCATGTGTTTTAACAACTCTATGAGATATCATGGTACGGTGAATTCAATCATTGTGTACTCACGTTTTCAGTAGTGGTCAGCTGTTCTTTCTGAGTGGTTGCTGGCACCTGGAAAAAGAAATCACACGTTAAATATCATTTAAATAAATGCGAAAATGACCATTTATTTTAAAGTTTGTACGGATTGCGATTGGTGTAATCACAAGTTCACCAGGAGTGTTCAATTGAACATGTAGTTTTTTTTGACAATTTATTTATTTATCCGTGCTTTGTGCCACATCGGTAGCTTATGCCATAATGTGGTGATGAAAATAATATATTATAAAATAAGTCATTATCTTTCATGAAATAACTGAAAACGAGACGAGAATATATGAACAATAAAACTAAGGAGTGAACACAGTATTTGTTTGTTGTTTAAATAATGCTGTTTAAATCAACCTCTTGAATAAATATAGATGCGAGTTTAAGAGAACAAAAACAATTTACAATTTATTAAAAAGGTTCGTTTCCTTGAGCGACTACAGAAATATGAAAATTTCAGCACTGTCTACCCTGGTGTTAACGGAGATACCAACACTACGTCCAGGTTACCAGCAAAGCACGATATCATATCTGTCAGACATGAGAGAATTCAACCTCTCACGAAGTACCAAAATGAGAAGGTTCTTCAATCTGGGGTTGAGTGAAGCTGGCAAAGAGGAAAGAGAATCGGAAAAATAATTGACTTCCTTTCATGCACATTATCGATGCATTCAAACACCAGTTGTAAAACTTCAACTTTAGCTGTGGAAATTTAACTTTTATTTGGTATTATGACTGAGATGATTTGATCGCCGGTTACATGAGCTGTGATACTTTGTCTCCATCTTAGATCCCTCGATTGTCGTTACTTAACTTCCTCACGTCTTCTAGTAACTCTGTCAAAAGTTCGGCGTCCTGATTCTTGATCACTTTCCGGTCAAATAGCCGGAAAACTGGCCCGCAACTTCAGACTTTACAGTTAAAACTAGAAGTCCTGTCATGAAATGCGCACAAATAGCACGTCGATCTGCGTGTTAATCTTCGCGTTATGACCATAGTAAGGCTATCAAATTCTGTACATATGGCATGTGCACAAGCAATGTTTCAGCCAATGGACCACCGGGTAACCCGGAGGTTCATTGGCAGAAGCATTGCCTGTGTTTGCTTTGAGTAACCAGGAGAACCTGCCGTGCTTTGGATGACAATCGATATGGCAATTGCGCGCAATACCTACGCACAATTAAGCCTAGATGAGCGCACAGTTCGTGGCAGCACTTCTAGTTTTAACTGTAGCTCATCCTCTCCGGTGTTGTGTGAGGAGAGGCTCTCTTTGGATCATCATGCACAGGTGATGTTTATGTAACATATCTTGTGGTAGTAAAGATCAACTACAGATGTATCATAGGATGATATACTAATTAGTACATCCAAACTCTTTGTTGCAGCATGATGCTTGTTGTTCTCGTCATTGTTTTTCAAGTCCAGACTATATTTAATTTTGTGAATGTATTTGTTCAGAGCATCTTTCAAGATCACCATTGTTATTCTGATTACTAGCATCTCTTATTTCCAAATTACAGACAAAGCAAATACGCTGCTTCTGTGTTGATTCTCTTGCGCATCTATGTGGTTTGCTGTCTATTCCACTGGACTCAGGAACAGCCTCTGCACCGGTTTGCTTAAGTTGACTTGTCTGAGTTTCCTTTCGTTTTATTCGATTTCGAAATGTGAATTGGAACCTTTTGTGAACAAACATAATCTGATTAAGGTAATCCTGGCAGCTATTTTAGTTCTGGGCGGCCATTTTGGATTTAAGAGCTAATTGTGGATATAAATTCATATGGTTATAGGATCAACGTGACAAAATCACTAACAAAACCTTGATTTTAACTGTAAGAAACATTATTGAATCGATCTAAGGTAATTCTGGCTGCCATTGTGGATGTTGGCGGCCAAAATGAATTTGTGTCAGATTGCGGGGTAGCCCACAAGCTTATTTCAAAGAGTTATGGTTCAGAATGATGAAACCGTTAAGAAAACCTTGACCCTTGAGAGGAAAAAGTGGAAGTTTTTCCTCGCCTGATCCCTGTCGATGATTGTTTTTAAATAGCAGTTAAACATAAACAAAATGCAGAATAGAAAAACGAAACGGAAACCACTGAACTGTATGATACATAATGGTATGGTTCAGCACATTTAGTTGATTAATTCAGAATCGCCCTATCACCTACTGCCCCTCGTTTTGGTGTGCAGTCTGACAGAACAGGATGGAGTTTGCTTCAATTTAACCGCTGAATACACCAGGGCAACGTATCCCTTAATGAGAACAACGCACTTGTTGAACAATGTGTAAAACATTCGAATATTTCGAGTTCTTAATCAGCTTTTACTGAATAAATACTTCTACGTAATGTCACGTTGGTTTCCAAACAAGATGCGACATATCACAATACTGGAGCTTTATATATTTATTTATTTATTTATTTATTTATTTATTTATTTGTTCTTAGCGACGCATCAACAACTGAGGCTATATCTTGACAATAAATTCATAGTTATTGTTGTTAAATATGTCATTATTTTTTAAGAAAATAAAACACAGTGACCGAAAATTAAGTAACGATAACTCAAATGAAATTCTAGTCGCATTGTACCCTGTCACGAAAAGGAATGTGCAGGGTCTTTATGGCCAATGTGCCAAAATGCCATTGTCGTTGCTGCAAATGCAACTTTCCGAGCGAGTAATTGTCACTAATATTATGTCGGAAGCGATTAGCGGTTGGTACTCGTTGGACCATCCACTTCCACCCGCCTGCCACGCTGACTTGGCGTTGTTATTAATATGTGGTTTGCGATCACTGCAGATATTCCTAAAATCAGAGAAATACTTGTTTAGAGCCTGCTTTGATCTACTTTATACCCTGTGGTTTTCGAAGACACCAGCATGACAACGTGCCCAGCAAAACACGACATTGCAATGGTCAGACTACATTAACGTTTTCAACTTCTCACGAAGTTCCAATATCAGATAATTCTTCAGCCTGGGGTTGAGTGAAGCCTACGGGTTTTATGGAGTAATCAGATGAAAGACAATGTAAAAGCACATTCGTATTCCATTTGTGTTACATGTTACAATCAACATCAATATCGCGCATGCCCGAACCTTGTTAGCGAAGGTTTTCGGAGCCTGCATAAACTGCAGTTTTTACATCCTAATGTTTCAATTACTGTCCAATGCATTCCCGGTTTAATTGGGATTATTTTCAACGTTGCTGGAAAGAATTAATCTACATTCTCTCGGGGCTTTGCTATTTCGATGACTACTTACAGCCTTCACTTCGTTAAAGGTCTGATGATTTTGTAAACTCTGAAACATGCAAGGGTCTTCATATGATAGTGTTACAATCAATGCGTTACGTTACAAGAATCCCCACTTCCATCTCCCGTTACTGACATCTACAGTCGAGTCTTAACTAGCCGCAAGATGTATGTCTCGTGCCTATTTTCATCATACTGTAAGAATGCCATGTTTGTATGGATTGACTATATTGGGACAACCCCATTCCAAACATCAAACTGGCTGGAAGACGAACAATATATTAGTACAGAAATATATGTAAGTTGGCCGCTGGAAAGCTTAACCTATTTTACGGTTCGAATTGACACGGGAGAAAAAAACAATGCCCCAACCAAATAACTCGACCTTTATAGGATGCTCAGTCGTGTTTGTCACATTATCATTTGTACATATGTTTTCTGTCGGTTGTTCTATTAAAAGTTAGTTTTCACTGAAATGATTCGGTGTTCCTAGAATATTTTTTTTTATCTAGAGGCACGATTTGCTCTGTGCCAACATTAGCATCCACATTGGAATATGGTTTGGGATGTTTTAAGCGGGACTGCTTGGCTTTGACATATTGTATATATTGTACTCACTGTTTCGGTTGGAGTCACCAGTTCTTCATCGACACTCGATTTCAGCTTAAAAGAAAACGTAGACATCAACCACACATCAAAATGGTTAGTCAGCTAATTTCAACTGCTTTTACCATGTTTCAGTTATCTCGCATCTCTGCGCAGGGATGTCACTCAAATTCGTGAAACGTTCAATATTTTAATGGCATAACCATCTTTGGGTGGCTCCTGAAGTAAGGGAGACCTCAATGGAAAAACAGTGGAATAGCTTATTTCAAAATATGATCTGTGCTAGTCCATTGATGGTTCAGAAGTGTATCTGCACCCCGCAGCTGATCCTACACATCACTTGATCTTACAGTAGCATTGTAACTTTTTCAAGGGTCGTCAATTACAAGTTTGTGTGTGATTACTTTATCTGATCCTCGTGAACAATAATCGAGTGTTGCTCGGCGAAGTATTATATCTGTTACCCCGTTGTCTGTGAAAAGCAATGCCATCATCGACGCAGTTGAGAATATGGTAGATTATTCATCGCGTATCAATAACTTTTGGATTTGCTACAGCAGTAAAAACATTGAATACCATTGGGCGTAAACTTTAGTTGTGTTTAAACCTATCTCAGAAATGGGCTGCAGAAAACGGTTTAAAGTTGTCGAAGACCGAAACGAATTGCTTTCATTTATGCAAGCTCCGGAAGCACCACCTTGACCCAGAATTGAAAATATATGTTAAGGAAGTGATATGTTTGGGTTTATTGTTTGGCAATAATCTGAATTTCACTTCACATATCAAACAACTAAGAGTGACATGGGGAAAAAAAACTTTAAACTTCCTAGTCTCTTAGTTGGTAGCAGTGATTGGAGTGCTGACCAATAAACATCAGTCCATTCATAGAGGTCACTCGTTTGGCCGAAATTAGTTTACTGTTGTGTGGTTTTTGGTTCTGGGAGAAATTCGTACCTCAAACCACTTGATGCAATTCATAATAATGGTATTAAAATTTACCTGATTCGATTGAAGAGAACAATATTATTCCTTGGCATTTAAGGAAATCTCTCATTTTGGATCTTGCTCTCCCAAAATAAAATGTCAGACAAGCTCTGTGCAGTTGAAACAAAAACATGCCGAAATAAAGTCCGAGTTTGTTGCATATAAACGAATCTAAACAGATGGGTTTAAATATGGTGACAACGTTTCATCAGCTACAGTTACCGGCAACCAGGTTACCTCAGTCTGAATACAAAATACAGGTTATATTTGCACGACTGCCCGTCAAAGCGTTACACCCGTTGCTTGAACACAACGAGAATGTACAGGAAAGGAAGTCGATTGTCTTTTCCGACTCTTTTTCTTCTTTAATAGCTTTATTCAAACACGACCCAAGTTTATTGGAACATCTCGAGAAGTTGAGTAATCGTCCCCTGAGCTGCCATGTGTTCTATGTGCCAGTAGGCACATAGAACACATTGGAACTCAAGAGACGTACTCTCAAGTCTGACCAATGCGATATCGTGTTTTGCTGGTTACCTGGGTATGTGGAATCTCAGGGTATACCGAGGCAGAGAATGCAGCAAACGTGACTTTAACAGGAATCTCGCTGATTTTAAAATTCCTTTCAGTGATTTTAAACACATATAAATAAGAACATCACATCTGTGTGGCAGGTAGAATGGGATGGAGTGACAAATAAGATGCTGCATCGCCTCCAAACTATTTTTACGCGCACGTATCTGTCTAGTATCCTTTGTAGAAAAGATCACGCCATTCTTCCGTCACGATACCATGTTGGTCATACAACACTTTCACATTCCTTTTTGTTAGAGGGTAATATGTGACCAGAATGTGTTCCTTGCTAATGTCCAATGACAATCGAGCGTATTCTCTTACATTGTACTGATTGTAATGACATTGGGCGGCGAATTTCAATGTCCAGTTTTTGAGAGAACTATTTTTCACAACCACTTCTCACCAATTAACCTGTTTAATAAGTCTTTTGTTTTTATCTCTTCTTTTCGTTTCAATATTCGAAGTATTTTCCTATTAGCGTCTTGATTAACACGACATTCCTTCAACTTCTGGTATCATTGTTGACTCTTTTCCTCACTATTTATTTCAATGTCACGATCATGTACATTTTTCAGGTTCCCCTCATACATTTTACGTCAACGCCTTTTTTGTCGCTACGATATAGTCTATGTTGTTGACGTTGCGCTAAGAACAAATAAATAAATAAATAAATAGTTTATCTCGCTCAGGCAAGCGAGTCACGACAAGCACAGTGATGTCATATTTCAAACTGCAGTATGTGGGTATGAAACAAGAAAAGAATATGTGCACCTGTCTTTCAGCAAGAGAAGTGGACCAACCTAATTTTGTATTTTAGACATAACTATTGGCCAGACAATGTGCCCGCTCCATTACTCGGCCATATTGGGCTGTAGGGTTGAATATTTCTAAACATCCGTTGAAATACAACAACGACTCCACATTACCCTGCTGATATGAGTATAAAATGTGATCCCATCTAGACTGACAGGAGGGTGAAAGAAGGGTGGCTGTGGACATTTTAAGAAATTGTCGAGTTCGATAGCCAGTCGTCACAAAGGTTGCAGGACATTATAAGTTATCTCCGCTAACATGTATGATATATGGAGATTTAATACCTGGATGTCGGTTTTTAAACACCGAGCCGCAGGCGATGTGTTTAAATGAGACATCCAGGTATTAAATCTCCATATACCATACATGTTAGCGGAGATAACGTTTTTGTCCCGTTTGAAACACAACACAACTTAACTTGTTGGCCAATCCCATTTCGTCTGCTGCATAGACTTGAAGCTGTTATTAATACATTAGTTCTAATTACGGAAGAGATTCCTAAAATCAGTGAAATGCTCGTTTAGATCTCGTTTTGACACACAGTATGCCATTGGGTTATCGAAGATACCACCATGATCAAGTAATCTGCAAAACACATCACAATTTCCAGACGACATTCGCGTGTTCAACTTATCATCCTGGGAATTGTTGATTTGTTGATGATATCTACTCACATTTTCAGAAGCAGTGGTATTTTCAGTATCGGCAGATGACTGCACCTGAAGAATAACAAACATGTATTAAACAACCTGTGTGTGAATGTTCCCTTCGTATATAAAACATAATCAGATGAAAAACGATGTAAAATTACATTCGCATTCCATTAGTGTTACAATCAATTTGCTACTTGCAAGAAGCCCCACCTTCAACCTCCTTTATTGATATCTACAGTTGAGTCTCAAGTGGCCACAGAATGCATGTCCCGTTGCAGTTTCCATAAATGACAGAATGTTATTCTGACTACATAACCCAATAAGTTGAGTAGCTTCAATTTAAGACATTAAATTGTGTTGAAGACGCACAAGTTACAAATACTGAAATACGTGGATATCGTCGCTAGAAAGCTAAACTCCTTGCACGCTGCTGGCAGATATTCCTGCCCAGGACACAAAATATATTGCCACTGAAATAAGTATATATCGGCACATTTATCCAAATGCCTCTCCTGCAAATTGAACGGAATTGTTGACCAATGGTTTCTGTAGTTAAACTTAGATGATTGTTTTATCAAATCTAGTCATGGCTGCTTTACAACAGCCATGACTAGATTTGATATCAAATAATTTTGAAAATACTCAGCAGTTAAGAGTTAACCTAGATTACGAATTGATATGGAAGAAAAACAAATCAATGTCCCAATCACAGTAACTGGAACTTAGTAGAATGTCCAGTCATTTTTGTTTTATTTCTAAGTTGAGGAACAATTATCTTTTAAAACCGTACTGACACATTAACACTTATATCTCTGTATTGTGACGACTGTTCTATTGAAAACGTTTCTTTAGATCGGTATGACTGGACGTGCATAGATCTGTTATCTACATGCATGGTTTCGTATTGTGAGAATATTGGCAACCTAATATTAGAGATAAAGTTACTCGACATACGGGTTGGGATATTTTCAGAGAGACAGTTCGACTACAACAATAACTTTCATGCATTGTACTCACTGTTTCGGTTGTTGTCATTTGTTCTTCATCAGTAGTTGATTTCACCTACAAAGGGAACCAGAGACATCAAAACGGTTGTAACCAGCAGCCACTTAGCACGTTTGAGTAATCTAGGACGGACGATCGGGTGATATGCACAGTGCTATGTCATATTTCACCTTACAGTATATATGTATGATACAAGTAATGTTTCTGATATGTGTACTTGTGTTTCAGGAAGAGCTATGGTCCGTTCTAATTTTTTATCGGAGGTATTAATATTAGACAGAACTATTTGATTTATCGCTTTCAATTTGTTGATAATAAATTTGTGCATAAAGAACAGTTATCAGTTAATTGGCGGGACAAACACGATGCATACTACATTGGGAGAGGAACAGTAATCATTTAATCCATGACCCTGTTGCGTTGTAGGGTTAAACTATTTCTGAACAGCCCTATCAACAACTCCACCACCACCCTGGTGACAGGGTACCCCAGGTGACACAATCAAGAGTGGCAAAAACAAAAGGATCAAAGTGAAAGTATAAGGAAATGGTTGCGTACCATAACCAATCGCCACATAGATTGTAGAACACAAAAACTTACATATTTATTTGTTTTTAAACTATATAATTTAAAAACAAATCATAATAACATTGAATGGCATTTCAACTGAAATACAATGAAAGGGGAAAGCTATTGTTAGATATACATGTATGTCAAATGTCATCCTCTTGTGTTTCTGTTGATTCACATGTCAATATGTTCTACTGATAAGCGTTGGAATAAGGACTAAAATTATATCAGACATTCCTTGGGAATTCATTATAAAGTAAATGCTTGTCGTGTAAAATAATTGACATAAATAAATTCGAAATTTGTGGAACTGGAGAGAGAAGTTTTCCTTCTGGTTGACAAAACGGACTCACAATATCTGTAGTGTTCAGATTTTAATAGTACAGTTATTCATACAATTATTTCATTTCTCTTTTTCTAGAACTTAGAAAAGTGAACATTTCCTACTGCGCTGGTTAGCGAGAACGATGACTTGACCGGATGGAGTGATTTGAGAAACTGAAACTTTCTTTGATGAGTTCCGAAGAGAAAGACTATCTGCCGAATAAAGAGAAATAGATGCCAATATAAAGGTGTAGGTACTACAATTTATGTTTGTATCGCGTTACTCGACAAAAATACAGACATTGACATATATGGTAGGTTCGCCACTCTTGGAATCTGCCTTACGTATAAGAACGTTTAAGAACGTCATTTGAGAACACACCTGACTTGGCATGACGCATCTAAGTCACATTGTAACGTGCATGAAATGCATCGACACAAAATTGGTGTCACGCAAGAATGTGAACATCCTCATTCATTTAATTCAAGGTTAATCATGATATAAATACAGAATTCAACTTGAATAGAGTACGAATGACATGAATAAACGACCTTTTCAGGAAAAACTCAACCTCGGGTCTAGCATTCCAGTCCCCCATACTGCACTCTCGTTGTTGTTGCATATTTACTCATTAATCCTGCATTCAGTTTTCTAGTATTAATCCAGCTTTATGTACAATGGACTGACATTCAGTATTCCAGCATTAATCCAGCTTTATGTACAAGATTAACTGGTATTCAGTGTTCCAGCATTAATTCAGCTTTATATACAAGATTAACTGGCATTCAGTGTTCCAGCATTCATCCAGCTTTATGTATAGGATTATCTGGCATTCAGTGTTCCAGCATTAATCCAGCTTTATGTACAAGATTAACTGGCATTCTGTGTTCCAGCATAACAAACATAACAAGTCAATTATCTGAGTTCCTGGTGGAAAAGAATCTATATCTGTTTTTTTTTTTTGTAAAACTCCACCTTGTGCAGTGTACAGATTACAAAGGTGGAGAGATAATTTCTAGAATTTACTCGTGGAAATACTCGCTCTGCTGTCGCCTCACTGCAATGTAAAGTCAGATGCCGAAAAATGAACGTGAGAACACTGAATCTCTATCATCCATTGAGTACAACAAGGCTCCATCTGTGATAATTCAACATCGCTTTTGTTGCACTCAAGGGATGACATGCTGCTTTTTATATTTCTTGATTCAGTCTTGATATGTCAGTATTTCATTTAGGAAATCTCGACGAACTTGTGAACATCAATCACCACTGGATCATGATCAGTGCAACGTTTTTTTTTGTTGTTTATTTTTTTGGGAAATATTTTTAATGTTTTTTTTTTACAGGAAACATCTTCTAGACTCACTTCGTTCAAATATGCTAGTCGCATTCGGATTCCCCGGTTAAAATTCACAACTGAGGCAGTGTTGTTTCTCCCAGTAAGGACAGAGAAAAGGTTTTCGTGAAGTTGTAAAATAAATTCTACATTTAAATGAGTTTTGATTTCATAGGTTAGTTTTATAGTAATGGTGGTCGCTCATTTTGGCTGGCTGATTACCGGCAGTTGATCGCTCATAGGCAACAGTAAACCAACATCAAACCTGTATTAGTATATTTGTGTCAATGACCATAACACTAATGTGTTTGAATTATCGCTCTTCTTGGTGTTTCTCTGTGAGTAACGACTCTTCACACACTGTATGCATTGTAGCTTCATATTTCTAGAACAAAGCGCCACAATGTCTACAAAATACTTAGCGTTTCAGTATTCTTGGCACAATAAGGTAAAAGAAGATTCCGAGCATGAATGGTACTTTGAAATCCTTACATTAAATGTATTTGTTATCCAGAGAATAACAACAGTACACACAGAATGCTTACGCCCATCTGGTTCTTTTTGTGTCTGTTGCAAATAAAAGGATATTAATGCATATCCCTCTCAGTATACTCAATTCACTGAGTGTTCGTCTCGTTTGTGATTTTGGGTACAATAAAATTAGGAAAGAGTGCAGCACCGTTTCAAGAGATGACAAGTAAGGATGTAGATAAAATAGTGACACTTTTGTGGCATGTGCTCGTTCTGATAATTCACCTTATTTTAAGAGACAATAGAAAATGGAACATAAAATCATCATTGTACTAACTGAGCTTTGCTGATAGCTCCGCATTTTAAATTTATTAATACAAAAATCTGGCTAGAACCGAAAAAATCTTTTCAAAATATAAAATTGACAGCTGGAAAGGAAATTTGTAAATAAAGCAGCACTAAACTGGGGTCTCAAATCGAATCTCGGTAATTCATTCAACCGCGGGCAACGCCGATCAGCCGCTTCGACCGGAAGGATGAATATAACAAAACTTCATTTCAACGATTACTTTAGTAGTGTGTGAAATGTTATATCGCTATTTGTAGCAGTTTTGGGGGGAGGAGTGCTCACAAACTGGGAGGGTGTAGCCACGATTTGTCTACGTCATATCACTAGAATCTGTCTTAGGACTTTCACAATGTTTATACTTTTGTTCTGGGGAAACATGAGTGCCGAAATGCTCTATGATTTCAACTTCGTGCGGTGAACATTAATTTTTACATGTTCCGGCCCTTCGTGGTAGGTATTAACGTCATAGCATTGGGTATTTGTCGACAGAATGAGTGAAAATAAGACGATGAGCGACATCAGCTATTCTCCTGGGTGCTTCACAAACACTATCGCGGTATATGTAGCGGTTCTAGATGTCCACAGAATGGGATGGAGGAAACCCAAACAGTATTAAAGCATCTGTATCGGTTCGACGAGGTGGGAGTGTTCACAAAATGGGAGAGGGAAGTAAACACATAAAGAGACGTAAAAGGGGTCCAAATGGCGCTTTACTAAAACATCCAACAGTACATATCGTTTTTATTTGCAAAGTTTATGAAATTCGTACGTAACATAATGTTTTGTAACGTTGACGTGAATAATGTCACGTGAAAATTCGGCCATAACCGATGAGAATTTCCCGGATTTTATATATCGTTTTTATTGTAGATGATATTTCGAACCTTTGAAAGAGTGAGGCTGGATACAGGATTTGATTTTAATAGTTAAATATATACCGCGAAAGTTTGGCGTTGTTTTAGATAAAGGTATGGAATTAGAAACCTAAAGCAGCCATGAAAACACGAAGAACTACAAGTGTGCCAAATTTCGTGATAATGGCTGACTAAAGATAGACAATCCATCACCAATCACTCTAAATCACTTTAATTTCATAAAATGACTTTTATTACACATCCATTCAACTTTAAACCCTTGTATTTAACGGAGTACAGTTAAAACGAGAAGTCCTGTCACGAATAGTGCGCTTATCTAGGCTTAATTGCGCGTTGGGATTGCGCGCAATTGCCATATCGAATGGCATCCAAAGTACGGCAGTTTCTCTTGGTTACTCAAAGCAAACACATGCAATGTTTCTGCCAATGGACCTCCGGGTTACCCGGAGGTCCATTGGCTGAAACATTGCTTGTGCACAGGCCATATGTACAGAATTTCATAGCTTTACTTGGACCATAACGCGTATATTAACGCGCATATCAACGTGCTATTTGTGCGCATTTCATGACAACACTTCTAGTTTTAACTGTAGCCGCTATGACATAAATGATTCTCTATTCAATGGGTGATGTACAAACCGGAACTTTTCCCAGCACCGTTCATACTAGTTCCTTTCCCATCGAGTCATTAGTTACGCTTTTAAAAGTTTCCAAATTTCGTTATACAATTATAGACCGCCTTTCTCATAGTGTTAAAATGAAAACTTCCAAAGCAAACTAAAGTCGATTCATAAAAAAATTAGTTAACCCAAAATGATATAATATGTTTTAAAAACCCAATCATTTCCAACAAGAACATTTACCCAGTCCGTGGCCGTCTCGTTTTGTGGATCCCGTTATATCTAAATTGGTCAACCTGATTTAGGTAAATCATCGTACATCTTGACATGCTTCGAACTTCTTTTAAAAATGTTTCTCTCAGCTGCTTTGCAAATCTGCACAAGTCTGACTTATATTTTTACTAACAGTAATAGCCGCCAAATGGTGTGGCGTGAATAGATACCAGCCGAAGAGAAACAGCTATACGAATTTAAAAAAAAAACACTGGTTCCGAAAAGGTTGTTTTCATTAATTCTGACCAAATTCTAACAAAACATTAGCAACCCGTGTTGTCGAATGTTTGGTGAGAATAGTACCCTGGTCATAAACAGTTATTTCTCTCCCAGCGTTGCAAATACGAAAACCCACGCACCGGCACTTCCAATAAAATGTATACGGTGAAAACAGTAACCAACTGAAAGTAAAATCCAAGAGACAGCATTGTGCTGGTGAACCGACATTTTCCAGGTGAGAGGTTAGATAAAAATGTTTCAAGCATAATAGCAGTGTATTACTGAATCTTACTCCTGTTTGGGTTTGTTTGTAACAAATAGTTCCTCAGCATCTGCAATTGTGGGGCAAGAGATAGTCCTGTTGAAATAGGTTCAATACAGATACCTGCCTGTTGCGATTTTATGCAGCGCCAAATGACGTGCTGATTTTTTGTAGTTATTGACAGCGCCAGATTGTTTTTAGGTGGGAGAGACAAGTTCTCCATCGACAGTGCCGTTAAATCCCAGCAAAACTATTGCGCGTACCATCTCACTTTAAGGAAACGCAAAGAAAGTCACTAACCACAAATAGCTTGTACAAACTACTAAAAGTGGACAGAACAAAACGACTTATTTAAGGTTAATGAACATAAACACATAACATAAAATTGGAAAATAATTATTAAACATATGAAGCAAAGAAACGAAATCGACTGTAAAACACCTTGAAGATAATAACAAATTAATTACAAATAAAAACAAAAATATCAAATAAATTACCTTCCGCGTTTTCCAGATAAATAAAATATTAGAATTTTCCGTGGCAATTCAGAAGTGTAGCTGCCCAACTGCCCCAAAATTGAAAGGATAATAGTTTGTAAATTTAGTAAGATAACCGAATACTTGTATAGGAACAAATTACGTTTATGAGTTTTTATCTCTCTTTCCCCTTTCGCCCACGAATATGATCTCCCACCCCCCCCCCCCCCCCTCACCGGAGACTACTTCGGAAATGCACCAAGCTTGGTGCTGATTTGATGGATGCTGTAGGAAAAAGTAGTGAACAAATACAAAGATTTAAGGAAGCAAAATACGTGAGTTTATCCTCTTTGACCAAATTCCACTCATCTGATCCATTGGTTCGCCTATGCCCTTTTTCAGCCTCCGCAACCCACTCTCAAGTGCAAATGCGATGTTTGAGGGTGTTCGGTGCACGATGAAGGAGGCGTTGGTGAGCAAATAATCACAAATTATCGTATTGACTGGAAAGTTCTTTTTTCTGTTGGGAAATTGAAAAACGATTTACATAGAAGTAAAAAATTACGTCAAATGTACATTGTAAAAAATCTTTCTCTAGCACCACGTATTTGGTCAATACACGATTACAATTGGTTTCTTGTTTATACGTTGCGAGTGGACTGAGTTTTAACGTAAAATCACCTTAGAGCCGTAGGTTTAACTTGTTGAATGATGGAAACCATTATCAGGGTTTTCAAGAAAAACTGAAGGCACTGGACCAAAAGTAAATGTTTTCCTTGCTCATGTTTCATATTCAATCAAACGCAAATATTTTGTTTATATAAAGTTGCCCTATTACAAATTAATGGAGAGTGCCTGTTGGCATTCTCCAATAATTTGTAATAAAACAAATTTTGAATAACAAATTTTGTCCACCAAAAATAATCGAGACCTCAACCAGTTAACTGTTTCCAACTTCCATTCAAAATGAGATTTACATCCTTCAGTAAACTTTCCCTTTTTTCGTTTCTCTTTGAAGTTTGCCTATGGATAGATCATAATATTTCAGGGGTATATATTTTTGATACGTAACAATATATCTTCTTTTTCCCCGTGTGCTATTTGGTGATTATTTCCATATTGTTTTCTTTACATTTCTCTTAACCCTTTGGACATTGATGGTATTGTCCATGCTATTTAACAGCCATCAACTGGTAGACTCTATATTCGTTACTTGAGGAAAGACCAATCGACATTTTAAGCTCCAAGGCTGCACGTTGAAAGTGTTGATTGGTGTACAACACCACTTAACTGAGCAAACATTTACATTATGAATTCATGCCGCATCACGATCCCGATCGAAGAAGCGACCTTTTGAGTTCAGATGGTTAAACGCAAAACATGTTCACGTCTGGAGTATCGAATCCTACTAGACACATTAACAACAAACCTTTTCAACAACATCACATGTCGTGAAGCAAAATTTTGGAAAGACGTTCTATAACAAAGATAAATCATCGTCGTTTTTTTCGTTCCTCAACAACTCAGTAATCGGCATTTAACCCTTTACCCAACGTAACAGCCAAAACCGGCCAGCGCTATTCTCAAATATCGCCAATTAATTTTCAAAATATTTTCATCTTTTGTCTCAAAAACATAGGTTATGACCCCTCGTTGGAACGAGCTCGTCGAGCTCGTTCCAACGAGGGGTCATAACCCATGTTTTTGAGACAAAAAATGAAAACAATTAGTCATTCAAGAATTGTTTTTGCAAGTGTCGTCTGCTTTTCAGGTTAGGTAAATGGTTAAGGAGAATATAAACAGAAACAACTTGGATGACATTACCAAATAGAGTTATTTATTTATTTATTTATTGATGTTTAAGGTCACATACTTATGCACAATGGCTAATCGTGACCGTGACAGTTTTACGGGCGGAGGAAGCCGGAGTACCCGGAGAGAACCACCGAGCAACGCCGAGCAGCTGTCAGCTCTCCAACATCGTAATTCTGAACTCTGCACCGCAGCACAGGCAGGATTAGATTGGTTGAAGACATGCGCACCATCGACGTGCAGTACGCCTCAGTACACAGCGTCATCGTGCCCCTAATAGAGTTAAAATCATTCAATGCACTCTGTGGTCGGACTCCATCGTCTCTTGTACCAATCGCCCCCACATTGCATCACTAGCTATGTTCAACTAACCCGTTTAGTCTGCATGCAGTGTTCATGCCACTTATGGCGGTGGGGAAATCGCCTCCACCCAAATGAAGATCGCCCCCTACACACACACACATGTCAAAGGATGCAAGGGATTTTAATTTTATGTAAGGGGACACACTAACAAATTCAAGATATAGGAACGCCTTTGTCGATCAAGGGAGAAAAACCGGAAGGTGTTCTCATCAACCGATGGACGTGGTCTGAGGGTTTCGTATTGAAAATTTTGAAAACTAGCATCCCTCCCCCTTCCCCCACACACGCATTACATTTCATTGCATCTGAAGGCTACTGGGCGGGAAAGTAGTGAAATGTTCCATTAAAATGCTCCTTTTATTTGAAAATGCCCAATAAAAAAAAGAAAAGGTGTATTTCCGTCTCAAAACTCAACATTTTAATCTCACTTTTATTGCAGGCCTGACACGCATTACTAATTCTTGTGTATTTCTACTGGACCCTATAAACACAGAGACTGCTGACAGCAGCTATTCTGATTACATGCCGGTGTGACAGGAATGATAGTCCGTAGGAAAATTAGTCCCTCTGGACTATTATTCCGTGGAATTATAGTTCTAGGTCTAACATTCCTAGGAATAGTAGTCCGCCGGACTACTATTCCTAGGAATGTTAGACCTAGGACTATAATTCCGCGGAATAATAGTCCAGAGGGACTAACGTTCCAACGGACTATCATTCCTGTCACACCGGCACATGTATAGAGTGATTCCGTGTAGACAAGCGTACATTGTTTTGTTAGAACAATTAAAATTACAAAAAGACCGACTTTCGTTTAATGAATGAGCGAATGTCCTAGTCAGATTGGGAAATCCTTATACGTAACCCAAGCGATATTGACGAATCGGTTGACAACTTTGTAAAGAGCTTGGAAATCCTGCAGAACGATCCAGGCCGATGGATAACGGGGTCGAGTAATGCCGCAGCACTCTTTACGGCCGTCTGGTTTAGGGGTACCACTTCCGTACCGTATGTGATACTTGGCAGACCCACCATTTCTCAAATGGTTTTCCCCACGAAAACCTTATTGAAACTCTTTCTCCCTATAAGTTTCATCTGGAAAAGGATTCGCTTCCCCTTCAGAATCAATTTATTTGTGTGGTTTCGGTAGATGCCTCTTCCTGTAATGTTTATATTTACCCCCAAATACTCGTAATCACCTGTCTCCCCTTCACTGAGAAGTTTGCTGTTACCTTCCGGAATGCAGAACTCACCCACTCTCCACCTGCGAGTGGGGTCCACTTTGCGGCCCACAGGTATAACTTTGCTCTTGCTTTCATTAATTTCGAGTCTCCATTTGCTCACATATTTCCCTATAATTCCCAGCATTTTAGTTAGCCCCTCTTCGCTTTCTGACACTAGCACCATATCGTCTGAAAAATATAGCCCTGGGATCTTCAACTGCTACCCCATCCTCGCTATGCAGGAGTTCGTCTCCTAAATCTTTGATGTACAATGCAAATAGGATTGGCGAAAGGATACACCCCTGTTTTAGGCCTATCTCCATAGGCACACGTTTTGTTGTAATGTTTCCCAGGCTGAGGTCACTCTGTACGTCTTTACATAATGCTTTCATAATTCCAACAAACTCGCCCCCTAAGCCCAGAGCCTCCAGCTTGCGCCACATATCCTCCCTCCATACTCTATCGTATGCCTTTTTGACATCCAAAAAGGCCATAAACAGCTTTTTCTTTTTTGCTTTCGCGGATTCTATCATTTGGGATAGCGTGAAAAGATAGTCAGTAACTCGCCTTCCCTTCCTGAAGCCATTCTGGATTTCACCCCAAATAAACCCTTCTCTTCAATCACCTCCTCTAGTCTCCCATACAGAACTTTACAGAAAACTTTTCCAATGTTGCTACTGACAGAGATCCCTCGATAAATATCCAAAACGTCTTTTTCACCCTTTTTGTGAATAAATGTCACATGGTAAGATATTGATTGATTAACGACGTCTGGCCCTCGCCCTCTATCGACCTTGTTAATATATTTCTTTCCTAAGACGGTCGCTTGATTTTATGTCTGATTCTAAAATGAAATCGAGCTGCCCAACTTATTTTTGTACTAATGCACGCTATATCTTTATTATTATATTTTTTATACCATGACTACCTATTCTACTGTACATGAAAAGCCTATGACATAAATGTTAGCTTTATACAGTTAAAACTAGAAGTCCTGTCACGAATAGTGGGCTTATCTAGGCTTAATTGCGCGTTGGAATTGCGCGCAAGTGCCATATCGAATGGCATCCAAAGCACGGCAGGTTCTCCTGGTTACTCATAGCAAACACATGCAATGTTTCTGCCAATGGACATCCGGGTTACCCGGAGGTCCATTGGCTGAAACATTGCTTGTGCACAGGCCATATGTACATAATTTTATGGCTTTACTATGGCCACAACGCGTACATTAACGCGCAGATCAACGTGCTATTTGTGCGCATTTTATGACAGGACTTCTAGTTTCAACTGTACACCAACTGTAGACAAATTTGCACGTATGTATGGCTGCTCCTCAGTAAAATCGAGGAAACATAATAGCGACTTTTAATAATCTGACGATCATGGTATAAATAAAATATACCCAAAGTAGTTTGTTGTACCAAATGTCACCACTCGTGGTGAAGTGGTGTTAACCAAGCCTCAATGGATCGCTGCTATCACTACCTCACCACTCACGGCGAACATTTGGTACACCAACCTACTATGGGTATATTCTATATTTTTTCCACACATTATTGTGGATATTTCTAAAAGCTTGTTGCCACTCCCACACCTGTATACTCTATTTATTGTTTATTGTAAGGAGGCGGGGGAATTCTAAGTAGAAAGCACTTGTCCTCCAATCCTCTTTTGCACCATCAATGGCAAATAAAAATATGATTAAACAAAACACTTGGAAGTATTGGATTTTAGGCTACTGCAATGGCTTCATAACAGTATATTTTCTATTTGCTTCTCATTCAAATATTCAGCACTTTTCGTAGACGAATGACATAAGTTATTTGCTGTATCGTAGGGATTGCTCGTGTCACCTCCCCCCTCCATGCTCTTGTGTCAACAGGTTCCTCGGAATTCTAACATTGATGTCCTTTCCATAGTACCCACCCTCCAGCCTGTCAAAAAACTGTGGTGCGAAGAAAGGGCCCGAAAGAGGTGTACTGCTTCAGTGTCTCGATCCTACACAACACCTCTTCAGCAGAAAACAAAGCACTGCCTTCATAACAAAATTGGGGAAAAATCTACGATAATTTTAAAAACTGATTTAAAAGTTATGCCGCCAAGTTTTAAAACATTTTTGAACTTCCTTGTCAGGGAAACACATAAACAATTATTTCGCAGTCCTTCTCAGTTTACTGTTAAGTTCCAGTGAGAGTTAAATAAACACTTTATTCTATTTTGAAAATAGGCTCTCCCTATGGCGTCATTTTTCTGTATCTGCAACCATTTGAGAAATAAACTCAATTGCAATTTAATAAGACATCTCGAAAAGTTATCGGAGTGCAATGATGATAGAACGGAAGAATGTTCGAAATGTATTTCCGAGTGAGCTAAACAATAAAGCTCATATTTATTTTTTTTTTGGTCATATTTTTACACTGTGATATTTGATTTGAAGACGGGTGTGGTAGGAAAGACAATTAGTATCAATCATGCGCCAACCTCTCATGTCACTTCATCTTTCTTTAGACGCCCGCGCATGCTGTTTTATTTGTTCCCAAATAAAACTAGTGACAATCGGTGTCAATGAACCTCACGGGATTCATTAATCGCCCGTATGTAAAAAACAGCGCCCTCTCCCATGCGACCAAGCGGGTGTGTACAAACTTACTTTTTTGAATATTGGGCCACAGCGAAGCAGTATCCAATGTTAAATTGAGGTAAATAGCAGTGCATAATCAAAGTGATCCAGGTCCTGCATTAATTATTTCTTTCTGACACTCTCCGACAGGTCGTCGCCTGAGTGCTAGAATGTTCTATGCCCCTGTGGGGCATAGAACATTTTAGCACTTAGGCGACGAGGTGTCTGAAAAAAATAATGTATAGGAGCCGCATATGCATGTTTGAAGATGCAGGGTCAAATAGGGCCAATCGATTTAATATGTCAGCATACAATTTCGGGCTTCGAGTGTATAGACTACTCACCACTGTAAGAGTCGTTGTCATTGCATCACTATCCGGTTCTTCTGATTCATTTTTGCCTCTTTCAACTAGAATAATAAACATAATATACTCGCGAAGAGAAACTGCATAGTAATAAACTCATTGTTAATAAAAGTTAGAAATCGTTTGTATTTTTGTTATTTCAAAATATTGCAAACAATTTAACGAAGCTCCACAACGACATATCTTCTGAATTTACAAAACATTCGTATTAACAGTATTAATTTATTTATTTACTGGGGTTTATCGAAACTTTCGACAGCCACGGTCACGTATTAACAGTAACATGGCCGTTTTTTTTTAATAAGAGAGGAAATTGTTCGCCACCTGTATTTAATTGTGATTACGCTATCCCAGGTGAATACTTCATGACTTCTTCGTAATGCGAAGATTCCTGAGCGATCTTGGGAATAATTGCTTTCTTCGGTCATTCAGTAGGAAAGTTATCTGCTTCCTGCACTTCAGATACTTTTCCTCCGCTAGAATAATGATATTCAGCATTGTTTGTTTGTCACGCTGTGTTTTTTTATCGAACGGTTCTTTGTCTGTATGTTTGGGCTTAACTAAAGTACCCACGACGTTGATTGATAGTGATATGCGCCTACTGTTGAACATACGCTTGATGTCGGTTTTTCTTGAGCTGGTCAGTAGTTCTCAATAGCATAAAGTTCAGGTATAGGCCGCGATTCACAATGCCATGTAGCCTATCTAGCAATGTGATATGCTTAGAGTGTGCTGCGAACTGTCGCAACCGTAATATGTATGGCTCCACAGGGTCTTGACCCCGGCTGACAACCACCGCTGCAATGGACTTGAAATTCACTTTTATGTTGACGACACATAGCTTAGATTCATTTTAAACAGGATATAACTTCTACAGTATGCAACTGAATTGAAATATGCATCTCAGTCATTAAGGCATGGATGACAGAAAATTGTGCCTAACTTAACAGTGATGCGACTGCAGCTTTATACATTATACTATCGCAGCAGCTTTCTAAAATCTTTCTAGAACAATTCAAAATGCCATAATGATACCACGTGCATGTGTCTGTAATATTGGATATTTCTTAGACGAGAATGTGACTGCTGATAGACATGTTAAACAGGTCTGTCGCAGTGTGTCATTCCATTTATGAAATATCGGCAAAATCCGACAATTTATTAATGGGGCAGCTTCTGAGCATGTTTTCTTCCCCTAGTCGTCAAGATTACTGTAGCACCATTCTGTTTGGCTCAACAAATGTTTTTAGTAGAAGCTTTAACATATTTAAAACTGTGAAGCGCGCATTATCACACGAGCTCCCAAGTACTGTCATATAACGCACATCTTCTCTGGACGTCACTGTCCTCGAGTTCAATATTTAAAAATCTACTTACTCGTGTATAAATAAGTGAATCAACGCAACAACACCATCTTACCTTTTTGATATACTTTACCGGTATCAAGCATTCAGGGCACTTCTCCCATCGAACGTCTACAATCCGGCACAGCCTGCATCGAAATTAAGCACAGCTGGTGGCATCGTTTTTTTCTGCCGCGGGTCCAAAACGTTCTCCCTGTCTACTACAGTTAAAACTAGAACTCCTGTCACGAATAGTGCGCTTATCTAGGCTCTATTGCGCGTTGGAATTGCGCGCAATTGCCATATCGAATGACACCCAAAGCACGGCAGGTTCGCCTGGTTACTCATAGCAAACACATGCAATGTTTCTGCCAATGGACCTCCGGGTTACCCGGGGGTCCATTGGCTGAAACATTGCCTGTGCACTGGCCATATGTACAGAGTATGACAGCTTTAATTGGGTCATAACGCGCACATTAACGCGCATATCAACGTGCTATCTGTGCGCATTTCATGACAGGACTTCTAGTTTCAACTGTAAAAGGATCCATACGCAGATGAATCATTTCTTTTTTTAAATCGGGCATAAAACAAACCTCTACAAGAGGACATTTCCAAAATAACGCAATTATACTGCCACTCTCAGTCATCAAAAGTATTTTTTTTTTTTTGTACAGCAATAGTGCACCGTGTGTGGGTTTGAAGATTATTATTACTATTTGTTATTATTGATTAATAGTTTGTGTCATTAGATCAAAATGATATCACGCATATAGGAATTCACACTTATTTAACACTCTTATTTTAATTGACACTGATTTAACATGAGTCTGAGATTATGTTTCCGATCACATTGAACTGCTGTGTTTTTGTGTATTTACCTACACTTTTGCTTGGACGATGCAGGATAGGGAAACATGTGTTATTATTAATTAAATACCAGGCTTTTATCTGGAGTATCATAAATGCCTTCATTGATACGTAAACAATACCTGGCTGATATTCCCCCAAGCTCGGTTGATAGAAATTTCCATTGATACCAGTTATGAAGGCTATGTGATTCTTCCATTGCCACGCAACTCCACTGATGCCTGTGCGTTCCCAATTACAACTAAAGTCGTTTCGCTAATGACTGTGTTTCTTTCGCTTTCGAATCGGTGGATTCAAGAATACTCGTATTAAATAACATTCAGAACTCTGCAGAATGATTCTGAAGAATCAAACATTCCACTGACCGGGCAACAGTTTTGTTAATGTAAACAATAATCCTCAGTATATTAAATTCTTCCCTCGATCCTTAACTCTGTCAGAGATATTGGCTGAGGCAATGATGGGGGTAACTTTGAAACGTTGATTAATTGAGAATGCAGTGCATGCTCGGACCTGCCTTCTAACTGTTGAAGACTGTAACCGATGCAGTCTGTTCGGAGAAACACTGCAAACCGATGCACTCCATTGCAATTCCACTTGTGAATGCAGGGCGGGACATCTTTCGTCAAGGCACTGGTGAGAACAAAGTTCACAAGACTCACTGCACCACATTGTACAAAGCCCCTTTTTCAGAGTCCAACCTTTTCAGTAACCATGCTTAACTCTTGAATACGGCTGAATTATATTTGTGTGTAAAATGTCCAATGCATTGGGTAAAACTCGTTCAGCGGTTTTGGTACAAAGCGTCTGTCTGAGTAAAGCATGCACGGATAAAATGCCCCGGGGACAAACGTTTAGAAACCGTGCATTATTGGTGTTCTGCTAATTCACGGTCCGGAGACTGTACACCAAAATGGATCATTTCAAGGCCCGGTTTTGATGCTTTGTAATTGTTTGGGGAAAAAACACTTCGATAAACGTTCGTTACATGGTGGATGAAGGAGAAGAGTATTTTTGACAAATTGAGAAACTTTCAAGTCATTCGCGTGTTTTGATGCGGAGATATTTTGCCAATGAATATTTGGGCAGTTTGGGCCAATTTGGGGGATTTCTTACATGAAAAGAACACGTGTTGAAGTGGCAATTTGGCACTCATGATGCACAAGATAGGAATTTACTTTTCATTTACGATAAAGATACCTTGCTTTGTTACTATTTATTCCAGTATTAGTGTTCTACTAATTCATATTCCCGAGACTAATAATAATGTATGGAAACTACATATTTGGACAGCAATTTTGACTCATCTTTGATAAAAGATAT
Source organism: Pictodentalium vernedei (assembly GCA_031216915.1). Classification (NCBI taxonomy): domain Eukaryota; kingdom Metazoa; phylum Mollusca; class Scaphopoda; order Dentaliida; family Dentaliidae; genus Pictodentalium; species Pictodentalium vernedei. The sequence continues at coordinate 41,207,767 of CM062292.1, read as the reverse complement.
ATTTTGTTTTTGCATTTATTATTATCATACATTGCTCTCTTACCATTCAGTTCATTGTTGGTGGTCTTCTAACTCGTAGTCCCGAGATTGAATGCGAAAATAGATGATTTTGAGGTTCATTTTTTAATTTATTTGTTTTTAGTTTTCGAAAGTTTTGGCAGAAAGAATAAATTTTGGTAAACTTTTGTTAGCACTCAGTAATGAAGAAGTGTCTTTTGGACTGATCGTTGATAAGATCAAGTCATTCGCGCGTGTGGACCAGGAGATATTGGCCAATGGAATTTTGGGAGCTTTGGTGCGAGTTTTGGCAGAAGAAAGTTAAAACCAAAAGTGAAAAGGTGATAATAAGTATAACTCCCAGCCATGTTAGACGCTTCGAAGTTTTAAATAAAACTGTAAGAGGTTTCTCGAGAATTCTGTTCGCTGCATGTGTTGGAAGAAAGAGGGAAAGAAACTTGTACGAAAGAAAGAAAGAAACCTCTACTTTAGATTTCAGCAACTGGCATATATACCACATGTATTGTTATGTATTATTCTTTCTACACCATACAAGCTTCCAAATTAGTTCGTAACCAATACACCCAGTAAGCTACCTTCAACCCCAACGGGGTGTCCGAAATTCAACGGGGGTGTATAGGAATATCACGTGTCAGCTAAAGGTGGTGTACAGGCATTCTATGGTACACTTCGCGGATTTCACTTTCAGCTATTGCCTCGAATATTTTCGTCAGTAATAAAAAACATTCGAACTCATAAAAAAATGAGAACAATGTTGTTTCATGAGAATATTCCGACAACTTGGTATAAAATAATTGTATATACCCCCAATTTCCGATTTTACTGTCGAGAAGATGGATTCTGTTGAGGAGTTTCTACACTGTAGATCCGTTGTATTTTCGAGATGCATGCAACCCTTCTCGTTATATGACTTGCCTCTTCGGTGAAACTCATTAAAGCACATGTGCAAGTTTGAATATAGTGTTCCCGATTCCCCAAGACACACAACGCAGCACTGTATCAAATAAAACACTTAAAGTCAATTTGTGTCTCACAATAATAACTGCGCATCATTTACCAATGCCCTGGTACTAAAGTATCACACATTTTTCAGTTCAGTCGAAGACAAATAATTTCAAATCGTTCTTGTTCAATACTAAGAAAGATATGAAGGTTTTCGTCACTGGAATACAGTTAGGTGAAGATATGACAGAACAAAACTCGACACTCTGAAAGCGCAGGGTAATGCATACGTCACACTGTGCTTCAGCAGGGTATACGGGATTGTATTGCCCTTCTGGGAAACACAGAATGGTAGTACAGTCCCGAAGACTTTGTCAAAACACAGCGTAACTAATTGTATCACCTTTTAAAATTATACAACCTTCCTCATTGGCAAGTAACCAATGCATCCAGTACGTTACATTTAACTCCAACGGGATGTAGGACGTTCAACGGGGTGTATGAGAATGTCTCGCGGCAGCTAAAAGGGGTGTACAACCATTATATGGTACACTTCGTCGATTCCCCTTTCACCCATCGCCTCAACCATTTGCGTCAGTAAGAATAAACATTTAGACTCACAAACAAAATGAGAACAATATTGTTTCATGAGAATATTCCGAAAACCTGAAATAAAACATGTGTACCACACCCAATGTCCGATCTTACTGTTGAGAGATTGAATCAGTTGTGGTGTTTCTACAGTTAAAACTAGAAGTCCTGTCATGAAATACGCACAAATAGCACGTCGATTTGCGCGTTAATCTACGCGTTATGACCACATTGAGGCTATCAACTTCTGCACATAAGGCCTGTGCACAAGCAATGTTTCAGCCAATGGACCTCCGGGTAACCCGGAGGTCCATTGGCAGAGACATTGCCTGTGTTTGCTATGTGTAACCAGGGGAACTGCCGTGCTTTGGGTGCCATTCGGTATGGCACTTGCGCGCAATTCCTACGCGCAATTAAGCCTAGATAAGCGCACAGTTCATGACAAGACTTCTAGTTTTAACTGTACACTGCAGATTGTTGTGCTTTCGAGAAACATGCAATCTCATAAAATGAATTGTCTCTTCTGCGAAACTTTTTAAAGTGCATGTACAAGTTTGCATATAGTGCCCCGATTCTGCAAGACACACAACTCACCACTCTATCGAATAAAACACAAATAAAGTCAATTTGTGTCCCACAGTAATAACGACGCTTCATTTCCTAATGTACTTGAATTGAAGTCTCCCAAATGTTTGAGTTCAATGGAAATGAAATAACTTCAAATCAAAATATCATTACTATCGTCTGCTTGTCAAAATGTCTCTTAAACACCGTGCTTGTTATTCAGACGAAGATATATTAATAAAACGTGCTAAATCCGTTCCGGATAATACACAAAAGGCAAGTAAAAAAAAACAGCCAATGCAATCAGAAAAATGATTTTGAAGAAAAAAGTACCGTAATGGACAGTTTTTGAATCGTTTGGTGGATGAAGACTGGCGGAGATTCTTGATCAATTTTATATTGATGCCCATAAGAAAGATGGAGAAATGTACAAAACGGTATCTTTGGAGAACTTTAGACATAATTTGAACTGTTACCTTCAAACACCTCCCAATGGTAGAAATATTGACGTGAGAAAAAACAGGGAGGTTGTCGATGCCAGTTCCTTAAAACAGCTATGAGTGAATTAAAATCGAGTGGCAAAGTGGATGTCGAACATTTTACCAGTATTTCAGAACGTGATCGCAGCACATTGTATAATAGAATTCGTATGAGTTTTGACACATCGGTTGGTTTGTATAATAAAGTGAATTTTGACATTAGGCTGCATTTCTGTCGCAGAGGTTAAGCAAATACTGCATAATGGATAAACACGCATTCTTTGTGTCTCGCGATTCCAAAACTGGACTTAAATATATTACAAAGAACAAAAGATGAGCTCACAGAAAATCGTCGAGAGAATGATAAAGAAACCTACACTGTCATAATGCCAGAAGATCCAAATTCGGAAAAGTACTGTCCTGCTGGATCTTCTGAGAAATATATTTCAAATCTTTATCCAGAGTTAAATCGCTTGAGGCAGAGGACATTTGAGTGTTTTCTGGATTCTGACGGTATGTGGTACTCGAAGAGAGCAGTTGGAAAAGACACTCTTTCAAAATCTATGACTAAACTGATCAACTTGTGTGGATTGTCACAGATTTACACAAATCCCTATATCGCACTACAGGGTTCCAGTTCTCACAGGAAGTAATTTTTTTCTCTGTCCAGATCATGTCCATTACTGGACTTAAATCTGTCAGCTCTCTGTCAATCTAGCACAGAATATCAGGCGAACAGAAAGTAGAAATGTGTCGTACCATCACTTACGCGGTTCACAAAAATGATCTGCCACTACTGATACAGTCGACACTATGGACAGCTTCAGCAAGCACCTAGTTAGGCTTTCTTCTGGTATTGAACATGAAGACTCAAATAAAAATCAAAACAATCTACCCGATCACCACGAGTGGTTTAACAGGGATGCACAGTTCTCAGATTTTGATGAAACAAACAATCCAAGTTTTGTTAGTTATCAGACTGCTGTTAAAAATAGAAGAAATACCCCAGATACAAAAGTAGTTTCTGAAGTATACATCACAATTCATAACACTTATTGTACATTTCACTAAATGCTGCGCGTTTCAAGGTAGTTGTTGTAAAATATACAAACAGAAGAAAACAAAAAAGAAAAAATATAGTATTTTCGGATCGAGGTTTATTCAGTCGCAAAAAGGCCTTTTATCGACTCCCATTTATTGATTTATTATTTATGTATTGGTGTTTAAGGTCACCTACTTACGCACAATGGCTAATCGTGACCATGACAGTTTTACGGGTGGAGGAAGCCGGAGTACCCGGAGAAAACCACTTAGCAACGACGAGCAGCTGCCAGCTCCCCATCATCGTAACTCCGCACTGCAGCGCAGGCAGGATTAGATTGGTTGTAGACATGCGCTAGATCGACGTGAAGTACGCCTTAGTACACGGCGTTATCGTGCCCCATGTGGACAATTCGGGGTGAAGTGCCTTGCCCAAGGACACAACGCGGGTCCTTGGTTGTAAAATAGATTCCGATCAAATCTTTTCTCAGCAGAAATAAACTGTTGCAGTTTACTGGTCAACATGTTCAAGTTGTTTTAGGTTTCAACTATATCTTTCCGAAGACTTATCGTTCTTGTTGAATAATAAAGAAAGAATATGTTTCTTCCAGTTTCTCTAGTTATTACCTTTATTAAGGTTTTTGTCACTGGAATACCTTTTGGGTATGATATAATAAAATCAAAACGCGACTCACGGTAGGGGCTAGGTAATATATTCGTCACGTGGAGTTTCAGCAGGGAGTATGGGGCTGTACTTCCCTTCTGAGATTCTTATTTCTTGAGGTTGAACCACCGTGTAACTAATAGTATATACAGTACAGTCGCCAATAAAGTTGAAACCCACACGGGCTATTAGCGCCTTATTTGCGAGGTATTGTTTGCCATATTTTGACTTTCATATTGGGTCAGTCAATCGTAATTCGCCCACCGAACGCGTTAATGTGACTCTTTCCACAACATAGTCATACAACTTACAAGCAAGTGTTGAAATTGAAAGAAAACGCGCACTACAGTAGTTTTCATCATTAAATTTGAGGTGATATGTTGAGATACAAATTTGGTTCGAAATGTTCCATTTTATGCACGCCACTTTAAAACCCTTTACACAACGAATCGCCCGCATCCGCCCGCATCCGTCCGCGTAATATGCAAATTCCGCAGCTGAAAAAATATTATTTTTTGAAACATTTCAACAAAATCATATCATGTGACCCCTCTTTGGAACGAGCTCGTCGAGCTCGTTCCGAAGAGGGGTCACATGATATGGTTTTGTTAAATTTTTTGAAAAAAATTAAAAAATGATATTTCAAATAATAAATTTTGAAATCGTCTGCGTTGGGTAAAGGGTTCGAAAAAGATAACTCTCTCTCATCGACGCTGACAAACCAAATCTATGGCTAACGATGGGAGTTTTCATAAGATAGTTTCACTCGTTTTTGGAGAATTGATGAAATATGGTGCGAGGAATAATCTAGCAAAGTCCTCGACCTAAAGAGAGAACAAAAAACTATCAACAAACTCCCGCTCATCCCCCAACAACCCCCCCCCCCCCCCACCCCAAAAAATAATGATTTTATTTTAAATGTACATCTCTAAACATTTTTAAATCCATATACATCAAATAGTTCTTTTGTGCATGTTAGGATCACAGGTTGGTAGAGCAGGGCATTAGAGAACACATGCGTAATCTAGATCTTCTTTAGTAAGATTTAGCATCTAGCCAAGGTGTTATTGTCATCATTATTATTTTTTATATGTAATTGTTCCCTCAAACACCTGCTGCAATAAATGCGGATTCGGTAATCAGAGGTGTTCACATATAATGAAATAAAACTCAGTTACGAGTTGGCTCTAGCATAAGTTTGTCGTCCAGGTGAGTAAAAATGGTTCTCATATTTTTGATCTTCTTCGCCTGAAAACTAAAAATATCGCGCTAATGCGGTCGGGAGATATCTGTATGATAAGGCGCAAGTGTAGCGGCATTAACACATGAATATTGCCGTACGTTACACCAATGTTATAGGTTGTACTGGGTATGTATGACTAACAATTTTCTTCATTTTATAAAATTTACAAGAAAGATAACTTCCTTTAATTTCCTAAAGCTGTCCTAATTTTACCACAAAGGGTATGGACATTTCACCAAAAATCGAAATGTCAGCGAATTTGTATAAACGAAGTGCTCATCATTTCACCAGGCATTGTCCTGTAAAGAGGTATGAAAATACAAAAGCTAGATTTTACAATTTTTCCAACCCAGTTTGAACTGCTGACTGTTTTTCTCTGTTGAAACATATTTAAAAATAAGAAAACTGAATTTTCACAATATTTTACTGTTCTGTAAGTTGTAGATAAGGAAATGTTGTCATTTCCATGAGTACAAAGTCTTGGAGGTGAATTTTTCCTGGGAAGAATTAAGACTTGGGAATTACTGAAGAACCGCATGTGCTAAATAATGAGCCAAAGTGGAGAATTGTTGTTGGTAGGAGTGATACTGATAGATATTCTAAATGACCGATTATATCTTAACCAGTTTCTCCTAACTTTAAAGTCAAGTTTCCTTTTGTTTTTGAGTTTTCGTGTATAAAAAAGTAACAAAAGGAAACTTGGTCTTATTTTTCTAAACATTTACTTTCTTCTCAATAGAACTATCCTCGCTCATCTAATAATTTCAAGGAGGTAATTTATCGAAAGTCGATTTTCATTACGATATACAGTTAAAACGAGAAGTCCTGTCTTGAAATGCGCACAAATAGCACGTCGATCTGTGCGTTAATCTAAGCGTTATGACCATAACAATGCTATCAAATTCTGTACATATGGTCTGTGTACACGCAATATTTCAGCCAATGGACCTCCGGGTAATCCGGAGGTCCATTGGCGGAAATATTGCATATGTTTGCTATGGATAACCAGGAGAACCTGCCGTGCTTTGGATGCTATTCGATAAGGCAATTGCGAACAATTCCTACACGCAATTAAACCTAGATAAGCGCACAGTTCGTGACAGGACTTCTAGTTTTAACTGTAAGTTGTGGATGCCTTTGGGTGTATTGTGCGGGTATGACAGAAGACTGTTGAAAATCGAGAGTTTTTTCTCGAAAATCTCACCTATGATACATCGACGTCATCAGTGGCGTCACTGTGCGCACGCGTCGTCATAGAGGTATCGGCCGTTGTGGATGTCCACTGTGCAAACCAACATTACGTTGTTCAGGTTTGGGTGTACTGGGATTCCGGTACTGGACTGGTGTTGTAGAACAGTATGCTTGGTATATGCCCTTGTGTGTCTACTATTAGTACGTAGTACTATTAATCCATAAGGCCGTACACTTCCCAAAGTTTGGTACGGGTGGCATATAATGCTAGTCCAACTAATTATTTGTTCTCTTATGTTGGTTGTTTGAATGCAAGGCCACATGGTTATTTCTCGTTTGCCTGGATTGTAATATTATAGTAGAGTGTAGTTAGTCTTATGGACATATTATGACCTGCCTGAGGATAGATGTCGAGACTGGATTAGTAGCCCAAGAACATTAGGTTTCACTAGGGAAAAAAATCGGAGAAAGCTGATTTTTTCGGGAATTGTCGAGTACATGTCACTGAACGATTAGACAAAAGTCCCCTAAAATCCCAGTTGAGCTTTTTTTTCTACAGCCTTTTTTCGAAAACGCGTTTGAAAAAAATCAAAAAAAATCGCACGAACTTTGTAACCTCGAATTGATCCAACTGTATTTTTTGTTTACGCGTATTTCGAGCTACATAATGTCTAATATACATTTACCTAGAGGAAAATGTGCATTCTGTGACAATTTCTGCGAAAAATATTGAAAATTCACAAAAAAGTGTCGGATTTACGCAAAAAATGACGATTTTCCTAACGGATTTGCCCAAAGGGTCGTAGTACAGAACGGGATGTTAGTTGGACAGACGATAAAAAATCCACCACCATTTGAAGACTTTTATCATTGCTTACAAAATAGACATTATGGAAGACCCCCTCTGCTTCTGGCCGAGTTCCCCTTTTGGCATAAAATTCGTCAGCATGAGAACTCAACTATTTTCGGGCTTGGGACCGAACAGACACGTCTGTGTCTGGCAGCATTAGATCAATAAATAATATTTACTGAATGTACAAATCAATCAACATGGATTAAGTTACATTGACTATTATCAACGCTATATACAGAAATGACATGACCTATATACATATTATTCATCGAACTCAGAAATTTCCGACAGGACAGTGTTTCTGTGGTTGTTACAAGAATCCGAACTGCAATTACACAAACCTGAGCAAGAGAGTCCTGCCTTCTTACACCCACACCTTTTTGTACAAGCACTCTTGCAACCACAACTGATCAGATTCAGTAGGTTATCGGGGGCACATGGCTTTGTGGCTGCAGTCGGTACAATAAGTCCATTGTCTAGCGACCACCCCCAATCCGTCGGAGGAAGCGAAGTGCCCAGCCATTGTTGGACCTGGAGATAACATCTGTAGACATGTTGTTGTGCAGCATCGCTGCTTGGTGGGAGTGAGGCTAGGTCGATGGGTTTAATAAGTTTAGATTTTGCTACATAACGCTTGTAAGTGACATATCTATATTGGTCGAGAGAGGAAACAGTTTTACTCCCGTATAAGATCAGGAGAAGTTGTTCCCCGGCAGCGGCTACTGCACTTGGTGTACTGTCATCCGCCAAAATTGTGTTGACATACTGTTGTGAGTCGCTAGTAACATCGGAGACAATTGTACTGAATACTTTCTTCTTACCAACTCGAAAGAGTGCAGAAGTAGTGTCACAACCACTTATAGAATGTGCTACAAGGAGGTTGCTTCTATGGTCACCCAGTTTGGTTGCTATTTCACTAACTGAAACTAGTAAGTTTGGGGTAATGGAATACATCATGTGAATATTACATCCCGGTTGAACTCGAGAGGTAAGAATGACTAACAAGTCTGTGTCTGTTCCCACAACGACAACATTGTTGTCATCTTGAGCGATGTCAAGTGCAGTTTCGGCTATCAGTACATCAGCATCAGCCTCGGCCTGCTTGGACTGAATATTGATAGCAGATAGCTCCTGCATTAGAAGATCGATCAGTTGGGTTTTGTTCTTGGCATTTGCAAGGAAATCGGATTGGGGTGTGGTGGCTGGTAACTCGGGTGAGATATTGATATCAATGGAATACCTGTCTTTAGATCTACGGGCTTGTTCCATGCCCTTTGTCGACATTGAACAAGCATAACCATCAAAAACAACCCACGACGTTCGCCCAAAATGTCTCACTAGATAATTGGAATATGATGTACATATGTCCTTATATGACGACTGTTTAGGCCATTCAACTGCCCTCAATAAAAATCCACCATCTACAACAAACAATGCTGGTGGTTTCGGGACGAGTTCATATTTGAGATACTCTTCCATCTCTGCTTGTGACTGAATAACACATGTGATGCGGTTGAACAGAATTGTGGGGTCAATCACTACCTTACTTCCACGGACTTTGATGCTATTTGCCATCGATGCGAAAGACTTCACAGTGTCAACACGTCGTAGTTTGATGCTGTTGAACGTTTTGCTTACAACATTCGATACGCAACATTCACCAATTTTGCGAACTTGGTCACAGTTCACAGTTTCGTCGGCCACAAGCCCGGTCGCTATAGAGACTAATTGTAGTGGATCTCAATTCTGAAAGGGGGAATGCACTCTGAGCCAGTTCAATAATTTGGTGATATCATTGGCATCAGTCAATTGTGAACTTTGACGGAGATCTCGATGTTGTTCGCCATGACCAGTGTGAATATGAACAAAATTTTCGAGAGCTTTACATATCGGAAGGCAAATAGGTAGTCCATGTACCCATTTCGCAGCAGTGCTATCGGTTATTCCCCTGCCATGTGTGAGACCACCAGGGAGCTTGAACATTCTCATTAAACACTGCTCTATGGTCTGATCAGAATATATCCCGTCCCAGTATTTATCTGAGCGCCTTATGGTAAAGTAACCTTTCTCAGTGAACAACTTCAAATCATCCTGATGCATTATTTCTGTTAGCTCATTCATCTGCTGCAAATAGAGATGAGAACTTTTTGCGTATGCAAAATGACCACCTGCGTGAAATACTGGAATCATATTGCGAACACAATATGTGTGGAGTTCCCAGTCGCCTGTGCGCTCTGCTCTCAAGAACAACTGGAGAAGACCTATTTGCTCGTAGTATTGTACCCAAAGCTTTCCTGTGCGTCCTACGGACGCATTCTGGAGCAGTTCGTGTAATTTTGACAGTAGATGGTTGACACTTTCTTGATTGACAGCGTCAGCTGTTGTACAGTCACCTCTGGCAAGTCCACAGAATATTTCATTGACTTCTGTGCAGTCTATGTTATCTAGTGTTCGGCTTTCTTCAAACACAAGTTTTGTAATGGCAATTTGTGTTAGCAAATGGGCACGAACTGCTCTTGAATATGCATGACCACTGATCAAATGATGGATTTACCCACCAGCATAAACAGTCCCCCAAAGTTCATCCAAGCCGCTACCAGCCATGATCGAACCAATTGCCAGTAAATATGACATAATCATATGGAAGCCGCCGAGTCTAACGAAAACTTTTGTCAACTTATCTGACGAAGACACAATCTCCACTGCTTTGATATAAAGTGGTTGGTCAAACGTCACTGGACAAACGTTCAGTCCCTGTTTCTCACATGATGCTATAATACGGTATTTGAATGAGAAAAGTCGATGCCGTTTGAATTTGAGTTTAGGGGGTATGGTTAATATTTCACACGTTTCACCAGTTCATTATGGAATAAATGACTATTGTTATATATCATTATAAAGCCACTGCTTTTCTGCAATTTTTGATATATAATTTAACTCCCAAAGTAGTCGTGGATTTGATTTAATGGACGTTGTGTACCGTTGTGTGTATGAAAACAATAAATTTGTTTTCGTAATTTTGTACATTTTCGTGAATATTTCACCATTGAGTGTGAGGATTGGTACAAAGTTGGCATTTTCTGTTGGGGATATGTATTCTCAATATAATTCAGCACGATATTTATGATTCTCACCCTACTAAGGCGAATAAGAATGAGAAATATGGAGCTGGGTCGAATTTTTTTTTAATTTTTTTTTTTCATCAAAAAACGCTATAACTAAAAAAGCTCAACTCGGATTCGCGGGGACTTTTCACACTTCATCCGCAATGTGTGTCCTGGAAACATAAAAAAATCAGCTTTCTCCGATTTTTTTCCTTACTTTCTCATTTTTATGTCTAATGTGCCTGGACTATAGATAGAGCAAACGAACACGTAGTAGTTCTTCAAGTCGATAGCAATGGCGGAAGGCTATATCTCAGGCGCAAAGCTACAAGGTGCTGAATGCTATAGTTGGTGAGTAGAGTGGTAACTGACAATAGCAAAGATTACGGAAAAGCCAGAAACAGAAGTATTGTGGCCATAATTTTAGTTATCCCGGTGTTCTCCAGGGTGTATGGGAACTTACACCGGTTTGGTAACTCATACACCCTGAGGCAAAGCCGAAGGATGTACGAGTTTCCAAACCGGTGTAAATTCCCATACACCCTGGAAAACACAAAGATAACGGATTTATTTCCAATAGTTTTGGTGTACTTAATACTTTAACACATTGTAGGCCAAAACGGACAGAAAATTTGCACTTTGTAAGTTTCTTAATAAATAAAACCACTCAAATATGGATGTCATTGGAACTGGCTCAATGAGCCAGTTCCAATGACATCCATATCTGTAATATTTTATTGCACATAAATATTCAATTTCCTGTATTTTTATTTTTGGTCTAACATAACTGAGCAGAAGGTATGAATTGATAATTAAAAATTGGTACCTTTTTTTAGCCACAGCCTGCAATTCTATATTCTTGTTTTTACATCGTGGTTAACCACGGTGTAAAAAAAAAACTCACTGTGGATTGCAAGTTACACCGTACCTCTCAGCCAATCAAAACACAGTATTTTGTTTCATTTGGAAATAACTAGATTTATATATTTCCAGATTACTATCCTACAAACTATATTCCACAGGTATCCACCATTGGTACATGTACATCACCGTGTCGATGTGTCCTTGATGAATTTATCATTACCTTATACGGTGTATATCCACGGACGTATCAAAGAGGGCAGTCCTGTAATGAAATACCGTGTGTAGGAGTCTATAAGTGGATTCCAAATCAATTTCGCGAATCTGCAGGCGGTTGTGTTCATAGAACAATCAAAAGAAGTGACTAATGATGTTAGCAGGAGTACGGAAAGCATTGAGTTATTTTGACCCGCCAGTAGTTGTTATTAGATATAGTACTTAGTAGGTTAGCAAATAAAGGCTGGTAGTGGTTTAGAAAGTAGAGCGTTAGAAGGCAGGTTGGTGGGCAGAGAAAGTAGAAGCAGAGGTACAAGCCATGAACCGATATTCTGCAAAAGGTATCATTTAATAGTCCAAGAGTGATGGGATATTATTCCTCAATGGGGGTGTTTCTTCTTGGCAATCATGGTCTCCTACGAGGAAAAATGGGCGTCAAAGGGCAGTCGTTTGTTAGAATGGGTTTCGAACGTGGGGACGTGGCAATTGAAAGCCCAGTTGAGGCAATCTCCCAGTGCGGGATAATCTAGCATCCTTCATATCCCAGCATATGCCACGTTCCGTGCCACTCCACCTCCCGACCCACTACCTAACAAACGAGTGATATTCGACCTTCGGATTGGGATAGAGCGACAAATAACAAGCTTCATCGCGTCCGATCAACTATTTCTGATCACTACCCGTCTAGTAACCTTTGTAGAAAGAATCTTGCAGTTTTGACGCGATGTCATATTGGTCATACATGACTAACGCATTCCTTTTTGTTGGAGAGTACTGTGCGACCAGAGTGTGTTTCCTACCAGCAGGGGTTGTCAGTGGAACACATTGTTTTACATTTTACTCGTTTTAATCATGTCAGAGGGCAGTATTTTTCTGTATGACCTCTTAGAGATTTTTTTTTTATCGTACGAGTGCGAATAAGATTCTCTCATGTTTGAAATCAATCAACCTTTTTAGTAAATTTTTAAATTGTTTTTATCATTTTAAACTAGAATCTTCAAAACTTCAACTCACCAGGTTGATTTGTAAGATATTCATATTTCTTGTTTCATCACGCATCATTGCACTTGTTCATACAACATTGTCTTTATCATTTTTATTGTAGTTGTTTCATGTTTTTTTATTCATCTTTGTATTTCACTACTGTTATGTCTTCCTTTTAACGTTTTCTCGCCACGATATAGCCTTAGCTGCTAATGTGGCGTAAAGCACCAATAAATAAATAAATAACCTTCGACCATTAAAGCTTCAATGCCATGCAATGTTCTTGCATTTTATACTGTCCGCACCAAACATAGAACAGGGTGACGTCTTAGATGAATTATCAGTAGACAAACATAGGTATACCCATACTGTACTGCCCCATCAGTCCGGTACGAGATACAGCTGACCGAAAAAAGTGATGCCGGATTGTTAAGTTAACATCAAAAGTGGTAACGTTTCTGTAATGACGTATGCATGTAATGGTATCGCGACGCCTTAGGCAACCTCAACCGTTTCGGGGTTACGATTTTGAAGAAAAGACTCACGTTTCCCATCACTCTCCTGTCATAACCATGCTATATATCCCAAGCCATGTATATACATGGCAATACATGCCATACCTTATGACATATGCAGTATGTATACAACTTGCCGTTAGAGCCGAATAAAGCTGAGGTTTTCTAGCGGAAATAGTTGCACTTTCAAAAGTCCAATTTTGAATCGGCAAAGGCCGAGGTAGTAGAGACAGAAAATCTCATGATATACTACTGCCAGTGGAAAGACATTAAAAAAAAATGAAATGTAAATTTTAGTCGATAAGCGAATATCTAAAACCATGTGGACGTGGGCACTTCATTCAATGAAAGGACTAAGCCACAGCATAATCGGAAATGTGGCTTACTGTATGTTGTAGTGTATTTGGGATGTGTAAATTTACGCTCCCTGACGTCATGAGAAGTGATTGATTCCATGACGCTTGGTTCTGACTGGCCAATCCGATTGTTTCTGTGCAATCTTGGGAGAGATTCAAGAAGACTGCGGCATTGGAAGACAACTATGGACCTGATATGAAATTATTTTTGATGATGTATTAATGTTTAATGCATTGTTGATGTATATTCCTGATGATGATATAATTATGCTATGACGTATGTGTGAAGATGGCCCTCTTCTAATAGGAGAGGTAAGTTAGACGTTACTTACTATCGATTTACCCATGTGGAATTCTCCTCACACTCCGGAAAGATTCTACAATGTTTTGTCAGCAAGGCATGTTTTGAAAGTTAGTTGTATTTTATTATTATTATTATTATTATTGTTATTATTATTATTTTTATTATTATAAAGTGGGATTTAACGACACTTTCGACAGCCAGGGTCACCTTATGTCGGGCAGTTTTACGGGTGGAGGAAGTCGAAGTATCCGGAGAGAACCACCGAGCAACGGCGAGCAACTGTCAGACTCCCCACTGCACTAACCCCCCACACACAGGGTTAGCATTGATTGAAGAGAAGTGCACCATCGACGTGTAGTACGCCTTAGCACACAACGTCACCGGTATGAAGTGCCTTGTCTAAGGACGCAAACGCAGTTACCCCTGGCGGTGATCGAACCAGTTGTATTTTAACCACAGACACTTTAGCATTTTTTTTTCTTATATGCTCGTTCCATTGAATAAACGTATTACTTTGTATTCAATTTCCAATCATATATATCGTATGCACTTACATTTTAAAGAAACGCATGTTTCTTTCTCGCTCCCAGCGGACGGAACATGCAGCTGCGTGTCATTACACGTGACTTTAAAATCCCCATCTTGTGAACTGTTTTGTGCACCCTGAAACGAGATTCTCATTTGTTCACAGTTCCGAAAAAAAACAATGCATTTATTGTTAATAAGTGGCAGTGTAGTTGCATTGCATATGTAGTACATGCTTTTTGAGCAGCGCGTGTTTTGATAGTCTGTTTTGTTACTTGGATGCCGCTATAGGAGATCTTCTGGTTGTACATTGTTGTTATGGAAAAGAACGGTTTGGAATGGTGTAGGGTTTTTCTTTGTTGGTGTTTTAGAATGAATATAATTATTGTTGTAGAATATCACTGACTTTATTATCCCATTTTACCTTGTTACCAGCCAGTGGAACAGCTGGTTGTGCTAATCAACAACCAATACAGCCTTATATTTTATACCATGATTACCTATTCTACTACATATAAAAAGCGTATGGCATGAATTTTAGCTTTACACACCAACCGTGGTGAACACGGCAGCAATGGGATTTATGTGGGAAAAATTTACACCTACAGTGGAACTACATCCAAGTTGACCTCTGATGATCTCGATCTGAATACAAACTTGTCTAAAGTTATCGCTCGTCGCGAATAGGGAAATGAAAGCGACACTTATTTATTACGTTTTTAAATGAGCTTACCTCATAAGATTCCAAAATTAGCAAACATGCATTGCCTCAAGTTAATGAAGCATCCATAACTAGCAATAGTGTGTTATGGTGTTATTGAAATGAATAAGGCTCCGTGATTTTCGGTTTCTTTTTCCATTTCGTTTCCGCGATCACATTGACAGCGGAAGTACCGCCCACCGGTGCTGATGTAACGAAAAACCTATTCGTACGTGTGTCCGTCTGCTCCTCAGTAAACTCGAGAAAAAGTAATAACGAGATTTGTCGAATTACAGCGTGTACTATCTCTGTTTGGTGGATTTAATTGTGCCAACGATGTAGGAGGTATCTTCAACGATCAAATTCTGATGGGAGAATTTGACAATCAATTCAATATAGACAATAATGAGCAACCTTTGAAGTCTGGTGATGTTAGTAGTGCTAATACTGACACTGACAATCCTGCCCATGAAGCGATGTATGTTACAACTGCGAGCAAAATTTCAGTTCCTACTCCGTGTGACACTAACATTGCTCATAAAATGGAACCATATCGTCAAGAGTATAATACAAGTACTAATACTGACACTCAAAATCCTGACCCTGAAGCTATGAATGCTTCTATGGCAGACAGGATTTCATTCCCTACTGTGTGCGATACTAACATTGCACAGGAAATGCAACCATATCGCTAAGAGTATATAACAATGCATGGTCCCCCTCATATACCTAGATTGACTGTCCACCAAGCCGAACCAAATGAGGTCGACACTGTTCCTGCCTGCTTCCGAATGAATTCCCAGCAGAAAAAGTTTTGAACATTGGTATGCAGTCAACGTTAAGTAGGTTTAATTTTTTTTCCAACGAAAACGTTGAAAACTCCATTACAGAACATGGGAGTGGACATACACTCAAAAAATCATTGCACGACTTAAAGCTGTCTAAAACTTTTCTATCGATGAAAACCGTGAAATCCGCCAGATACCAGTGAAGGTTTTAGATCCTCTGGTCGCTAATTATATTCTTTGCGTACGAAATAATATGACATCGATGTCGAGCCAAGTTCACTGCGAGGTCAAATTTCCAATATTGATCGCTACATAAAATGGCATAAATATGGAATATCCATCATGAACAAGTCTGCAGATTCATTCGACATTACTCGTAGAGCACTGATAGCTAAGAAAAAGCAGTCGAAGTGGGCCGGAAATGGAAACATACCCCAAAAAGCTGAACATCCATCATTAACAAGTCTGACGAATCATTCTACACTACTCGTAGAACACTAATAGCTAAGCAAACGCAGTTGAAGAGGGCTGGAAAAGGGGACAGATCCCAAAAAGCTGAACCGATAAATGATCACGAAATCAATCTCCTGTACCAGAAAGGAATTATTGGGGAATCAACGCCGACGTCCATCCTAAACATGATCTGGTTGAACAATGCACTACACTTTGGCTTACGCGGAATTAGTGACCACTATTATATGTTATTGTGATGAATTGACGGTAACATGGTCTGAGGTTTGCGGCTCGGAGCTTATTTTCAACCGAGACGCGAAGCGTCGATGTTGAACATATGCGCCGAGCCGCAAACCTCAGACCATGTTACCGTCAATTCATCACAATAACGTATATGTTCCAATAGACACTACCCATAGCTCAAAAACTACATCGTGAAACAAGAGGGGCTTATTTACTACACTTGTGATCGTTAAAAGTTGCCTTATTCAAGGCAACTTTTAACGATCACAGGTTTAGTAAATAAACCTCTCGTGTATCCACGACGGCACTGGATAAATAATCAATAAACCAGATAAACTCATTCTTTCTTAGATCAAATCGTAAATCAGTTTGTAATTTAAACAACACTTCACCCGGAACACCGTCTGCTGCACACGTGAAACATCCAGAAAAATGAAGCGGCTTGTCAGTCACTCCATTGATGAAGCAATTACGAAACGGACGACATCATTGCAAATATGTCCCGTTGTGACGTCAGACGGTAACATTTGCCACTTGGGCCATAAACATAGAATATACAAAGCGAGCTCTCGTCAAATCAGAGGAGGAGGACTGTAGTCTCATTGCAACATAGTATGCAATGGAGCGACGTAACTATTAACATGTCAAACTAAAACGCGCACTGGTGCTGACCTTCGGAATGTTCGCGAAACTATGCCACGCATGTACATCACTGGTGTAAGCAATGATCAAATTCCAGTGTACATGTATAAGTTGTATGCAGCGAAAACGCCTGTTGGGTTCAACGCAGAGGATGACCCATTCTTCGTAGCGGCAAGAACGACCCCGATCACAAATATTGGTGCTATGTGGTTTAAAGACAAAAAGTGGGTGTCAATAAACTGTCAAGCATCATGTCACATATGGCAAAATAAGCAAATTTGGACATTGACAAGGGACTGACTAACACCAGTTCAAGAAACCACCTAGTCCAAAAGCCGTGTGAACACAATGTTGCTGCTGTTGATATTGCTACCATTGCGGGGCATAATAATTTAAGTAGCATGAACAATTATTCCACTTCAGGTGACAACGAGAAAGAAAAATGGCGTCCGTTGTTTGTGAGTGCCAACAATAAAATATAGTTCCTGAAGATAATCAATACAAATTGTGATATTTCGTTGACATAAAAATATTATGTTCTATGAATTGTAGTTATAGTTGTATAACGAACTTATATTACGAGTGATAAGTTCTATTCAGCTGATCGATCACATAAGAGTCTGCATACATACGCGTGACCAAATTCTTCTTAGTAGCGGGGTACATGTTGTGGGCAATGTTTAGAGCTGAATATTGTATTATTTAACAATTAAAAGCTTAATAATCTGACGATCCTGGTATAAATAAGATATGCCCATAGTAGCTAAGTGTACCGATAGAGCAACATGACATTCAAGTTTCATTTCCCGCCATGTCTGACTCTGATGTTTGCAGATACCGCTTCCACCATAACATCCCCGTCAAAATTACAGTTCGATAACCCTGCCATCTTTTATTACTAGGTACAACTGCCACTGATTATACAATTGCATTTGTTTATTTTCACTTCCACTTCCAGACCCAGGTACGAAAATGCAGTAAACGTGATAGATGTATTAGTGCACGATAACAAAAGCGAGCACGCAATGATATCTAACAGCAGCATCAACAGTTTCTCAAGATAACTATTTTCTGGACCAGAAAAAGTTGATCTTCCTGTTTGCAAGATACCAGAGCCGGAGCGAAACACGAGGCACTATTACAAAACACGTTGCGCATTTGCACTAATACCATGTTTCACATTGGTGATGGCAGCAAGATATGGCCACCGACCTAAGCTTTCATGACATGAATACGCATGGCAGTCATCGATCACGGCGATGAAGGTAACGCTAAATAGGATCGAGTCTATTGGCTATGGTGCGCCCTGTATGCATTTTCAAGGCGAGAAAAAATTACTTTTTATTTTCTTTTTTTATTATCTGAAGTTAGAAAAATACAGAGAAGACTTTCCCATCCTGGAAATTAGGAAGAAAACGGCATGAGGACAATTCTTCCATGTGGGCCACTCTTTTGGCATAGTCCACCCTGAGGCGTGATAGCACATGGCATGGGAGCCATAGAATATAGAACCAGACACACCCTTTCGGTGTTTTGCTTTGAATTAATGGGGATTCTTTGTGTTTTCTTTTATATTGCACAGTGATATCCATTTCGGTTTCTCTGTAATGCCAGTACAGCTATGGGTGGGTTTTAGCCACCGATCTTTATACGACTGGATTACTGAAACTTTCATATATTTCAGATTGAGGTCAGGGGATCTTGCTGGCCAGTCCACACGCTCAATCCCCTCCCTCTGTCGGTACTCCCCGACAGTATGGGCAACATGAGGGCAGGCATTATCGTCCATCAGAATGAATCTATCACCACTGCACCTGCATCCAATCTGACGTGGACATCCAGGATCTCATCAATATACCGCAGCGCAGTCAATGTACCACGTTCAAGGACACGCAGCTCTGTACGTCCATCCCTGCTGATGCCGCCCCAGACCATGACTGACCCTCCACCATAGCGGTCATGCTCAGCAATGTTGGCTACATGGAATCGCTCGCCTGGTCTTCTCCATACCCTAGAACGCCAATTCGTGTGGTCTAGGTAGTACCTTGACTCATCTGTAAAAAGGACAGGTTTCCAATCTTCTCCGGTCCATCCAACGTGGCCCATGGCCCATTCATATCGTGCCCGGCGGTGGTTATAGGACAGCGAAAGGCGAATATGTGGTCTTCTCGATCGGAGACCACATTCGTGCAACCTTGCCCGGATAGTCTGCGTCGACACATTTACCCAGGATGTATTCTGAAGGTCATTGCGAAGCTGGGTTGATGTGGCAAAGCGGTTCCTATGGGCCTGAACAGCTATGGGTGGATCAAAAACCGGTCTTCAGCTGCAGATGTTACCCTGTCTCTGCCACCACCATGCCGTCTTACTGGTGTTCCATACTGCTGAAATCTGGTGATCACAGCACGGTCACCAACCTGACGATGGGTAGCCCCTTGCTCCACCATCCCTACAGCCCGCCACATTTCTGCTTCAGACAAATGTCTTTTTACATTTGCAGTTGCCATATTCAATCTTAAAATCACAATGGTTTGTGTTGAAATGAAGATTGAACACCCTACACATGCCATGTGCATGTAGACAGTACACGAAAACATCATGAAAACCAAGGGGTACATGCTTTCCATGACTGTCACGAAAAGTCTGCCTGGCAAGAGAGCTAATGCAAAGCCTGGGAACCATCTCAATGCATTCCTCAATCATATCCACCAAACATTTCACAAATATGTCACAAGCAATTTTCATAAATAGACATTCTTAATGTTGGTATTTAATTGCAACTCTTTGTTTACTGCTTACTAAACTATTTTTTTTTTTGTAATGTCTTGCCAAGTACCATGCGCCTTCAAGTTGCAATTGCAGTGCCTGGCTTACTATTAAACTGTCCTTGTCATGATGATATCCCTGTGGTAGTGAGGCAGTGCGTTTTTACCTTAATAAACAAGGTCTGTTTTTCGCGTAAAAAAAACTGGTAGCCAAAGTTAGGGTGTAGAAATCCTCCGAAATGGGCAGCATAGGTATAAACCACTGACTGGACTTAATTTTATGTTCATCTGCGGTCTCGATTAGCCACTGTGAAGAAATGTGCGACCAATAATGCCAACAAATAGTAAATTAATCAATACGATTTTCTGTTCACGAATTTATCATAGAGTTAATCAGAATGTTTTCCAATTATTTTTCCCTATTTTTCTGTATAAACGTATATTCCATGTGTGCTGTATGTCTTATTCGAGTACACAATCACACCTTTACCCCACCACTTGGCTTCTTCGAGCAAAATATCGCAGCAATTATTATGGCGATTATAAAAAGATCAAATTCATGCTTGATTTCTCCTTGCAGTCATGCAACTTCCTTAACAACAGGCAAATACAGGACAAATGTTGTTCAATTTAAATTTTGAACTTAAATCTGTTTATTTATTTTTATTTATTTATTTACTGGGATTTAACGACACTTTTGACAGCCAAGCCACCTCCTGTCGGACAGTTTTATGGGTGGAAGAATCTAGAGTACCTGGAGAGAACCGTCGAGCGGCGGCGAACAACTGCCAGACTCCGCAATGTACTAACTCTACATAAGGAGGATTAGCATTGTTTGACGACATGTGCATCATCGACGCGCAGTACGCCTTAGTACTCAGCACCACCGCGCCCCAGGCGGGCAATCGCGATGAAGTGCCTTGCCCAATGACACAACGAAGTTACCTCTGGTGGAGATCGAACCGTGGACCTTTCTGTTGCAAGTTCAATGTCGTAATTTATGAGCCACTGCGCTCCCTCTTAAATTAACTAAACAATGACGATCATTCTCGAAAGGCTCAGTGTAGGCTCTTTATTTACGCTATTAACACTCTCGTCTCCAAAGTTACAATGGAAACATTCAACACATCTTGTCTTGAAATTAGATGCGCCGTTTCTATGTACCACGATGGTTATTTCAAACGTACTTGGGACTTCTTTATCAATAGAGTCATCCGAATATCAGCATTAAGACATTTGTCTAATTTTTCAGAAATTCAAAATTGTGCTTTCAAATACCAGTACGAACACACTATGAAGTGAGAAATCAACGAGCTGGCTTCCCCTGCAATAATGCCCTATCGCTAGAAACAGGCAAAAAATGGTCAAAATTTGTTTGCATATGATTTTTGCTCAAATGTACCTTGATATCATTTTCTGAGAGTTAAACGTTTGTGTTCTGCATGGGAGAGATCATCTTTAAAGCTACACGGAAACAGTCATGTGATTTTGTTCAGATTTGGTATACTGCATTCATATATCTCAGGGACCACTGGAAGTGAGATACACACCACCCATTGCAACTAAACAATCTCACGTTATGACATCATGACACGACTTCGTGGCATCACAATCCAGCATCGTTGGAAAGTAGCAATATGAAATACAAAGTTGCCATGTTATACCAGAACAGATTATTATAATACGGCACTATCCAAACGCCGTGACCGGAGTGTATTTGCTAACATTGTTGTTTATGGGAACAGGATACGTCAGAATAGTCAGGAAAAGGCTATGATGTTCCAGAATCACCTGACGCAGTTTCCAGTGGAAGATAGAACCTTACGGTTCTCACACGGCGTAATGTTACGGTCACTATATACGTGGAAAGTGCATTTACATGAAATTTTGCATGACACTTTAGTGGAATGTCTGAAATGCCGTGAAATTCCTTTTTCACCAAAGGTCTTGACGAAATGCTGTGAAAAGTTGCTGTTTTACCACGATATGCGTAACTTTTCAGTTTGCATCAGCGGAAACTTTTCATATATTTGGACCCTAATACAATGTAGTAGACAAAACAGGTAGGTTGCAAGTTTACTTGCATCTCCCAACGAACCATGAATATACGAATATAGCAAATGTTCTCAAAACTGAAAATAGTTCACTGTATTTCCGCACTGTGGGTACATAAGGTCACAGTTTAGTTTATGCAGTTGTCGTAATAATTGGGTGAAAGTCACTGCATACATTATTTTTTTTTAAATCATACTGCACCCTTCGGCGATTTTGATTACTTCAATGAAAGTATTGTTGGGGTAACCTTTTTTGAAGATTCTCCAACATTGGATACTGTTTTCGGTGGGTTTGTAAAGGTTTAACCTATGCCTCCAGCGGTATCTTCAATGACAGTTCAATTTGGCATACTCTATATTCATTATTTGGGGGGTAGATCCTCGACTTGCGACTTTATCTAACAATCATATACATTTTGCCCTGAAAACCACGAGAAACGGTGCGTATCACATAATGTGTTCCGTTTCCGTATCATATAGACGACTCATTCTTATTCCGTATCATACAGGCGACTCGTTTCCGGTAGCGCTACGGGCTATCATACTAGGCACATGGATACATTCTATGTGCGTTTCATTGATCGACCGAACATTGTGTCCCAAAAATGTTTAAAAATAATTTAACCTTTACCTAACATGAAAAGCAGACGACACTTGCAAAAAACAAATTCTTGAATAACTAATTTTTTTCATTTTTTGTCTCAAAAAACATAGGTTATGACCACTCATTGGAACGAGCTCGACGAGCTCGTTCCAACGAGGGTGTCATAACCTATGTTTTTGAGACAAAAAATGAAAACACAATGAAAATTAATTGGCGATTATTTTAGAATAGCATTGGCCGGTTTTTGGTCGTTACGTTGGATAAAGGGTTTAGATTTAATCTGTTTATGTGACAGAATTGTTAGATAAATGAATTAACTTGATAGTGTGCATGTCCTGTGGTTTGTATCAGATTATCGGTGGTGTCCAAAAATGGGATCACAACTCGCCGGCAAAGCCTGCTCGTTGAGATCCCATTCTGGACACCACCTCGAATCTGATACAAATCACAGATCATGATAATCTGTATTTAACAGCAATACCAATTCATGCTATTCCAAGCCATTCTGTTTATTTGACTGGAAAATTCATGTTTGCTGGCAATATTTTCCTCGCTCCTCAGAATGTTTATTTCAATTAGTCACAAAATCGGAACTTGCATAACGTATGAGGCGCCTGGGCATCACTTCACCTCCAAGGCGTAGTTTCATGCGCATTAGGTGTATAGAATGTGACCCCGAGATTGATATTGAGCGAGACGTGAACTTTATAACTTTTCCGAAAAAACCTTGTTGATTCGCCGAGGAGGATGTTTTTTTCTATTACTTTTTGTTTTTATTTATTTTTATTTTTTTTTGATGAGTCGGCGCATTCAGTTCCAAATTCGTTGTTGTAAATTGACTTTTAAAATGTTCCAAAAATTAACATTTATGAAAATTATGGGAATATTCTCAGTTGTTGTAGTATTATAATCATTAAATGTCATCTGTGAGCTGAATAATTACTTGGTCAAATTATCGAGGGAAGGTGTGACTAATTTTTTTTATGTTTGAGTGATGTGGCTAACATAGCTAGAAGGAACGATCTACTGATCTTTGTTATTGTTTTGAAACGTACGTGTTTGCAGTGGAATTGTGCTGAATATTGCGCAGTAAAATGTCACGTAATAAAAAGAAACTCTATGCTATTTTGGTGAATATCGGGAATTATCTCATTTGCGTGCACTGGGAAAAATAATGCGTCAATTGCGCAATGCCTTGTGGAAACACTCATGAGATAATTCACGATATTCACTAAAATAACGTGGATATCCTATAAACATTATTGTAATTCATCCTCATTGTGCGTATGTGCATATTTTTTAAATGCGTCCAAATTCACCCTTTACCCAACGCAGACGATATCAAAATTTATTATTTTAAATATCATTTTTTCAACTTTTTCAAAAAAAATTCAACAAAACCATATCAGGTGACCCCTCGTTGGAACGAGCTCGACGAGCTCGTTCCAACGAGGGGTGACATGATATGGTTTTGTTGAAATTTTTTGAAAAATAATATTTTTTTCAACTGCTGAATTTGCATATTACGCGGGCGGATGCGGCCGATTGTTGGGTAAAGGGTTAAGTTAAAAACGGCCTATTCCTTAACGATTGCTAGTTTGTTTGAAAGATCAAACATCATCATTTATTTGTTTTTTATAAAAGTATAATCTGTTAAAAATGACTCAGGATATTTTCATTTTCCTTCATTGTTTATGTGCGTGATTTAAATTAACGATATTTTTTTTCTGCCGAGTGGGAGATAAGGATAACCGTATTTCAAGAATCCAACTGGACAATACTGCTACATGTTCACTGTTTTTCCCAAACTGTCCTAATTATATAACTATACAACAAAAAATTGAGTCAATTTCGAACACATTTCGCTGCCGTAAAAGGTGCAAACTTTTGGTTCACTGGTAACGAAGCTTCTGTAACGGAGACAGTTTTGTTGTCAACTTTCCGCGAAAAAAACGAATATCACACAATGGTAAAAAAAAACATCTTTAGTTTTTGGAATCAACAGAATGACCTGGAATAGCATGAACTGATATTGTTGATAAAGCCGGTGTAACAGGAATGGAAGTCCGTAGGAAAATTAGTCCCTCTGGACTATTATTCCGCGGAATTATAGTCCTAGGTCTAACATTTCTAGGAATAGTAGTCCGGCGGACTACTATTCCTAGAAATGTTAGACCTAGGACTATAATTCCGCGGAATAATAGTCCAGAGAGACTAACGTTCCTGCGGACTTCCATTCCTTTTACACCGGCACTAAGTCGATTGTAAAAGTAGCTGGAATACAAAATCTTCTACTGGATTCAATTATTGACGGTGAATCGACAGGATTTTGTGACATATGTTCATTCCGATAAGTCTGAAGAAAGTTGACGGTTTTCTTCCGGATTCACTTTGGAATAGTTCAACAAAATGATAAATTGCTAATAGCCCGAGTTTTGGACAATTTCACGAGTTGGTTCACGTGGATCTGCCAGGATCTGAACAAGATGTTCCCGAATGATATATGGAGTGAGTCGCCCATCTGTTTCAATCTGAGAGTCTTGTATTATTGTTTTCATAATCGAATAAATGTTATTTTGTCAAACAAAGCACATTCTTTCCAATACCAGCTTTTACCTTTCGCCAAGCCCTGATGAATTATTGTCAGAACAAAATGGGCTGTCCTTCGCGTTCAAATATTTAGGTCGTTTCTCCGCAAAACGTTTCTACAGTGTCACTGGATCTCTGGGTCATCAGTCAAATACACTCTTGGTTTTGTTTTGCCCCGTCCTAGTTTTCGTTTGTACATCCAGAATGTACACGGCATATATTTTGTCGCAGTTTGTTTCCTTTCGGTGGTTCAGGTCACCCCAATGACGGGCATGAGTCTTTGCACCTGTTCTCATTTCAAAATGCTACGTGCACATCAACAACATATTAAACATAAGGGATTTTGGTGTATGAGATCTAAGAGCTTCGGCATCGTAGAAGTTTTCTATGTCATTCAATTAACTATGGATCGGCTGTCCAATCCTTGTTACCCTCACTGGTCGATCTGAGTTATTTTTATTTATTTTTTAAAGTTTCTCTGCAATGATAGAATTGATATTCGTTCCATAGTGACACGGGGTACCGTTTGCTTCTAAGGTGAAATCAAGAAAGGACATTGGGGTATATAGTGACACGGATTCATATACTGAGTCAATCTACTTCTTGGCTGATAAGCAGAACGTTGAAATGATGTCACATAATTCTGTCGGCGGTATAATTTCAGGATATAAGTGACCTCCTCGGGCAGCAAGAAAACTCCTGAAATGCTTTACATCATACATGTATTTTGTATGTTCTTTTTATTGTTGTTTCTTAACCCTTTGGACTCTCGTTTCCTGCTTGTGTGTGCACTTAACCCTTTACCTAACATGAAAAGCAGACAACACTTGCAAAAAAAATTCTTGAATAACTAATTTTTTTCATTTTTTGTCTCAAAAACATAGGTTATGACCCCTCGTTGGAACGAGCGCGACGAGCTCGTTCCAACGAGGGGTCATAACCTATGTTTTTGAGACAAAAAATGAAAATATTTTGAAAATTAATTGGCGATTTTTGAGAATAGCGCTGGCCGGTTTTGGCCGTTACGTTGGGTAAAGGGTTAAAGTGGGATGGGTTAGTTCAATATCAATATACAGGAAAGATATATAGATATACACTACAGTTATTATTTTATCACCAATGCCGCGTGTATAGATCTCTTATAATAAGACAAAAACAAGAAAAAAAACAAAAAAAAAAACAGAAAACGAAAAAAGGGCCTTGCGAGTTCAAAGGGTTCAAATCATTTACCCGATCACTTGTTACAATGCTGGAAAATCTTGAACTTTGAGGTGTCGAGGTAAATGCTGTGGCTTGGTTTTCTTCACCAGGTCATGCATCCAATGCAGCCGAAGAGAAGGCAGTACCACCTACATATATATCATATAATAGATTAACATTTTCAGGATTCTCTGTAGTAGTACTAGTACGGTTAACTTCACCAGGTTTTCTTCACCGGGTCCTGCTTCCAATGCAGCAGAAGAGAAGGCAGTACCACCTACATATATATCATAGACTAGATTAACATTTTCAGGAGTCTCTGTAGTAGTACTAGTACGGTTAACTTCAGTGTTGGAATCACAATAGTCTTCATTTCCATCAAGAGTAAATAGCTCTGCGAAATGTGGGGCGTCCGAGAACATATTTCCCAATAAATTGACCACCTCCCGAGCAACAGTAAAGTCACTCATCGTAATTCTTAACAACATTTTGAATACGCAGACGTACTGAAATCAAAATTCAAGGGGAAAACCTATATCTACAAGGTTTTAAAATAATAGTCCGTTCGTATACAGTTAAAACTAGAAGTCCTCTCATGAAATGAGCCCAAATAGCACGTCGATTTGCGCGTTAATCTACGTGTTATGACCATAGTAAGGCTATCCGATTCTGTACATATGGCCTCTGCACATGCAATGTGTCAACTAATGGACCTCCGGTCCATTGGCCGAAACATTGCCTGTGTTTGCTGTGACTAACTAGGAGAACCTGTCGTGCTTTGGATGTCATTTGATATGGCAATTGCGCGCAATGCCTACGCGCAATTAAGCCTGGATAAGCGCACAGTTCATGACAGGACTTCTAGTTTTAACTGTAGTGCGCATCGATATCGAAGATGACGCGATGCGCCGTTGAAACGTGACGTCATTTAGGAAGCTACTGACGGATATTTCTCGTTATCCATCAAGTCAATAATTTGCGATAATTCAGAGGCTATTATAAAGACTGATTAATTTCAATAAATCTATGTATAAGAATTAATTACTTTCTTACCCGAAACAAATATATTCCTTGAATGTCTGTATGCACTGGTCTGACTGGTATATCATGTAGGTAGCAAATTCTTTCCACAACATTAAACGAGGCACCAACACATTTAGTTTGTCTTTCACACATTTTTCCACACCTCGCGACATTTGGTACTGGTGCGCTAAAGTATGACTCTGGGAGAATGTTTTGTTTCGACCAAACTAAATCGTTCTGTGATAAACAGTTAGACTTGTGAGAGATTGCGGCCAGTACAAGACAGAGTAACACAAGGTACATCATCTCGGCTGAAGAAGGAGAACCTGAAACAAAGACAGACGTAATGTTCTCTTTGTATTATAATGAGTGTGTGCTATTGATTAAGCTTACCCAATCGTAATGCATTTTATAACGTCTCATCCATAGTCGAGATTCGATTGGAATATATCTTATACGAAGGCGGCATTCTTTGAATTGCATAATAGTATCCATAACTTCAGACACAATTTTTATATAACCGTTATTCTATATTAACTATTTTTGAATTGAGTGCCTGATCCCTTTGGAACTATTGCCGATCATTTTTCTCAATTCTTCAATTGGGAATTCACTCATTTAATATCAGCATGTCATATGTGGTCAACTTTTTCCACCAACAGTTTGGGAACTTCACGGTGATGTGATCGATAGATAGCAAAATGTCATGAAATCATCGGTCTGTACTGAGTGCTCTTGGGTACAGATATTGACGGTTTCCATCTAGACAACGACAAATCTACAGTAGAAAATAGTTTCGCACTATGTTTTGAGAAAACATAAACCATATATGTCTACTCTGTGTATTCGGCGCTACCCGATATAATGCAGAAACGGAGAAACGTGCTACGTACACCATGCGAGGCATCCGACCATCTTGTGATGTGAGAACGCACCTAATTGGTCGTTGTGTTTCTATGTGGCGTTAACACGTGATGAAATGCTTCACCACAAATCAGTGTAAAAGCCAGAATGTAAACACATATATTTCACTCCACAATTCACGTTTATTCGCGGTATAGATGCAGGACACAACTTAGGTAGAGAACTTGGGTTAGGAGGTAACGCCCTCTGATGGAGTATTAACTACATTTTAGCCGCGGCAATGGCGCGCATAAAATGCAGCAGCAAAAAAAAAAAAAAACAACTCGGGAAGTTGATTCCAGTCTCCCAATGTCCTCAAGGGTTTATAATGAACCGCCTCCAACGCCAGCTTAAAATTTCCAAAATAGATGGAAGGTGCCGAAATCAGATAGTACAGGTTAGTATTTTCTGGTCACATGGATGGATGAAAGTATCTAGAGTTGAGTCTTGGGAGGTAGAAGGCGACTTGTGTGGGAGTGAGCACTTTCCAATTGTGCTAAAGAGAGTAATTCCGGCGAAGTGCCCCAGTAAAACTTTATAAAGACTGCCTAGGACATTTTCTAATCATTTCGTTCGGGGCTCCTCTCACGGGAGAAATTTGAAGAAAGTGCTGACCAAATTAAATAATTCACTACAAAGTTGCTTCACAATGAAAACACAGACATTCCTAAAACCTTTCACGAAACCATGGTTTGATATTTATTGTAACAGGCTATAAAGGATCTCAAAAAAATTGAACGGGAATTTAATAATTCACCCTAAACACTTAATTAGAAGAAACTGAACGAACATACTCACGTCAATCAAATTTGGAAATTTGGAAAATAATTAAAACATGTAAAGGGAAAAATGTAAAATCAACTGCACATCACCAAAAAGATAACAACAAACTAATTACATCAACACTAGAAATATCGGACAAATTGGCATCCACATTTTGTAAACATTCGTCGTCTGAAAATTGTAATCCAGAATTCGTTAAAATTAAGAAATAGTAGGAAAAACAAAAAAGTAAATTTACCTTTCACAATTTTGAGGTTTACAATGAACCTTTTCCCAATAGAAGAGTTAAATAACTCTTTACATAAAGCAACGAATACTGCTACTTGACCCTATGAAATACATTACCAAATTGTACAACATCTGCCACAACCATCACTTGAACTTTTGTCATCACTTTTCGCCGAAATATGGATGACTGGGCCAGTTTCCGGCTTCCCGGTGAAAAACCAACAATAAATCCCCCCACCACGCCCACTAAAGATCACAGCAACCTAAGTAATTATTTTCCTATTGTCTTAACAAGTTTTCTGTTGACAACCATGGCAAGGATGATCGATGATCGACTTGTCTGGTTTATGGAATCGGACAATCTGCTCGTGAATGTTCAGTCTGGTTACATAAACCAGAGAAGTACTGTGGATCATTTGGTTAGACTTGAAACGTTTATAAGAAATCCTTTGTTAGGAAAGAACACATCGTCGCCATCTTCTTTGATCTGGAGATACAACATGGAAGTATGGGATTGTAAAAGTTCTTTTTAAGATAGGGTGGAAAGGCCGTATGCCTCTTTTTTATAGACTTTTTTTTTAAAGGATCGTCTATTTCAAGTTCGTGTTGGATCTGTGTTATCTGATCCCCAGGAGCAAGAGTTAAGGAGTCCGCGGGTAGTATTTTATCCGTTACCCTTTTGTGGGTGAAAATTAATAGCATCATTGAGAATATGGTAGTTTCATTGTATGTCGATGACTTTTTGATTTGCTATAGCGGTAAAACAACGAACGCCATCGAGCGCAAACTTCAGTGTCGTTTAAACAGAATTCAGAAATAGGCTTCAGAAAACGGTTTCAAGTTTTGAAAGTCCAAAACAAATTGTGTTCATTTCTGTACGCCCCGGAAGCACGAATTTGATCATGAATAAAATGGATGGCGGTACCACTGAAGTTGTAAAAAAGTGAAATTCTAATGTATATTGTTTGACAATGAACTGGATTTCACTTCACACAGAAAACAACTAAAAGTTAAATGCAAAAGGACACTGAACATTCTAAAGGTAGGTGGTAGCAATGATTGGGGTGCTGAACAAAAAAAAAAAACATTACGCCATCTGTATAGATCAGTTCTTAGATCGAAATTAGATTATGGTTGTGTGGTTTACTGTTCTGTACAGTTAAAACTAGAAGTCCTGTCATGAAATGGGCGCAAATAGCACGTCGATCTGCGCGATAATATACGCGTTATGACCATAGTAAGGCTATCAAATTTTGTTTATATGGCCTGTGCACAAGCAATGTTTCAGCCAGTGGACCTCCGGGTAACCCGGAGACCCATTGCCAAAAACATTGCCTGTGTTTTCTATGAGTAGCCAGGAGAACCTGCCGTGCTTTGGATTCCATTCGATATGGCAATTGCGCGCAATTCATACGCGCTATTAAGCCTATATAAGCGCATAGTTCACGACAGGACGTCTAGTTTTAACAGTATGAAAGTCGTATATCAAACCCCCTAATGGCAATCATAATTTTGGCATTATAATCAGCATTATAATAAGCCTGAGTGCATTTAGAACGCCCACAATAGATTCCATGCTTGTTGAGAAGCGCAGTATTAAATTATCGCTCCAAACCGTTTTCCAAATCATTGACTGAACCCTTCTTATAACTGTATCTCAGAGCCTCAAAATGTTGAGTTTTTAGCAGACATAAGACATGCATTCCTCCATCGGGAATTAGAACCCCATATGGGGTCGCAACACTTGAATCTGCTTCGATAAAAGAGCATCGTCAATCATATTCTCGAGACGATATAGCCTTAGCTGCTGATGTTAAGCACCAATAAATAACATATTTTCGGGTGGCCTCTTCTGACCCTTGATCACTAAATCAGACATGGAATTTCGAGGGGATGACGAATGCGTCGCAACACGGTTAAAATTATATTTTTGCTTTTCCCCCAATAGCACTATAGGATATCAGCCGCTAGAAAAGAAATGCGAGAACGGTGAAGCTGATGCGTTAATTTTCCTTTGTTTTTATTGATTCGGTCTCAATTGCACTAATAGCAGCACATAAGTTTGAAAGTTAGTCATGACGTGATAGCAATGTGATCACCAAATACCACGTAAAGCCTCGACAACTTTATCTACCTATCGCCGTCTTGTCCTTGGTATGCTTTGTGGACGGTTGGAAAATTAGTGAAACATCAACTCAAAGTCAAATGATAAAGTTTTAATTAATAGCAAACGTTTCGTTCTAGATTACTGCTAATATAGAGAAATGATAAAGGAAAATGATGCTGTGCATGTGTTTATGATGTTTGATTTGTTAAAACATGGGAGTGATGGAGACGCTTTTGGCGTATAGTGCATAAAGGTATCCAGGCATTACGTCCCCCGAGTTCCAATGTGTTCTATGTGCCTACTGGCACATAGAACACATTGGAACTCAAGGGGCGATTAGACGAGTTGAGAGCATTTCAAACATTTCAATAAAGTACATGGATAAGGATTTGTAACTGGCTTTATTGTTACATAGTGTATGGTCCCGGGTTCAATATTACTGCCGAGCAAATGCGTTAAACAATTGAACTGGCCCAAATGTTCAAAGAGAAAGATACGTCATGTAACGCAATGGCGATGTAACAATTCGTGCTGCCAAAATTAATAAGTCGGCTTTATTTTCACATAGTGTAAAGGTCCTGGGTTCAATTTTACTGTCGAGCAAAAGCATTAAACAATTGAACTGACCCAAATGTTCGAAGAGAAAGATACATGGAACGCAATGGCGATGTAACAATTCGTGCTGCCAAAATTATGACCAAGTACTTTATATTGATGCGAAATCAGCAGCGAAAAGTTTCGCTATCCGGTCGGCAATTCCTGTCCGTTTTTCTCGTAACAAATCTGTACATCTACAGAACGACACTTATGTTTGAATGGATTGAAATGGATTAACGATTACTGGACGAGAGCGAGTGGCGCAGGGATGCCACGAGAGCCAGTAAGCTCGAGTGGTTATCCCTGCGCCACACGCTCGAGTCCAGTAATCGTTAACCCATTTAAACATAAGTGTGGTTCTGTATTCATTACACACCCAACCCTGAAAAAATTCACTGTAATTAATGGCTAATTTAATTAAAAAGTCGACGATTTGAAAAAATTTAGAGAGAAACGGGCAATTTTGCCAGAAAACCAGTCTTAAGGCTTTGACCTTGCCACCTGTAGAATCGCTGTTGATTCATTTAATTCGCAAAAAAATTACGGTCCGAACATTCAAGACTCAAAAGATAGCGTTCAACATATCGGTCGCCACAAATTATGAGGTCTGAAATGTGTTTTCAAAAGTGTGTGAACAGGCATCATTATTATATCTGGAGGATGGAAAATGTACAAGGATTTTAATTCAAATACGGTGCGAACTGGCCGCTCTGTTTAAATTTCGTGCTATTTAAACTGAACCTAAAATAGAAGTTTGAACTCGGCTTGACATGCACTACTTCCACTAGGCTATCGCATGTGGACATTGGTCATTTCTGTTCTGCACTGTAACAAAAGTAAATACTGGACGGGCGAGAAAAAACATTTTGTGCAATAATTAACATCCCGGGGCATTCATTCGATCGTTTAGAGTAACTGTTTGAGATTCCATTCTGTGTGAACGCTGCAGTCTTGGTAAGTTAGCACTATATTTTTCAACATTTTAAAGTTTCCTACTTGAAATTTAGCCTTCTTTTTATTTTACCTCAAGTCTTGATAACCTTTGTTTGAAATGGGCTGCACTTACAAATAAAGGCTTTATGTTGTCCACATTCACTACAGATTTACAGTCTTAGTCAGAGGATGAACGAGAAATAAGGGGTGTGTGTGTGTGGGGGGGGGGGGGTCGTTGTTTTCACCAGTAAGAGTAGTATAGCATGCACCCGATCGTCCCTCATTACCCGGAGCTTTGCCGGAACAACTAGTGTTAAATTCCCATAGGAACCGGAACCGTTCGCCGGAGCAACTTTTTCCTTTGGAAAAGTACGGCTTCTAAACAAACGACTATAATACTGCCCGACCTAACACTAACCTACCAATACCAGCCATAAGATAATACAAAGGATTCGGTAGGTTAATCGTACTAAGGGGGTAATAGACCAACAGATCATTCATCCTGTACTGCCAGTCTACACCACCAATGACTATCTCGCAATACTACACTGGGCGACCATGCATTACCCCCATCCCCATAATAATGCTTGATCTAGCTATAGCTGGTATAGGATAATATGACGATCCAAGGGATAATGGTATACCAGTATACCAACATGGATATATACCACCACTACCATATCGCCGCCACTCCATACGGGAAGCCCACACCCCCTGACCCGAACAACGTTATGTCAGATTGTATACTGGACAATAACGGCGGTCAGCATCTCTATGACGTCGCGTGCGTATCATGACGTCGCGACGTCAATAGCAACGTCAACCGTTTCGCGGGAAAAACTTTCAAGAAAACCCAATTTCCCCATCATCTTTCCACCACTTACCCATAATATATACCTATAGCCCCATGCGTACATATATCACTATGCATACCATAGCATACTATATATGTAGTACGTACACCACTTGTCAAAACTAGCTGCAAGGAGCCGTACTTTTCCAAAGGAAAAAGTTGCTCCGGCGAACGGCTCCGGTTCCTATGGGAATTTAATACTAGTTGCTCCGGCAAAGCTCCGGGTAATGAGGGACGATCGGGTACATGCTATACTACTAGTAAGCTCCAACTTATTTTGGTTGATAATATTTTCAAAACTTCATTAATGTTTACATTATTTTGAACTAGTACTAGGCCTATATTTCACCAGTTTGTTATCTGAAGGGTTCTGTCAATATTTTGTATCTGGTTCAAAACAAAATAATTTTTTATGTGTTTGCTCCAATATCTTGTCAATCTTAAATTTGGAACTTGGTATTCTGAATTTGCATTTAGTAAGTAGTTTTAAAGAGGACTGATAGAATGTGGCTAATGATAGGCTTTTGGGGGATATTTTCTTGGGCATGGGGCTGACCAATCAAACTTCCCTGAACTACTGTTTGCCCTTGTTTGCCCTTGCCTCGAATTTGCCTATGAAAATTTTCTGCCCACTGCCCTGATATTTGCCAAAATTATAAAAATACCCCCTCCCTCTGAACAATCTGCTCTGAAAATGCCAGTCCCTTTCAATGAAAACTGCAAAATTAGCTGCTTACTGGTGAAGGGGGGTGGGAGTGCCGCAACCCCACCCCATTTCATACACCCATGTAGGTTAGTCATATAGGTGACATTCGATTTATGTTTTGTTGCTGAGAATTACAGCTAAATAATATCCTTGAATAAAACAGAAATACTAGCAAAAATCCTTAATTAGTCATTTAAAACTACACATCAATCTGTGTCTGGAAAATATTGTCATATTGTCAATGTTTTGAATATTCTAATAATTATTTTTGAATTTCGTGAAAGTAATCTCATAAAATTCACAATATATTGCATTCATCAGACCACATGTATTTACCACCCCTCCCCTCTTCGTAGTCTCATTCCCACACTACTCAAGGCCTTTCAGAATTTCAGTAGTGGGTAGCTGATAACATTTTTTAATTTTCCCAGTACAAACTCCAGAAAGTCATATTTTAGCAATACTACGTCCCCCTGAAAAAGCCCCCGCCCCCACGAAACAAAATAAAATAAAATAAACCTCTTGGCTCAACACCCGCTAGCACGTAAAAAACAATGGTTCCACAAATGTAAACTACCGAGTTTTTCTTATAAAACCAGGCTTTTCATTCTTCCGAATTTATTTCCTTTATTCAGCTAGTGTGGGGCGGGGTGGGGGGAGAGGGTGGTCATCTAGTAAGGGTGAAATTGGTGATAGTTAATCAGCAACTGCACGTTCTCGCTGTCAAACATCTGCATGCGCTGTCGGCATGTCGCCGTCTGTTTTACCGCTTCATGGTAACCAGTTTTCAAGATCAATTTAGTCTTGCTTCCCGAGAACTACTTCAACTTAACATGCTCTTTAAAGTATGTTTGCGTTGGCAAACGTGCTGCTTCATTGCCGAAGTGTGAATCGAATAGGATTACACAGTAGACCCCGTATCGACTCGTCGTCGGCAGCACGCAGCGGTGAGGGCAGCATTGTAACAAAATTTGTTTGGAACTGTACTAGTGGCTGGCTGCAATATCGAACCCAATTGGACTTTTTTACCCTAAAATTAATTAAGTTTTCCTCGGTTTTCAATAACGAAAGCAAAGATTGAGTTTCACTCTTCAATTTCATGGCAGAGATCATGTGTCTTTCATGACTTTCAATAGTTTTTAGCATAGTTGTGCATCAAACATTTTGTAATGAGAATCGGTAATTCCGACAGATAAATATAGCCGATGGTTCTCAATGGTTATGTTCCACTGAACGCTGCAAACTGTAAGAACCAGTCTAACGAGAGAACTTGTGCACGCGAAGGGTACTTTTTATCGGATCGCTCTAGAGCTTTTTGGTTAAAATTACCGCATGCCCCTAAAATCCATGTGATCGTGACAAATACAGGTACGGGTGTGTAATAATAGGGTTAGGAGCAATAGATTAGCAAATCAAAATGCTTTCTTTAAGGGCATTTGGAAACGGGGAAAAAATGCCGCCTGTGGGCACTTCGAGAATTTAAAATTAAAGCGAGAAAATGTGTCAACCGGACATAACGATAAAAGATGTTGAGAGGAAATGCACGGGGGGGGGGGGGGGGGATTAAAGTAATGGCAAATGGCGGCAAGCAGACTAGGATATGGAATAAATAATGAGCTCACACACGCAATAAAAGAGAGGACGGAAAATGTGCTGCAAACGGAAGAAGTGGAAAACGTAATGATAGAGCCACTAAAAGTGTCAAAGAGGAATACGAAGAGACAAGAACAAAAATAGTAATCTCATTAAATCAAAAGGAAAAACAGTGCGCTTGTGCGTATGTGGCGGGAG
Organism: Pictodentalium vernedei; assembly: GCA_031216915.1. Lineage (NCBI taxonomy): Eukaryota > Metazoa > Mollusca > Scaphopoda > Dentaliida > Dentaliidae > Pictodentalium > Pictodentalium vernedei. The sequence continues at coordinate 41,171,354 of CM062292.1, read as the reverse complement.
GGGGGCGGGGGGGGGAGGGGGAGGTGTAAGTTCCAATACATAATGGAAATATATAGAGGATATCTACGCTGTTTTAGTGAATGTCGGGAATTATTTCCTGAGTGTGGATCTGAATGTTTTATTTTTCGCGAGCTCTTGCGCGAATGAAAAATAATACTTTCAGGTCCACACGAATGACATAATTCCCGATATTCACTAAAACAGGGTAGATTTTCTTTTTATTATATGCTACGTGACATTTTACTGCGCATTATTCAGCCCAATTCTACTGCAAACAGTTTTAAGACAATAGCAAAAAGCTCCTGATAGTTCCTTCAAGGCGACGTCGCTGTGTAATATAAAAGATCATCCGTAAAAAAAACCAAAAAAAAAAACATGGAAGATCATTGAATCTAAATTGCTATTTTTTTATAATTTGTCATGCTGCCTTTATTTCCGGTTATTTACGACCGTACCCAACATATTGTACATATAGAATATACCCATAGTAGCTTGGCGTACCAAATGTTCACCATATATATTCATTATTTTAAGTATTTTTTGTTTTCAATTTCTAAATAAAAAGTCAACAAAACCATTTCATGTGAACACTCAAATAGCTCGTTCGAATGAGGGGAACATAATATGGTTTTGTTGGAATTTGTCATCTTTTAACTGTTAAATTTGTTTATTACCTGAGGGTAGATTGCCGAGTCGTTGGATAAAGAGTTAAGACATCTTGAACTACTGGGTAAGTGGATCCAAATTCAATCGCGATCTGGACCGAGAAAAAAAGGTTTTCTGAGCACGGTTGTCTACATATAAATGTAAATACTTGTCTTCTATAATAGTTGGGTTTGCTTTACAATATATACTGAGTCAAAAAAGAAAGTATAATAAATATCGGGGAGCACCCTTTTAGTATCATCGACTTTAATCCCAAACAAATTGTTTTAAATTCATATTTTGAGTCTAGCTGTATGAATTTGCATAATTTAATTTTCTTACTGCTGCCAGCGTCACGTCGGGACTTTGCAATTCAGACATGGGGTGAAATGAAAAGTTCACACATGTAGACAATAGCGTGCATGTCCACCATTTGACTCTTGGATGGCAAGACATCGACAGCGCATGGATCTGATAAGTCTCTGGATGTCACCCTTTCGACTCCTGCCTTAGAACATTACGTAAATTGCCTAAAGTCTGAAGATCGTGAAGTCGTACTCAACGGTCCACTTGATCCCAAAGATGCTCGGTTGGTGACAAATCTGGCGATAGTTGGGGCCAGGGAAGAAGTTCGATGCTCTGCTCCTCAAGAAAGTCACGACAGACACGCGCCACGTGACATCGGGCATTGTCTTGCTGGAATAACTACAATCCGATGTTAGCGTTGAACAACGGGACAACAGCAACATTAAACATTTCGTCCCTATATCGCTGTCCATTCAGATTACCATCGACGAAGATCAACTGCGTTCGATGGTGCAACGAAATTCCTGCCCAAACCATTACGTTACTCCCGCCGAAACGGTCGCATTCTCGCACGCAAGCATCAGAAAACCGTTCTCCTTGTCGGCGAACACTCTTGCCCTACCATCAGCGCGCCGTAGACAGAATCGTGATTCATCACTAAAAAGAACTGTGCTCCAACGTTGCTGAGTCCAGCGAACACGCTGACGTACCAATTCCATTCTGACGGTACGATGACGTTAGGTAAGAATTGGCCCGTGGTATGAACGCCTACTTCGGATGCCGTGTTCAGTGAGTCTGTTGAGGACAGTTTGTGCACTGATTCTATTGTTATTTCTACCAGGAGTAATTGTTGCTGTCCTCGTCGCCGGAAGGAAGCGATTCCGCAAGTGGGACGTCCTGATGTGTCGGTCTGGTGCAAGGGTCGTAACTCTTGGTCGACCTGAACGCGGTCGGTCGGCAGTAGATCCAGTGGTGCAATACCTTCCAATGAGACGGTAAATAGTGGCCACAGTGACTCTGTACTCAGCAGAGAGCTCATCTGGAGGTATCCCAGCCTCATGCATACCAAGGCCACGCAACCTCTGATTTTCGGTTAACCTTGGCATTTTTTTAAAATGTCGGAAGACAAAAACTAGCGTGTTTTCTCAATTACCCAGGCTTTCTAGCACAACATAACACAAAGAGAAATCGTCGGTCACCCATTAAATTTGACATTCTCGGGTAGCACGTGGTATTTTGAAATTTTGAAATGCGCAGCAAAATTGTACACGGTGGGGTGGACAACAACAACCTGTCATTAAACTCTTTGCACGACTTCTTGTCCACAAACATGCAACATTACATTGTAGAACTATTATATTTCATCTGTTATGCTATTTTTTCACAGTTGTCTCTATTATACTTTCTTTTTTGTCTCGGTATATTATATTTTGACTCGGTATATTATATTTTGACTGGGTATATTGTATTTTGACTCGGTATATTATATTTTGCCTCGGTATATTATATTTTGACTCGGTATATTATATTTTGCCTCGGTATATTATATTTTGACTGGGTATATTATATTTTGACTGGGTAGATTATATTTTGACTCGGTATATTATATTTTGACTGGGTATATTATATTTTGACTCGGTATATTATATTTTTACGCGGAATATTATATTTTGACTCGGTATATTATATTTTGACTCGGCATATTATATTTTGACTCGGTATATTATATTTTAACTCTGTATATTGTATTTTGCCTCGGTATATTATATTTCCGCAAAACTTAGAACGTCAGCACCAAGTTTATTATGTAATGACCTCTTACCCTTTACAGTGAAAACAGTTTGTCATCGAATTGTGCATGGGAGTCTTTCAACAATAGCATTGTTGTTTGTATTGAATCAGTCCATTGGAATGTGTTCAAGGTTCTGTGCTCAACCAATCCACACTGACATTTCTGCCTAATTTTGAAATAAATAGTACAGTAAAAACAAGAAGTCCTGGCATGAAATGCGCACAAATAGCACGTTGATATGCGCGTTAATGTGCGCGTTATGGCCCAATTAAAGCTATCATATTCTGTACATATGGCCTGTGCGCAGGCAATGTCTCAGCCAATGGACCTCTGGGTAACCCGGAGGTCCATTGGCAGAAACATTGCATGTGTTTGCTATGAGTAACCAGGAGAACCTGCCGTGCTTTGGATGCCATTCGATATGGCAATTGCGCGCAATTCCAACGCGCAATTAAGGCTAGATAAGCGCACTATTCGTGACAGGACTTCTAGTTTTAACTGTACATGTGTAACGACTATAAACTCTGATGTCTTTGGAATATGGCAAAATCCTGTGTGCCCGGGTAAGCAGCTCTCAAAGAGACCCTATATTGGAATCCCGCCGTCCGACATTATTAAAGTCTGCACATTGTCAAAGAATGTGTTCCACTATCAGGATCACATTTGTGTAAGTCTGTTTATGAAAAGTGTGACATTGTGTCAATAGTAAATGATTAGCTCTGCAACGGTAACTAAATTCTTCAACATAAGGTTAAGTAAAGTGAGAAATGGGAAAAGAAAGACGGCGACGAATATGATCGAGTTTCTTTTCCCTTCATTCTCGATTCGCTCGAGAACTAGTTGTAAATCTTTAGCTTCATAGTCGAAAACGCCAATGCTACCTGCAAGGGTAACCGGTATGGTGCATTAAAATATTGTTTCCCAACACTCCATTGGATGCGGCCTGTTAGAACAACCCAATACATGACATAGAGCAAACTAACATAAATATTTCTGCATCTACTTTTGTCTCTCCTGGCAACTGTCGGAAGAGGTAATTTTAATTGTAAACATAGGAACAAAATACGGTTGCATGACAAAATCTCATACGTGCCGTTAAAGGGTGTTCCGCATGATGTTTGGGGAATAGAATGTATGGGGGGAAGAAACAGTCTTTCCTATCAGAATCAGCAACTTTGATGGGCCAGCTCAACAACCTGATTAACAACATCATTCCATTACATATTTTCCTACCAGAAACAATATGCCTGCACAGAAAGTATATCTCTTTCCAACAGGAAGCACTCAGCGTTCAGAGTCACTGTGACATACTGATCAATAATATTACTCCATTATGCCTTTCTACATGGATGAACATACATACCGGGACGACAACGATACAATATGCTTGCTGTGCCACAGAAACAGACTGACCAACATCGAAGTTTCGTTATCTTTCCTTCTAGCTGGAGAAATACAGTAACTACCAGGCCACCAGAGCTCGATGTTACCAGGGGAATCCAGCTTTGCTGACCACCAGCGTCGCTTCATTGCTGTTTTTCAAGCTAATGAATGGGGGATACGCCTGAAAGGTCAACACTGAGAGCATGGTGTTATCATGTAAGAAACCCATGGTCATTGGACCAACGCCTCCAGAAGAACCGGACATCCACCACATCCGCTTTCAAACCCTAAGAAACATGCCATGCCATACAACACAACTCTTTCCTACCAGGAGAAGCCGGCTTGACAAGCCAAGCTGTCTAACAGCTATGCCCAATTACTTATGTCCTACCAGGAGTAACATTCCTGCAAGGCATACAGGGTCATCTTTGTTCCTACCTGAAACATACCTGCCGTTTACGGACGTAATTGTAACAGAAAATACAAAGGAAACTATGCATAACGTGTTGATGGTTAAACTACATAAAGCATAAGGCTATTGTTTAATGAGGACATTCTTCCGGAGAAAAAGTGCACCCATAACAGTGACATCGAGTTGCTTTGAAACACTTCAGGAACCAATATATTTTGAAATGATGAAGTAGAATGGTTTTGTCTTCGTATTGTTGATTAGCGGGAACCCATTATTGTAATGTTTCTTAGTTTAAGCTTTTAATGTTTCTTCGATTTTGTACCTCATCAAGGAGGACGACATTTGAACACACAAATCGTTTACAGGATCGTGATGCGACCTGAATTCATAATGTATACCAGAGAGTGCCAGATGTGTAATATAGGAGCACCGAAGGCCCTAGAACATTTTATTTTAGAATGCCCTCGATCTTTTTGAGTCCTCAGATACAAATGGAACAAAGTGATGAAGGATAAGCGGACGGGGATTGACCTGGGAGAAAGGGTAAATTTTATAGTTAAGAAGATCGAGAAAGCGCCGATGGGAGGGATTATGATGCACGTTCTGAATGTGTGATGAGAGATTATGAGGGAGAGTGTGTGTGTGGGAGGGAGAACTGGTATGTGACTGGTGACTGGACTAATATGTTCCTCCTCGTTCGAGAACCGCGACTAATCAGCGGAAGCCCACACAATTACTATTATATAGTTGCTCAGTGAATTTGTGTGGTAGACCACTCAAAATTTCCAACGTGTTGCCCCAATTCTACTCGTTGGAAATATTATTTTTTTTCTCCCTCAAGTAACGACTATAGGCTCTACTAAATGATGTCTCTGAACTGGCATGGAATATACCATTAGGGTCCAAAGGATTAATGTTCTTCTCTAATGTGGTTTAGCGTTGGTCGAAATACCGATTCTTCATAACTGGATGGCACGTCACAATGTTTAAATCTTATTTATCCATTCCGTCCGACTGATCTGAATGAATATGGGGTTTGTTATGGCTATGAGAATTATTTTCTCTTTCTGTAAAGGTTTAAGTGTGTAGTTTTGTGAGAGAGTCGGAATTTCCAAAGTCGAACAGACTGTATTTTATAAATCGGTTCACTTTCTTATTGATGTTTAAGACCACGTTTATTATTTGTGCCAATATTTAAGAAATAACGGTTGTTTTCCTTCGGTTTATGCGATATAAACCGAAGGAAAACAACAGTTATTTCTTATAATTTAATCTGGCTGTAATATTAAAATATAAAAACTATGTGTACGTGAACGAAAAACTTTTAATTTTCGCAAAAGACAACAGTCAAACTCAGGAAAGTGTGCCATAAACAGGTCACGCCAATCATTGTCAAATTGTTTGTTGTTTTGATTTTCGATCGCAGACGACAGATATTTAGCAAGTCACGTAACAATCATTAAAAACATTTTTTTAGGTTCCGCCAAAATCATGTTTGGATGTATGATCTTTTATTCGTCTCCCACTTCGGTATATTTTATTAAATTCAATTGTTCCCGAGAAATTATCATTATATTCTCGCTGACTGGAGGCGATTAAAAATCGATCATTGATCTTTGTTTACAAGCTTGTTATCCATCTATCAGTCTGCCGTCACGCCCTCACATTGACAATTGGATTGAGTGGGCGGAGCTTCCAGAGTCTTCAAAGTTGGATCGGATGTGCGAACGTGTAGACATTCCAAATCATTACGTGATTTGGTTTATACGATTTTGACGACTTTCCCGCTGTATGCTTTCAACCAATCAAACTCAGAGGCTGGGCAAATAATTAAATTATAATGACATAAACAAAACCTCAAGTGTTTTCCACCCAAAACGGTTACCATACCATACGTTGTTTATCTGATCATTTTATTTCCCTTCACCTTGAACTTGTTTAACACCTAAACAGAACATTGTTTCGCTCCACGATGTTTCCAAAGGGATGGAAAGTAGATTATTTATTTATTTATTTATTGGTGTTTAAGGTCACAAATTTCTGCACAATGGCTAACCATGACCGTGACAGTTTTACGGGTGGAGGAAGCCGGAGTACCCGGAGAGAACCACCGAGCAACAGCGAGCAACTGTCAGCACCCCAACATACCAACTCCACACAAGCAGGGTTAGCACTGGTTGAAGACAAGTGCACCATCGACGTGCAGTACGCCTTAGTACACAGCGTTACCGTGCCCCCACGTGGGCAATAGGGGTGAATTGTTTTTCCCAGGGCCACAACGCGGTTGCCGCAGGTGGGATTCGAACCGAGGACCTCTCGGCTTGCAGCCTGCACCTCTACCAACTGAACAACAGCGCCCCCAATGGTAAATAGATAACAACCGGATAGCGCTGAGTGCAACGTAGGTTTTTTTTTCTTTCTGCGAGGGGGTTGCATTGTGTTGGTTGAGTAAAAAGTGTCTTTTGTCTCTTTCAACACTGTGCCTATGGAGGGAATCGTCTAATGCAACTCTTTTTGCAGCTTATCGTATTTATTGTATGAGCGGATTCCGTTTGTGGACACATTGTAAAATAAAAGGAATAACAATTTCAGAAGTACTTTAATCCTTTAGCCCAATGGGACAGTGGGCTAATACAGTTACCGGCCGCCTCTACTGAATTGTTATTTGTTGTTTATTGTACCTTCTGCATGTCTATGCTCGAGTTTACGTTTGCGCGAACAGTTACGTAACTGGCTAGAAACGTTTACTAAATAAGCAGAGTTTATGATTTAACTTTTTGTTATTCTGTATAGACCCTCGAGGAACATAAATGGTCATACGAATATTTGTTTAATTGTCTTTGGCACGTCTATTGAGTATTGTTAACAAAATAATAAAAAATAAGTTATGAAATTTCTTGTTCGATTATATTATGGAACTTTACTGTGAGATGTCAGCTTGATGTTCGGGATTAAAGATTTAAAAAAAACTGTGATTTAATGATGTATATTTACGCCACAGCTGAAATTTTCTCCGGTGAACACTGTATTGGCGGTGAATTCCCAGGTGATGTTATTTCCCAACGAATACCAGTTGATCATGTGATTAATCCCAGGAACATAACTTGTTTGTCTTTCAGGAATCATTTTTGTGTACATGTTTCAAAACTTTGCAATTCACTGAAAGTCATGAACCTGACAATGCTGATGTATGTTTATGAACATTGAAAGATATTTATACATGTTTAATTTACTATTCAATTATTTGGATCAATTAGCAGCAGCTCAATCAATTCTGAACCAAAAATCTAATGGTTGGGACAGCTGTGATTTATTTAGCTATTTAATTTTTAGGTTGGTGCGGGGAGGGGGAGGGGATTCACAAAAGTATTTTTCAGGTTGTTGAACAGTTCCGTTTCAAGTACAGTTAAAACTAGAAGTCCTGTCATGAAATGCGCACAAATAACACGTTGATATGCGCGTTAGTGTACGCGTTATGGCCCAAGTAAAGCTATCAAATTCTGAACATATGGCCTGTGCACAAGCAATGTTTCAGCCAATGGACCTCCGGGTAACCCGGAGGGCCATTGGCAGAAACATTGCATATATTTGCTTTGAGTAACCAGGAGAACCTGCCGTGCTTTGGATGCTATTCGATGTGGAAATTGCACGCAATTCCAATGCGCAGTTAAGCCTAGATAAGCGCACTATTCGTGACAGGACTTCTAGTTTTAACTGTATTATGTGACCTTATGTGCGTCTTTCAAATCAGAATATAATATCATTATCAAGCATAATATGTTGGAACACAAATGTAAAATGCAAGAGAATCATCTCTGTTCAATTAAGGAATGATCGTTTCTTTTTGTCTATTTCTTGAGTTATGAACCCCAAAAAACAAAGTCCAAACTGTGTAAATGGGCGTAGCCCATTTACGCGATGTTTGGACTTTGTTTTTTGGGGTTCATAACTCAAGACATAGAACAAAAAAACTATCATTCCTTATAATTAAACGTTCGCGACCCAAATAAATAAATAGTGTTCGTCATCCTCTACTTCAGCGAACAAAGACTTAAGAACTAAAACTGGTAGACATATTATTTTTCTGGCATAAAAGAGGGCGCATATTATTGAAATACAGGTAGAAATTGACACACTTTCCAAGTCAAATGCACTTATGTCATTAAATTTGTTATTGACCAATGAATTACGTAATGCAAAGAAAACGTCATAAGCCACGCCTCCCTCAAATTTCATTCAACTGTTCACTTCACGTAAAAGTTACGTTCCGTGGTAGGTGGAAGTAGGCAATCAGTATTACATTGTATTTTGGTTTTGCCCGTTTCCCGAGAACTGAAAAACACAGTTTGTAAAAGTGGAGTTAGATATAAAGTCAGATGACATTGTCGTATTCAAATTTGCAATGTCAAAATTGCCATATTCGTCGTGACCAGCCATGGTTTACAATCGATTTGGGTAAAACGATGAACGCAGATGATCACCCAGTGTGCGTAAAAATTGAAATATCAAATAAATACAGTTGTGAAGAAAAATAAAAATTGGCCCACCACGGTTATTTAAATATTTTATAAATAATTTCATGGTGATAAATTAGTAATATAAATTTATTTTTATTTTTCACATTTAGAACGTGCCAGTGTTCTAACTTCTATTGATTTGACACCATGTTGCAACTCCGAAGACTGATATTTTAGGGGCGTGGCTGGGGGCGGACCTAATTGTGTTTTTTTTCGGTTCATTGAGTTATGAAAAGAAAAAAACAGAATCGTGTGAGCCAATCGTTTTATCTGAAAACACATGAACCGAAAAAAAATTTAATTATTTTTACTTGACAACACCACATCCAAATATTCAGGATATTGATTTTCAGACTTGCATTTTATTTGGACGAGTTTATATAAGCTTCTTCCAATAAGAGGTATTGATTTAAATTTCTGTTTTGTGATACTAATGACTAATTTAGTTGATACTGATAAAGTTCCTAAGAATGTTAAGTCTATCATAGTGTATGGAAACGTGTTTCTTTGAAGTTCGAGTATCGAACAATGCTGACGGAAACAGGTCAAATGTTCGAAACGTTAACATGGAAACCTACAGCTATCCATGTATGATATGTGTGTGTCCGAGATTGATGCGCGAATGATGGGACAGGGGCTGAATCTTACAGTAAACAACAACACCTTACCTTGTAATAAGTTGCAAATTTCATCTTTGATCTAGATTCGAGTTAGTGTCGCTTAGAACGTCAGCACCAAGTTTATACACTAATCCTAGCAATTATACAATTTACGAATTTTCTTCGATGAAGATTGGTTTGTCAATTCATGATCGTGAACTTCATAAAAGTGAACAAAACCCTCCTTACATTCGGAATCAACATTTCCAGAAAATGTGATTAATTTCCCTCACAAAACGAACTTTCTATAAACTAGCGGAAGCAAACCTTACCGACCATGATTCTTTGCTTCAAGACACAATCTGGATTCAAGTCTATTTTTAGGCTTCTGCAATTGCATAGCCCTCAAACTGTTATTAGAGCAATTTTCACAAACATGTATATTTTCTACGGTATAGTTTATTACTCAGTCTATCTTGGTTTCAATATGTGTCAATAGAGAATATTCTAAACATTACACAGATTGTTTGCAGAAACTATTTTCATCCAGACGCTACAATGTTTTGTTTCCTTTTAAGAAATGACCTTGACCGAATGTTGTTCACCTGAACTGGTGCTTTGAGAATGAGCTCACTAATTATCCTATCCGGGAATAAAAAAATTCTGTTTTTATCAAGGGAATAAATAAAAGATTTGAATCATGACTGTTCGAAATCCACGAGGTGATGAAACAAATTGATCACGCGAAAATTCACCTCGAACCGCGAAGTGGAATTTGCAAGTGATCAATTTGTTTCAACGCCTCGTAGATTTCGAACAGCCATGATTCAAATCTTAAAATGTTTTATATTTTAATCTTCTGAAAAATGTGGGATAGTGAGTAACGTGGATGAGCATGCAGATGCAGCAAAATGGTCTCTCAATTTAGAAATACGAAATTTCCATATATATCCCTTTCTCTTTCTTAATTTTCCTCGTTGAAAAATAATTGATGTGAGCGTTTAAACAAATGACACGTTTTAAAGAGATTCGAGAATTAAATAAACCTAATACGACTCAACATGGAGAAATGTAATAAACGACTTATTTTCCAACACGTTCTGTGTATTTAATTAGAGAGCCCAGTGATTGTCTTCTCTGATCGTCTTCTCTGATCGTTACACTAATTAATGTTAAGGATAGACGGGCGAAGTAATGTGGGACTAAAGTTGACATAACTTGGCGCACCCAATCTCATTTATAGTCGGATCACTATACAGCCTGTAAAATATATGTATTAAGTTCAACTGAAAACGGGGATTACCTTAACAGGTTCTCGAAAGCAAACTTGCGTTTGAAGTTGTAAGGAATCGGAAAAACAATGCTGTGATGTTTACCAACCCAGAAAAATGCAGGTTATTTCATAAGTAGCGATTCATTTCCCAGATGTAATGTAACACATTGTAGGAAAAAGGCCTAGCAATCTCTTTCCAGCAATGTTTACATCACAGGGAGGCCTTGCAAATGTGAGTAAAACTTTGTTCAGTATCCCACCTGTTTGTGAGTAAATTTTAATGTTATCTGTCCAAACTCTTATTCTGTGACGAACGAAAATCGGGGCACCATTTCGTTCGGCGCGAATGATAGCAAAAGGAAAAAAATGTTAGTCAATTTTGTACTGTTCTGTTAATTTTACACTGCCTAAGCTTCTTTTCTTTCACCAAAGCAAAATTATTATGATAACAGGGATCGCAGTAATACAGTAGAACTCATCAATACATCAGATGCGGTTGGCATAGACAACAGGGGGCTGCGCACATGGGCGCGTGGAGTCCTCAAGTTAAATGGGCCGCTGTGTGTAAGAGCGTTTACCTGCATGTGTTCCTTTCACAAGTGATCCAATAATGGTATATAATTTTTAACAATTCTGATCGAACATATCATCTAAATGACGCTAATGGGTTTTCAGGTGTGGAGAATATAAAAAGGATAATTGGTCATCTCAACATCATTTCAGAGCCGTGCGAACCGTTCTAGCGTGTAACTTAATATTTTAAATGTTTTCATTTGTCAGAGAAAAACTAAATCCATACCCCTGTGACTAACAGGAAGATCATGAAAGTAAATGATAAATGGAACCTGCGAACCGTTCTAGCGTGTAACTTAATAGTTTAAATGTTTTCATATGTCAGAGAAAAACAAAATCCATACTCCTCTTACTTACAGGAAGATCATGAAAGTGAATGGGACTTCACACATATTGCTATCAAGAAACTGCTTTTGCAGGTACAGGCGAAAACAATCTGCAGTGCCTCATGAGTTCATTATCACTAAAATATAGTTTGGTCATCAACAAGTTATTTCTATTCCACTACATGTACCCTTAGAACATTTCCGCAGTATGTTCTGCGAACTTAAATCACAAACTAGATGCACTTTCCTAATATGCCAAATCGGGGTCGGGGGGGGGGGGGGGGGGTGAGGTGGTACTGGGTTGTTTTAGCATCCAACGAAAACCTAGGTCGAAAAGCAAGAACATGATTATATTAAACCTTTGAACACGAAAGGCAGCTTTTCCGGCCTAGGATTATGATACCACCTGAATTCATAAAATATATAGTTGCTCCGTGAATTTGTGTGGTAGACCAATCAACATTTTCAACGTGCAGCCTTAGTTAGGTTTTTCCCCAAGTAACGAATATAGACTCTACTAGAGGATGGATCTGAACAATGACATCAGGTTTCATACGGGTAACTTTCCTATATCACTGTTTGTTTTTCTGTCAATAATACCAAAAATATGTAGTAAATATTCACATTGCATGGCCGCGAAAAATCTGCAGATCATTTCCATTAGCTGTTTTTACGCAGGCGTCATAAGTGAGTCGTTAAAAGTAGGGCTGCCCGATATTCAAAACTGAATACCGGTATCGGTATTCAAAAAAATACCGCGGTATACCGGTATATCGAAAACTGTTCAGATATATGAACACAGGTGCCGCAATCGAGACTCGAAGCATCACAGTCGGAACGAATTAGCATGCCTTCATGACGCGGTTCGAAAAACCTTTACCTGACGCAAACGATATCAAAATTTATTATTTTCAAAATTAGTTTATCAGATTTTCTCCAAAGATTTCAACAAAACTATATCATGTCACCCCTCATTGGAACGAGCTCAACGAGCTCGTTCCAATGAGGGGTTGCATGATATAGTTTTGTTGAAATTTTTCAAATTTATTTTTTCAACTGCAGAATTTGTATATTACGAGAGCACAAGCAGACGATTCCTTGGATAAAGGGATAATAATATGACAATACGCAAGGCGTAAGAAGGAACCCCAAAGTATCCAACATATTGAAATATTTCTTTCCGCAACCATTACTCCAAAAACATTTTGGTTTATTCAGTCGAATTCATGCAATTGTTTAATTTCAGCCAAACATGAATAAGTTTCACAGTACTAAATATTTTCCCATAAACGACAATTATAACGTTTAGGAGAAAAAATATGGTCGCATCATTTTAAATTTAACATTCAAATATTTTTTGTCAAGTATACCCCTTCAGACAACCTTTTTCTGATTTTTAAACATGGGTCATGCAACAAATAAAAGAAAAACTAACAGAAAGGAAAGTGCTGGTCACATGTTCATATTTCTCAGGGAATTCCCAAACAAAACACACCAATAGTCAAACAAATTTTTAGGTTCTAAAAGTCCTCAAATCATCCTCTTTGTTCATCTGGAACATTCAACAGCAATGAAAAATGTCAGTAGACTTCTTCAAATGTTTATTGAAACAATTAGTCCAGGCACATTAGACATAAAAATGAGAAAGTAAGGAAAAAAATCGGAGAAAGCTGATTTTTTTATATGTTTCCGGGACACACATTGCGGATAAAGTGTGAAAAGTCCCCGCGAATCCGAGTTGAGCTTTTTTAGTTATAGCTCCATATTTCTCATTCTTATTCGCCTTAGTAGGGTGAGAATCATAAATATCGTGCTGAATTATATTGAGAATACATATCCCCAACAGAAAATGCCAACTTTGTACCAATCCTCACACTCAATGGTGAAATATTCACGAAAATGTACAAAATTACGAAAAAAATTTTATTGTTTTCATACACACAACGGTACACAACGACCATTAAATCAAATCTACGACTACTTTGGGAGTTAAATTATATATCAAAAATTGCAGAAAAGCAGTGGCTTTATAATGATATATAACAATAGTATTTTATTTCATAATGAACTGGTGAAACGTGTGAAATATTAACCATACCCCCTAAACTCAAATTCAAACGGCATCGACTTTTCTCATTCAAATACCGTATTATAGCATCATTGTTTCAATTTCCATGTTCGATTAAATCACATAATGTGGTGTTCGCCTACACTCAAGATGCATTGGCCTGTAATGTGTGCACGCCCTTGATGTGTATATATCAAAGCAGTGGAGATTGTGTCTTCGTCAGATAAGTTGACAAAAGTTTTCGTTAGACTCGGCGGCTTCCATATGATTATGTCATATTTAGGGGCAATTGGTTCGATCATGGCTGGTAGCGGCTTAGATGAACTTTGGGGGACTGTTTATGCTGGTGGGTCAATCCATCATTTGATCAGTGGTCATGCATATTCAAGAGCAGTTCGTGCCCATTTGCTAACACAAATTGCCATTACAAAACTTGTGTTTGAAGAAAGCCGAACACTAGATAACATAGACTGCACAGAAGTCAATGAAATATTCTGTGGACTTGCCAGAGGTGACTGTACAACAGCTGACGCTGTCAATCAAGAAAGTGTCAACCATCTACTGTCAAAATTACACGAACTGCTCCAGAATGCGTCCGTAGGACGCACAGGAAAGCTTTGGGTACAATACTACGAGCAAATAGGTTTTCTCCAGTTGTTCTTGAGAGCAGAGCGCACAGGCGACTGGGAACTCCACACATATTGTGTTCGCAATATGATTCCAGTATTTCACGCAGGTGGTCATTTTGCATACGCAAAAAGTTCTCATCTCTATTTGCAGCAGATGAATGAGCTAACAGAAATAATGCAACAGGATGATTTGAAGTTGTTCACTGAAAAGGTTACTTTACCATAAGGCGCTCAGATAAATTCTGGGACGGGATATATTCTGATCAGACCATAGAGCAGTGTTTAATGAGAATGTTCAAGCTCCCTGGTGGTCTCACACATGGCAGGGGAATAACCGATAGCACTGTTGCGAAATGGGTACATGGACTACCTCTTTGCCTTCCGATATGTAATGCTCTCGAAAATTTTGTTCATGTTCACACTGGTCATGGCGAACAACATCGGGATCTCCGTCAAAGTTCACAATTGACTGATGCCAATGATATCACCAAATTATTGAACTGGCTCAGAGTGCATTCCCCCTTTCAGAATAGGGATCCACTACAATTAGTCTCTATAGCGACCGGGCTTGTGGCCGACGAAACTGTGAACTGTGACCAAGTTCGCAAAATTGGTGAATGTTGCGTATCGAATGTTGTAAGCAAAACGTTCAACAGCATCAAACTACGACGTGTTGACACTATGAAGTCTTTCGCATCGATGGCAAATAGTATCAAAGTCCGTGGAAGTAAGGTAGTGATTGACCCCACAATTTTGTTCAACCGCATCACATGTGTTATTCAGTCACAAGCAGAGATGGAAGAGTATCTCAAATATGAACTCGCCCCGAAACCACCAGCATTGTTTGATTCTGCTGGAATGAGGAAGACACAGAAAAGCACGCTCGGTAAGATCCTCAAAACATACGCTTCCGAGCAAACTAAAATCCCAGAACATTCTCTGTTTGTTGTAGATGGTGGATTTTTATTGAGGGCAGTTGTATGGCCTAAACAGTCGTCATATAAGGACATATGTACATCATATTCCAATTATCTAGTGAGACATTTTGGGGCGAACGTCGTGGTTGCTTTTGATGGTTATGCTTGTACAATGTCGACAAAGGGCATGGAACAAGCCCGTAGATCTAAAGACAGGTATTCCATTGATATCAATATCTCACCCGAGTTACCAGCCACCACACCCCAATCCGATTTCCTTGCAAATGCCAAGAACAAAACCCAACTGATCGATCTTCTAATGCAGGAGCTATCTGCTATCAATATTCAGTCCAAGCAGGCCGAGACTGAGGCTGATGTACTGATAGCCGAAACTGCACTTGACATCGCTCAAGATGACAACAATGTTGTCGTTGTGGGAACAGACACAGACTTGTTAGTCATTCTTATCTCTCGAGTTCAACCGGGATGTAATATTCACATGATGTATTCCATTACCCCAAACTTACTAGTTTCAGTTAGTGAAATAGCAACCAAAATGGGTGACCATAGAAGCAACCTCCTTGTAGCACATTCTATAAGTGGTTGTGACACTACTTCTGCACTCTTTCGAGTTGGTAAGAAGAATGTATTCAGTACAATTGTCTCCGATGTTACTAGCGACACACAACAGTATGTCAACACAATTTTGGCGGATGACAGTACACCAAGTGCAGTAGCCGCTGCCGGGGAACTACTTCTCCTGATCTTATACGGGAGTAAAACTGTTTCCTCTCTCGACCAATATAGATATGTCACTTACAAGCGTTATGTAGCAAAATCTAAACTGAATAAACCCATCGACCTAGCCTCACTCCCACCAAGCAGCGATGCTGCACAACAACATGTCTACAGATGCTATCTCCAGGTCCAACAATGGCTGGGCACTTCGCTTCCTCCGACGGATTGGGGTTGGTCGCTAGACAATGGACTTCTTGTACCGACTGCAGCCACAAAGCCATGTGCCCCCGATAACCTACTGAATCTGATCAGTTGTGGTTGCAAGAGTCCTTGTACAAAAAGGTGTGGGTGTAAGAAGGCAGAGCTCTCTTGCTCAGGTTTGTGTAATTGCAGTTCGGATTCTTGTAACAACCACAGAAACACTGTCCTGTCGGAAATTTCTGAGTTCGATGAATAATATGTATATAGGTCATGTCATTTCTGTATATAGCGTTGATAATAGTCAATGTAACTTAATCCATGTTGATTGATTTGTACATTCTGTAAATATTATTTATTGATTTTTGTACATTCTGTAAATATTATTTATTGATCTAATGCTGCCAGACACAGACGTGTCTGTTCGGTCCTAAGCCCGAAAATAGTTGAGTTCTCATGCTGACGAATTTTATGCCAAAAGGGGAACTCGGCCAGAAGCAGAGGGGGTCTTCCATAATGTCTATTTTGTAAGCAATGATAAAAGTCTTCAAATGGTGGTGGATTTTTTATCGTCTGTCCAACTAACATCCCGTTCTGTACTACGACCCTTTGGGCAAATCCGTTAGGAAAATCGTCATTTTTGCGTAAATCCGATACTTTTTTGTGAATTTTCAATAATTTTTCGCAGAAATTGTCACAGAATGCACATTTTCCTCTAGGTAAATGTATATTAGACATTATGTAGCTCGAAATACGCGTAAACAAAAAATACAGTTGGATCAATTCGAGGTTACAAAGTTCGTGCGATTTTTTTTTATTTTTTTCAAACGCGTTTTCGAAAAAAGGCTGTAGAAAAAAAAGCTCAACTGGGATTTTAGGGGACTTTTGTCTAATCGTTCAGTGACATGTACTCGACATTCCCTGAATAAAAATCAGCTTTCTCCGATTTTTTTCCCTAGTGAAACCTAATGTTCTTGGGCTAAATATATTTTCCCAAGACTGCTTAGTTTTGGGAATTACATAATTTCCGAGCGCAACTTTTAGAGGCAGGTAAATCTAATTAAAATATTTACAACAGTTATACCTATGAGCAAACCCAACCCTACCAAAGATACATTTACCTCTTTCATGTGATGAAAGAGTCATTTCTGCAATAGAATTCAACTTTTGGCTTCTGTCTAGTAAAAAACATGGGAAATTTGTTCTTTTGAAGAGAACTGTCCAATCTGTGTCAAATAGGCTTAAAAACTGTTATTGCCTCCGACAGAATTTCTACTCTGTTAGCTAATAAGTTAGGAGGGATAAGAATTCACAGCTTTCTTTGAAACTACCCAAATTCCAAAATAAAACTAAAATCTGCATCAGCACACAAAACCTTTTCACAAAATCTGTTTTAATTAATCATTCAGCAAGACAAATGGTGCCCCACCACCATGAAACAATATGTCAATTTTGTTTCAAAATTGGGGTTGTGCAGGGCTTATAGTTCCTCTAAATTTGGGAGAATCCATTTGCATTCTTGCGGAAATAGTTCCGAGAATTCAGACCTGATATTGGCCAGGATCCTATTAGGTCAGTATGATTGAACCCCTGTTGCATACTGATAATACATGTTAACCCTTTACCCAATGCAGCTTTTTAATTTTTACAACACCAACTACTGATTTTTACTCCCACCCCCACCCCCTCCCCCCAGGGGCCTTAATCGCTCACCTGACAAGGTGGTTCAGAGAAGTATTTTGGGTTAGATTCAGTTAGTCAAGGTTCATGGACACTACATAGGAATAATGTTATGAAATTATTCATAATTCTAGTGTCCATGTCAGATGATTATTAGCATAGGTCTTCCTGATTGCTTCCAATTCTGACAGCTGTAGACAAGTACTGCCAAACTTCCATGGGTTGTTGTGTCACTGCAGCCTGAAAGGCAAATTTTATGGAAAAGTTCTAAGGAATGGGTTTGAACATTTATGAACAACCTCGAACCTAACCCACCCCTGCCCAAATATTAAGCCACAGACCTGAAATGGACAAACTCAAATCTGCACCCCCCCCCCCCTCCCATTCCTGCGATACCAGATATGAAAGGGTTCTGTCTGGCAGCAACCAAACTGGAACAAATTTACATCTGACCTCCCCAGAGATGTTGTACACCAAATATTAAAGCATTAAACTAGTGGGTCTGAAGAAAAAGATTTTTAAAGAAATTTTCTCATGTTGCTTTGAGTTAATTTGCACTCCCATAATGAGCCCAAATATTAACCCATAGATTTGGCTTGAACAAACATGAATCTGACCCCCTTAGAGATGTTGTAAGCCAAATATGAAAGGATTGTGACAGGTGGATCTGAAAAAAATAGAGTTTTAAAGAAATTTCCTCATACTGCACTAAGTTAAACTTTGGGCTTCAATAGATAGACCAAATATTAAGCCAGAGACCCGATTCAAACAAACTTCAATCTACCCCCCCCCCCCCCTCCCCCACTAGAGATGTTGCATTCCAAATATGAAAGCATTCTGACTGGTGGATCTGAAGAAGGTTTTCAAAGAAATTTCCTCATGTTGCACTGTTGATATTTGGGTGCCTATAGGGAGCCCAAATATTAACTCAGGGGCTCGATTTGAACAAACCTGAACCCACCCCCCTCTCCCCCACCCCTAGAGATGCTTTATACCAAGTATCAAAAGAATCTTATACATGGTTTTGGAGAAGATTTTTTTCAATTTTGGAAAACAATTTATGCGTGCTATCAGAGAAATGCTTGGGACCCCCTGTGGGTGTGGCAACGTTGTTTGAACAAACTGGAATTCATATATAAGGAACATGAATATCAAATTTGGTTCAATTCGGCTCAGTTGTTTATGAGGAGAGGTTGATAATGTAAAGTTCATGCCGGACAGGACGGACGGATGGTCGACTGACAGAAAGTCATCATTTAAGCGGCCCCTGACTTACAGTCAGGTGAGCTAAAAATAAACAATATTCATCAAGCGTAATAATTATAAATGTTACTGGAACCGGCTGATGAGAGCTGGTTCCAATGACAGCCATATTTGTACAAATTTTATTGCCAGGTCATGTTAGTGTTGTATTGGTTAATTTGCTGCCTTTGTGTTAGGTAAAGGGTTAAACTGACTCAGTTCTTTTCATGTGAATCCTAGCTGCAATGTTATGAGAAGCTACATGGTTTCTAACTGGTTTTGTTGCACGGATCTCTACGGGAATCGATTCTCAGATTCTTATAAGCCCTGGCTGAGGCTATATAATTCACCAATATCAATAGAAAGTGCCATTTCATCTCAACAAACTGATGTCAAATATTCTTTTACCTAGTGATGGAATAAATTATAGCCCTGGATGTGCCCCCCAAAACCTCCCTGTATGCAGTTTTTCTTAAAACAAGAGGCCCCAGGGGGCCTGAGGGTGCCCACATGACATGGTAGCCTAAATATCAACCCAGAGAATTGATTTCAACAAGTTGCATCTACTCCTCCTAAGAAAAGCTGATACCAAATATCCAAAGATTCTGACAAGTGGATCTAAAAAAAATGATTTTTAAAGAATATTCCTCATACTGAACTGAGTTATAATTCGGGCGCCCACGGGGAGCCCATATATGAAACCAGGGACTTGGCTTTAACAAACTTGAATCTCACCCCCTTAAGGATGCCGCACACCAAATATCAAAACAGTCTGACTGCTGAATCTGAAGAAGAAGATTTTTAAAGAAAATTCCTCATTTTGAACTAAGTTACAATTTGAGCTCCCACAGTGAGCCCAAACATGGACCTAGGGACATGGCTTGAACAAACTTGAATCTTGCCTCCTAAGGATGCTGCATAAAAAATATCAAAAGCATTCATCTGCTGGATCTGAAGAAGATTTTTTAAGAAAATTCCTCATTTCGAACTAAGTTACAATTCAAGCTCCCACAGTGAGCCCAAATATGGACCTAGGGACATAACTTGAACAAACTTGAATCTCACCCCCCTAAGGATGCTGCATACCAAATATCAAAACATTCTGACTGTTGGATCTGAAGAAGATTTTTAAAGAAAATTCGTCATTTTGAACTAAGTTATAATTCGGGTTACCACAGTGAGCCCAAATATGAACCCGGGGACTTGGCTTGAACAACTGGAATCTCACCCCCCTAAGCACGCTGCATACCCAATATCAAAAGATTCTGCTGCTGGATCTTGAGAAGAAGATTTTCAAAGACATTTGCCTGAAATGCACTAAGTTCAAATTTGGGCTCCTATACTGAGCCTAAATATGAACCCAGTGGGCCGATTTGAACAAACTTGAATCAGATCCACCCCACAATGTTGCATATCAAATATCAAAAGATTCTGCCTGCTGGATCTGGAGAAGAAGATTTTTAAAGAAATTTGCCTGAAATGCTTCTATAGTGAGCCCAAATATGAATCCAGGGGGGCCGATTTGAACAAATTTGAATCAGATCCACCCTACAATGTTGCATACCAAATATCAAAAGATTCTGCCAGCTGAATCTGGTGAAGAAGATTTTTTAAGAAATTTGCCTAAAATGCACTAAGTTTGAATTCGGGCTCCTATACTGAGCCTAAATATGAACCCAGTGGGCCGATTTGAACAAACTTGAATCAGATCCACCCCACAATGTTGCATATCAAATATCAAAAGATTCTGCCTGCTGGATCTGGAGAAGAAGATTTTTAAAGAAATTTGCCTGAAATGCTTCTATAGTGAGCCCAAATATGAATCCAGGGGGGCCGATTTGAACAAATTTGAATCAGATCCACCCTACAATGTTGCATACCAAATATCAAAAGATTCTGCCAGCTGAATCTAGAGAAGAAGATTTTTTAATGTTTTTCCCATTGCCTACAGTGTTAAAAAGTGTTTTCAAAGTCCCGAAACTGTACCCTATGATAAAACCGATAGCAATTTTTTTTGACCAATCCTTTCTGTTGGTCCTAAGGAAGCCTCACACCAAATAAAAATTCTCAGTGCCGTGCAGTTTTGGAGATATGGCGTTTTACTTTTTTCTATTTTTAGCTCCTGCAGTTCCCACGGGGCTACAGAAAAAGAAAATTCGGCATAAATTAGGTACTTATGACCCAATAAGCCCTCACATAAAATTTGATTCAAACCAGCCTCTCGGTTCGGAAAATAGAAATTTTTGGCGGGCCAACAATTTTGTCCCTCCCATAACAACGCCAAATTTAGCCCATCAAACTTCTCTTAAAGAAATCCAAGTCTACACCTTAAAAGGAAGCTGCATACCATATATCAAGTCTCTGCTACTACTGGTTGATGAGAAGAAGATTTTGGTGCCCCTTGGGGGCATGGCACCACCCAGGAGAAGGGGGCAACTTCATTTGAACAAATCTGAATTGGCATTAGGTAATAAACATTTACCCAACATTTGAATAATGTAAAGTTAACACCGAACGGACGGCGGACAGAATGTGATCAGTAAAGCTCCCACTGAGCTTCGCTCAGGTGAGCTAAAAAACTATATTAATTTTTTAATAAATTGATGGTGACATGAATTTCCCATTATTTTTCAATCACATTCTTTCTTCTGAACACATTTCACATTGTGTTTGATATTTTGCAATCTTTGTAAGAAAAAGCCTAAGTTTTCTCAGTTAAGGCACCTCAAGTCATAAAACAGTGAATTTTTCCAACAGAATGATCAGTACCTGCTACTGTGGTGTCTGATGACACTGTTAAAATTCCTAAAATCACCAAATATTGATTCATTAGTGCTGTGCTTGTGCTGCAAATATCCACAAGTGCACTTTCAGTATTTTGTTTTTAATCCCCACAGGCATGCATTCTGTCAAAGGGAGTGAAATTGTAGAAAATATGTTCACAAAGAGGACAAGTTGCAGTACAGTCGCTGTGGACGGGTTGTAATACACGCGTGGACAGTGATGTCCACTCGTGCGTTTACCAGTCAATAAAAATCATCATCTATAAAATTTTAATTGAAGCACGGGGTTGTACCTGGTGCTTCATTATTTATTAAATTTATGATGATTATATCTATAGTTAGTGTTTGGCATCAAATATTATTGTATCCGTGGAAATATTGCCCATCCATGGAAAGTGAGCAGTACACAGCCACTGTACTGTATTTGTTTCAAGTATATAATATATTCTTTGATGTTTAATATATTTGTGATAGGCTGGGTCCAAAGTACTCAGTACTTGTAGTACTCGAGTATCACTTTTTTGATAAAATACTCAATACTTGCCAGCCCAGATTTGTGTGTGTGTGTGTGTGTGTGTGGGGGGGGGGGGGGGGGGGGGCAAAAAAACATTTCATTTGAAGGACAGACAGACATGCAGTAACAAATTTGGGAAGCCTACATAAAAGTAGTGACTAACTTAAAATGAAAAATATAGATAGAAGAGCCAGGGCAATGTTGTCAAACAAAAAACAAACAAGAGCCCCCAGAGGGCCTGATGGCATTCACCTGACATGGCAGCCTAAATATCAACCTAGGGAATTTATTTGAACATTTAGTTGCATCTGCCCCTCATAAGAAAAGCTTATACAAAATATCAAAAGATTCTGACCGGTGGATCTCCAAAAAAAGGATTTTTAAAGAATATTCCTCATACTGAAGTAAGTTATAATTCAGGCTCCCACAGAGAGCCCAAATATGAATCCAAGGACTTGGCTTGAACAAATTTGAATCTCACATCCCTACGGATGCTACTATATACCAATATCAAAAGATTCTGACTACTGGATTTTAAAGAATATTCCTCTTATTGAACTAAGTTGTAATTTGGACTCCCATAGGGAGCCCAAATATGAACCTGGGGACTTGGCTCTAACAAACTTGAATCTCTCCCCTCTAAGGATGCAGCATCCCAAATATCAAAATATTCTGAAGAGTGGATCAAAAGAAGATTTTTAAAAACTATTCCTCATATTGCACTAATCTAATCATAGAGAGTCCAAATATGGACCCAGGGATTTGATTTCAACAAACATGTGAATAAATCTTCCAAAGATGTTATATGCAAAATATGAAAGCCTTTGGAGCAGTGGTATGAGAGAAGAAGATTCTTTAATGTTTTTCCCATTACTAAAATGATGACTCCGCATAAGTCCTGGAAAACTTCCCTATGATAAAACTGATGGCAATTTTTTTTTACCATTCTTTTCGGCTGTTCGTAAGGAAGCTTCACACAAAATAAAAATTCTCAGTGCCGTGTAGTTTTTAAGACATGGACGTTTTAAATTTTTTCTATATTTAGATCCTGCAGTTCCCACAAGGGCAACCGGAAAATGTTTTGGCATAAATTAGGTACTTACATGTACAACCCAATAAGCCCATCATATCAAATTTGCTTCAAATCAGCCTCTCAATTTGGAAAATAGAAATTTTGGTACAATTCGGGCTCCTACAGGAAGCCCAAATATGAACCCTGGGACTTGGCTTTAACAAACTTATATCTCACCTCCCTAAGGATACTGTATATATCAAAATATTCTGACTGCTGAATGTGAAGAATACTTTTGAAGAATATTCCTCATTTTGAACTAAGTTATAATTCAGGCTCCCACAGTGAGCCCAAATATGAACCCAGGGACTTGGCGTAAACAAATTTGAATCTCCCCCCCCCCACCCCTCCCCCTGTAAGGATGCTGCACACCAAACATCAAAACAGTCCGACTACTGGATCTGAAAAAGTCTTTTAAAGTAAATTCCTCATTTTGAACTAAATTATAATTCAGGCTCCCACAGTGAGTCAGGGTTTCACAAATATATTTTTGTGGGATCCATTTCCAACATGTGTCTTAATCACATGAATTATGCGTATTTATCTTCAAATACATAGATTGTTAGATTGTTGAACCACCACATCAAAGGCTATAGCAGTAATCATGTTTATAGAAATTAATTAGATCTGATACGGTTAACCGATTAATCGACTAACCAATGATCAATATATTGAATGATAAAAACAAATAGGTCGATGAAATCGTCAGATGTGTACCCATACGCGCAACTAGTAGGAAGCTGTATGACGGAGGGCCACCACGGATGCCGACATTATGTACACCATACAAGGTATGGGTACATATAGAAATGGATTGGAGGAGTGTCTAATTTGACGGATAAAGAGTTAATATCTCCGGATCAAATTATCAGATTTACATAAAAAAACTATACAGCACAGCACACCAGTAACCTGAATAAATATATAAAGTAACATGACAATCGGATTGATATTTTTTGAGTTATCTCATGCCAAAGGGATTGGAGAAATTTTCAATTTGAAGGATTAAGGGTTAATATCTCAGGATTAAATTATCAGATTTACACCAAAAACTATACTGCTCAGCACATCAGTAACCTGAACAAAAATATAAAGTAACTTGACAATCCTAGCAATATTTTTCAAGTTATCGAATGCCAAAGGGATTGGAGGGATTTTCAATTTGAAGGATAAAGGGTTAATATCTTGGGATCAAATTATCAGATTAACACTAAAAACTACACAGCTCGGTACATCAGTAACCTGAACACAAATATAAAGTAACTCGACAATCCAAGCAATATTTTTCAAGTTATCGAATGCCAAAGGGATTGGAGGAATTTTCAATTTGAAGGATAAAGGGTTAATATCTTGGGATCAAATTATCAGATTAACACTAAAAACTATACAGCTCGGTACATCAGTAACCTGAACACAAATATAAAGTAACTTGACAATCCAAGCAATATTTTTCAAGTTATCGAATGCCAAAGGGATTGGAGGAATTTTCAATTTGAAGGATAAAGGGTTAATATCTCAGGATTAAATTATCAGATTTACACCAAAAACTATACAGCTCAGCACATCAGTAACCTGAACAAAAATATAAAGTAACTTGACAATCCAAGCAATATTTTTCAAGTTATCGAATGCCAAAGGGATTGGAGGAATTTTCAATTTGAAGGATAAAGGGTTAATATCTTGGGATCAAATTATCAGATTAACACCAAAAACTATACAGCTCAGCACATCAGTAACCTGAACATAATTGTAAAGTAACTTGACAATCCAAGCAATATATTTCAAGTTATCAAATCCCAAAGGGATTGGAGGAATTTTCAATTTGAAGGATAAAGGGTTAATATCTCAGGATTAAAATAACAGATTAACACTAAAAACTAGACAGCTCGGTACATCAGTAACCTGAACACAAATATAAAGTAACTAGACAATCCAAGCAATAATTTTCAAGTTATCGAATGCCAAAGGGATTGGAGGAATTTTCAATTTGAAGGATAATGGGTTAATATCTTGGGATCAAATTATCAGATTAACACCAAAAACTATACAGCTCAGCACATCAGTAACCTGAACACAATTGTAAAGTAACTTGACAATCCAAGCAATATTTTTCAAGTTATCAAATCCCAAAGGGATTGGAGGAATTTTCAATTTGAAGGATAAAGGGTTAATATCTCAGGATTAAAATAACAGATTAACACTAAAAACTAGACAGCTCGGTACATCAGTAACCTGAACACAAATATAAAGTAACTAGACAATCCAAGCAATAATTTTCAAGTTATCGAATGCCAAAGGGATTGGAGGAATTTTCAATTTGAAGGATAATGGGTTAATATCTTGGGATCAAATTATCAGATTAACACCAAAAACTATACAGCTCAGCACATCAGTAACCTGAACACAATTGTAAAGTAACTTGACAATCCAAGCAATATTTTTCAAGTTATCAAATCCCAAAGGGATTGGAGGAATTTTCAATTTGAAGGATAAAGGGTTAATATCTCAGGATTAAAATAACAGATTAACACTAAAAACTAGACAGCTCGGTACATCAGTAACCTGAACACAAATATAAAGTAACTAGACAATCCAAGCAATAATTTTCAAGTTATCGAATGCCAAAGGGATTGGATGAATTTTCAATTTGAAGGATAATGGGTTAATATCTCTGGATCAAATTATCCGATTTACACCAAAAACTATACAGCTCGGCACATCAGTAACCTGAACACAAATAACAAGTAACTTGACAATCCAAGCAATATTTTTCAAGTTATCGAATGCCAAAGAAATGGATACGGACACCGGATGGACAGACGGACGGACATTCTAATAAATGGGTACTTAGGTGACTATTTTTACGGGACTACTATCAAATGCATGTCCATTATACTAAAACAAGTGATTTGGGGAAAAATTTTTGGGGTGGTAGCAAACGCTGACCCTACCCTTTACTGACCCTAACCCTACACCCCCACCCTCTATTCTAAACCCCACCCTAGACTAATGAAAATGGCTATTTTTTAGGGTACATTATCATAAAATGCATGTCCATTCTATTAAAACAACTTTTGGGGAAAAAATTTGTTGGGGTAGTGGCAAACCCTAACCCTACCCTTTACTGACCCTAACCCCACCCCACCCCAACTCTAAACCCCACCCTAGAAAATTGGGATTTACTTGTGGGACTAGCCACCTAAATCGCGGTAGTCACCTAACCCCCGTTTATACCGAAAATTAGCCCCCCTAAGTAGTCATTTATGAGTGCGGATGAACGGAGAGACGGACGGACGGACAAAGGATGGACAAATGACGGATGGTCACCCCGGATGCCGGCATTCTGTGTACCATACATAGTACGGGTACACATAAAAAGTAATTGATCAGTTAACCATTACTTTTGATGTACGGTACTATATGGCAGGGTATTTGATGGCTGGATTCACATCGCAAAATGCTATACAAAAATGTCCAATTGCTAACCATTTTTCTTTCATATTGGGTAAGCTAAAATTCACTATTTATCATCACTTTTTGAAACCAAGATGGAAACTGCTAATCAAATTTTTAAAAACAAAAAATACCCTGTATGGGTTAACTATGGAACAAACTTGCTCCAAAACAGGCAAACATTGTTACACTGGCTCACATCAATTGCATGAGACAGAGAAATGCTTGCCAGTTACAGTTAAAACTAGAAGTCCTGTCACGAATAGTGCGCTTACCTAGGCTTAATTGCGCGTTGGAATTGCGCGCAACTGCCATATCGAATGGCACCCAAAGCCCGGCAGGTACTCCTGGCTACTCATAGCAAACACATGCAATGTTTCTGCCAATGGACCTCCGGGTTACCCGGAGGTCCATTGGCTGAAACATTGCTTGTGCACAGGCCATATGTAGAAATTTGATAGCTTTACTTGGGCCATAACGCGTACATTAACGCACATATCAACGTGCTATATGTGCGCATTTCATGACAGGACTTCTAGTTTTAACTGTATGTGCCAAAATACTTGTTCACTTGCATGATGATTATACTGTATCAGCTAAAAACGGTCATTCTCAACCCTTCACCAAATGCAGGTAGCAGACGATACTTGCACAAGAAATTCTTGAATTACTAAAGATTTTCAATGTTTGTCTCAAAAACATAGCTTATGATCCCCCCCCCCCCCACCCTTATTGGAACAAGCTCAATGAGCTTGTTCCAATGAGGGGTCATAAAATATGTTTTAAGACAAAAATTGAAAATATAAAATTTGAATGGACATGTTTGTTTTTGGCGCTGCCCGGTTTTGTCCATTATGCTGAGTAAAATTTTAATTATATAAATGGTCAATGGTACAGCAATTATTCAGCTACCTATCGGGGCAAGTGATTAATCAGTTAACCAAGGTTAACCCATGCGATTAATCAATCACGAAAACCCTTTAATCGTTTCAGCTCTAAAATTAATTTAATTTTATTAAATTTTATCTGATGAAAAAATGCTTATATTTTGGGGGGAATGGTAAATATGGATCTTCTTAACAAGCATTTGCAAGAACATCACAGGAATGAAATCACCGTTCTCGCAATTTGCGAAACACTGGTGAGCAAAAATATAGGCTTGGCTTGAAGAAACTTAAATCTCACCCGCCTAATGATGGTGCATAGGAAATATCAAAAGATTCTGATTGGTGGGTCTGAAGAAAAAGATTTTTAAAGAATATTCCTCATACTGCACTAATTTCAACATTTGGACTCCCATAGAGAGCCCAAATATGGACCCAGGGATCTGATTTCAATAAACGTGTAAAAAAATCTTCCAAAGATGGTATATGTGAAATTTGAAAGGTTTTGGGGGAGTGAATTGAGTAAAGAAGAGTCTTAAATGCTTTCTCCATTACCCACAGTGTTACAGAATGCCGACTAAGCATTGTTTCAAAGTCCCGAAAAAGTACCCCATGACAGACCTGACAGAAATTTGCTTAGACCATTCCATTCTGTTGGTCCCAAGGAAGCTTCACACCAAATAAGAATTCTCAGTGCCATGTAGTTTTGGAGACATGTGCATTTTTAATTTTGTTCTATTTTTAGCTCCTGTGGTTCCCATGGGGGATGGGAAAATATTTTGGGGCATAAATTAATTACTTATGATCAAATAAACCCACAAATTAAATTTGGTTCAAATCAGCCTCTTGGTTCAAAAAACAGAAATTTTGGGCGGGGCGAAAATACTTGCCCTCCAATAATGAAGGCAAATAAAGACCCACAAACTTCTCTTGAACACAACTGAGTCTACACCTCAAAAGGAAGCAGCACACCACATATCAAATCTCTGCTACACCTGGTTCACGAGAAGATTTTTTAAGATTTAGGCAAAATTTTTGGGCATGGCCCTACTGAGGGCCAGGGCAACTTGATTTAAACAAAATCAAAATGCAATGTCATAACAAACAAGCATCTCAAATTTCACCTAATGATTAATCGGTTCAGCAGTTTTGGAGAAGACGCAAGCACCAAGTTCACGGACGACGGACGGCGAGTGATCAATACACCTCACCCTGACTTAAAGTCAGGTGAGCTAAAAACTCAGTGGACCATGAGTGCTACAGTTGGGCGAGACGCTTGGTTCAAGGAGAGAAGAAACTTGTAGCTGCTGGCTTTCGAAAGTGTTGTTAAAACCCAATAAATAAATAAACAAGAGGCCCCACAGGGCCTGAAGCGCTCACCTTGAACAGAACATGATAAAAACAGAGAACAGAACACGATATAAGAGTCCAAGAATGAATCTACATTAAGCAATCCATCTCCATAGGATACACTGCATATCTTTGAGCCCCTCAGGAGTGACAAAAACAGTCCAAGCATCATGCCTTTTCTTTAGTTGATCATGATGTAATATGTGGAGCTCCCCTCTCAAGCCCCTTGATACAACCTATGTAGATTACTCTTCACCTCTAGAGGGTACTGAATAAAAATTGTCTAATTCTTCAGCTACTTGGCCAATTCTGGCTCCTATAGGGAGCTCAAATATCAACCCAGGCACTCGATTTGAACAAAGTTGAATCTGATCTCCTTAGAGATGCTGTATACCAAATATGAAAGCATTCTGACTGGTGGATCTGAAGAACAAAATTTTAAAGAAATTTCCTCATACATGTATTGCACTGAGTTCAAATTTGGGCTACCATAGCAAGCCCAAAATGTGAATCTCCCCCCCCCCCCCCTCCCCCCTTAGAGATGTTGTATACTAAATACGAAACCATTCTGACTGGTGGATCTGGAGAAAAAGATTTTTAAAAAAAACTTCCCATATAGCCATAAGTTAAAATTTGGACTACCAAAGGAAGCCCAAATATTAACATATGGACTTGGTTTGAACAATCTTGAATCTGACCATCATAACAATGAGGGTACCAAACCTAAAAAAAATTCTGACTCATGGTTCTGAAGAAGATTTTTAAAGAAAATTCCCCATAAAATTTGGGTTCCTGCATTGAGTCCAAATATGAATGAATGGGCTTCATTTTAACAAACTTGTATCTGACCCCTCTATGGATGCTGTACACCAAATATCAAAAGATTCTGAACACTGGTTCTTGAGAAAAGATTTTCTAAAATGTTTGCAAAAATGCTGTGCCAACATTATTCTGATGCCCTCTGCAGAACTCTCTAACAACAACAGAGGACATTTTTTTACCATCCAATTCTGCTGGTCCTAAGGATGCTTCATACCATAACAGTTCTCTGTTCCAAGTGGTTTGGGAAACATGGGAGTTTGAAAACATTTCTATTTTTCACTCCTGGGGTTCCCATGGGGATGCTGGTTTTTTTTTTGCATGAGGCAAGTATTTATGACCCAATATTACCACATACTGAATTTCATTCAAATCGGACCATCGGTTCGGAAAATGGAAATTTTGGGTAGTACCAAAAATCTAACCACTGCCATTATAAAGCCAAATAATGCTTCTCAAAGAACATTTGAACACACGTGATTCTACATCTCAAAAGGCAGTTCCATAACGAATATCAAGTCACTGTACCCACTGGTTCATAAGATTTTAAAAATATTTTGGGAGCATTTTACCCCACCGCGTCCCTATGGGGCTGGGCATGTATTACAAAAATGAAATACCCCTTTGGTACCATTACTCACTCAAACTTTAACTTGAATTGACCAAAACATGGTGTTGATGGATGACAGACGGATGGACAATGGACGGAGAGTGATTAGATATGCCCTGCTTGACTTTGTCGAAGTGAGTTGAAAAAAAAAAAATTAAATGGTTCATGTCCGATATTTTACCCACGTTATTAAAATTTATAAATTTGTCACTGGAGTGCAACAAGGTTTATGCTATATATAGCATTGCAAAGCCTTCTTGCACTCAAGCGATGGAATACTCCGAATACACCGCCACCCATGCTATTCTGTAGATTATCAGCCTAAAACAAACCAAAAACATGAACTTATGCATGAATATTATTACAATGAATACGCTGTCTTACACAAAGGAATACCACACAATCCAGTGTAGACTGATTTCAAAAAGTCCTCCGTAGTGGAAGGGCAATTTTAACAAACATACAGGCCCAAATACGCTCCATACACAGTGTAAAAATTCCACAAAATTAATAAACATTCCTATATGTTTAATAGGAATTAGGAGTATTGTAATTAAAAGTCAATTGTGTGGTTGTTTATAAACTTATATTACTTTGTTATCAGGTGTTAAAAAATATTAATATTTGTAAACACACCCACCCATTTAGATTAGTCCCTGCTCATAGCAGTAACACAGACATACAGTACAGTTGCTGGTCATAATCCTTGCATGGGCAGTGCATGATGTCCATGCATGTTTTTTTCCAGGTAATAGAAAATCATCATCAATAAAATTTTAATTAATGAAGCACTGAATTGTATCCTGTGGTTCATTAATTAAATTTTTGCTGATTATTGCTGTAAACAATGTTTGAAAACTAATATCATTGCATCCGCAGAAATATTGCCCATCCACGGAAAGTGACCAGTCCAAGGCAGCACAGAGTCAAGGTAATTGTGTTTTACTGTCTTTAATTTCAAATTTTGTTTATTTTTTTTTTTCGGGGGGGGGGGGGGGTGCACCAGACCCCCTCCACTGATGAGAGGGTCACACACCCTCTTGTCCTCACTCCTATCTCACTGCTATGTGGCTCAGGTGATTCTGTGCATCATATTCTTTATGACTCCCACTAGATACATGTATTACTCATGCCCCTACATGTAACTTAGATATCCTGGCTAAGCACCAGTATAATGGTAAACTAACATCAAATTGTGTGCTTATGTACATGTACAGTAGCTAACATATTGGAATAGTATAATGTGCTTTGTCAGAAACTTGATCAAGTATTGATGACAAACAACAATTTATCTTATCTTATCCTGGTGCCAGTAATAAATAGTGTAAAAATTCCACAAATTTTTACACTGTTTATTACTGGCACCAGGTTTTTTCAGCTATTAGCTAACATAAAATTGTGCGCTTCATGAAAATTATTTTGTTCCTACCTGTTAAAAATTACTGTTTCTTGTTTTGCTCTTTTAGAAAAAGAAATCACTCCTTTTCTGGCAGGCATACTAAACACCGAGGTAAACTGAGGGATACCAAGGAGAATGAAAACAGGAGAGAAACGGGTGTGAGGTGGTGTGTTCTTTTTATTATTTATTTATTGGTGTTTAAAGTCACATTTATCTGCACAACAGCTTATTGTGACCATGGCAGTTTATGGATGGAGGAAACTAGAGTACCCCAGGAGAACCACTGAGCATACTACACAAGCACGGTTAGCCTTGTTCGAAGACAGGTGCACCAAGAACATGCAGTATGCCTTAGTACACAGCATACCTTGCCCCCACATGGGTAGTGGGGGTGAAGTGTCTTGCCCAAGGACACAAAGCAGATGCCGCAGGTGGGTTCGAACCGAGGATCTCTCAGCTTGCAGTCTGCACCTCTACCTACTGAACTAATGCACCCCTGATGGTGTATTCTGATTATGTAAATAGATTTAAGCAGTACTAGCTAGTATGTGATTGGTTTTAATGCCATATTTGAGAATTATGGGTGCTGAAGTAATAAGAGTGCGCTGAAAAATCTTCCCTTTGGTATTTAGTAGGTAGCTTGGTAATGGTAAAGTGACTTCACCTCAGTAAGCAACAGTGTGAAAGTTGGCAGCCATCTTTAATATCGGGCCAAACCTAAAAACACTCGTTCTCATCCCAAGGTGACAACAAAGGTACCCAAGAAGTTTCATGAAGATCGGTTCATAAATAATGTACAGCCTCCAGCTTTAGCATATTGACATGTGCACTTACAGTGTATATGTAGCACTGAATAAATCAAAGTTCATCTAATTTGCATAATTTCTGTACAAGAAAAAAACCTGTATTTTATGTAATGTATTCCATGTTACTAAACAATCATACACAAATTTATTCAAATCAGAACTTTCATACAGAAGTTCTGTACAAAAAACTGATTGCAGTAATTTCAGTACAAAATAGTTGCTGGCGGCCATCTAGAATTTTGGAACCCTCCCCAAAAACACTCATTCTAACCCCATAGTGATAACAAAGGTACCCAAGAAATGTCATAAAGATTGATTCATAAATATGGCCTCTAGCCCAAGTTGTATAGAAGTTCTGTACAAAAAACTGATTGTACCTAATTTCAGTACAAAATGGCCACTGGTAGCCATCTTGAATTTTGGACTGCACCCAAAAACACTCATTCTCATCCCAAGGTGATAACAAAGGTACCCTAGAAGTTTCATGAAGATCAGTTCATAACTACAGCCTAGCCCAAGCCGTATCGACATGTGCACTTACTGGGTATACATGTAAGTAGCACTGAATAAATTAAAGTTCATCTAATTTGCATAATTTCAGCACGAGAAAAAAAACGGTATTATATGTGATGTACTCCATGTTACTAAACATTCATAGAAAAAATTATTCAAATCAGAACTTCATACAGAAGTTCTGTACAAAAATGGCGATTGCACTAATTTCTGTACAAAATGGCTGCTGGAGGCCATCTTGAATTTTGGACCGCACCCAAAAACACTTGTTCTCGCCCCACGTGATAACAAAGGTACTCAAGAAGTTTCGTAAAGATCGGTTCACCAATACACCCTCTAGCCCGAACCGTATTGAATTGCTGTTCCCGAACAGGCGGACAATGGGCCATGACATAACCTTAAATTTGACTTTGTCAAAGTTGAGCTAAAAATGGGGAGTATCCAGAGTATCACAAAACAAAAACCTATTTGTAAAGGACTCCCCCTTTCAAGGACAATGGGACAGCGTTGGCATTAACCACCATGCTGCCTTGCGGCTGCATTTTGAATTCCTGTGGTTGTTGTTCTTATGAAATATTAGTTTATTATTATCAGTTATGGTACAAATACGGTACCGAGAGCAAACTTTCAGGAACCGCTGATGTCTGATGGCGACTGTGTGTCAGTGCGTGAGGTGCACACATACTTTTGGGGTTCTATACACCACATCCTTCATTTTGCAATATAATTTGTGTAAATTTATTTGGAATTTATAGAATTTCAGAGTTGTAAATTTCATAGTACTGTTTTTTCCTTAGTTATGGTGCTTTATAAGTAATGGGCAATTTAGTTTGAAAAAAGGGGTTCATGAAGATTCAGCCCTCATACTTTTTCAGAGAATATTCGGTCCCCAATTTCATTCATGCCGCCACCCCTCTCTCCTATTAACCCATATAATGAACATCCCAAAAGACATTTTAATATCTAGATATTTATGCTTGTTTGCAACTTATTATGGACACAAATGGACACAGATACAAGGTAATTGTGTTTTACTGTCTTGAATTTTTTAATTTTTTTTTTTTTGGGGGGGGGGGGGGGAGAGGTGCACCCGACCCCTCCACTGATGAGAGGGTCACACACCCTCTTGTCCTCACCCCTATCTCACTGCTATGTGGCTCAGGTGATTCTGTGCATCATATTCTTTATTACCCGGCCACACTCCCACTAGATATTACTCTTGCCCCTACATGTAACTTAGATATCCTGGCTAAGCACCAGTATAATGGTAAACCAACATCAAATTGTGTGCTTATGTCCAGTAGCTGACATATTGGAATAGTATAATGTGCTCTGTCAGAAACTTGATCAAGTATTGATGACAAACAACAATTTCCATTACCAGTACCTGGTGCCAGTAATAAAATAAGATTTGCAAATATCACCCTGCGTTTTATCAGCTATTAACTAACATAAAATTGTGCGCTTCATGAAAATTATTGTGTTGCTACCTGTTAAAAATTACTTCTTGTTTTGCTCTTTTAGAAAAAGAAATCACTCCTTTTCTGGCAGGCATACTAAACACCGAGGCAAACCGAGGAATACCAAGGTGAATAAAAACAGGAGAGAAACGGGTATGAGGTGGTGTGTACTTTTTATTTATTTATTGGTGTTTAAGGTCACATTTATCTGCACAACAGCTTATTGTGACCATGGCAGTTTTATGGATGGAGGAAACTAGAGTACCCCAGGAGAACCACTGAGCAATGGCAAGCAACTGTGAGCTCCCCAACATACTACACAAGCAGGGTTAGCCTTGTTCGAAGACAGGTGCACCAAGAACATGCAGTATGCCTTAGTACACAGCATACCTTGCCCCCACATGGGTAGTGGGGGTGAAGTGTCTTGCCCAAGGACACAAAGCTGTTGCCGCAGGTGGGATTCGAACCGAGGATCTCTCGGCTTGCAGTCTGCACCTCTACCTACTGAGCTAATGCATCCCTGATGGTGTATTCTGATTATGTAAATAGATTTAAGCAGTACTAGTATGTGATTGATTTTAATGCCATATTTGAGAATTACGGGTGCTGAAGTAATGAGTGCGCTGAAAAATCTTCCCTTTGGTATTTAGTAGGTAGCTTGGTAACGGTAAAGTGACTTCACCTCAGTAAGCAACAGTGTGAAAGCCGGCAGCCATCTTTAATATAGGGCCGCACCCAAAAACACTTGTTCTCATCCCAAGGTGATAACAAAGGTACCCAAGAAGTTTCATGAAGATTGGTTCATAAATACAGCCTCCAGCCTTAGCATATTGACATGTGCACTTACAGTGTATAAGTAGCACTGAATAAATCAAAGGTCATCTAATTTGCATAATTTCTGCAAGAGAAAAAAACCTGTATTATACCGTATTTTTGTGATGTATTCCATGT
Organism: Pictodentalium vernedei; assembly: GCA_031216915.1. Classification (NCBI taxonomy): domain Eukaryota; kingdom Metazoa; phylum Mollusca; class Scaphopoda; order Dentaliida; family Dentaliidae; genus Pictodentalium; species Pictodentalium vernedei. Next base: position 41,135,442 of record CM062292.1, on the reverse strand, counting down.
TACTAAACATTCATACAAAAATTTATTCAAATCAGAACTTTCATGCAGAAGTTCTGTACAAAAAACTGATTGCACTAATTTTGGTACAAAATGGTTGCTAGTGGCCATCTTGAATTTCGAACTGCACCCAAAAACACTCGCTCTCATCCCACGGTGATAACAAAGGTACCCAAGACGTTTCGTAAAGATCGGTTCATAAATACGGCCTCTAGCCTGAGCCGTATAGAAGTTGTGTACAAAAAACTGATTGTACCTAATTTTGGTACAAAATGGCCACTGGCAGCCATCTTGAATTTTGGATCGCACCCCAAAACACTCGTTCTCGTCCCTAGGTGATAACAAAGGTACCCAAGAAGCTTGGTGAAGATCGGTTCATAAATACAGCCCCTAGCCTGAGCCGTATTGACATGTGAACTTACTGTGTATAAGTAGCACTGAATAAATCAAAGTTCGTCTAATTTGCATAATTTCTGTACAAGAAAAAATCCTGTACTTTTGTGATGTATTCCATGTTACTAAACAATCATACACAAATTTATTCAAATCAGAACTTTCATACAGAAGTTCTGTACAAAAAACTGATTGCAGTAATTTCAGTACAAAATAGCTGCCGGCGGCCATCGAGAATTTTGGACTCCCCCCAAAAACACTCATTCTAACCCCATGGTGATAACAAAGGTACCCAAGAAATTTTGTAAAATCGGTACATAAATACGGCCTCTAGCCCAAGTTGTATAGAAGTTCTGTACAAAAAAACTGATTGTACCTAATTTCAGTACAAAATGACCACTGGTAGCCATCTTGAATTTTGGGCTGCACCCAAAAACACTCATTCTCATCCCAAGGTGATAACAAAGGTACTCAAGAAGATTCATGAAGATCAGTTCATAAATACAGCCTAGACGAGCCGTATTGACATGTGCACTTACTGGGTATACATGTAAGTAGCACTGAATAAATTAAAGTTCATCTAATTTCCATAATTTCAGCATGAGAAAAAACCCTTTATTATATGTGATGTACTCCATGTTACTAAACATTCATACAAAAATTTATTCAAATCAGAACTTTCATACATAAGTTCTGAACAAAAAACTGATTGCACTAATTTCTGTACAAAATGGCTGCTGGAGGCCATCTTGCATTTTGGACCGCCCCCAAAAACACTCGTCCCACGGTGATAACAAAGGTACCCAAGAAGTTCCGTAAAGATCGGTTCATAAATAAAGTCTCTAGCCCGAGCCGTATTGAATTGTTGTTTCCAAACAGACGGACAATGGGCTATGACATAACCTTAAATATGACTATGTCAAAGCTGAGCTAAAAATGGGGAGTATCCAGAGTATCACAAAACAAAAACCTATTTGTAAAGGACTCCCCCTTTCAAGAACAGTCTGACAGCATTGGCATTCACCACCATGCTACCCTGAGGCTGCATTTTGAATTCCTGTGTTTGTTGTTCTTATGAAATATTATTTTATTATTATCAGTTATGGTACAAATATGGTACCGATAGTACACTTTCAGGAACCGTTGATGTCTGATAGCGACTGTGTGTCAGTGTGTGAGGTGCACACATACTTTTGGGGTTCTATACACCACATCCTTTATTTTGCTATATAATTTGTGTAAATTTATTTGCAATTTATAGAATTTCAGACTTGGAAATTTCATAGTATTGTTTTTGCCTTAGTTATGGTGCTTTATAAGTAATGGGCAATTTAGTTTGAAAAAAGGGGTTCATGAAGATTCAGTCACAGAAAGATTCAGCCCTCATACTTTTTCTGAGAATATTCGGTCTCAGTCGTGGTCGCATGTCATCACCTCTGCGGTCAAATCCTCACAGAAATTTTTTTTTTAAATATTCTATGCATTTTTTCTATTGTTTTATTTTAAGGATTTATGATTACTGATTATGACAAAATTACAAGTGGGATATGAGACAAACCTTAATAAAGCTGGAACTAAAAACAAAATAGGGATCTGCGAATCACAAATTTCTTTTCGAATTGAATCTCGAATCGAATCATGTCTCTGATATCGACATCGAATTGAATCCCAAATCGAATCTTAAAAGACAAGTTATTTCATATTGCATCAAACGGAAGTTACGGAACACTGTGATGACCCTTATGCGACTGAGTGAACACCTTAAACACCAATAACTAAATATTCTCTGTAGCACCGTCGCTGAAACAGCTAGGCCTATTGTCCATAGTTTTAGTTTTTGAAGGCCTAACTTGTTACTATTCACGTTCTTAAGAACGTGAATAGTAACAAGTTAAGCCTTCAAAAACCAAAACTATGGATAATGTTCTGGGCCAAATTCACACCTTATCTAACAATTAAACATTGTCAATTACACAAATAAATAGGAATTGAGCCTACATGAATGAATTTTCTAATGACAGTTTTATCCTATTTTTGTTGGAAATGTAACAAATTGAAGTTAGTATGAGAGATTCGAAAAAATCGAATCCTGAGACTGATTCGGGATCGATCTCGAAGCATACGTATGGTATCGATATCAAATCGAATCTCGAATATTCGCAGGACCCTAAAAAAAAGCCTTCCCAAAACAAGCTGAGAGGTTCTCAGCTCGAATCCCAATTGTGGCAACTGAAATAAGGTGTACTGCACATCGATGATGCACTTGTCTTCAACCAATGCTAACCCTGCTTGCTTGGAGTAACAAGTTGAGAAGCCTGACAGTTGCTTGTCACTGTTGCTCAGTGGTTCTCTCCGGGTGCTCTGGCTGGGTTCCTCCCCCAATAAAACTGTTGGGTGGCCCTGGCTGTAAAAACTGTTGTTAAACCCAATAAATAAAGAAATCAAATTTGCTGAATCCAAGACCTTTGAATGATGGTTTTGATTGGGGTGTGTGTGGGGGGCATGGGGGGGGGGGGGGGGTGGTTATACAGTGGTGCCCACTTAATTGGATATATCTTAATTGCATATCCCTGTTAATAGAATGTAATTTCCCAACACAAAACCATTTACCATGCCTCCAGTACAAATTTGACCTGGTAATTGAATATAGGTTATAGAGTAATCTCCTGTTAATTGAATAAAAAATCTTGTAACATGTTGAGAAATTGCCCTGACTCTTCCCAGCTTTCCTTTGTTATAGACCAATTTGGCCTCAGTACATTCAATACAGGCATTTAATCTATTATATATTGTTTGACAGAGCTCATGGAGCTCTGTCAAACGAAATATAATAGAATAAATGCTAAGTTTATCTCTGGAATACAGGAAAGTGACACAATCCCTGTTAATTGAATACTCCTGCTAATTGAATAATGTTATTGGCAAAGTGGCTCTTCAATTAACAGGGTTCCACTGTACAGCAAACTGAGCAAAAACAAATATCACAAACTAATGATGAAACTATGTACTTGTGAAATTTTCATGTGGTCATTCTACAACATGTTTTAGCTGGTACTATACAGTTTTGAAGGTTAAAGGGCTCAGTAGTTAGAGGTGTAGGCTGCAAGCCAAAGGGTCCTCTATCAAATCCCACCTGCGGCAACCACTTTGTTTCCTTGGGCAATACACTTCATTCCCATTGCCCACGTTGTGCCATTGCGTACCAAGGCATACTGCATGTCAATCGTACACTTGTCTTCAACCAATGCTAACCTAGCTTGTGTGCTGTTTGTACGTTAGATGTTTGTAATTGCTCAATGGTTCTCTCTGGCTTTTCCCATCTGTAAAACTGTCCGACATGAAGTGACCCTGGCTATCAAAGTGTCATTAAACCCCAATAAATAAATCAATAAGAATCATGTGTCCCTATTCTGGAGAACAGTTCGGGGCAAATTGCCAAAGGATGGTTTGGGTTAGATTAGTATCCAGTTTGGGTCAAATTGTTGGAGGACAGTTTGGATGCAATTCTCATGAATTCCAGTCACTTTGGCCCCAAGTCATTTCGGTCCCAGCCATTACGGCCGCAGGTCAATTCAGCCCCAATATACCAGGTCATTTCGGCCTCTTTAAATATTTTCAAATATTGTTTGAATTTTAACATTTTTCTATTTAATTTTTTTTCAACATTTATATCTCTCAATTAGATATTCAGGTATACATATGATATATGTCTAGTAGATTTTCTTTCATGATGAATAAATAAAAGAAAAGTTTCAGCACGTCGAAGGTGCACATGGACTATGTGGGATTTGAAATTCCTTGCGACCTGAATAATTGTATTTGCTTATGAATCTTCGACAGCCGGAAGCGAGGTCAGTAATGTTATTTGGTTTGAGTGTATGCCTTGGAAGTGGGGTACTGGGGTCAGACCCCCGTGGACAGCGAACTGGAAGGGGACTAGGAATTGCGCATAACTACAAGGATTCTGCTCTGTGTTTTAGAAAATGTGGACATATTTATGGTAGTATCAAAATCGCAGTTTGGTGGTTGTTTCAGAAAAAAGAAAAGAAAAAGAAACCCTGTGAACCTCAAACTGGAAGGTGACTAGGAATTGTGCATAACAATATGAATGAATGACTGCATATACTTTGCAAAATTTCAAAGTAAAATAATTTCTCTTACTTATACAGATAGCATCTTAAATGTATGTAAAATTGAACACATGGATAATTTTTAATTTTGTGTATAACTTTTCTGTACACTGTGTAAATACAAATAACTGAACATTACTTAATAAAGGTAATTACCCATTATTTCTAAACATGAACTATGCACTGATCTTTATACATGTAGATCTCTACACTTAAAATGGCTCCGAAATGACCAAGGGACCGAAGTGACTAGGGCAGAGATGACTTTGAGGTCGAATTGACCAGAGGATGAAATGACTTGGAGCCGAAGTGATTGGATACCATTCTAACAGATGAGAGACCTTAATAAAAGGCTTAATTATTACAGAACACATTGAATGTGAATTTACTGCAGAGATAATTGCTCGACGATATACATTGTATTAATATTTTTCAATAAATATTGAACAATCTATTAATATTTTTTTTAAGAATTATTTTCAGGAGTTAAAACGAATATCGTAGCGTATCTAAAATATCCTAACAGATGTGTACTGCTTTTCTTTTGGACGAATCTTCCTTGGGCCTAGTTCTCCCCAGGCCGAAGATTCCCCCAGTTCCCGAAAAAAGATGACATGCCATTTTCAATGGCGGTAAATATCCAAAAGGGTTATTATTTTCCATTTTTTAGTGTTTGAAACTACGAAGCACTGTTCAGAAATACAGATGCACCAAAAAGTAACACATTATTACTTTGTTTTGGTTTCTAACGGGACTGAAAGCAACCTGTCAGTATCACTTTTTCGAATTACACCCATTTCGTCTGCTAACCAAATCGTCCGCTGCAATTTTAACCAAGTCGTCCTCTACAATTATACCCAACACGTCCGAAACTCGTTCGCTGGGGGAAAGTATTCATGTATTGTATTTTGAATCATTTTCTATTTATTTATATAATAATTTTATTGTATACTTTATTGTATATTACCTATTGTAATATATCTTAATGTACCTCCATTGTAATATATCCTAATGTACCTCCTTGCATTAAATTTCATATACGTGTGAAATTCTGAAAACAGAAATGTCAGAACAAAATAAACTATCCAGCCATTAAATAAATTTTAATTACTGTTTATTCAATGGATTACCTATAATAATTATATTATTACAGTAAAAGTTCTTAAAGTATATGTACGTTATATTAAGTTCCACAACATAATCTTATAATTTTGCAATTTTTCATTGAAGAGCTCCACCGGCACCTTACAGTGAATGACTGCAAAATTATTAGTAGAAGTACAGTACGTGGAGAGTGGATTGTAACTAAATCACCCGCAGAGTGGAGTTATCACCCAAACTATAACTTTAATTTTTTTTGTATATATTGACTAAAAACACAAGCAATGTTTCAGCCAATGGACCTCCGGGTATAACCCGGAGGTCCATTGGCTGAAATTTCGCCTGTGCTTGTTATGCTTTTCAACAAATTTGCAATTATTGCTTGGGTGGAATGTCCACTCTGCGGGTGATTTGGTGGTAATACACTCTCCACGTACTGTATTATAAGAATTAATTATATTAAGAAATGCAACAAAATTTGTTATATTAAGTTCTGCAACATAATCTTATAATTTTGCAATTATTCATCGAGGCGCACCGTCGCTTTACAATAATAGCAAAATTATTAGCAAATGTATTATAAGAATTAATTATATTAAGAAACGCATCAAAATTTATGGTTTATTAAATTCTGCAACATAATCTTATAATTTTGCAATTATTCTTGGAAGAGCACCGGCACTTTACAATGAATAATCACAAAATTATTAGCAAATGTATTATAGGAATTAATAATATTAAGAAACGCATCAAAACGTGTTATAATTATATTAAGAAATGCATCAAAACTTGTTATATTAGGTTCTGTAACATAATCTTATAATTTTGCAATTATTCCAGGGGGAGCGGGATCCTGGGGGCACCAAAAATTTGCAAGACGTGATGTGGGGGTGGGTGAGTCTCTTGAGTGCACCAAAAATGTGCATTTCCAACTTGTGCAATTTTTTGCATTTTTTAAAAACATATCACTATATCAGCCAATATACGACATAATTTGTGTTTCAAACCTTAAAGATGATGTACATCACACTCTTAACATAAATACAACATCAGGAGGCTTTATATGTTGGGGAAATGTCACACGTTAGTAGGGGGTGGGTGTCTTGTTCGAAATGTAAAAAATGTACAGACAATATTTTCCTTGACATTATGACAAGCGGACGACTCGGCTTGGGGACGAAACGTCCGTATACCCTTTTTTCAAGCAAACTTTTCCTTTACAACACCTTCACATTTGGTTAATTCAAAAACTGAGTTTCTGTTCATCTTGATATTTCACGAGATACATGTCAATGCATGTCTGTATACAATAGCACCAATATAACAACATTTATCCGTTATAAACTTATATTATCGGTTTTTTGTACGTTTTTTTCGATTGAGGTTGTCACTGGCAGACAAGCTGCAACAAAATCAGGACTGAGAGTTCGATCTGAAATGACGAGATCATCAGCTGAGCATATTGACAAACCTCCAGAAGGACAGAACTCGAGTAATAATAATAACACTTTGGCCGGCCGCTGATTTGTCGCGGTTCTCGGGTGAGAAGGCCTGGCAACCCCCGAAGTGTAGATATGTCGGCCAATGTATCACGCAACGCTTTGAGGCGAATAAAGTTGCAACAGAGTACATTTGATTCCTAGAGGGGACAGCGGAAGTTACGTAGTTTTTTCACTGAAATTTACTGTCCACTTCAAAAATCACATTGACGGCTATAGAGAATTCTGTTCTGGAACACATTTATCTGACTGGGTATGTGGAACCCTTTGCGGACCTACGGCCCGCTTGGGGTTCCTATTATTCATCCGGGGCTACAGTTTAAAAACTCAAAACATCTTGAAAATTAAATTGTAGGTAAACAAATAATGACGACATACCGATATTTTTTAAATTACACCGGTTACAATTGATATTGGTTTGAATACCGGTATATATCGGTTTATCGATATATTGTGCAGCCCTAGTTAAAAGCAGTTAGCGATTGCAAGATATCAGAAAATACTGAGATCCAGGCTTCGGGTCTCATGTTGTGTTCCTGTTTTCACATTATTCTCCTTTGTTATTTCAATATTTTACAACATTTTGTTTGAAATCCATCCCTGCCAAGAAATTATGTCTGGGCTCGGAATTATCAACAGAGAAAAGAATCGGAAGAGAAACTCCGCTTGGATTATCATACCGCCTTTTTTGTCTGGCAGGAAACGACACAAGATATTTCCGAAGTGTTTTGCAAATTAAGACAAAACGATGCCTTGGAAAGCTCCAGATAGCAAAATGTATGACCATTTAAAAAATAATCTTCCGGCAAAGACCACACGATAAGGACCAACGATTGAAAGATTCACAACTTCCCAAAGATTTGCACTTCGAAGTTTGCCATGTTATAACGAATATCCAAAATTTTCACACGTCACCCCCACACCCTAATTTCGAGCGTCTTAGCTCAGCGTTGGCATGGCTTAGCTATTATGGGAAAGCAAAGGCTAGTAAATTTATTATTGGGGTTTAACAACACTTTTGACAGACAGGGTCACCTCGTGTCGGAAAGGCCAGTAAAAGAAAAGATTGAGCAAATATACGTTTGTATTGAATGCGGAAGTTTTCCGAGCTTATTGCGATCGTATCCAAAATATTAGAGTTATCGTCCTTATTAGAGCTTCCCTCAGTGGAAGTGTTTGTGGTGAAGCACGCGTCGCACACTGCAGGTACTGAATCTTTAAATATCCAGCAGAAAGCGATACAAAGAGAGTTTCCAGCAGAGAGCGATACAATGAATACAAAACACTTCACGTGTCAGAAAACCGGGCACAATAAGGTAGTGAATGACACCGGACGTGAACAGAACTTTCAAATCCTTATATTAAATGTGATAATTTTGAAGAGGATAATTGTAGTGCGAACAAAATACTTGATGTCATCTTTATTTCTTTTCCCCAGTATTGAATAGAAAGGGAGACATTAATGTATATTTCCTTGTTAGACCCAATTCACTAATTGTTCGTAGTGATTAGGATTTTCGATGTAAGAAAATTAAGAAAGAGTACGGCGCTGTTTCAGAAGCTGACGATAAACGATGTCAATAAACAAGTGGCACTTCTTTATTTTTGCTATGTGGTACTTCTGATAATTGACCATACTTTAACCCCCTAAACGCTGATGTCAAAATCTCAAGATTTCAGGCCGCTAACTTTTCTCATGATGCAACTAGAAATTTAATCAATTCAGTCTTGTTTGACAGAGTTCATTGAACTCTGTCAAACAAGACTGAATTGATTAAATTTCTAGTTGCATTATGGGAATAATGGCTACTTGAAATATTGGTATTCTGACACCAGAGTGGAGGGGGTTAAAAGGGAAGAACATCCACTCTTTGAAAATATAACACTAAAGAGTATTGGACTTACACCAGTACTATGTTATTAGTCTCACGATTTGAGTTATAGAATTGCACCAACAATAAAAAGATCAAAGAAAATAAATAAATTGGAATGTAATGTGGACTGATAAAAAAAGAAGGTTGTTTTTTTTCCGCAAGGTCAATTAAGTGGAATATATTATGCCAGCACCGATTCACATGTTTCCTTATTTGAACAGCTGTAGAAGCTTACTGTAATAAACGACTTCCATAACCATGACTTAAACTATATTAGTCTTTCGAAGACACAACTCTTTGTTTGAGGTATAGCAAAGGGTTCAGTTGCCAGCAAGACAGTGTACACAATATACGTACCGTTTCAGCGCTCTACACAACATGCTCCTCAAAAATAATAGGGTTGTGTTTCTGACCAAGGTAAGATAAGTAACAACAATTAAGTTCGAATTTGCAGATATTGGCGGCCTCGTTGCAAGTACGCACACTTTGGCATGCAGTGGACATTGAAAAGGCGATATATAAAAAATGAACTATTCTGACTGACTTGTTAGTCTGTGTGAAACACACAGACTGTTGTTTTATATGGTTTCTTTTTCTTTTTCTTCGTCTTCTCCTGTCTTCTACGCACTTCCTTGTCCGCACGATAACTTGTCCTATTTCGTTGATTTATGGCATACTGATAGAAATTTGGGTGTACTCGATTACCTATGTTTTTTTTAGATTCCAGGGTAATTGGAGCAGTCCATAGGTGTGTTCTTAAAGTGGGTCACGCCCATATCTCAAGCTGGGTATGACCTATGGACCTAGTACCAAATGAAAATGAATCGACACTCAATGGGAGTTCAAAATATGATTCAAGGATACTGAGATCACCCATGAGGTCATTAAGTGCATTTTTCAGAATGGTTTACCCCCCCCCCCCCCCCCCCCCCCCCATACACACACACACTTCCCAGTGCATTCTGAAAGTTCATACGCGTATATTTACACACAAACATGTGGTTGGAGAGCAAACACGTTTGAAAGTAGGTCAGGCACGTATCTTAGCTATAGTATATCCTATGGACCAGGGGCCAACACCAAATGAGTCAACACTCAATGGAGGTTCAAAATATGGGTCAAGGTCACTGACGTCACCAATGGGTCATTGAGAGCATTTTCCGATTTGCAGGAAATCACATTTTATACCCCACCAAGCCAAAAAAATTTGGAAGTAGGTGACGATCATATCTCAAGCATGGTATGCCCTATGGACCTGAGACCAAGACAAAGCGTGTCGAAACTCAATGGAGGTTCGTAATATATGTGTAGATCACTGGGGTTACCCAGGGGTCATTAAGTGATTTTTTGAGAACTGCTGGAAATCTACATTCTATGATGTCCTAATGCATTGTGGACGTTCATACGTGTATTTTTACACTCAAAAAAGTGTGTGGAGCCAAAAGGTTATATCGAAAGTAGGTAACGCTCGTATCTCAAGCTTAGTATGACCTATGGACCTGTCACCAAAACCAAATGATTTCGAAACTTAATGGAAGTTCTAAATTTGTGGTCTTTGAGTGCAGTTTTCAGAATTGCCCTGAAATCATATTTTTTTAATCTCTAATGCATTCGTGAAGTTCACACAAATATTTTTACACTCAAAAAAGTGGGCGTGGCCACAATTATTAAAAGTGAGTCACGCTCATATTACACGCATGATATGATGTATGGACCTGGGACCACTACCAAATGAGTCGAAACTCAATGGAGGTTCAAAAGATGGACCAAGGTTTTTGGGGTTACCCAGGGGTGATTTTGTGCCTTTTCAGAATTCCTGGAAATCACAGTTTATAACCCTTTAATGCACATATTTTTATACTCAAAAAAGTGGGTGGGGCCAAAATTCTGAAAGTAGGTCTCACTCATCTTTCGAGCATGGTATTACTTCCGCACCTGAGACCAAAACCAAATGAGTCGAAACTAATGGTTCGAAAATGGGCCAAAGTAACTGAGGCTACAATGGGTAATTGCGTGCATTTTTCAGAATTGATGGAAACCTATTTTCTGACCTTTTACTTGACTTATGCCTCTGGCTCCGCACGGGAGCAAAGGACCGCAACAGCACTCCTCCAACGGACACGGTTCTGGGAGATCCTCTTCAGCTCGGCCCATGTCATTCCGGCAGCCTTCAATTCAGCGTCGGTGCTTCTTCGCCAAGTCTGCCTAGGTCTTCCAACTTTTCGTTTTTCTTGGGGGTTTGATTCCAAAGCCTGCCTGGTGATGTTTGGTGGAGATTTGCGCATTGTGTGGCCTATCCATCCCCATTTCCTTTTCTTGATGTCGGTTTCAATTGGGGTTTGTTTCATCCTGTTCCACAGCTCTTCATTTGAGATGATGTTTGGCCACCTGATATTCAAGATCTTGCGGAGGCACCTGTCAATAAATGTTTGGAGCTTGTGGGTGTTGGTTTTAGTTGTGCGCCATGTTTGGGAGCCGTACAGAACGACTGACTTGACATTTGTGTTAAATATTCTGACCTTGTTGTAGACTGAGAATGCAGAAGATCGCAAGATAGGTTGCAGGGTTCTAAAGGTGTGCCTGCTTTTGTTGATGCGGCTCTTGATGGCATCATCTGTTCCACCATCCGTGCTTACTATGCTGCCCAAGTAGGTGATTTTTTCTGCTTCCACGATCTCCTCTTGCTGTAGTCTTACTGGGTCTTGCTGTATGTTGTTTACTCGCAAGATCTCTGTCTTCCCTGTGTTGATCCTGAGGTCGGTCTTCTCAGCTTCCACAGCAACGCGGTCTAGCTATTCTTGAGCATGCCGTTGTCTGTGGGAGAGGAGGCTGATGTCGTCTACAAAGTCGAGATCTTCCAGAAGTTTGGTGAAGGTCCACTGGATGCCGGTCGTCTGGCCTGCTGTGGACTGCCGCATAATCCAATCCACCACCATCAGGAAAATAGTCGGGGACAGTAAACAACCCTGACGAACAGCCGTTTGTACTTGGAAGGGGTCGGTCAACTTTCCCTCATGTATGACTTGACAGATAGCATCTTCGTACAACTGCTGGATAATGGCAATGTAATTTGGGGGAAAGCCATAATGCTGCACGAGTTTCCAGATGACGACTCTATTCACGCTGTCAAATGCCTTCTAGAAGTCCACAAAGATGATGTTTCGAGGTGTCTGCCATTCCAGGGACTGCTCAATGATAATTCTTATTGTGGCAGTCTGGTTCGTGCAAGATCTATCGTGGCAGAAGCCGGCCTGTTCTTCTCTCAGGGTCTTGTCCAAAGCGATCTTGAGTCTTTCCAAGACAATTCTTGTTAGGACTTTGCCAGGTATAGACAGCAACATTATCCCTCTCCGGTTGTTACATGATGACAGGTCACCCTTCTTTGGTAGTTTCACTAGGAAGCCTTTCTTCCAGTCTTCCGGTACTGCTTCTGTATCCCAGATCTTTAATAGCAGTGGGTGTAACATGTCCGTAGAGGTCTGAACGTCCGCCTTCAGGGCTTCTGATGGTGGGCCGTCTAGACCTGCTGCCTTGCCAGCATTGGGGGACTTGATAGCTTTAATGATCTCTAGCTTCGTTGGTGGGTTAGTGTTGACACCCAGTAGTTGCCGGTGGTATGTCTGGTGGGACTGGCGGTGGCGGTCTGTTTAAGATCTTCTTGAAATGTTCTGCCCATCTCGTTCTTCGTTCTAATTCTCCCGCTATGGGTTCACCGTTTTTTTTTGTTTCTGACTGGTCGAGTGGGATTGCTCATTTCTTCCTGACAGCACCTGACCTTTAATGCTCTGGCAAAATTCAAACATGTATTTTTATACTCAAAAAAAGAATGCGGAGCCAAACAAATTGAAAGTGGGTAATACTCATATCTTAAAAATGTTGTCACCTCTGGGCCTGGGTCCAAGACTAAAGGTGTTTGAGACTCGATGGGAGTTGAGTGCATTTTTCAGAATTTCTGTAAATCGCATTAGTAGTAGATGTATGAAATAACCTTCATTGGCAGGACCAAGTGCAGGACTTAGGAAGTGACGTCATATCACGTGACCCAGTGGCTCCATGTTTAGTTGTTTAGTTGTTACGGTAACCCGCGTGAGCGGACATCTTGCGACGTCATCCCCACAGTGATAGGTGGTCTTAGTGCGCATGAGCAGCGCGTGTTGTTAGGGTGATACGTGTTTCCGTCGGCCATTTTGTATACTGGAGGTCACCATCTTGGTAGCACGTGGTTGCTATGTGACCCAAAGGCTTATAGTATGACAAGAGTATGTTCGGAGGGTATGTTCGATTGAATAGGAGTAATTTCCCGATTCGTAGAATTACCAAAATAAACCCGACAATCCCTCCAAATCATCAACAGCGAATTTATTTACTGCGGATTCCCCATTTTATCGGCTTAGCACGTAGTGCTATGGTACCGAGGGGCACAAGGGGTGAGTTCGATTGAATAGGAGTAATGCATTTTCCCCAGAATCCTTGTTTAATTCGCAGAAGTACCACAAACAACACGACAAGTTGTACTATTTCGAATTCTTTCAGAATTATCTGCTTCTATCTATATGTGCAATAGTTTTTCGTCGCCCTGGCCATGTTCCTTTGTCCTGGAATATACTCCAGAAGCGTAGAGAAGCCTACCAACTGGAACAGCTATGCTTATTATTACTATATTTAGCCTTTCTCGGCAGTTCTTTTTAGTTCTGACCCTATTCCAAGTACTCTTGTTGTTTCAGTTATCTCGATCACGCAAGCAGTTCACTTTACTGGCGCTAACCAATCAGATTGCTTGATTTCCCATAATCTGTGTGCAGAGTTATCTCCCTTGTGTATATCAAAAGCCTATATCATTCCCAAAGCCAATAAGCTATCGAGCAATTACTGATAAGTCATTGCTCGAGCGACTCGAAGCCCATCCAACAAATGAGCTTTTGAGCAATTGCCCGATCGAGTGACTCAACATATTGCTCGAACGACTCGAAGTCTGCCGTACAAATGGCTATCGGGCAATTCCTTGATCGAGTGACTCGCCATACTGCTCGTCGACTCATTTCGGTATTTGAGGATACCTAGGCCTGGTATTGTATTAGTATTTGAGGATACTTTTTATAGGATACTTATCTAAGGATACTATTACTCGTTTGGCCCAGCTTTCTAGGCCACCCCAATAAGCTATTGAACAATTACGATAGCTTATTGGGAGAATTTGGGATAGGTATGTCCTGGGGGGAGGGGGGGGGGGGTTCATCACTAAAATATGTGGGTAGAGCAAAAATATCCATTTCTGATTCTTTTGTCAGACACGTTGAATGCTGTTTGTCTGATTTTCATACGAAAATCTGTAAAGGCTGTTTATGAAAACAAGTCTCCATAAATTCTCTTTCTGTGTAGACTCGTTCTGGTGCTTTTACTATTTTCACACAGACTTAAATTACCTGATCGCAGTAAATTATGTTTCAATATTTATGCATTAATGCAGTGATAAACATGTTATTTTGGTTTAAAAATAACACTTTTGATCTGAATAAACTTCTCCATATAGTTATCAAAAAGTTGAATTGCTATAAGCTGAAGCAATACAATGTCCCCTACCGGACTAATGAGCATTAATAATTATACAAATGTTATAACCTAGATGTGATTAGCATGAACTCCGTTGAAGCGTTTCCCCCCAAAAAGTCCGGAAAACAGATTTTGGCGCTTTACCATATTTCCAAGTGCCATAACACACACAAAAATAATGCAATCAGCATGAAACTCAAACTTGATCTGTAAGTCATTGTTCTATAGTAGGTTACCAAGAAAGAAATCATTCGGTTGAAACATTTCAAAAAAAGTCCGGAAAACTAAAGTGTGACTGACAGACTGACCGACAGACTGATGGATGGACAGAGTGCAAATGAAGCTTGATCTGTAAGCCATCGTCCTATAGTAGGATACCAAAAATGAAATCATTCCGTTGAAGCGTTTCCAAAAAAGTCCGGAAAACTGATATTTTGGCGCTTTTCCATATTTCCAAGGGCCATAACTCACACAAGAATAATGCAATCAACATGAAACTCAAACTTGATCTGTAAGACATCTTTCTATAGTAGGTTACCATAAATGAAATCATTCTGTTGAAGCGTTTCCAAAAAAAGTCCGGAAAACTGATATTTTTGCACTTTTCCATATTTCTAAGGGCCATAACTCACACGAGAATGGTGCAATCGGTATGAAACTGAAACTTGATCTGTAAGTCTTCGTTCTATAGCAGGTTACCAAAAAATGAAATCATTCCGTTGAAGCGCTTCCAGAAAAAGGCCGAAAAACTGATATGTTGGCGCTTTTCCATATTTCCAAGTGCCATAACTCACACAAGAATCATGCAATCAGCATGAAAATCAAACTTGATCTGTAAGTCATCGTTCTATAGTAGTTTACCAAAAATGAAATCATTCGTTTCCAAAAAAAACTCCGGAAAACTAAAGTGCGACTGACAGACTGACAGACTGACGGTCTAAGAGACTGACGGATGGACAGAGTGCAAACCTATAGTTCCCTCCGATGATGCCGATAGGGGACTAATAAACTTGCGTAGATAAAAGTTTCTTTCCAGTCATTAACCCTTTGAACCCTCGTTTCATGGAATGGAATCGTCTTTGTGTACACTAACAGTTAGATAGTGTAACGTCCCAGGTCCGTATTGATTCGTCTTTACACTTACAGTTAGATAGTGTAACGTCCCAGGCCCGTATTGATTCGTCTTTGTGTACACTTACAGTTAGATAGTGTAACGTCCCAGGCCCGTATTGATTCGTCTTTGTGTACACTTACAGTTAGATAGTGTAACGTCCCAGGCCCGTATTGATTCGTCTTTGTGTTCACTTACAGTTAGATAGTGTAACGTCCCAGGCCCGTATTGATTCGTCTTTGTGTACACTTACAGTTAGATAGTGTAACGTCCCAGGCCCGTATTGATTCGTCTTTGTGTACACTTACAGTTAGATAGTGTAACGTCCCAGGCCCGTATTGATTCGTCTTTGTGTACACTTACAGTTAGATAGTGTAACGTCCCAGGCCCGTATTGATTCGTCTTTGTGTAAACTTACAGTTAGATAGTGTAACGTCCCAGGCCCGTATTGATTCGTCTTTGTGTACAATTACAGTTAGATAGTGTAACGTCCCAGGCCCGCATTGATTCGTCTTTGTGTACACTTACAGTTAGATAGTGTAACGTCCCAGGCCCCTATTGATTCGTCTTTGTGTACACGTACAGTTAGATAGTGTAACGTCCCAGGCCCGTATTGATTCGTCTTTGTGTACACTTACAGTTAGATAGTGTAACGTCCCAGGCCCGTATTGATTCGCCTTTGTGTACACTTACAGTTAGATAGTGTAACGTCCCAGGCCCGTATTGATTCGCCTTTGTGTACACTTACAGTTAGATAGTGTAACGTCCCAGGCCCGTATTGATTCGCCTTTGTGTACACTTACAGTTAGATAGTGTAACGTCCCAGGCCCGTATTGATTCGCCTTTGTGTACACTTACAGTTAGATAGTGTAACGTCCCAGGCCCGTATTGATTCGCCTTTGTGTACACTTACAGTTAGATAGTGTAACGTCCCAGGCCCGTATTGATTCGTCTTTGTGTACACTTACTGTTAGATAGTGTAACGTCCCAGGCCCGTATTGATTCGTCTTCAACAGCAAACCACCAGTTTCCCGAGTCTGGCAACCTCCGTGTTCACATATGAATGACGGCTTCTTAAATCAATACCACGACAGGGCAAGAACGCCAACGTTTGTCATGTGAGTGGTAGGAAGGGTATAAGAAGCTACCCCACACAAATTAGTACCACCCACCTACTTCTAATATATTTTATAAGTCCTTCTTTGGTTCTGGGGATTACCCCCCCCCCCCCCCCGACCCACATTGTGATGTAAAAGATTACCAAAAAGTAACAACAACCACAAAAAGAAACAACAAATTATTAAATTATATAAAATCTCTAAATGTAATATAAATCACATTAGTTTTTATTTTATTGCTTATAATCACAAATTGACACATTTCCTTACCGAAATCGTTCTTCTTTATACCAATAAAATAAATATTCCGTTTCAGATCTATTGAGATTCCGACCTTAAGACCCGGTTTCGCGTACACAAAATATGATATAATTGCTGCGAAGCAGCAATAATAATTAAATCCCACAGTTCATCCAAGCTGAAATTCAGCGATCGGAACATACAATGGCCCTCTCTGGCCAGAACGATGCGATCACAGCACGTTGTTACATTCAACAAGGTCAAGAAATCTCAAAAGGAGAACCGAAAATAACAAATACGAAATTTATAACTTTTGGTTCGACGCTGTGTTAGCTAAAGGTGTTTTTCAATCAAATGGTCAGTTTTGATTCAATTAGCCAGAACGACGCGGCGTTAGCTACGTCGTTATGGATAATTAAAACAATTATTTTATAACTGCAGGCCACTAGATCGCACTCCGATCTCCTCTGAATTCCGATAACCACAAAGCATCACTAGTAGATTTCCGATGTGATTTTCTTCACTCTCCACAAGGCTCGGTAATCTCAAAAGAAAAAGAATGGTCAGTTTCTGATGTGATTTTCTTTAAATCATAAAAATACAAGAAAAACAAAGAAAAATAAGGCCGAAAGATAGTATATACGAAATGTATTAATTTTAGTTCGTCATTTCCTTTACTCGGGGGCCCAGATTAACCTTCCAAATCAAGAAAGACAGTTCCTCAAATTATCCAAACGGACGTGGTATTTGTTCCCCGTCGCCATGGATAATCGTAACAATTCTCCCTTCCAGACATTGAAAATCAACATACTTCACTTATTTCCACAGTCCTACATAAATACATGCCACAGGTTAACAATATGCTCAGGGAATCTCATGACAATAAGGAAGACAAAAACATCTAGCTCTATACCCAAGCTGTTCCTCTTGTCGACTGAAAAAGGGAGCCAGATCACTGGTTTATTAACTACGAGAATACAATTTCTCCACGGACTTTCCGTTTCAACTCACTTGAGTAAAAACAGACAGCAAAGGACAGTCGTGATCAACCAACTGGGGAGATGAGTGTTATGAGAAAAAGCAAGATTGCTCCAGATTTAGATGTCATAAAATTACCACTTTACTTAACCCCTGAATTCGATTCGAGAAATGTTTTTGGCCTTCAAATTTCAAGTGAACGCCATCAGTTAATAAATGGTGAGTTGGGATTTGTCTATGAGGAAGATACAAACATTTTGCATCTCCCTCACAGACCACACGCAACGCTGTGTTCACATCTGCTCTTCTTAATCCATACATCTGTAAAGAAACATCTCCGGTTTTTAACCGAGGAAAAAGGCTTCCAATAAACATTTTCCTTACTCCAAAATCTCATTTTGAAATAAGCTCTTTGAGCCACCGAACAAAATTACTTATAGAAAAATTTTGTTAATATCATTTCCTCCGGTCTGGATAAAAATCCAGTCCACGTTTCTTACATTTACTTGGCATAAATAGAGGATATGGAATGAGTGTTTTTCTCATATAATATTTATGAAAGGAGTCTAAGAATTTTTCGTTTTGGCGAGCCTCTGGCGCGCCCAAACGGAAAATTCGGACGAATATAAATATTATATGACAAAACATTCATTTCATATTCTATTTATCATATGAGACACACACGCACACATTAGCCACTTAGGAGGACTTTTTAACCCATCACCTAACTTGAGTGGCAGACGTCACTTGGAAAAAACATCCTCGTATAACTAAAAAATTTCATGTTTGCTTCCAAAACATAGGTTATGACCCCTCATTGGAACGAGCTCGTCGAACTCGTTCCAATGAGGGGTCATAGCCTATGTTTTGGAAGCAAAAAGTGAAAATATAAAAAAAAATGAATGGCGTTTTTCTTGTAGGTAAAAAAATAATACAATACAACCCACCCTAAATAGGACAGATAACGTAACTTCTCCCTACTGAAATTATGCAAATGTAACCCAGTTGTCTTTTGTTTAGACAATCAAATTGTCAAGCTTTGAAATTGACCAATGAAAGCTCCCAACTCCAGTTATGCAAATTATGAAAATGTGGCCCAGTTGTATTTTGTTCAGCCAATCAAATTGTCTAGTTTTGAAATTGACCAATGAAATTGACGGAAGGCTTTTTTTTTATCACTGATTAATATAAAAACAAAATATGAAATGTTTTTTAAAGTGAACAAAACGGACGAGTCATATGATAAATTATGAATATGTCCTCCAGGGAACCCGACAAATCTGACATTTTAAATAAGAAGGGCATTGTCCATAACATCAGGTGTCTACATATACATGTACACAGCTGGTTAACAAAACTATGTCCGATTTTTAACCCTTTCATTACGATAGGGTATTTCGACAACAGTCACTATAAATATGTCACGGATCTCTAATTAAGAGAAACACTCAAAAGTCTAATACGACTTCACATCATTCTACCAACATCTTTTGGAGCTGCGTCAACATCTGTTGAGGCTTCATCAAAAGCTGGCTCAGGCAGCTTTAAAGTTGCTGAGATTCATAAATCATATTGTCGTAAATCTGTGACTTTGAGAGTAATTTTCCGGCTTGATGATCTTCATGGAGGACATCAGAATAGCTGAAAGGAAAACGAAGCGCAGTATCAATTGAAATAAGAACTTGCAATTCTTCCCTCCACAACACAACTCACCATTCTCCAATTCATAACCACAATTTATTACAAGTAAAATTTTCTATCCTTGAGAAATGACACCTGGCTGTGTAAACTTTTTATAGGAGGAGGCAATTCCAAATACAGGAAGTGGATTTCGATAAACTTGCATTTTTACCAGGGACACATCACAATCGAAAAATTACTTTCTTGCCATGCGCATGGCTTACTTGCGAAACCCTTGCTTGCCCTAGCAAAACTATCACCACCCTTCATATACATTCACACCACACACCAACCTCAAAATTCCTACCCGCAAATTCTCCATGCAAATCACACGAAACAAACGTTGTGATTCAAAACTTCCTCTATCCCTCAACAATCTACAATTTTAGTTAAGGGTTCCACCCTGCGAGTACTCCTCTTGGGAACTCTCGCGTTCTGCGCCCAAGAATTTAACTCGCGTAGCTACACTGTATTTACACATTTATCATAAAATAACAATCCATAGTTAGGCTTCAAATCATAGGGTGTTTATCTACAATTTTCCTACGAAAAAGCATCAAATTACACACCCATTCAAACAGAATCACATTATCTTCAAGTTCAGATGTGCAGTTCCGCGAGAGCCCAAGTAAAAAAAATAAATAGCATTATTGTCGGTCTGAACTATAATTACACCTCCATCATGGCCAGAACACCATATATATAGAAAACAACTCATAGGCTGTGCTGAGCCTAATGCTCAAAACATCATATAATTACGAGCCCATATATATATATACATATCAGTTCCGATTTACCATACAGTAGGCCTATCGGAATGATGTCCTTCACCGTAAATCTCACTCATGAAATGAATTTAGCCACGAGTGACACCATGGCTATATCAAACCGTGGCTCATCAATTTATATTTACAGCTCCAACCACAATTCAGGCCGACCGTAATTATAATATGAAATAATTTTATCTCTTGCTCGCAGGCAAGGAAACCCTCCTCATGTAAAATTCCTACAAAACACCAATTTTGTTGGTCTATCATAACCGCCTTGTATGATCAAATTATCATAATACTCAACTGAAGGGCCAACCCTGCCAACATCTTTCCCTTGGAACTCTCACGGTCACAATACAGACACGTACTTTTACATAGTATGTTTTAACAATACTGCAAATAACTATTCAAAATCCTAGTTAGGTTTTTTTAAAAAAAAACACAGGGCGCGAAATACAATAATTCACTCCTAATAGAAACCAATGATTTTTCAGCTCAAATGTACTGACCACGAGGACGTTAATGTGAAAATAATACCAATTATCTGTCCGGACCACTAATCAATAAATTCGTCCACAGGCGAATTATTACATTTTAAAATCATTGCTATTGCCAAATTCAAACAGTTCGCTTGTGAACATAACACAAGCGTCACAACTACCCATACCCCATTTCTTCAAAAATAGACGATACCCACTATAGTACCTCTAGCTCCATTGAGCTCAGTGCCAAACTACGAGCTCGTGAAAATAGTCGTAATTGCACACATTACTCATCTCGATCAAAAATTTCTCGTCTATAAACTAACCACGATTACAATACCAACACTATAAAAGTTTAGTATGGAATCATGAACCAACTAATATATTCCTCATTAATACATAACCAATATGTGCAATTAATCACAGCTCTATATACACACGTCCCAACCTTATCTAAGGACAATTCATAGTTTTAAATTATCTATCACCCCGGCCCAGACAGATTGCGATTATAACGCAATTCAATTCTCTTTGTTCGCAGGCAATGCGAATCAATCAGTAAAAATTTTATTCTATATACCTCCAGCCGCTCCCAACCAACCAACGTCATTAATCAGATTGTACACCACAAGTCCCGGGGCAATTCCCAAGAATTACTCCGCGATCTGTGGCGCACAATCCGAATAAAAAAAAAATAACTTGCAGGACTCAAATTAATTGTTGCCGGAGTCTATTCCCCTTACAAATTCCGAAAGATGTTGACATAATTTATAGCCAAAATCATATATTAATTCATGAAAAAACTGGCCTGAGTCGATCCATCGGGGTCGACGGAGCACTCGACTCCGACGGGAGGTTAAAGGATCAGCCTGGGCATCATCAACCTCACCGTCATGATCTCCCAGAGCAGAGAGAAAACTGTCATTATCTACCGCCCCAGTGAGTCATCCATTATTGTCTATCCACCATCAATTCCTCAGGGGAATGCTTATATCTACCATTGGACGATTAAAACATTTTTTAACCGCTTAAAGTGGTCTACTTGTCTCCCTTGTTCTCTAGAAATTAAATAGAGTCAGACAACTTTTTCTTAATCAAAAATGGGCCAAACCAATATTTAGTAAATTTTGGTGTTTGACCTTTTCTTATCCTAGGGATGTACACTGCAAAAAATATAGGTTCTCTTTAGAACCCAAACTGGTTTTAATCTTGTCCCTGAGATGGAACCAGTTCTGTTTAAACAGTATTTATTTCAAATCAAATAAATTAATAAAGATTAGCATTAAATATTAACAGAATTAAACATAAATTGAGGGGGTTTCAGCCGTAAGTTTAGAGCTTATACGAGGTTGTCTCAAATCATTGTTAAGCAAAGGAGATATGAACAATTGGCATATCGAACCAGTTTTGGTTCTATACAGAACCAAAACTGGTTCGATATGCCAACTGTTCATATCTCCTTTGTTTCAAAATGTTTGACGACTGCGTTGAATAAGCTCCAAGTTTAGTGCTGAATCTACTACAGTTCATGTAATATTTTGTTAAAATTGAATGCTAATCTTGGTAAATTTATTTGATTTGAAATAAATACTGTTTAGACAGAAATGGTTCCATCTCATGGACAAGATTAGAACCAGTTTGGATTATAAAGACAACCTATATTTTTTACAGTGTATAGCCAAACATCATCCCCAATTCCATACGGTTTGCCATGAACTCTTTGATCTTAAAGTATTTTCCTTTTCTTAAAAACTGTTTACATTGTTTAGTAACGAGCTGAAAAATATCATTCATATGAGTTTCTAAATCTCGGACATATTGTGCTGGGCTTAATTCTTTCTCGGAAACGTTACCGACCAAGAACTCCACCGGCAATCGAACCTCCTTTCCAAACATTAAATTATTTGGAGTATGAACAGTAGTTTCAAGTGTCGCACTACGATAAGCCATCATAAGAAATGGAAGATAAAACTCCCAATCGTTATGATTTTCTTCTACAAAACAGGCTAACATGGAAACCAATGTCCGATTAAACGTCTCCACCTGTCCATCTGATTGAGGATGATATGGTGAGGTCCTAGGTTTTCTTATCTCAAAACATTTACAGATTTCTGAGAAAAGTTACGACTCAAAATTTGATCCCTGATCCGAATGTACAAATTTTGGCATGTCAAACCTTACAATCCATTCCTTCACAAAGAGCTAGCCCACACTATGAGCTAGTTTGTCAGGAATAGCATAAGCTTCCGTCCACTTTTAAAAAATAATCAGATATTACCAAAATATATTGGTTTCCGTGGACTGATTGTGGAAGCGGTTCCAGAATATTTAAAGCAATGCGTTCCATAGGTTCGGACACAATTTCCTTAACCATAGGTGCTCGATGGGCCTTATTTGGGGATTTCCTACGTTGACAAATTTCACATGATTGAATCCATTGTTCACCGTCTTTTTTCATTCCCATCCAAAAAAAACCTTGACCAATTTTCCACAAAGTCTTGAATATCCCCAAATGTGCCCCAAACATAGAATCATGAAAACATTCTAATATATTATTTTTAAAGCACCCGGAACAATCCATAACAATTTATTTCTTCCACCTGGTTCAAACCGTTCTCTATATAGCATGCCATTCTCAATTTGTATTTGTTCCCAATGAGATATATAGTCCTTAAAAACAAAGGATTCACCTTTTAACTGATCGTTTAAAGGCCATTTTCCACTAGGTTTATATGCAAATAGTCTGTTTAACAGCGGATCAGTCTGCTAAATCTCAGCAGTTATATTTGAGTTCGAGGTTAAATCAAGTGTATTTAAGCTTACTGGTATTCGACTTAACGCGTCCGCGTTCTTGTGTTGCTCGCCAGGACGCTGAACTATCGAAAACTCAAAACCACTTAAGTATTCTAACCAACGGGCTACTTGACCCGACCGTTCTTTAAAATTAGAAAAGACATTTCAAAGATCCATGGTCGGTACGTAAAGTAAAATGTTTACCGATTAAAAAATGCCGAAAATTCTTCACACGTTTAATTACGGCGCATTTCTGAAAATAGGTCACCCAATTATTTATATTTATACTTCCGTTATATGTGTCTGACGTCACGATCTGTTTATACATTTCGCGATTTTCAAAAAGCGCGACATTTTCATCATTCCCAGGTAAAATTGGCGATATAACCTGATATCTACTATTGGGTCTAATGAATGGCAACTCACGACGGCCGGCACCAGACGTTTCATGCTGACCCCTAACTGGTGAAGTTGCTATCAACCGATGTGGACCCATAACTGGTGAAGTTGCTGGCAACCAATGTTGACACCTAACTGATGAAGTTGCTATCAACCGATGTGGACACCTAACTGGTGAAGTTGCTGGAAATCGATGTTGACCCCTATCTGGTGAAGTTGCTATCAACCGATGTGGACCCCTAACTGGTGAAGTTGCTGGCAACCAATGTTGACACCTAACTGATGAAGTTGCTATCAACCGATGTTTACCCCTAACTGGTGAAGTTACTGGCAACCAATGTTGACCCCCTCCCTTTGAAGATCTTCCGATCTCTGGAGTAGATATTTTCCTCCAATTAGGAATAACCAAACTCTTCATCTGTCTTTCTAAATCACTATACGATTCAAATAATTCGTTATCCTGATCCATCAAATCTCCAATGTTTTTTTTTGAAGTGGTGCACTATGTTCCTGTTGACCAATAGAAGTCGGTTATGGAGTGTACATAAAACCCAGTAAACGAGTCCTCCTCCTTACATCGGGTCTATCTTCAAATAGATCACCATCCAATGCTTCCGATTGTTCGATAAATGTATGCATATCTCGCGAAATCTCACTAGCCATAGTTTAACCTCAGTAAAATGACCTCAGCAAATTCCTACACGGCGTTTTACCAGAGTAAAACCAACCAACTTCCGTGATAAAAAAAAAAATAATATATATATATCCTGTCGGCGACGCCAAAAATTGTAACACCAATTTAAGACGGAAGACAGGATTAAATCCACATTAACTCCAAAAAACAAAAATATCCTGTCTTCATCAAGTTTTGGCGGTTGGGCAAAATTCCAAGGAATTTATTGTCCTGTCGGTGACGCCAAAAATCGTAACGTCCCAGGCCCCTATTGATTCGTCTTCAACTGCAAACCACCAGTTTCCGGAGTTATAATACTACCTCATAACTCTGGCAACCTTCGTGTTCACATATGAATGACGGCTTCTTAAATCAATACCAAGACAGGGCAAGAACGCCAAATTTTGTCATGTGAGTGGTAGGAAGGGTATAAGAAGCTACCCCACACAAATTAGTACCCCCCTCCTACTTCTAATACATTTTATAAGTCCTTCTTTGGTTCTGGGGATTACCCCCTCCCCGACCCAAACTGTGTTGTAAAAGATTACCAAAAAGTAACAACAACCACAATAGGAGACAACAAATTATTAAATTATATAAAATCTCTAAATGTAATATAAATCAGAAGTTTTATTTTATCGCTTATAATCACAAATTGATACATTTCGTTACCGAAATTGTTCTTCTTTATACCATAACAATAAATATTCCGCTTAAGATCTATTGATATTCCGACCTTAAGACCCGGTCTCGCGTACACAATATATCATATAAATGCTGCGAAGCAGCAATAATAATTAAATCCTACAGTTCATCCAAGCTGAAATTCAGCGGTCGGAACAGACAATGGCCCTCTCTGGCCAGAACGATGCGATCACAGCACGTTGTTACATTTAACAAGGACTAGAAATCTGAAAAGGAAAACCGAAAAATAACAAATACGAAATTTATAACTTTTGGTTCGACGCCGTGTTCACTGAAGGTCTTTCACAATCAAATGGTCAGTTTTGATTCAATTTGCCAGAACGACGCGGCGTTAGCTACGTCGTTATGGATAATTAAAAGAATTATTTTATAACTGCAGGCCACTAGATCGCACTCCGATCTCCACTGAGTTCCGATAACCACAAAGCATCACTGGTAGATTTCCGATGTGATTTTCTTCACTCTCCATAAGGCTCAGAAATCATAAAAGGAAAAGGAATGGTCAGTTTCTGATGTGATTTTCTTTAAATCATAAAAATACTAGAAAAACAAAGAAAAATATTGCCGAAAGATAGTAAATACGAATTTTATAAATTTTAGTTCGTCATTTCCTTTACTCGGCGACCCAGAACAACCTTCCAAGTCAAGAAAGACAATTCCTCAAATTATCCAAACTGACGTGGTATTTGTTCCCCGTCGCCATGGATAATCGTAATAATTCTCTCTTCCAGACATTTTATCTATGGAAAATCAACATACCTCACTTATTCCCACAGTCCTATATGAATACAGGCCACAGGTTAACAATCTGCCCAGGGAATCTCATGACAATAAGGAAGAAAAAAAATCTAGCTACATACCCAAGCTGTTCCTCTTGTCGATTGGAAAAAGGAAGCCAGATCAATGGTTTTCTTAACTGCGAGAATACAATTTCTCCACGGACTTCCCGCGTCAACTCACTTGAGTAGAAATAGACAGCAAAGGACAATCGTGATCAACCAATCCGGGAGATGAGTGTTAGATGTCATAAAATTAACACATCACTTAACCCCTTAGGTGGGAAATATTTTTACGAGTGAGGGTACAATAAGTCAGTCCAATATCAATCTACATGCACTTCAGAATGCAGCCCAAATATAGGCTTCCAGCGCTCTGCCAGTTAAGAAATGTTCTATTTTAGCATAATTTACCCCTATGTTTACTCCTCCAGCATGGAATCCTCAATTGCAATGGTAAAATGGTCAGAAGAGTAAAGAGAACCGGTGACGTCACCAAGAGAGTGGTATATATATTGGATCAGAAGAGGAAACCCAGTCGTCGTTGTTATCTGGTTGCTGAATTATCATTAGGTGAGTTTAAAGTTCCCGTCCGTTGGAGGAAATAACCCACTTGATGAGCGGCCATGTTTCCTTTGTCTTGTTGGCACACGAACCCGCCAATTTTAATCGCAGTTAATCTAGTCTTTTCAATTACCCATCCAATGTAAGTTTCTTTTCAATTGTTTTCCATTTATTTTGCAATATTGTTTTTTTACATTTATTTTATATTTTTTTTGTCACATTGTTGGGTATTTCCCAAATGAAATATTTTTTCACATTTTGTTGTCGATATTGACAAAAATTATTTTGGGTGAGAAAAAAATGGATATGGCTGTTACACGTGATCAGAATCGGGCACCTAGTGTACCCGAACCACAAATTTATGTAAATACATGTGATTTCATGTGATATTTTGCCTTACCTGTGGTTGATGTCCCCGGAGCTCTCCAGCTGGTGCAAAAACGTGCTCAGTTAAGAATTTTTTTTCAGACAGCACTCTGAGAGAAGTTCCTGGTTTAAAAGTACCCAGGGCCCTTTTGAGTACTATCAATTTCACCCCACATGCTCCGGGAGGTGAAAATCCCCGTTCAAATTGTTCTCGATGCATTGAAGCCGAGGATCAGGTTTCTCAGCGTGGAGAGGGAATGAGTGGCATTTTGGCGCTTTCCAGGGCGGGGGAAAATCCTAATGCTCCACCTTGGTCTCGACCTGAGCGCCACCACATCATCGGGCATCGAAAAATGTTGTAGGGGAGAATAGGGAGTCCTGCGACACCCCTCATTGACACCTGCTTGGCATAATTATTAGAGGCAGGTCATTTCAGAGTTCTGTTCCAAATAGATCGGGTCCAGTCACAGATGCTGCTACTTTTGATATTGACCCTCCACCGCCTTATGAATCGGTGGGTTCTGATTACGATGCTTTCCAAAATGGTGGGAATGGTGGTAGAGACAGAGTTCCACCTATTCCAATACCCAACAGACAGGAGGTGAATCTCAACATGACTATATGGGGGATTTGAGGATAGACGCCCAGTTGGGCAGAATAGACCCTTTTTGAGGAAGGGGGCGGGGAGGCAAATTACAGAGATGACTTTCAAGAAAACCGCTGGCTTCCCCAAGGTAGATATAGATATGCTTATGACCCACCCCTCTCGGGTGTACCAGCCTTATGAGAAAGGAGATACTTATCGTCCACAAGGGGGCAGGTGGGGGGGGGGGGAGAGGTATGCCCATGACCCCAACCTGTGTACCATCAATTTGGGGGACAGAGTCCCCAAGTGCGAGAGATGAGAGTTTCTGACAATAGGTATCGTTGTAGGATGCATAACCTTCCCAAGAGCTTAGAATATAATGGGACCACCAGCTAGCAAACATTTCGTATGAAGTTCATGCAATTTGCAGACATGCAAGCATGGACTGCGGGAGAATGTAAGGACAACCTTTGTTGGTGTTTGGATGGCAAAGCAAGCGAGTACTTTGCTACCATAATTCGCCAAGACCCCCAAATCTATTTTGTTGATGTGCTGGACAAGTTAGAAAGGCGTTTCGGAAAGTACGAACACCCTGAGACTGCACAAATGCAGTTCAATCAAGCCCAGCAGCAACCAGACATGACCCTAGAAGAGTGGGCTGATCAGATTTTGACAATGGCCGAAAAAGCATTTGGGCATCTGCCCGAAGAACACATGTTTCACCAGGTCGTTATGTGTTTCTGCCATCGTGCCCTAGATAAATGGGCAGGACATTACGCAGCAAATCAGCGTCCGAAAACAGTCAAGGAAGCTATCGATGAAATTAAATGGTTTCAACACACATCTTTGGCTATTTATGGAAATGTGAGGGAACTAGCTCCAGAACCCAGAGGCCCAACTCAGATTGCATCCCTTGCATGGGATAACTCAAATCCCCGTGTGTAGTCGGCTCGGGTGTCTACTACATCAGTACGACCCAATACAACAGGGCCCCAGCCTCAGGATACACAGAGTGTTGTGTCTGAATTAGTAGCTGAATTTAAGAAATTTTCTGGAGAAACAATCACTTAATTTAGATCAACTGGCACAGTATTATCATATTTACATGACAGTATGGCTACCATGACCATAAAGCTTTCCCAATTGATTGAACCAGGTCAGACTCTAAACAGATCAAGGAGTCGATCGCCCTCACCTGGGGGGAGGGGTTGTTGGACATGTGGGTCTGTGTCCTATTTTTCAAGAGAGTGCCCTTCCAAAAATCCAAGTAATCTATTAGCTTCAAAACCTTCTATACCATCAGGGTCACCAAATGACCCCATTACCCGAATTTCGCCAATGGTCAAAATTACGGACGATTCAGAGGATAACTTTAACGAGAACGAGTCGGAAAAATAGGCCGTTTGCCGACTCCAGATTTAAATATAGGCCATAATCTTGTCATTGCTAGAGACAACTTCCCTGGACAGTTCTTTCCAAAAGAGGAAACATTAAATGAGAAGCCAGATAGTATAACGATCAACCAAGTGGATACTTCGTTGTTCTATACAGTGCCATTGATATTAGAAAATGTCAAATTAGATGCTCTTATTGACACAGGGGGTCAGGTAACAATGTTTTCTGACAAACTTTTAGAGCTTTTTGATGAACACCCTCGCATGTTGAAGGCATTAAAGTAGGCGGAGAATTAGCAACTATCTCTGGACAAATAGTAGGGCCCATCAAGATGAGTGTGGGAAAAAATTGGTACATCAGGAATTTTTATGTGGCCCCTGTTTCTACTCTAATTATTTCGGGTCTTGATTTCTTGCATGAATAGGGTACCCAATTAGATCTGGGTAACAATGTGATGTATTTGGGAAAGAAAGAGAGCACATTCCCATTCAGTTGAGACAATCACAAAAGAGGGAAGGAGTAAAGGTCAGGTTATTAGAAAAATAATTATTCCCTCCAATTCAGTGAAATAGGTCCAATGTGATCTGAGTTCTACTATGTCAGAGTACACGATAGAACCAGAGTTGAAACAAAACTTGTTCATCCTCAGAACAGCTCATTCCGAAAATACAGATCCTGTTATGACCTTCCTTAATATAGGAAATAAAGATATTGTGATGAATCCAGGTCAAATAGTTGGATGGACTGTTGAAGGTACAGGTATTTCTCCCATTGAGCATTCTCCAGAATTAATTGAAGTTAATGTAACTGTAGTGGATTCTCGAGTAGTTACAGATAAGAATTTACAGATGCCTGATCACATAGGGGAATTGTTTGAGAAATCTAAAACACTGTTAACACTTGAATAGTCTTCCAAGCTTAAACAACTATTGATTGAATACAGTGATGTGTTTGCAAAAATGAGTATGATTTGGGAAATTCCACTGCTTTGGAACAGCATATTGACACCGGTGATTCCAAACCAGGTAAACCCCGAATGCGCCGTACTCCGGCGTGTTTTGTAGGTGAGGAAGAAGCATTATTGAAGGATATGTTAAAGGCTGGGATTATCCAACCATCCGAATGGGCTTCAGCACCTGTTCTCATTCGTAAACACTGTGGCTCGGTAAGGTGGTGTTTGGATTTCCGAGGAGTAACCGCCGTTACAAGAAAGGACACTTATCCTATGCCCTTAATTGATCAGTATCTAGACACGCTCGCTGGGAATATCTTGTTTAGTCGCCTGGATGGGAACCAGGCTTACCTTCAAATTCCAGTAGCGAAGGAAGACCGTAAGAAAACGGCTTTTATAACCAAATATGGGCAGTATGAATATCTCAAAATGAGTTTTGATTTAACAGGAGCCCCGGGATGCTATTCCCGAGTGATGAATTCAGTCCTTAGAGGGTTAACACGGGATATTGCCTTGGCTTTTCTAGATGATGTGTGTGTGTGTTGGGCACAGATTTTTCAGATCATTTAAAAAATCTGCGAACTGTCTTGGGATAGATTTCGGCAGTATCAATTGAAACTAAAGCCTAGAAAGTATCTCCTGTTTCAACAAAAAATAGAGTTCTTGGGTCGACCAGTTTCCTCCCATGGAAAAGAAATGGGGGATCCGGCTAGCCAAGTTATTACAGACTGGCCCCAACCCCAAAATATCAAAGAGATTGAGAGATTTTTGAGTCCTGCTAATTACCACAGGGTATTTATAAAGAATTGTGCTACTTTAGCAGCCCCATTGTAAAAAAGAACAGGTAAAAAGGCTGTGTTTGAATGGGGGAAAGACGAAGCAGCCCTTGGGTCTCCTCCAGCCCTTGGGTCTGTTGTGGCTATATATAGGGGCAGGGTTGATCCAATTACAAGATGGACAAGAAAGAGTCATAGCCTATGGTAGTTGTGGGTTAAGTCCCGAACAGAGGAAGTACTGCACCACTCGAAAAGAGCTTCTTAGTGTGGTGCGATTTACCCGCCAGTTTAGACATTTGCTATTGGGCCGACAGTTTACAATTAGGACAGACCACAGTAGCCTTACTTGGCTCCTCAATTTTAAGAATCAAGAAGGCCAATTGGCCAGATGGATGGAGAAACTAAGTCAGTATGACTTCACAATGCAGCACCGTCCAGGAAAAAAAAACATCAGAATGGTGATTTCCTATCACGACGTCCAGAGGAAGACTTTTGTGAGAAATACTGAGCAGGGGTACCATTAGAACAACTTCCCTGTGGGAGTTGTAGATATTGTTAGAGGGTAGACCAAAATTGGGGAAATGTCTTTGAACACGTGGATGATGTTATTCTTCTACCAAGCAATAGAAATCAAGCAGAAAGTTAAATAGCTTGGGCAGAAAAATACAATGATTCCAAAATGTGTTTCATACAAAAACAGAAATATGTTCCATTATTGCTTCCAATACAAGAGATTTTGTCAGTTGAAACTTCAGAGAATATTTCAGATAATAGAGTTAGCTCCCTTCATGTGTTAAACTCGGGAATTTCTGATAATAGAGTTAGCTCCCTTGATATGCTACACTTAGGGATTGTACATAAAACCCTCATAGAACCATTTGACCCTGGGGGAGGAAGGAATGCTTCAAATGAATTAGGGATAGAACCCAAGGGAGTGGGCATTACAGTTATTACAGATACGGATACTAATGATCCACAGGCAGGGGGAGATAGTGACCCACCTGAACTGGAATATGCTTTAAGTGGTCAGAAATATGAAGAAATTCTAGCTAAACAGAATGAAGATGTTGATTTGGAATTTCTTAAAACTTGGTTAGAAAAGGGGGAAATACCTTCCCCGATGTTCTTTTTCAGGCAAGTGCCGAATCCAAATTCATCGGGAGAGATTTTCTGTGATTAGAAAATTGATATACAAAAAGAGAAAAAAATGGCCACTTGGTTTTGGTGATACCTCATCCCCTACGTTCGGAGATTTTGTTGTCAAATCGTGATCTGCAATCGGCTGGTCATCAGGGGATTAACCGTACCATGGAAAGAGTGAAATCTAGATATTTTTGGCCAGGGTTAACTTCCAATATTGAGACTTATGTTAAAGCCTGTCCTAGGTGTAATAAACAAAATAAGCCTTCTTTTCAGTTTCGTCACAAAATGGTTCCCTACCATGCAGGGTCTCCAATGGAACGTGTTCATTTAGATTTTTTGGGGGCTCTTTACCAAAAACGTCAAGGGGAAATGAATACATTCTAGTAATAAGTGACCAATTTACAAAATGGATGGAGTGTATTCCCCTCCCGTCTCAAACGGATGAAGAAACTGCGACTGCAGCAGTCAATGAGTGTTTCTCTGGGTTTGGCTGCCCATTGAAGGTGTATACGTATGGAGGGGCAAATTTTGAAAGTGATTTATTTAAAGCTGTTTTTAAATTATTACAATTTCACACAGCAAGAATAACAGCTTATCGCCCATCATCTAACGGCCAAGTGGAAAGGGTAAATAGAACTTTAATGGATGCCCTTATATGTTTCGTGGAAAACAAACAGTCCTCCTGGGTTTTACATATCCCGCAGTCGGCAGGGGTATTAAGAACTTCGGTGAACAGAAGTACAGGATTTACTCCTAATAAAATGATGCTTGGAAGGGAGGTGGTACAACCAACAGATCTAGTTTTTGGTCCTCCTCCAAATGAAACATTTCAAAATGCAGCTGAATTTGTTCTTGCTTTGGATAATTCTATTAGAACATCTCATAAATTGGCGCGTGAAAAATTGAAAACTCAGAAAATAATGAGGAAATAATATGACACTGCTTCAAAAACTCAGACATTTAAAGTGGGGGATATTATTTATTTCCTTGATTTTGCAAGTAATCGCCTACCGCCATTGCCATTGCGTACTGATTTTAAATACATTATATTTTAAAAAAAACATGGTTGTTTTCACTGCACCATCTGTTTCAGTTACAAGGGGCAACTTCAGTTAGAGTGTTTTGTAAAATGATCGAATGACCGACATCTGAGGACATGGCACCCCTACACATGGGTGAATCAGTCAGTCACATGCTTCGGTATCAACTGTGATTGTGTATATTGCCCTAAAATAAGTATGCAGGAATACTGGAGGCCGGTGGGTTCACTGCTTAGCAGTAACTCAACCCTTGTTGGGCTCCGTGGGGGCGGGAGCCGGAGCAAATGAACGATTTTCACTATTCAGTACGGCAACACAACAAAAAAGAAAACGACCTTTTTATGCTACCGGACAAGGCGACTCTGACTCAGAAGAATTGATAGCATCTTTGATACCACCAGAAGATAATACACCCCAATTTATTATACTATCATCAATGGAGGACAATAGGACATTGAGTACCACCAATCCCTTTACCGTAGAACAAGCTATCAACCCACCTGTTGTATTGCAGGAACAGTTAAGGATGT
Organism: Pictodentalium vernedei; assembly: GCA_031216915.1. Classification (NCBI taxonomy): domain Eukaryota; kingdom Metazoa; phylum Mollusca; class Scaphopoda; order Dentaliida; family Dentaliidae; genus Pictodentalium; species Pictodentalium vernedei. Next base: position 41,101,821 of record CM062292.1, on the reverse strand, counting down.
CAAAAAGTTAAGATCAGGGGATCGATTTATTCAAGGCGCAAAGCGAACTCAGGTGTATAACGTTTTGCGCACAAATAGAATCATTGATAGTATCAATGTTAATGCCAATTATCATAAGATCCTAAATTTTAGTAGAGGTGTCATCAGAACTCGAGAGGATTGCCATGTCTCCAAGAAGGAAAAGTTGATACAAGAAGTCAAATTCCAATACCATCTTACGCCTTGACTTCAAAGCAAATAAAATCCACTGAACCAATTGCATGCCAAACGGAATTTTTTTGGCTTATTATTCCTACATTGCTACAAGCTTTTACCACGGGGGCAACACTTAATCCCTACCACGGTCAATACAAACAAACGAACAACGTCAACTGGCCAATAAACACTTAAACGTATCAGGAAAAACAACATGAACAATTCAAATCAACACCAGGTAGAAAAAGGAAAACAGTAGTAAATCAGATCTAAAAATTAAAAAGGCCACACAAAATCCAAACCTGACCGAGTCAAAATTACAGCAGCACAATCTGATTCAGAGTCAGAGACGGACACACGGAACAGAATAAAGGATAGAGGAGAAGGAGCAACATAAACTATCATCTGACAGGATACCAAAACACATTCCAAATGTTGTAACGAACAACATATTTGAAGGGTTGGATGATATGGATGTTGGTGATTGCACCAACGCGATGTGTCCCAACAAAATGCTCCTGAGCTCGTAAAAAAATCACCTACGAAATCTCCGGTAGTAATTTATCCCGTACGTCCACCATCAAAATCACCTACTGAACATGGATAATAAGAAAACAATCAATATAATACATATAGAATATACCCAAAGTAGCTTGGTGTACTAAATGTTCACCACGAGTGATGAAGTGGTGTTAACCGCGAGCCTTTGACGCACTCTATATATAGTATATACCCATAGTAGCTTGGTGTATCAAATGTTCACCACGAATGGTGAAGTGGTGTTAACCGCGAGTCTTTGGCGCACTATATATATAGAATATACCCAAAGTAGCTATGTAAACTAAATGTTCACCCTGAGTGGTGAAGTGGTGTTAACAATGCATGTTTGTTATTTTTTGGTATCTTATGAGGTAAACCCATTTAAAAACGTAATAAATAATTGCCACTTTCATTTCACTCTTTGCGAGACTACGTGCGATAAATTTAAACAAGTTTGCATTCAGATCGACGTCACCAAAGGTCAACATGGATGTAGTTCTACTGTTGGTGTAAAGTTTGATTACTGAAATCCCATTGCTGGCGTGCTCACCACGGTTGGTGTGTAAAGATACATTTATGTCATTGGCTTTTCATATATAGTAGACAGGTAATCATGTTTAAAACGGAATTGCAGAGGTTTCAGATTGAATTTTAACGAACTAGCACTTCTAAGTTAAAAATATATACCTGCTGCTTTTTGTCTAACGTATACTCTTTTAAACAAAATGAATCTCAACATCAATTAGCTCTTAAGCATTACACATAAAATGCCCGTAGGGATATCAATGCTCTTCACGTTCGTGGGACATCCATCCAGGTTAGACATTATTCACAATCCCTTATCTTTACAAACAAATGTAGCTGTACGCTTAACTTTAGATAAAACTATTACCTTCTGTTCTATTTACGTGACAAAGTACCATTAACTGTTGTTTCCGGTGATTAGCTCAGCTCAATCGGAATACCCATTAAAAGTTATATTTTCAGAGCTGAAGATAAAGCATTACATCTAGCGCTAGAAACACATCGAGTATGTACAGGAAAGGAAGTTGATTATATTTTCTGACTCTCTTTTACTCTTTGCTTGCTTTACTCAGCCCCAATTTGAAGAACCCTCTTATTTTGAAACTTAGGGAAAGATGAATACTCACATGCCTGACCAATGTGGTGTTTTGCTGGTTATGTGGACATGTTGGTATCTCCATTACTCACGTCAGTAACAACACCCTCCGCTAATCCGACATCCTTGACCTAATTATAACCAGTAAATCACTAACTAATCAAATGCAAGACATATATGTGGGGGACGATGATTTAGGTAGCGACCACCTGCCTGTTCATGCTACATTACACGGTTGCAGCGGACCCGCAAGATACCCCCACAATGAGGAGGAGGAATCTATCCAAAATTGACTGGGACCTCTTCAGAAAAATAATTCAGGTTAAAATAAACAAAAACGACCCAATGAATACCTGCGAGCTCGAGCAAGCATGTACCAATCTCAGTGAAGTCATTAACAATACTCTTGATGAGATTTGTCCCAAACAGACAGTTAAACCGCGGGCCAACAGAATAAGTGAAACCACACTCCAAATAATAAAACAAAAAAGAAAGGCCTTCCGTGCATACAAATCAGAAAAACTTCCAACTAAAAAGGTCGAACTTAAAGCCGTGTATAATCGCCTCCACGGCGAAGTTAAAAAAGCAATAGCAAACGACAATCGCGTGAGATGGGAAAAAGCAAAGGAAAATCTAAATGGACTCAGGGAGACTAAAAAGTTTTGGGATACTTTTAAAACCCTTACTGGACAAAAACATAAAGACGCCAACAGTAAGGCACTAAAGATCAACGATGGAACTATGGCCCTGGATGACAAGGCGAAGGCTAGCGCCTTTGCTGAGCTCCTTAAGAAATATCATCGTCCACATGAGGGCGATAGGTTTGATGACGAGTTCAAAGAAAAAGTAAACAAATTTGTTCAAGACAACAAGACAACGTTTAACGATGCCAACTTCAGCCAAACGCCCGAGGACGGGGATGGCCATGAACTCACGGAACCGATAAGCAAAGAAGAAGTGGCTAACATAATTAAAAAATGTAAGTCTTCTTCTTCCCCAGGAGGGGACGAGGTCTCATACAAAATCCTGAAACAATGTCCCAACACTTTTTTCTGTAGACTCACTAACCTCCTAAACTGCTGTCTCTCTAGTGGATACTTCCCAAAATGTTGGAAAGTAGCTACAGGAGTCATGATACCCAAACCCGACAAGGATTTGAGCAACCCAGCTAATTACCGCCCAATCAAACTACTCAGCTGTATTGGAAAAAAATTCGAACGGATTCTCACGACTAGACTCCGCAGCCATCTCGAATCAATCAGCTTTTTCAATAAGTGCAAAGGGCATACAGGAGCCAAAGAGAGGGAATCGAGCATGTTTATGTTTATAGACTGGTAGATTATATGAAAACGGCGTCTTTGAAGCACATTCTTTTACACTGCAATGATTTTGAGGGTAGCACTACACTACATGATCTTTAAGGGATATGGTATATTTTATCATACGTGTCCTCAGAAAATTATATATGCGATAGTAGTGTGTTCTTTGCCAGCGAATGCAGTCAGCCGAGTACATTTCATTACAGTGCACTGATTGTAATCGTGTCAGAAGGCAGTATTTCACAGTTTGATCTCAAAGAGATCTATTTTTCATAGTACGAACTTCTATCATTTATCAAAGTAATTAACCTTTTTAAAAAGTTTAACATTGTTTCTATACTTTTAAACTAGACTGTTCGGATGCCATTCATAAAGAGTGTCTACCTTAAGTCTGGGGTAGACGGAAGTCTGAGTCTGCCTCAGTGGCGTCTAAGATTTCAATGGTATTCATGAAAGTTTTTCAAGCTTAGACGGCGTTTAAACTAGACTGTATTAGGCCATGTTAAAAAAAATATATTAAACACCCATAGTGGTATGTCTAATGTTATGTCTAAGTCTATTTACGCGTTTATCGCACGGCGCCGAGGCAAGTTAATTTGTCACAAATGGATGTTCTTCGAATACTGGAGATGGACGAAATGGAGCAAGAGGAGAAACCGCACGGATTTTCCAAGAACGAGCCAACCCGCTAGAGAAATATGACCACTGAAATTTCAAGTTTCGTAGCAAACATCGCTGCTCATCCCGAGAGACAGACATCGCGAAGTCACGCAGTACCATTCAATACCCAAGTTTGTGTAAATCTTCGTTTGTTTGCTGCTGGTTCATTCCAGGTGGTAAATGGTGATCTACATGAACTGTCAACGGAAACGCCATGTTCTCTGATTTCCAACAACAGCACCAGAAAAAAACCCAAGTACATGGAAGGGATGGAATGAATTGCCGGTATGCCTGGGATTATGGGGTGTATTGATGGGACGCACATAAATATATTGAACCCTGGGTGCCTCATCCACATCGTTCCAGTAACAGAGAGAATTGGAACAGTCTTAACGTTCAACTGATATGTGACTATAGTATGAGATTTATGGATGTTTTGAGTAGGAGGTATGGATCAGCACACGATTCCTAGGTTTTTCACGGCGTGACGTTCGGAGGCGAATGAAAGAGGGAGACTAAATATTCTGGATACCAATGCACTCGTTACTTGTTCATCACATTGCGCAATCCAGCAACAGAGGTTGAACACATGTTCAATAAGGCATTAAGTTCGACACGATCACTTATAGAACGTACCTTCGGCGTGAATAAGAAACGTTCTCCTTGTGATGTTCTGAGGTTCATTTAATTTAGCATTGGTAAAATTGAATTCATCTTTTAACATTTTTGCTATTTCGATATTCATTCTGTTGTACGTTAAAGTGAAAGGAATGATGGACCTCCTTTCGCATTCGCCCTCTGATATGTTCATACGAAATGGCAAGAGGGTTTGAAGCGTATTGATCCAAAAAGCTTCACGTTTTTTTTTTGTCTAAATTCATCCGTTTCTTCTGATGTGTCTTTAATTGGTGGTTGTTCAATAGGATGGATTTCGAAATCATCCAAAGAATGGCCAGGGAGGTTAAAATATTGTGCTACTGGGGCCTCAGCATTATGTTTTAAATCCTGTTTGTGTCTAGTAGCACGTTCTCGGAAAGGATTTTGACATTGACCAACATTGACTGTTTCCGACAGCGCTTACATGTGATAAGGTAAATAATGTTTGGTGAATCACAATGGAGGGGGTTACGAATCTGATAATGATTTTTTGTTTGTTCGGAGGAAAATTCCTCTTCCTGATCCGGCATAAAAGTATGCAATCTACATCGAGGCTTTTTGCAATTAAATACCGCGCCAATACCATTCTGCGACGGTCTGTTGTGTTCAATCTTCAGTGGTTCGAAATCAGAGGTTTCAGCTGGACTTTCGAGCTTTTTCAAAGTTTGGGATTTTAAGGTACGCAAAAAGCGCAGCGAGTATCCTCTCGATCTGAAGGCGCCAAATAGAGTAGAACAAGCCTCATTGAAATTTACCTTATCACGTGAATTGCGATGGAAACGAATGAGTTGTGATTTGATGATACCTTTAAATGTATGTAGAGGATGAAATGATTTTGTGTGCAACAACTGATGTGAATCAGTTGGTTTAAAATACACTTTATAATCTAAATGACCGGACGCCTGAAATTGCTTGCCTTTATACACGGTCACACAGAGAAAATCAGCAGAATTTTCACTGATAATAGCTTTCAATTTAATTTTGGGATCGTGATTGTTCAAAATTTCTAAAAATTCATCAAAATCTTCTTTTGAATGTTCCCAAATAATAAAAGTGTCATATAAATTCCTGAGATATACGAGAGGATGCTTTGCACATTTGCTTAAGGCATTTTCCTCCCATTCCGCTACATAAATGCTTGCAAAATTAGGACTGAATCTTTTGCCCATAGGACAACCCATTATTTGTAGAAAATATTCTTCATTGAATTGAAAGTCATTACCTTTTAAGCTCAGCTCTAAAAGATCCAAAATTTGTTCATCCGGGCGTTTCGCATCCGGATATTTTTCAAATGCATTTTTAACTGATTTAACACCTTCATCAATATCAATGTTCGTATACATACTGTCGATATCCAAAGTAGCCAGAATTGCCTTTTTCGATATTTTCAATTTCGAAATTTTTGACAGGAGATCCTGTGTATTTTTTAGATAGATCGGATGTCTATTTGCTATAGGGTTCAGATGATAATCAATTAATTCCGAGATCGCATAAGATTCCGAATTACAATCTGATACAATTGGCCTCCCGGGTGGAGTTAAGTCATCCGTCCATAAAGAACGGTCCTTGTGGATCTTTGGTAGGATATAAAATTGTCTTGTTTGAGCACGGAGCTTAGCTGTTAAATATTTCAATTGTTTTTTGGTAATGTGACCTTCGTCGAGGAGAAATTTTAAGATCTTATTGAATTTTTCGATGTTACTATGCCAAACAAGTGAATCTATTTTCTTATAATGTTTAGTATTGCTGAGTTGTCTCAAGGCTTCCTTTATATAATTATCCCGAGACAGAACAACTACCGACCCACCTTTGTCGGCTGGTTTAATTACTAATTTGTTATTTTTTCGAAGTTTCATGAGGGCTCTCCGTTCACCAGTAGTTAAATTGCCTTTATCGGAGAGTATGTTCATGCTGAACACCTTTTGGATGATTCGTTTGCTAGCCTCAATAATTTCGGGATCTTCTTCAATATCTGGAGGTGACCAACCAGATGATTCTGTAAAAGGAAGTTTCCGGCCGCTGGAGTTTCTAAAGCGGTCTGCTAATTTCATTTGCCTAAGAAATTTACAGTTGTTGATGGTAAATTCGTTTGGTTATCAGTTTTAGGCTTTGGTGCTGGTACAAAAGTTAAACCGCGATCTAAAAGCGATTTCTCTTGGGTTGTTAGGTCATTGGTGCCAGACAGGTTAACCACATTAGTTCCTAATCCCACATCTGTTAGGCGGCTGTTACCTTTGCCTTTACTTGGTTTAAATTTAGGTGGTTCAACCAGTGATCGTACATAATATTGGCGGTTCTCGTGGTCCAATGGATTAAATCCTGAGCAACATCAAACTTCGCGTCATCAATTTTTGCTATAACGTTAACGTCCTTCACTTTCCGAATGGTTTCGTTGATGATGCTCAGGGTTCTCCACTCAGCCTGAGGGAGTTTTTGCGAAAAGTGTAGTTCAGAGAAATAAATTTTTGCTGATCTAAACTTGACCCTGATATCGCTAAGCATATTCCGCAACTGCTTAACTACGAGATCAGAATTATCGTTTCGAGAATTCACGCCAATATTTAATAATATTTTTGGGGGACTGGACTGGCCCCTGTGCCCTTTAAACATAGAGCGCAGATGATTGAATTTGGCGCCGGGGTAACACTCCACCTGGATGTCCGGATGGGGATTTCGATCAATGCGTCCTAAATTTGAACTTCCAATCATAAGGATGTCTTTACAAACATCGGGGAGGCGCCAATTCCTTTTGTCAAAATTAACTCCGCTTTTATGCCGAAAATGGGAGAATTTAGAATCAAATGAGCGACCCGAGTTGCGGCTCGGTGATTTGACTTTCTCTGAGCACGATATACCTGGTTGAACCACACTAGAGGCAGGAGAAGAAACAGAAGCAGGAGAGGAAACAGAAGCAGGAGAAGAAACAGAAGCAGGAGAAGAAACAGAAGCAGGAGGAGGAGTTCTAGTGAGAGCACTAGGAGAACCAGAGAAGAAAGGCTGAGGATGAGTAGGAGGTAGAGGAGCAAGACGAGGCGAGACAGTGTTACTCAATTTGCGAGCATCTTCAGTCACAATATGGACCGGAGATGTTTGCAAATTGAGGCGCTTACTCTGAGAGAAGGAAGAAGTAGAAGGAAAAGAAGAGGGAGAAGTGCTTTGCCTTGATCTTTTCTTATTTTGCTTTTCGCGTTGGGGTAGAGGGACAACACGGGCCGGAGATTGCTTGCTCACTCCCGTATTGTTCCTTACTCCAGACGCTGGCGAAGTTCCGAAATGTAAGACTCATAGGCCGAAATCGTCTTATCTGTCAACTTATTTTTAAAGTTCCTTTTAGCCCAGATCAAGGCACGCGCCGAAGCGCTGTTGAAGTCTATTTTTTTCGAGTCCAGGAGGTGGTCGCATAGCCAAAGTTATCTTAGACTTCAACTGGGTGAAATTTATCTTATAATGCTCAACTAAAGCATTTAACGTTTGATTGGCCCATCCCACACTAATCTGTCGAAAAACAGAAAGAATGTGTGGGGTGGGAAGAGCTGGCTTTAGAAAGCCACATAACTCATCTACTTTCTTCTCCAGCTGTCTCAGGAAATCCCGATTTGCCAAATGGTGCTCTAATAGCCCAATGTGGTGCAAACAGTGAAGCACCTGAAACAAAGCCTTGACCGGCCTAGAATAAGCCTGGAACGATTGTTCCTGGCCAGTTCCGGATTGGGCAGCTCTCTGCCTCTGATGCCTCTGCCCTTTTCTTGCCAGTGTTAAAGAAAGTAGCTGAATTAAGTATAAATAAAATATAAAAGTGATGAAATAAATAAAATTGGAAAACTAGATGTTACCTGTTAAAGAAGATACCTGGATTGGTTGCAGTCTTCAGCAAAGGTAGAAAATAATCCGCCTGTCTCGACGCGTTTCGCTTGGTTTGGCTTTTTCAAAGAGACTTTGAGGAAAATGAATCCAACTTTGGGAGGGCATGCATGGTATATATTCATATGTGGGATGGGGGTGTTTTTCACAGCTCAGTACATAATTAAACTCGGTAACAAGCTGACAAATGTCACTCATCTAATTAATTCTTTTCAATCTGAGATGGCCCAAGTTTGTTTTTCACAACTCAGTTTGTGTCGTCAAAACAAATTAGATGAAGCCCTATTGATTGGCTTCCATTGAATTTTAATCAGTCAGTGAGTGGTTTACTTTACTGACCCCATGAAGCCCTATTGGTTGGCTTTGATTTAAGTAAAACCAATCGGGAGCGGTCTGCTTTACTGGCTTCAGAAGTATGTGAAAATAATATGAAAAAATGGGTTGATAAAATATATATTCATTAACAAAGCCTATTTTTCTCTGTACCACTTCTATGCACTCTAGTGTAATTTTGTAAGTGTTTATCTTTAACTCTATCTATTTTCTGTCTGCTTTTCTCTGTTAAAACTAAATATACTTCAACGAAATAGTTTACCAATAATTTGCTGATAACTTAGACAATAACTGATAACTGAACAGAGTGACATGGCAACTAACCCCACCACTGAACCCACTTCGGGAATGGATTTAATATCGATGATATCTGGATTTCAAAAAGAGATAGCCAGATTGAACGACACTATAGAGGATTTGCGCTCGGATATTAGGGCTCAAAAAGAACAGTTCGAGAAAGAAAAAATGGAATTAATAAAAGCTTCGACGGAATCAAAAAAGGAAAATAAGTCGGCATCTGGAAAAAAGGGAAAAGGAAGAAATAATTCAGGTCTGGGTTCGTGCCCCAGCAACGGAAACTCTAAACAAAAGGGCAAGGGTGTGGAGTCCAACTCGTTGGGCCCTAAAACGAACACAGTTACGGATATCGCTAGTGTTTCTAAACCAGTTGATACAACTCAGCAGTTTTCGAAAACTAATCCTAGCAAGGGGATGGTGGGCAAAACTAATCCGACACCTGTTTCGCCCTTTATAGATAATACCGCTGAGATGGGGAGACCTGTGCACGCCATCTCGTTGGAGGTACCACCAAATCAGGGCTCGGAACTCGTTACCACCAGTCAAGACAACTGGTTGCGTTCGCTCATAGAGCAAGAGGCAACTACTGTTCCCACCTGTGATATGGTCAATCAGATTACGCCGCGCCCGAAAAGGAAATTGGATACAGACTTCCAGGAAAATGGCGAGTCCCTGGAAATAGAAACGGTGGCTAAGAAAACCCGGAAAGCGTCGACACACACCGATAACCCGGGTGTTGTTGTCGTTGAGACCTCGGACACCATGGATGTTACAGTAGTAACAACCAGTGCGGAGATCCACAATGGTGGGAAATCGGCAGACAGTAACGCAACGGAAATGATACTGACGACGCCAACATTCACCACTGACGGTGGTGTATCTTTTGCCGACAAGGTAAGAGCCCTTTCTAAACAACCTCAAAAGGATAATACGGCCAAACACCAGACGAATAAACAACCACATCAACCGCTGCAAAACCCTTGCGTAGTCGTCACAAGGGTTCCCACAAAGATCAATGATGGGGATATTGATGAAGCCCTGTCAGGATACTCGTGGGGGAGACTAATATCTAAGACTACAGGCAACCCTACGTGGAAAATTAAAGTAAAATGCCCCAATAGAGCCATAAAACTTAACTTCATTAACAAAGGTGTTTGTATAGACGGACAAAAATATGAGCCTGAGGAGCATCGTGTTTTGCCTCAGCCCACACAATGTCATAAATGCCAGAAATTTGGCCATATGTCGAACAGAAGCAAAGGAGAGTTGCGTTGCATGAAATGCGGCGAAAAACATATAACAAAGTCGTGCAAGGTATCAACACTGAAATGCCCAAATTGTAACGGGCAACACCCAAGCAAATATCGGGGGTGTCCCCACTACAAAAAAGTTAAAACCGACATAGAACTCAAAGCTATTAATGTCAACAGCGTAGAAAACCCAACCTCTCCACATTCGATGTGCAGCCTAATGGCTGGTTCAATTTTTTAATATAATGAACAAACACTTCGACGTCAGTCTTTCCGACATATGTAAAGAAGTTGGGAAAACAGCATCCAAATTATATCGAACTCAAATTTCTTCCTCGCTAATAGAAGCCGCCATAAATAAAATATAAATCACACCCACAACACGTTAACTAGTAAAATTACGTCAGGTACTGAACACTTATGGATAAGTTGAAAATAATTCAGTGGAACGCTCGAAGCGTTAACTGTAAAAGCTCACAGATGTCCGATTACTTCACAAACGTAGATGTAATTGGTATCAGCGAAACATGGTTAAAGCCAAGTAAGACATTTTTGCTAAGTGGATTCAACATCATTAGACGAGACCGCCCCACACAACGTGAGTCGCTCTCCTCATAAGACAGGACTTAAAATATAAAACGATATCAAGCGATCATCTCAACGCAGAGGTGATTGCCGCTGAGATTGAACTAGATCATAAAAAAATTACCGTAATCTCATATTATAATGAAACGAAAAAAACAGTTGACAGCAAAGTCTTTGAATTGTTTGTAAAAAATCACAAACACTGTATTTTCTTAGGTGATTTCAATGCCAGACATCGGGTTTTCGGATGCAATAAAACGGAGCCCAATGGCGACGCTCTCTTCAATATCATCGAACAATTTGATCTTTTTGTATTGAATAACGACCACGACATTACTCACGTCAGTAACAACACCCTCCGCCAATCCAACATCCTTGACCTAATTATAACCAGTAAATCACTAACTAATCAAATGCAAGACATATATGTGGGGGACGATGATTTAGGGAGCGACCACCTGCCTGTTCATGCTACATTACACGGTTGCAGCGGACCCGCAAGATACCCCCACAATGAGGAGGAGGAATCTATCCAAAATTGACTGGGACCTCTTCAGAAAAATAATTCAGGTTAAAATAAACAAAAACGACCCAATGAATACCTGCGAGCTCGAGCAAGCATATACCAATCTCAGTGAAGTCATTAACAACACTCTTGATGAGATTTGTCCCAAACAGACAGTTAAACCGCGGGACACCAGAATAACTGAAACCACACTCCAAATAATAAAACAAAAAAGAAAGGCCTTCCGTGCATACAAATCAGAAAAACTTCCAACTAAAAAGGTCGAACTTAAAGCCGTGTATAATCGCCTCCACGGCGAAGTTAAAAAAGCAATATCAAACGACAATCGCGTGAGATGGGAAAAAGCAAAGGAAAATCTAAATGGACTCATGGAGACTAAAAAGTTTTGGGATACTTTTAAAACCCTTACTGGACAAAAACATAAAGACGCCAACAGTAAGGCACTAAAGATCAACGATGGAACTATGGCCCTGGATGACAAGGCGAAGGCTAGCGCCTTTGCTGAGCTCCTTAAGAAATATCATCGTCCACATGAGGGCGATAGGTTTGATGACGAGTTCAAAGAAAAAGTAAACAAATTTGTTCAAGACAACAAGACAACGTTTAACGATGCCAACTTCAGCCAAACGCCCGAGGACGGGGATGGCCATGAACTCACGGAACCAATAAGCAAAGAAGAAGTGGCTAACATAATTAAAAAATGTAAGTCTTCTTCTTCCCCAGGAGGGGACGAGGTCTCATACAAAATCCTGAAACAATGTCCCAACACTTTTTTCTGTAGACTCACTAACCTCCTAAACTGCTGTCTCTCTAGTGGATACTTCCCAAAATGTTGGAAAGTAGCTACAGGAGTCATGATACCCAAACCCGACAAGGATTTGAGCAACCCAGCTAATTACCGCCCAATCAAACTACTCAGCTGTATTGGAAAAAAATTCGAACGGATTCTCACGACTAGACTCCGCAGCCATCTCGAATCAATCAGCTTTTTCAATAAGTGGCAAAGGGCATACAGGAGCCAAAGAGAGGGAATCGAGCATGTTTATAGACTGGTAGATTATATGAAAACGGCGTTCAGTCAAAATGAAACAGGAACCGCGCTATTACTCGACGTAGAAAAAGCGTTTGACTCTGTCTGGCACAATGGCATGAGATACAAACTAGCTAAAATGGGGCTACCTACCAAAATTCTAAGGATCATATCATCATTTTTATCTGATCGAAAAATCAAAGTGAGAGTCAACCGCGAAGTGTCAGGCGAGGTAAAACTCGAAGCGGGCACTCCACGGGGTTCGGTCCTCAGCCCGCTTCTATTTATAATATATGTGAATGACATTGACAACCTAGGGAAGAACCATGTTGAACTATCTCAATTCTCAGACGACAAAGAAATGTGGACGGCCAGTAAGTCAGGAAACATAATACAGAACCGCCTGCAGGATACCATCCGCGACCTGCAAGACTGGTGCGCTCTGTGGCGCATCAAGCTAAATGCCACGAAAACACAAAGAATCACATTCTATAAAAAACAAAGGAAAAAGCCTGTCCCTAATATTGAGCTTAAGCTTTGCGATCATAAACTTGAAGCTAGTAATGAGGCAAAGTTTCTGGGATTCAACCTGGATAGCAGTCTCAATCTAAACAATCACATAAACTCAGTCACCGTCAAAGCCACTAAACGCATCAATTTCCTGAAAATGATTAGAGGTAAAAATTGGGGAGCGAATAAAGAAATTCTCCTCAATCTTTACAAATCATATATACGCCCAGTACTAGAGTATGGGGCCATAATAACAAGTGACCTGAATAAAACCAACATTGAAAAACTACAACGGGTCCAAAATCATGCCTTGCGCGTGGCTCTGCGCAAGCCCACGTGGACATCGATAAAACAACTTCACGAGATAGCAAAAATAGACACTATAGCAATGCGCTTAAAAGAGCTTCAAAGCAAAACTCTAAATAGACTTCAAGACAGCGAATTAATAATAGAACTCAATGCGCATCGCGTCCTCAATAGGAAAACTAAATAATCTGGGGCATGTCTATCGAAAGGGTTAAATATTACATCATTGTGATGGGGTGAGCCAGGCATTCTGTGACCTAAATTTAGAACTGGCTGCGGTTGACACGATACGCACGAAAGCTTGCCTCTGTTACCAGTGGGAGTTGCAAACAGCGAGGAAAATCTCCACCTGCTGCCGGGTCTCCACTCCCTGAGATATAAATCTCGGGGAAAAAATGCTGGATTCCCCATCCAAAAGGACGAAAAAGTTGTAAATTAAAAACCGAATTGCTCTAATTTTCAGCTCTCTATCTTTTCTACCTCCTCTATCTCATCAGACACACGGCCAAACTGAATGACAAACTATGAGGGATTGAAACACTCCTCAAGCAAGGATGTGCAGAAAACCTAACAAGACCAAGGCAAGGATTGAAACAATCTTGCCAGCAAACAGCCCTTTTAAGGTTTTTTTTGTGTGTGTGTGTGGGTTGGTGGGGGGGGGGGGGTGTTGGAGGTAATTTGGAATTCCCGAAGGATAACCAGATACCTCAAAATCACATACGGCATCCTATCTCCCAGAAGGCTTGATGGATGACTCCCGGTTTTTTCAAACTAAACTGTTGGAGCTTTCTCCATTCCTTTTTTGTAACCGCTATGGTCATATACCGGGGCCGCTACCAAACCGGCGTTGCTGTTTGGTTTTCTTTTTTCTTTTTCCCTTAAAATTGCCATCGCGCAACATTATATTCTGGCTCGCCACCATGGTGGGACTCAAACCTCTACCATCGCCAAGCTGGAACCGAATAGAGCCCACTCTCTAATAGTCTTAATGGCGTTGAGGGTTTGGTCTTTGACAATCTATCACTCCAATGCAAACTGCCGGGAATTCTAACCGCGTGCATACCCTTTCAGACCCCATTTGAGGCAATAGGAAAGCTAGGCCTGTGTGATCCAAGATCCAAGTGAAATAAAATAAGGCTAACCGGGTCGCAAGGGATTTGTAAATCCGACATCGTCCCTGCGCGCCTTAGGCGCGCTAAAACCTTTCATTCATTCATTCAAAATATATTGAGACTAAAGTAATAAATGAAAAAAATAACGCCAAAGATCATGATGCCTCACGAATGTTATTAGTTGGAATGAATATCCCCCGATGGAGGCTTATGCCGGAAAATATTTTACACCACGTAGAAATTGTGTGTTTTACCTTCTGAACCTCTACATTGTGTGAAAGGTATGAAAAATTAAAAAAAAAAAAAAAAATAATAATAATTTAAATAAATGAATAAAATAAATTAATTAATAAATAAATAACTAAATAAATAAAAAAATAATAATTAAATAAATTAATAAATAATAAAAAATAATAAATAATAAATAATAAAAAATAATAAATAATAATAATAATTAATAATGAATTAAAAAATATATAAATAAATAAATAATAATTTTATGTAGGAAATACATACACATGATTGAAATTGGAATCTGTTTTGTTTTGGGGCATATATGAACTCTGGCACTCGCCTGTGTGTGTTTGAGGTTAAAAAAATCGCACTGGCACAGACATTTCCTACTGAAACGTTTTTTTCTTTTAATATGCCGCCGAAAAATTGTTTTCATTTACAGAACCCTGATTGGTTTCAAACAAGACAAAAAAGTACATAAAATTGATTTAAACTAAGTCATGAGCTTAGGAACTGGTTAAGCTGACTGGCAAAAATTGATGCTATTCATTGATGGGCTCTAATTTAGTCCTTATAAGGATGTTACGCAAGCTTTTGTTTTTCTTATAGGCGATGACAGGTCGAAGATTCAAAGGTTCATTTAATTTAGCATTGGTAAAATTGAATTCATCTTTTAACATTTTTGCTATTTCGATATTCATTCTGTTGTACGTTAAAGTGAAAGGAATGATGGACCTCCTTTCGCATTCGCCTTCTGATATATTCATACCAGATGGCCAGAGGGTTTGAAGCTTATTGATCCAGAAAGCTTCACGTTTTTTTCTAAATTCATCCGATTCTTCTAATGTGTCTTTAATTGGTGGTTGTTCAATAGGATGGATTTCGAAATCATCCAAAGAATGGCCAGGAAGGTTAAAATGTTGTGCTACTGGGGCCTCAGCATTATGTTTTATATCCTGTTTGTGTCTAGTAGCACGTTCTCGGAAAGGATTTTGACTTTGACCAACATACTGTTTCCGACAGCGCTTACATGTGATAAGGTAAATAATTTTTGGTGAATCACAATGGAGGGGGTTACGGATCTGATAATGATTTTTCGTTTGTTCGGAGGAAAATTCCTCTTTCTGATCCGGCATAAAAGTATGCAATCTACATCGAGGCTTTTTGCAATTAAATACCGCGCCACTACCATTCTGCAACGGTCTGTTGTGTTCAATCTTCAGTGGTTCGAAATCAGAGGTTTCAGCTGGACTTTCGAGCTTTTTCAAAGTTTGAGATTTTAAGATACGCAAAAAGCGCAGCGAGTATCCTCTCGATCTGAGGGCGCCAAATAGAGTAGAACAAGCCACATTGGTATTTACCGTATCACTTGAATTGCGGTGGAAACGAATGAGTTGTGATTTGATGATACCTTTAAATGTATGTAGAGGATGAAATGATTTTGTGTGCAACAATTGATGTGAATCAGTTGGTTTAAAATACACTTTATAATCTAAATGACCGTACGCCTGAAATTGCTTGCCTTTATACACGGTCACATCGAGAAAATCAACAGAATTTTCACTGATAGTAGCTTTCAATTTAATATTTGGATCGTGATTGTTCAAAAGTTTCTAAAAATTCATCAAAATCTTCCTTTGAATGTTCCCAAATAATAAAAATGTCATCTAAATACCTGAGATATACGAGAGGATGCTTTGCACATTTGCTTAAGGCATTTTCCTCCCATCCTCCCATTCCGCTACATAAATGCTGGACTCTAGCCTGTGGGAAGGGCGGGGTGGTGTGAATACGAACAGGCAATTTTGTTTTCTTTTTCCACTCCTAAGCAGTATTTGTGCCCTTCTTGCATTGGTTTATTTGCCAACGAGTTAAAGGATGAATATGAAATTGCCGGATTATCTATATATTAATACATCGATTTAAATCTGACCCTCCGCCTTCTCTCGTGTTTCCTTCAGAGCGAAAAGGCCACGACGCGTCTGTCTCCACGACTTGTATCAAATACCTGTATTGCAGATCCTCAGTCTTGGTGGTGTTACTCTACATCAAATGACTTTATTTTCCTCTTACATCATTAAAAAGTATTTCTGCGAAGTTTAATTGAAATCGGTTTATTGGTCTAGAAGGTGTCCCAGATAGGGACGGGAGTGGGGGTAGAAAGAGGAGGGGAGGAGGAGGAAAAGGGCATATAGTCATTTAATGGCATCATTAATGAGATATTTATTTTCGATAAGTTACTCATGCATCAGCGTAATCTATTGCCGAGAGCAGCACGGAAAAAAACGTTTCTTATATACTCCAAAGGCACGTTCTATTATGTTTCTTAACGATTTGAATGCCTTGTTGTAATTGTGGCCTAGCGTTCCCCAAGGGTGTTAGTTTGTATCTGGAAAAGTGGTAGCCCGGATCAGCACTAATAATCTCCATGCCATGGAGGTCTCTAGCCTCAAGTCGTGTCCGAGCTTCCCTTTCCTGGAAGGTTCTGGAGTCACGAGCAGAACCGTACCACCTGCTAACAACATCCATGAATCGCATCTTTTGATCACAGACCATTTGACAATTCAGGCTATGCCACCCTTTCCGAGTCACCAAACGCTCTGCATGTGGTCCAGCTGGGTTCGATATTTGCATAATGCGTCCCATCAATGCACCCCAGAATTCCTGGCATCCCTGCCATTCTTTCCATTCCACTCATACTGCTGCTGATCCCTTCTCGCGTCCTGGGAAGCCATATAGCATGTCGTTTCCTAAAAACATAGCATAGAAATCGTCCGCAACAATGCGAGCGACTGTCGATAACGGCAATCTATGTAAGTCACCCTTAACTACTTGGAATGATCTGCTAGCAAAAACCTGCAGATCAACACAAACCTGAATGTTTACTAGTACAGCGTGCATCTGCGAAGTTTGTCTCTACGAATCATCAGCCAGGTCGGATATGAGACCTGCAATCGCCTCTTTTGTCAACCGGAGTATCCTAAGACATTCCCCGTCATTATACATTTCGAGAGGGTTAGTCCTATCCGAAAAAGAAATCGTGGTGGTCGAATGCCTAAGTCATCCTCCTCCCGCTCCATTTCTTCAATTTCCCAAACTCTCAGGACATCCATTTGCCTCTCTGTGTTGAATGTATCACGGTGAAGGTGAAATATAAATTCGTCTATAAAGTTAGACTTCCTCTCGGACATTCCTTGAAGCTTCTTTAGTATTTAGTTTAAAACTGACTAGTTGCGTCCATGCTTAGACATTCTAGCTGTTATGAATACTGCTTAAATTGTAGACCTCGCTACGACAGCACTCGACGCCAGTCTACCTTAGACTTTCGTTAGACTTTGTTCGTGAATCTCAGCCACGGCGGTAATGTAACATATGACATTCTCTATTGAATAAACATTGTTTAAACTAATTCCAAGAACGCGGCCCTCTCTTCGGTCGTGAAATTCTCTTTTCGTTGTTTCTTTCTGTCACTCATTCTCGCAAATGTATTAACCAGTGATACAATTCGGTGTTTCACTGGTGAGACTACTATCAAATAATGTTCCGCTCGGATTACTGCAATAATTCATTCGTGGAAGACGAGACTAGCTTCGTAAGTGCTAAGACCTCTTTTGTGAATATAGATTAAAACAAACTATTTGAAGTGTCTATTTAGATTAGTGTACAAGAATGTAGACCAGTCTCCGAGTTAGACTCGTCTATATTTAGACTTTTTTATGAATCTCAACCCTGAAGTCTACAAATCATCAGGTTGATTTATACGTTTTCACTTTTCCTGTGTGACCACAAATTAATATGCTCTCCGCGAGATTGAGTCAGTGAGGTTTGCCTTGCTACTCGTCATCTTGGTGCTTCTCCATACTGTGGCCTTATATTCGTAATCAACCTTTTTAAGAAATTTTAAAATTGTTTTTTTTTTAATTCTTTTAAACTGAACTCTTGAAGTCTAATAATCATCAAGTTGATTTATTCGTTTTCACTTTTCTTTTATCCTCAATGATTACTATTTAGACCACACTTGTCTTTGCGGCATTTCTATGTGATTATATCCTGTTTTTATTTATTTCTTTTACTTCCTCTCATTTCCTCGCTGCAATATAGCCTTACCTGGTGATGTGGCGTTAAAAACCAGTAAATAAATAAATAAGAACTTTTGTTGGATTCCCCTCAATACTAAATTCTTTACGTGTTGATCTTTCACATATATTGGCTCGCACAAATTTGTGGGCTCTGGCTGTATTCATTGGTGGGTTAATATTTATTTCAATAAAAAGACTACGATTATGTTTGATAGTTTTCAGATTTCAGATTTACATCTCGCACAAGTCTTAAATCTGAAAGCCATCTTATGTAGTCACGGTCTTTTTACTTAAATAAATATTAACCCACCAATGAATACAGCCACAGCCCATAAGTTTTGTGCGAGCTAGCCCGGCGCACCAGCTGCTATTTTCAAAAGCCATGATACAACAGGTCTAATGATGCCGAGAATGTTGCTGCCGCCTTGCCAGCAGGTTTAACGAACATATTGGCTAAGTATCTCTGTTATATCATTACCCAAATCTGAACAAAATGAATAATATTGATGAAATTAACATACGCGTACAAGGAAAACTAAACGTTAGTAGTTTAGATACTCATCACTTTGATATAATATTCAGATATAAGTATCCAGATATAAAATTTGCAGCTGTTGTTGACCATTGGCGTAATGAACAAATGCGATTCTCGCAAAATTAGTTGTATTTTGCTATATGGCTTCTCAGTTGATGATCATTTAATGGCAACCTAAAAGAAGTTTCCGAATTTTCCTTTTTATTACCGAACACGTAGAATCTTGGCTGATCTGGAGGTTGCACTCCCACGCGATGGCGCATGACATATATTATAATGCATATGCTAGACGAGCATTTGAAACATTATCTAATGAATATGTTGCACAAGTTAACACCGGCTGGCGTCAAAAATATGATTATAAGGATGACCTTAGTACGCTTTATCAAGTGAGACCATAGTGCCACCATCATTTAACTATTCACCCGTCATGTCGATGATTAATAATACAGCTTTACACAGAGAGCTGAGCATTGACTCACACGTGTAGATTTTCTATAATAATATACTATACTCTACTATACTATACTCTACTATACTATACTATACTATAATATACTACACTATACTATACTGTACTATACTATACTATACTATACTATACTATACTATACTATACTATAGTATACTATACTACACTATAATATACTATGCTGTACTATAATATACTACACTATACTATACTCTACTACACTACACTATAATGTAATATACTATACTATAATATACTACACTATACTATACTATACTACACTATAATATACTACACTATACTGTACTAAACTATACTATACATATATATTGACTATAAAAAGCAGGAATTCCACCAGCGGTGGAATTCCTGCTTGGCATATGAGATGTAAATTAAATTCAAACAGTTGCAACTTCACGGATCTTCAATTAATTGAGATTAGTTATTAACCGTTATTCGGCAATTGCATCTGACATCGGCCGACATTAAGCCATTGGTAGAAGTGTTTGAACATTGGTTCGCGCCGATGGTTACATGGAACACAGCGTGATCAAAATTGTTCATATTTACATTTAATTCACGACCTCATACAAGCCGTAACAAGCTTAATAAGTTGCCATGATGATTGGCAGTAGCTTGTTAACGATTTGTCGTTTATTCAACATAGTGTCTATCCAACTCCCTGCACAAGTTACACATTCACTGACAGCACGCCTCCAGTACTATGAATTGCTGTTTCGTCGTTTGATATGATGACTGAAAGGTTTTAGCGCGCCGAAGGCGCGCAGGGACGATGTGGGATTTACAAATCCCTTGCGACCAGGTTAACCTTATTTTATTTCACTTGGATCACACAGGCTTAGCTTTCCTATCGCCCAATATGGAGTCTGAGGGGTGTATGCACGCGGTTAGAATACCCGGCAGTTGACGTTGGAGTGTTAGATTGTCAATACTCGATCCCTCAACGTCTTTAAAACTATTAGAGAGTGGGCTCTGTTCGGTTCCAGCTCGGCGACTGCAGAGGCCCGAGTCCCACCACGGCGGCGAGCCAGAATGTAATGTTGTGCGATGGCAAGTTTAAGGGAAGAAGAGAAAAGAAAACCAAACAGCAACGCCGGTTTGGTAGCGGCCCCGGTATATGACCATAGCGGTTACAAAAAAGAAGTGGAGAAGGCTCCAACAGTTTAGTTTGAAAAACCGGGAGTCATCCATCAAGCCTTCTGGGAGATAGGATGCCGTATCTGATTTTGAGGTATCTGGTTATCCTTCGGGAATTCCAAATGACCTCCTCCACCCCCCCCCCAAAAAAAAACCCTCTCACTGACACACACCCTCGAGCCCTTAAAAGGGCTGTTAAATCTTTATTCATAAAATATACACTCGTCCCCAGCCAGACAAGCTTGTTTCAATCCTTGCCTAGTGTTTGGTGGTTTCTTGTATATGTAGCAGAAAGGTAGGTTGCAACAATTCCTCCTACGCGTTGTCTACCATTTCCATGCGTCTTCCTGATAAGAGTGTTGCAAGAAAATTTAAGAATGTTCAATTAAAAAAGTTATAGCTAGAGAGAAAGATAGGTATCCGCTATTGTATATTGTGCCTGCTGTGTGATTGTTGCTATGAATGGGGTAAGGGGTGTGTTTCTTCGGAGCCCACTCCCCACACGCAAAGTTGCGAGGCAATCCTCACAGACTCAATCCTAATGATCTCAATGAGTAGCGAGGCAATCCTCACTGCCTATACGCAGTTTAATTCTATTGAGTAATTTTAATTTACTGTGGATTATTTTGTTTCTCTGTTTAGGGTTCGGTGTTCGTTCAGCTTCACCATTGATTCACTATCCTGGAGAATGTGGAGGGTTTTGTTATATAGATCTTATTAAACGCATTTCAATCGCGCTTCAGCAGAGTTGCGAGGCAGTCCTCACAGACTCTATTCTAAAGTTCCCAATGAGTAGCGAGGCAATCTTCACTGACTCCACGCGATTTAGTTATATTGCATAATTTTTATTTTATTTTATTTTATTATTTTTTTTTTAATTTCCGGAAACTTATTTTGTTTTTCTGTTACGGGATCGGTGTTCGTTCAGCTCAACCATTAATTCACTATCTTGGAGTCTGTTGAGGGTTTTGTTTTGTAGGTCTTTGAATCGCGTATCAATAGTTTCTATTTTTGCTAACCCGTGAAGTTCCTTTATCGGTGTCCATTTCGGTTTACATAGTGCCACTCGCAGGGCATAATTTTGAACCCTCTGTAGCTTCTGAATGTTGGTTTTGCGTTGGTCGCTTGTTATTATGGCACCGTATTCTAGTACCGGACGTATAAATGTTTTGTAGAGCTTGAGAAGCACCTTTTTGTTTGCTCCCCAATTTCTACCTCTGATCATCTTCAGAAAATTGATACGTTTAGTAGCTCTAACCGTAATGGGGTTTACGTGACTGTTTAGACTGAGATTGCAATCTAGGATAAATCCAAAAAAAATGGCCTCTTTGTTTGCTTCTAGTTTGTGATCGTATAACTGGAGATCGATACTCGGGACTGGTTTTTTCCTTTGCTTTTTGAAGAACGTAACTTTTTGAGTTTTGGCGGCATTGAGTTTGATGCGCCACAGGGCGCACCAGCTCTCAAGATCGCGAATGGTATCCTGTAGACGATTTTTAATTATGTTTCTGACCTTGCTGGCTGTCCAAATGCCTTTGTCGTCTGAGAACTGCGATAGTTCAACAAAGTTTTTCCCTACTTTTTCTATATCATTCGCATATATTATGAAAAGAAGAGGACTTAGAACCGACCCTTGTGGTGTTCCCGCTTCGAGTATTACTTCCTCTGACACCTCGCGATTAACCCTCACCTTGATTTTTCGGTCATTTAAAAATGATGATATGATCCTTAGAATTTTAGTGGGTAATCCCATTTTCGCTAGTTTATATCTCACGCCATTGTGCCATACCGAGTCGAACGCTTTTTCTACATCCAAGAAAAGCGCGGTTCCGATTTTGTTTTGACTAAATGCTGTTTTCATATAATCAACCAGTCTATATACGTGTTCGATTCCCTCTTTCTGACTCCTATACGCTCTTTGTCATTTGTTGAAAAAGTGGATTGATTCGAGATAGCTGCGAAGTCTCGTAGTGAGAATCCGCTCAAATATTTTCCCAACACAGCTAAGCAAGCTGATTGGGCGGTAGTTAGAAGGGTTGTAAGGTCTTTGTCGGGTTTAGGTATCATTACTCCTGTGGGCACTTTCCAGCATTTTGGGAAGTACCCACAGGAGAGACAGCTGTTTAGGAGTTTGGTAAGTCTGCAGTAGAAGATGTTGGGGCACTGTTTCATTATTTTGTAAGAGACTTCGTCTTCCCCTGGGGACGAAGATGACCTGCATTTTCTGATTATACCCATGACCTCTTCTACGCTTATTGGTTCGGTTAATTCATGGTCGTCCCCGTCTTCATGCCCTTGGTCGAAGTTCGGTTCATTGAAAATTCAGTTGTTATCTTGGACAAATTTATTTACTTTTACCTTAAAATCGTTGTCATATCTGTTCCCTTCTTGTGGACGATGCGCCTTCTTTAGAAGTTCGGCAAAAGCACTGGCCTTTGCCTTGTCGTCTATGGCCATAGTTCCGTCGCTAGTCTTCAGCGCATTATTATTGGCAATTTTGCTTTTTTGGCCAGTAAGAGTTTTAAATGTATCCCAGAACCTCTTAGGTTCTCTCAGCCCATTCAGGTTTTCGGTTGCTTTTTCCCATCTCACGCGATTGTCGTTAGCTATGGCCTTTTTTACTTCCCCATGTAGGCGATTATACGCGGTTTTAAGTTCTGCTCTTTTCATTTGAACATTCTTTTTTGTTTGATTATTTGAAGAGTTGTTTGGGTTATTCTGTTTATCCGCGTCTTTACTGTTTGCTTGGGACAAATTTCATCTAGTGTACTGTTGATAACCTCCTTAAGGTGGGTGCAGGCTTGTCCTAGTTCATGAGCATTTGAGGGGTCATTTGCCTTTATTTTTACTTCGATAATGTTTCTGAAGAGCTTCCAGTCAATTTTTGATAGGTTCCTCCTATTCACGGAAGGATACCTTGCGGGACCAGTATTACATTTCAGAGTGGCGTGAACCGGCAGGTGATCACTGCCTAGATCATCATCTCCTACAAATATGTCTTCCATTTGGCTGGTTAGTGATTTGCTGGTGATAATCAAGTCTCTAGGATATCTGATTGATGGCGTGGGTTGTTGCTTATGTTTGTTACGTCTTGATCGTTATTTACCACGAATAGATCGAGTTCTTCAATGATGTGGAAAAGGGCGTCACCATTAGGCTCAGTCTTATGACAACCGAATACCTGGTGTTTGGAATTGAAATCACCCACGAATATGCAGTGCTTGTACTTGTTGGTAAAAAATTCAAATACTTTACTGTCTACTGTTGCTTGCGGCTTGTTATAATATGATATGATGGCCACGTGTTTGTGGTCAAGTTCAATTTCAGCTGCAATCACTTCAGCATTGAGGTGGTCGCATGGTATTGATTTGTATTTAATCTCCTGCCTTATTAGCAGAGCGACACCGCCGCCTTTTTTGGGCGGGGCGATCTCTTCTAATAATATCAAAACCACATAACGAGCATTGTTTGTTTAGTTTAAGCCATGTTTCGCTAATTCCAATTACATCCATATTTTTTAAATAATGTGACATTTGCAAATTTTTCTGATTAACGCTTCGAGCGGTCCACTGGACTACTTTTAGTGTATCCATGAATGGTTTAGGAATAACTGTACTAAGTCTATTTAAGTTTAATTACTATTTGTAATATTGTTACATAATTATATTCTGTTGACGACCGCTTCTTATAGCGTGTGAGATATTTGAGTATTATCCAACTTAGAGGCTGTTTTACTAATCTTTTTGCAAACGTCCGAAAGACTGGTGTCCAAGTGTTTCTTCATTATGCTGAAAATAGAGCCAGCCATTATAGTACATGTGGAATAAGGGGAAGATGAGTTCTCGACATTACTTACATATAGAGCTTTAAGCTGGATGTTTGTTTTAACTTTTTTGAAGTGGCTACAACCCCGGTAGTTGCTGGGGTGTTGACCACCACAGTTCGGGCATTTCAGAGTTTTAGCACTACATGCCTTCGCGATGTGTTTGTCACCGCATTTCATACATCGTTGCTCCCCGTTGCATTTGTGTGACAAGTGCCCAAATTTCTGACACTTGTGACATTGAACGGGTTGCGGAAGAACACGATATTCCTCGGTTTCGTATTTTTTGCCATTAGTAATTACCCCTTTGCTTATCAGATTTAATTTCGTTGCTCTATTAGGGCATTTTACTTTTATTTTCCAAGTATGGTTACCCGTGGCTTTGGAAATTAGTCTCTCCCACGAGCATCCTGGAAGGGCTTTATCAATCGAGTTTTTTTCCGTTTTGGGGTGGACGCGTGTGATTACGACACAGGAGTTTGGTTGCAGATGGCCCTGTGTCTTGTTGGTTTTATTGGTCACCTTAGGGGGCGTTTTGGCTTTTACTTTATCGGCGTACGTCGCGCTATCGGTTGGGCTAGCTGTCGCAGTCACATTCACTATTTCCGGTGATGTAGACTCTGTTGCGTTAACAGAGCCCTCATTTCTTGGTGTGACCACCAAGTTCTTTTCAGTAGCGGTGCTTTGTGAATTTTGCTTGATGATTTTTGTCTTCTTGACATGCCGATCGATAGTCATACAGAAACCATTTTCGTCTTCGACGTCCACGGTTTCATCATTTTCACGGAACTCATTGGAGAGTTTCCTTTTCGACCGATTTTGGTTTGGTGATTTTTTCTGTCGCTGCGATTTGGGGACTTTAGCTGAATTTTTATCCCATTGAATTTCAACCGCCACGGCCGGGGAAACTGCGACCGTGTTGGTAGCTTCTTCTACTATGGAACGCAGCCAGTTATCCTGGCTGGGGGTAATTAGATCTGAATCTATTTCAGATATCCCCACCAGTGAGCCGGCGGGCGCAGGTCTTCTCATTTCTGTATCGGCATCAATAAATGGTAAATCAGGAACTGGAGGAGCATGGTCCTCCTTACCTGGTTTGGCTTTCAGAATTGCCTTTTCCAATTCCCTTCTCAATTCAGCCTTTTCTTTATCTGCCTGTCGCTTCTGGGCTTGAAGCTCTGACCGCAAACCCTCAATGGTGTCATTTAATCTGGCTATTTCTTTCTGGAAGCCAGACAACATCGACATCATCGATGTCATATCAGTATTAGTGGAATTTCCACTGTTGCTCAGACTACCAGAAATAAAGACAGAACTGTTTAACTGAGCTTGACTTTGTTTATCCATTGTTTTTATTTGTAGATAATTCTAAAATTTATTTTTTAAGTTATTAGAGATTTTAATTAATTTGTATTGACTTAAATATTCGTTTTTAGCGGAAAAATGCAGATAGAAATAGCAAGAGAAAAAAGTAAACACTTACAGTGATACAAAAAGATACACAGAAATAGTGCAAATTGCAATAGCGTTGTTGAACTTCCGAGTGAGCGATAATCAGTTTTGTGTGAAATCACCAGTGCTGGACGATACGTCTGTTCGCTGTGAAGGCAGAGGTGCACATTTTTTGATATCACTGTCAGCTTATTATTAAATAATCTAGTTACCCACTTCTTCTTTATTCACTGTCAACACAAAGTGGACAATAACAAAGGAACATAAAATACACTCATCATTCGATTGTTTTCAAAGTCGGAGTATAACTTTAATTTGTTGTGCATGTTACTTATTTATGTAAACAATCTAAAAATAGCGTATGGCCATTTTGTGCATGGACTTCTGTGATTGATTGTCATTTGTGAAACATTATATTTTTTCCTTTCGGGGTTTACGGGCACTAGACGCGTGAATATGAATCTACGAAATGGAGTGAATTGCCGTGTTAAAAGCTACTTGAAAACACAGCCGTTATGAATGTATTTTCAGTCGTTGATTTACGCCCCACAACGAAAGCAATCTGAACTAGAGAAACAGAATTTACTACCACCAGTAAATTCAAGTCTGTGTGAAAACGGTTAAAGAATCAGGAAAAAATTATATAGAAAGAGAATTTTTGGAGGCTTATTTTCAGGAGTAAAATATTTTTAAACAAATCAGAAATGGATTTTCATTAACAGTATTTACAGATATTCATATAGGAATCAGAACATTTTTTTATAAGAAACCTGAAAAGGCATAAATGTGACCAGCATTCAAAGGGTTCGATACACGAATCAGAAATGGACATTGTTGGCTCTGCCAATTATTTGAATGATGAGATACATGGATAATCTTCAGCATTGCATTAGTTGTTATAAAATGCAATTCCTATTAGTTCTGAAAAATATGCGCTTAATGACCTCCGCTGTCCGCATTAAGTTGGACCACATTTTGAACCTTCATTCGGTGTAGGTCCCATGTCTATAGGTCACTCCAAACCTGAAGTATAAGCGTATCCCACTTTCAAAATATTCCCTCCACCAACTCCGGATATGCCATGTTCATAGATGATAGCATATATTCATATTACCATGACAACGTTGAGGTACATGATACTTCTGGAAAATATATTGCGAGTAAAAGAATTCAGTAATATTGGAATATAGAGGTAAACAGTCCCCAAGAGCCCATGCGTGTTTAGAGCATCATTGTGAGAACAGAAAGTGTTAACATTATTCCTGCATTGCAAAAATGTTTGGGGACCCATATTAAGATATTGAGAGGGTTAAAATAATCCATTTAAATAATCTATTTAACCTTTTTTAAAAAGGAGCTCATTTCAATGAGAGGTGATTAGGAATGTTTTTCAAGCAAGAACGAAATGAAAACTGACTGGAAATTTCAGTAAATAATGTTGGCTGGTTTTCACCGTCATGTTCGGAAAGGGGTTAATAATGCCTTACTTTTGAAGGTAAACCTGGAAAGGTGTCGCATTCCAAAAAGAATTAAATGTTACAGAAAGGAAAGCGTAAAAGCATTCTGTAGCAATGAGTTATATGAAGGGTGTATGTACTCACAATGAAGTATTAAGAGGGTTAAAACAGATCATTCAAATATTCCATTTCATTATTTTATAATTGTGATAAGCATTTTGGGAAATTGACACACCACTCCATACCGAAACCTGTTGAGTTATAATTGAGAAGAAATAAATCTTAAAAAATGCTTTGAAATGTGGTTAATTTTGTAACATGATATTAAATAAATATACAATGCTATTGGATGTAAAATTTACAGGGTGTATGTACTCACACTGAAGTATTAAGAGGGTTAAAACGGATCATTCAAATATTCCATTTCATTACTTTATGATTGTGATAGGTGTTTTGGGAAATTCACACACCACTCCATATCGAAACCTGTTGAGTTATAATTGAGAAGAAATAAATCTTAAAAAATGCTTTGAAATGTGGTTAATTTTGTAACATGATATTAAATAAATATACAATGCTACTGGATGTAAAATTTACAGCATTCTCTCTGATCACTTTGTTTATGAGAGATTATGGCTATTGACTTCAGTGAAATCATTTGCAAGTACAGTCTATCAGTAAAACAAAACATTAAGATAGGATTGATTGTATTAGGTTATCGTGTTGACAAACAAGGCATGCCTTCTGTGGATGCTATTTATTTGCTTATGGGGCTTAACAACACTATTGACAGTCACTGTCACCTTGTGTCGGACAGTTTTATGGGAGGAGGAAGCTGGAGTACCATAAGAGAACCACTGAGCAAATGCAAGCAACTGTCAGGCTCCCAAACATACTGACTCCACACAAGCAGGTTAGCAGTTGTTGATTACAAGTACACCATCGACGTGCAGCACGCGTTAAAGCACAATGCCACCATGCAACCAAGTGGGCAATGGGGGCAAAGTATGTCAAGGACACAGCAGGGTTACCACAGCTGGGATTCGAACCGAGGACCTCTCGGTTTGCAGCCTTTGCCTCTACCTACTGAGCCACAGAGTCCCTTCTATGAATGTACTTGGAATACTTTGGAGGCTTATTTTATGGGATAAAATACTTTTGAAGAAATCAGAAATAGATTTTCGTTAACAGTATTTAAATATATTCATTCAGGAACCGGATACATTTTTCTAAGAAACCAGAAAGGGCATATATGAACAGAGCAAAAAAGGTTTCGATCAAGGGAATGCATTAGGGGGGCAAAAATGTGTTTTCCAGCAATTCTGAAGAGTGCACTCAATGACCCCAAGGTGACCGCAGCGGCCTTGATCCATATTTTACCCCCCCCCCCCCCATCCCCGAGAGTCGACTCATTTGTTGTTGGACCCAGGTCCATTCATCACGCCATGCCCGAGATGAGTGTGTCCACTTTCAATTTTCTTTGGCCACGCACACTTTTTTCATCTAAAAATGCATGTATGGATTTTGGGAATGCATCAGGGGGTCCAAAATGTGGCCTCCAGCAATTCTGAGAAATGCACTCAATGACCACTTGGTGACCTCTATAACCTTGACCCATAATTTGAATCTCCATAGAGTATCGACTCATTTGATATTGGTCCTACCATGCTTGAGATATGAGCGTGACCCACATTCAAAATTTTTGGACTACGCCCACTTTTTTCGTATAAAATTGCATGTACGAACTTCGGTAAAGCATTTTGGAGTAACAAAATATGATTTCCGACAATTCGGAAAAATGCACTCAATGACCCCTGGGTGAAGAAGAAGAAGAAGAAGAAGAAGAAGAAGAAGAAGAAGAAGAAGAAGAAAGAAAGAAACAGAAACCATACAAAAGCAATAGTCTGCCAAGAGTAAATTCAAGTTTGTGAAAAGGGTTAAAGTATCGGTAGAAAACTATATAGAAAGAGAATTTTAGCAGTAAAATATTCTTTAAACAAATCAGAAATGGATTTTTGTTAACAGTATTTACAGCTATTCATAAAGGAATCAGAACAATTTTTCGAAGAAATCAGAAAAGAAATATGTGTGCACAGTATTTAAAGGGTTCGATCAAGGAATCAGAAATTGGCATTACCAGTTCTGCCACTTATATGATTGAAGACATACATGTAATTCTTCAGATTTGCATGATAGTGTTCCTACTGTCTAACAAATCATAACATTTACCTGGTGAGATTCCCCGAAGATCTGGGGATGGGGAGTTGCAAAATTGCACCAGTCACCAGAACATTCAGCCGGTTAACTGACGCCCAACGGAATACTATTTGATAGCCGAAGTTCCATGGACTGCATACAGGCAGTAAAAGAGCCCACAAAATGGCGACAGCCACGTCAAGGGACTTTCCCCTAATTCCCCTGAGTTCAGGGAGAATTTGCTGATGGTCGTCACGTACACTAAGTATTGGATCAGAAATTTGGTGTATATTAGCACCAATTTCTGACTGCTTAGACAAGTTGTCTCTGGGCTCCTGTAAACTATGGAAGGGTCTGCAAGAAGAAACCTGGATGCCACCACTGCTATTAAGGTAGAAACTTTGTTGATTAATACATATTATTTTATGCCAGCCAGAGACAACGACGGTTAGTCATAAAGTATAAATACTTTTGAGTTATTCAAATAGTAGATAATCTGAAACTTGTCTTCATTCTGATATACACGACAAGTTCGTGAAGTTACTGAACCCAGAATCTGGAGGCTGTGTCTGATATCATCTGGTAAGGAATCACAAAATGCCACGGGCTGGTGGGACCACACAGAACTACCAGTAATCACAATGTTGGAGATCAAAATTTACAATCACAGATCGATAGACTTTTCCTTATATTCCGCAACAGATGTATATTTATATTGGTGCCGTGCAAGCAGATTTTGCAAACATCAGTGACCGTAAACAGTCCCTGTAGGCAACGATGGACCAGTAGCCAACGACATAACTGAGCTCTCCCCAAGAGCTAAAGTACCAACAACAATACAGATAACAGACCGTGTGCAGTGGTGGAGACAAATACAGTGTTGAAAAACACGCAGTGGTGGAACAAAACGAAAACGCAACATAGTAGTAGTGTGCGATAAGTATGAATTGTAGTACTCATTCAAAGTGCAAATTCCAGGAAGGAGGAATGTGGTGAAACAACTTCTGCAAACAGCCAGCAAAAACTGTAAGTGTAACATTTTTGATATTTTACATATATTATCAGCAGAAAAATGGTTGAAGTTGCAGTAAGACAGAGTGCAGAAGCTATTGTAAGTCAGCAACTTCAGGAAATGCAGCAGCAATTAGACGATGTTACGGCACGTCACCAGCGGCTGTTGGATGCTGAATGAGCGTCCTTGCAATGACAAATTCAAAAACACGAACTTGTTTTGCACGAACAAAACACGAACCGGGCAAAAGCATTTCATGGGGAAAACCGGAGCTTGACTCCCCGAGAGTGGGAGGTGCTTGACCCCACTAGAGCACAATGCAGATTAAGATATATAGCACCCCAAACAGATAAAGAAAGTAGTAGCAGTAGTGACGAGAAGGAGCCTATACCTATGGCTCCTTTAATCAGAAATAAATGACAATTCAGAACTAACTCATCTTCTGAGGGGGAAGGTCTACCCATAGAAGAATTGCATCATAGACTACGACAATACAGAGAGCAGAAGAAAGCTGCTCAAGCTTCCACACCGGCACATGAACCGATGGAAGTGGAAATTGTAAAAGTAGAGTCACAATCAGAAAACTCTAACTCTGAGTGTTTAAATCAAAGAAGTAAAAATAAAACTCAAGTACCAGGCGTACAGCCTGCTGTACAACCGTCCAATGGGGCAAAGATTGGTAATTTGATCGATAATATTCGATCCACCCTTCGAGAGGATGGGTGGCAAGAAGTTTGAATAATAGATTATCAACCCTGGAGCACCCAGGAGTAAGTAATTCTGCCATTATGAAGAAACAATAAAAATGCTGTATGTCTATGGGGTGGATAGGATATGCATTGTGAGAGACAAAAAAATGTTGACTTATAATCTGACAAGAAATGAAACATGGTGGACTCGTTTGCTGGCCTGTGCAGTAAGTTTGGCAATTTCTCAGTGTTGGAAAAATTATTGAGTTTTACTGGCCGGTCGTAAAATAAGAGAGTAAATTGGAACTCAGTTCTGAGAATCACTCATGCTGCTAATCTGTGTCTTCCTTCTCGTTGTAGGAGCAAGATGTTAAATTGGTTCATAGGAAGTTTATTGACATTAACAGTTAGCGCAAGTACCATAATCCGAAATAATGTCATATTTACAAAGGTAAAAGGAAATTATATGGTTAACAGTGAATGGACAACCATGTTTGTGGCGGAAGTGGCGCCGTTTATCCAGTATATGAAGAGAGTGGACATTAACATATGCTTTGTGAACCAATTTTATCAGGAACTCAATGTAAATTTCAGAAAAATCCATGGACAAAATAGAAACAAATGAGTTTCCTATTTGGCACAGCCACTGAATCTGATTTAAAGGGGATGAAAGATAATCTAAGACGTTTGTCTGTAAATCAGGCAATGATACAACATGTACAGAAATTAAGTCTAAGCTTAATCAGATTAACGCATCATGCCATACAAGAGAATAGAGAATTTACGGTAAATTTATCGCGAGTAGTATCGCTTTTTTGTGAACAAGTGGAACTTGTATTGCAGGGACTTGAAAATTGATTAACTCTTTTAAAGCATTACGTACAGTCCTTTCATCAACTGGAAATGGTGTTAACTCAAATTGAATTAATGTTAATAACAGCAGAAAATTAAATGGATGATCAGCATGAGCAAATAGATGTGCTTGCAGATGAGAAAATATCACCCAGGGTCGTCAATCCTACCTTATTGACTTCGGTATCATTGAGCATTCAGGATAGACTTGACGAGCATACCCAATTTCCGTTGAAACTTCAGCAAGAGTTTTGGCAATATTATCATTTGTTAACAACTGTGACAGTCTTTGTCGATGGTAAACTAGTAATTCTGGTGAAAGTTCCGTTGATTGACACAAATTTTCAATTTGAAATTTTCAAAGTACAAGCCTTGCCCATTCCATTCATGAATGCGAGTCAAAAAGCATATCATAGAGCAAATAAAATGGTAGCTATTTATCGACTTGAAGCTGGTACATTACTTGTGGACAAACAAAGAACTTGTTATATTCCAGAGCTGGGTCACGACGAGTGTATACATGATAGGAAATTGTTCTGCCCATTGAGAGGAGCTGTGAGAACGATAAATACAACTTCTAGTTGCTTATTTGAATTATTTCTCAATATTAAATCCGAGATAAAGAAATTATGTACTATCGATGTTAAATTAAATATGGAATTGCCTTTTGCGACATGTATTGAAGAGGGTCTTTGGTGTATCACTACTGATGTGCCATTGCGATTCTCAATTACATGTCCAAGACGTAAAAATTCAAAACCACGTCGAATCATGCTGCCAATTGGTATCTTAGAATTGAATCCTTTATGTATTGCCACGAACAGACAACTATTGCTGAATAGTTATTTTCAGCGCCGAGATAAAATTACGTATCGTTTAGTATCGAAGACAGTCTTGCCGAATTTCTCGTTGACCCAACGACAAGTTTGGCAACTTGTGTTCAACAAAGTGAACATAACAAATTTTGCGATCCCGAAATCTATCAAACACTTAGAGGAATTAGAAATGGATGACATTTTAAATGAATTAGATAAAATGCCGTTAAACCTGATAAAACCATTTGAAGTACCAAAGTGGGCATATTTTGTGGGATGCATGTTTCTGATCTTAGGAATAAACTTATTGATAAGATGTATTACAGCGCAAGGCCATATTAAGTTACATAACATAATCTCACGTTATAAGAATAAACGGAAGCGAAATCCTAATTTTTCTGCTGATGTATGTGGAATGTCTAATGTTGCATTTAATGAAGATGATGATCCCTCATATACGACTATGAGACAGCCAACAATCACTACACGAAAGATGCCACTACCTTCAGATGAAATAGTGACAATCATGAAACAATTAGTGAAAGATCGAGAGTCAAAGTGCGAACTTCAGAACTCGAGACAATACTCTGATAACTATTAATTTAACTTAAATAACAACTTAATGTTGAACAATCTTATTTGTGTTTTCAGTGATTACAATGAGTGACTCAAGTATTAGTGAAAGAGTAGATACTGATGAAAGTGAAGCAATTGGTACAGAGCATCATTGTTGGGGTCAAACGGATGAGGAGGCAGAAAGCCAACTGAGTGATCAGGAAGAAATGTCTATCACTCCTTTTGTAGACACTGCATACCCATTACCCTGGAAATATGCTGCTTCTGAATATACGCACAATTGTGAATCTCCCCCTATCGTTTACCCTCGAACTGGCCAAAGACCCGCGTTTATAAATAGGTTGTTCAACCAAATACTTATGAACTAAGATATTTTCAATCTCATTGTGCTTTCACATTCGATGAGACCTTCGGATGTGTTTACTATGATTTTCAAAATGTTGCTGTCACAATTGAAATTGAAAGAGATCACAATTGAAATTGAAAGAGATATGGTACATGGGTATGATTCTGCTTGTCCATACCACATTATGTTTAAAAGTCGTTCTCGAGTTGTGTATATTCTAAATTGTCCGGATTTAGTACATGCAGGAAGAGACTTTTCGAGACACTATCATAGTCACAGAATAATGATGAACCGTTTAGTTCATGACTCGTAGGCCGTTCGGCGACACATATAAAGGTTTAACCCATGGAGAAGTTGTCTTAATTGTAGCACTCGACAACGAGCTCAATTTAGGTCCAATGGACTCCCGAGACATAACCAGTATTATGTTTTGTATAAAGTTACCCATCTTGATTTGATGGTGGAATTTTTAATTTTAGGATGGGACCTAATCCCGTTTACCGATCCTACATACTACCATCTCAGGTTCGAGAGATGTAATACACAGTACAGAACTTTGATGTTATTCCTGATTCCTGAAATCCTATAACAAACTGACGTTTCAGTTATTATTCTTGATTTCGATTGATTGATTAGTTGATATTATTCTTGATTTTGATTGTTTGATTAGATGTTATTCTTATTTGAGTTTATTTTGTTTATTATATTTTTTATCATATGGCAGAAGCTGAAGATAATGATGATGGAGTATACGACAGAGCCACGAGAGCTCGCCAATTATATGCTAGAACAATGGCTACCGACCTCTCAGGTAGTTTAACTAAAGCAGAGGTCTAAGGAATGTTAGGACATAAGCTCCGTGACGCTAGGGACTATTCCGAGCAATTAGTCTCTGGATGTCGACGCCTACTGTATGGCGAACCAATTCCAGATATGGTCATATGGCCTATGGGACACCGGGTGTTCCCAATGCATAATCCACATGTGAATTAGAAATATATTTTGGAAGAAATCAAATTTTTAGAACTGTTTTATAATTAGTTCTTATCACTCACGGTGGGAACGTCGATAGTACATCGACGGGAAGAAGAAGCTTCTTCCTGGGGTGTGCCGACGTTCACACTGTGTATAAGTGGCAACGTCCTTGTTGGACGGGACGAGAATATGTTAATCCTCGTCTCCAACTTACTTTAATTCCTGTAATAGATGATTGGTGGTCCCGGAGACACTTTCGAGAATTCGGGAGCGCCCTCGGTGGAGAGGAAGAACAATAATTGCCATTGTGAAACATTTCTCTTGGAGTTCTGCCATAGTCTGTTGGGTGTTATCCCGCAGACTGTGGAGAAAACCCAATAGAAATAGCGGTCTTGTGCGGTTGTCATTTTGGTTACCTGTAAACAATTACTGAACTATTTCGGTTAGAATTCCTAATTTGTCAAAACAGGTTTACAGTGTTAAATAGTGGGGAATCTGGCTGGGTTTAGATAAGTACTCACCAGAAACCCCACAGAAGACAATCTCAAAACTAGTATGTGTGTGACTTGACTGTCGAGAAAAGTTCTAGGAGCACATACACAAAAGGGAGAGGGGGAATAGCAAGAAAGAAGGAGGAAAAAGAAGTGGAGAAGAGAGTGTAATATTTAAGGTTATTTGTTTGTAGACATTTATACTCATTTATTCGTGTTAAATAGCTAGTTTAGTTTAGTAGTTCTCCTAGTACATTTAAAGTTCAGTAAAGTTCGTAAAATTGACAAGATGGCTTCGGTACCCTTTTTAACTGTAAACGAAGTCGAACATTTTAATGAGGAACAAGAATTATATTTCGATCAGCAACTACATGTCCCCAAGGGCCCACATGGGACAAAATCTTTATTGAGGCTGGGTCATATGGGAGAGCGTTTGCTCCGGTTTTGGGATGAGATGTACTTCGAGGAAGCCCTAATGATCGCTAGCGTCCGACGCCATGAAGTACATCTTCTATATTTGATAACAGAAGACGAGTATGTCTTCCCCCATTTGCTCGTGAGTCACACCAATGGCCGCGATGCGGAAGATGCCGAGAGTCGGTGGATGACGGGAGAAAAATGTCATGTAAGGACAACCGGCTTCCCAGAAAGGGTGATCGGGTACTGGAATAACCAGTCCTGGACTGGCCGCTGCTATATGGATGGATATGTCCGTATACGGCCATTCCGAAGCATTGAACTGAACGAAGTCACTAAGTTTACTGCTGATTATCCGACGTATGTGGAGTTGAGCTCTGTACATTGGAATGTGTTTGATACACTGGAGTGGGAGCGAGCTCAACCCCAGTACAAACTGTTGTATAAAGCTCTCGAGGCCTACAAAGTCCGTTTGAACACAGTACACTTCGAACAGTGTACTAGTGGTGATACCGGACATTGTTGTGTTTGTTTGGAGGACATTCATGGGGACGCGTATGCTTATGAGTGTCCTCGGTGTAAAACAAAAGTCCACCTCGTCTGCGGACAGACATGGGTTGACATGGCCTCGCCGTCAAAAACATGTCCAGCATGTCGCATGGATGTGAAGTGGTGGGGAGCATTTAAAACCCAACGAATTTTTCCTTGTGACATTGTGGTTAATCTATTCTTGGGTAACGCGTGAGTAGATAGTGTTTCTCAGTATCGATGCAAGGGTAAATAGTGATTATTTCTTTATTGGGGTAAATAATCCTGTATTTCAGTTGTTTACAACAACATGGGAATTTATACTGATTAAATGAATTGTGAGTGGCATCCTTTCCCTGTCCTTGGAACGGACACACATCCCATTAAAACTGAGTTGTCCCTTCGCAAATCGTTTTCCTTTCTGAGTGATCAAGTCCATCTGGGTTTTGATCCTCGGTTGGAGAGGAATGTTGCGAAGTGAGCCCATAGAGGCTAATTAACCTCGCATGCTCGGGTATGAGCTCGAGCTTTTGAAAGTGATATTGGGTTTTATTTGGTAACTCAGTGGACTCAAGTTTATTTCACTAATTTAACGGTGTTTGAAACAGTTTATGAGCAGATTTGAAAATACAAGGAAATTACATGGAATCGTATAAACTGGCGACCACAGTACAGACGTACTATGTGGACACACGCCAGATGTTCTGTTGACAATATTAGGCATACATTTGCAGGCCAATATTGTCAACAAGCAGTAACATTGTAGGATTTGTTGATAGATGGAACAATAACATTCGGCAGTATTTCCTGGGATGTTGGTGTTCAGACTGTCCAACAAATCACAACATGTACCTGGTGAGACTCCCCAGAGATCTGGGGATGCTGAGTTGCAAAACTGCACCAGTTACCTGAACATTCCGCCGGTTAACTGACGCCCGGTGGAATACTATTTGATAGCCGAGATTGCATGGACTGCATGCAGGCTGACCGACAATCTGCATGACAGTATAAGAGTCCACAAAATGGCGACCGCCACGTCAAGGGACTTTCCCCAAATTCCCCTGAGTTCATGGAGAATTTGCTGATGGTTGTCACGTACCCCAAGTGTTGCATCAGAACTTTGGTGTATATAAGGACCAATTTCTGACTGCTTAGACAAGTTGTCTCTGGGCTTCTGATAACTACGGAACGGTTTGCAAGAAGAAACCTGGATGCCACCACTGCTATTAAGGTACAAACTTTGTTGATTAATACATATTATTTTATGCCAGCCAGACAGAGACAACAACGGTTAGTCATAAAGTATAAATAATTTTGAGTTATTCAAATAGTAGATAATTTGAAACTGGTCTTCGTTCTGATGTACACGACAAGTTCGTGAAGTTACTGAACCCAGAATCTGGAGCCTGTGTCTGATATCGTCTGGTAAGGATTCATAAAATGCCACGGGCTGGTGGGACCACACAGAACTGCCAGTAATCACAACGTTGGAAATCACAATTTACGATCACAGATCGATAGACTTTTCCTTATATTCAGCAACACAAATATTGATATTAGCTAAAACAATGTTAAGGTCCATAGTACCTCACGAAAATATACTGCGAGTGAAATGAATTCAGTAATGCAGGAATATGGACGTCAAGGGACCTTAAAGGCCCCCAAGAGCATATCTGGAGGGTTATTGGCATTTGAGAAAGACCGAGGTCCCATCGATGCCCATGTGTGTTAAGAGCAACATTGAGAGAATGGAAAGGGTTAAGATTACTCTCACACTGTATTAAATACAATTTTTGGGACCCATATTAAGATCTGAAGAAGATTAAAATACTCTGCTTAAATACCTCATTTTAACCCTTTTAAAAAATGAGCCATTCCAGTTAGGGGTCATAAGCTATGTTTTTCAAGCTAAAATGAAAAAATAATGAAAGTTGAATGGGAATTTCTGTGAGTAATCCTGTCCGGTTTTCGCCGTTACGTTGGGTGAAGCGTTATGAATGTTTTATTGAGAGGGTGAAAAACAAGCCATTCAATAAGTACAAATCGTCACCGTGCTTCTTCGCGGGCAATCGGTATTTCGTGCATTGCCAAGGACACAACGCAGAAACACCTGATATCGTGGGAACCGTGAACCTGTCATTTTAAAGTCGATCGCCGTAACCTCATCGCCATCACGCGCCTGTCTGATCCATTTGAAAGACCTTAAATGCATCTAGTGCCTAACCAAGGCGTACGGGAAATAAGAAGATGATTGGCTCTTAAGAATGGCTGTTGTGAACAGAAGGGCAATGTGACAGACAACCTACAAAACGTTCTGCTGTCGTGAGTTAAATGAATGTATTTGCACTCGAATTGAAGTATTAAGAGAGTTAAAAAGAGACCATTTAAATATTCTATTTTATGATAATTGTGATTGGTGTTTCGAGAAAGCCACCCACCATTGCTTCTTAAAACCCGTCGATCTTGAGTTATGATTGAGAATAAATAATGTAACAGAGCACAGGAGTTCCAAAGTGGTTGGCAATGACCAGTAGGGGTTATTCAGGCCCGAGTCTCGAGATAGATAGGTAGATAGATAATTCTTTATTCACGGTATGCAAAAATGGTTTACAGTACAATTCACATAATCTTGTGTTACAGAAATAGGCACACCGTAGGGAATGACGTAGCCAGATTGGCTGTCTACCCGACATTCCCTTAAGAGAATAACAATTTATTTGCAGTCTAACTTTGAGAGCAAGTGGAAGTAATAGTAGCTCTTTCTTTCAAGAAAGTGTATACAGGGCGGGAGGAAATTATTTATTTATTCAGGATCGACGTTTTACAGTATGTCCAGTAAGAAATCCAGCGGTTTTTCAAGGTAGATAAACCTAAATGTCAGACCACTCCATATTCTAAACCCGCCGTCGTTGCGAATAATTTTGGAGCATCCAAAAGTTCTGACACACAACTTACAGCATATAACAGCTATTAATTGGAAGACGATATGGAGTGGTTTCTGACAACAGGTTATACGAGACGAGGTACACAGAAAAGATTCAATTCTTCACATTCATGTTGTACAATAGATTTCAGATGAAGGTTATATCGGTAGGTGATATCGGGAGCCAGCACCATAAGGCATAAGGCATAGACAGATGAATTTTCAAGAGTTGCATTCTTCATCTTTTAGCCCTTTGCTCAAAAGGGCCCGACTGCATAGATACCGACTTTCATGATTTGAAGCAGGTTCTTCATTTCCAGCATACAATAAAACCATACACGATATTAACATCCTTGAAACCAGCTCATAGAGCTGGCCTCAATCATATCAACATTTGCTTGGTGTTATTAAATATGTGCCACAACTTACGAAGCCAAAGAAGTCTGTGGGTAAAATTAAAGGACAGTACTCAGATTTGAAGTTGGACTTGGCCACTAAGGGTTGAAAGATATCTCAGCTAATTGACCAACAAAAGACTACTTACAATTGTAACAGAGTCAACGTGGGCTGAGTCATCTGGAAGGGTTAAGCGTGTGTCGCTGAAGCATTTATGTTTTATTTTCGTCAAAGCCTCAATAAGTGTTAATCTCATATATAGAGAGAGATAATGAGAATTCAGATTATCAGAGTCAACGTGGGCTGAGTCATCTGGAGGGTTAAGCGTGTGTCGCTGAAGCATTTATGT
Organism: Pictodentalium vernedei; assembly: GCA_031216915.1. Taxonomy (NCBI): domain Eukaryota; kingdom Metazoa; phylum Mollusca; class Scaphopoda; order Dentaliida; family Dentaliidae; genus Pictodentalium; species Pictodentalium vernedei. Next base: position 41,061,745 of record CM062292.1, on the reverse strand, counting down.
TTTATTTTCGTCAAAGCCTCAATAAGTGTTAATCTCATATATAGAGAGAGATAATGAGAATTCAGATTATCAGAGTCAACGTGGACTGAGTCATCTGGAAGGGTTAAGCGTGTGTCGCTGAAGCATTTATGTTTTATTTTCGTCAAAGCCTCAATAAGTGTTAATCTCATATATAGAGAGAGATAATGAGAATTCAGATTTATTCTGATGGAATTGATATTTTATTCTGCATTCTGACAGAGAGAGTATCTTATTTCTATTTTATTCTGACAGAGAGAATATCTTATTTCTGATGGAAGCAGGATTTAATGATGTTTGAGATGTTGATGTGTCTTTCTCACGATCATAGAAGTAACTGAGAAGTATCATACACTCCTCGACATCCGTAAACGGATCTATAAGCGGATGCTTTTAGACTATAAACGAAATAATCTAAGTAATTGAAGGCGTAAGTACTTTCGTGACAAAGCACAATAGGATGGTAGTCAACATTCTGCAGAGTCACTATGATAATGCAAATATTAGAAATATTATTGTGAAATACTGTGTGGGCTGCCGGTACAGCTAAACACAGAAGTAAGGTAACTTCACATGTTCTCCATGTGATGTTACTGTGGTTTGGCAGTTTCTGTAAAGAACATTTGAGAAACTTTCAACCCACACTGTTCGGTTCGTGACGCACATGATTGACAGTCCACAGTAGGTGTGGGCTGGCTATTTGTGATATAAGTCGATGTTCGCCACGAATCCGGCAGTGCTTTTTTCCATCCAGCACCTGGTGTGTCCTCCATCTGGAGCACCGCAGTAGCACTTAGACTTTAAGAGTGAGAGAGAGAGCACTAAGAGAGGCCAGTTTTCTTTTGTTTAGACTTATTAAAATTATAATCACCATACCAATTTGGAGTTGTCAGTTGACTGAAGTTACAAAGAACCTGTTCTCAACCCTAAAGCGACGTGCAGTCATTGGAAAAGGAGATCAGTGGACAGCAGACTGGGCGAGACCACAGGGGAGAGGAGTCCCTCCGTAATCTAGGCGATCAAAGAACAGGAGAGAACCGCTACTACTTTGGTAGGGAGCCACGGCCCTATCGAAGGAGGTTTTCAAACACAGTAACCCCCGCACATCCAGTTGTCTGGTGTCACAACGGCCAGACTCGCTGCCCACCTGAGGTGACCTCACGATCCGTAGTGTTACACAATTTCACTAGTTATTTGGTTTAATTGGTCTAAAAACATGTTGTTCATATTATGCATTCTAATGTAAAAATCAATTTTTTATTCTACATTCTACATTCTGCATTCCAGATGAGAGAAATATTTTCATATACACCAAGGTACACCATAAAGGGGCTATAGCTCTACAAAAGTGCCATAGCTCTTTCAGGAAAGTATACCAAAATTAGTAATTTATTATAATAAAAACAGGTTATAAGCTCTTTAGCCCAGTATGCCTAAGAGAGCTAATTAAAACTACCCCCAAAATCTAGGTGAGATTAGCTCCTTAAGAGAGTTCAGTGGGAGCAGCCATCCCCACTGGCAGTACCTTGAGAGTAGTGATTGTAGTCAGCTCAGAAGAGCTGCAAATTGGAGTTTCTCAGCTGACAGTGCCTGCTTTTATACTCGTGAGGGATGAAACATCACCAATCAGTGACATTATCGTAATGGCACTTTGCCGCCAAGGTTTTTTGCCCTCTCAATGAGACTGGGCAAATCACGGAGAAGACTATAGAACTCTTTTAATCAATTAATTTTATACAGTCATAGCACTAACACAGTTAACAGTACCGTTAACTATGTCAGCATTGCATCTTTACCGGCATCATGACAGTATTGTGATAGGTTTCAATAACAATTATTCAGTGAAGTTTTACAATTACATGTACCGACCGGAATTCTTCAAAATCAAGTTGTTTGTTTTTATATTAACTTGGTTTAGGAATTAGATCTGCACCATGCAATTAAATAAACAGATCCCTAACTGCTTTGTTTATGAGATTCTTTCATGGAGAAAATAATCATACAGGAATCAGTACAATTGTTCTAACAAACCAGAAAAGGCAGATATGTGCACCCCATTTATAGGGTTTGATCAAGGAATCAGAAATTGACATTATTGGATCTGCCATTTATTTCAATGATGAGATACATGTATAATCTTCAGAATAGCATTAATTGGATGCACTTAATGACTTCTGTTGACCGCATAGAGGTGGACCACATTTTGAACCTCCAGCAAGTTTCAACTCATTCGGTGTAGGTACCATTTCTGGAGGTCATACCAGCCCTGAAGTATGCGCATAAACTACTTTATAAATATTTCCTCTACAAAACTCCGGATCTGCCATATTTGTTGATGATGGCAAATGTTCATATGGGCTAGGCAATGTTGAAGTGCATGCATGGTACCTCTGGAAAATATATTGCGAGTTAAAAGGTACACTAATGTTGAAATATAGACGTCGAAAGGCCTTAAAGACCCCCAAGAGCCTGTCTGAAGACTTATTGGAATTGTCAAAATACCGAGGTCCCATCTATGTCCATGTGTGTTCAGAACAACATCGTGAGAATGGAAAGGGTTTTCATTATTCTCAAATTTTTTTTGGAAGAGAGGTGCAGCATCGATGTGCAGTATGCTTTAGTACACAGCGCCACCGTACCCACATATTAAGATCGTCAGAGGGTTAAAATACTCCCTTTAAATACTCCATTTTAACCCTTTAAATGGGGGCGCGGTGTCTCGGTTGGCAGAGGTGCAGGCTGCAAGTCGAGAGGTCCTCAGTCTGTCCTTGGGTAAGTCACTTCACCCCATTACCCACGTGGGTGCATGGTGGTGATGAGTACTAAAGCGTTCTGCACATCGATGGTGTACCTGTCTTGAACCAATGCTAACCCTGCTTGTGTGGGGTTAGTATGTGGGGGATCTGATAGTTGCTCGCTGTTGCCCGGTGGTTCTCCCCGGGTACTCCGGCTTCCTCCACACACAAAACTGTCGTGGTCATGATTAGCCACTGCGCATAAATATGTGACATTAAACACCAATAAATAAATAATCCTTTAAAAAATGAGCTCATTCCAATATTCCAATGAAGGGTCATAACCTATGTTTTCAAGCAAAAATGAAAAAGTAATTAAAACTGAATAGACATTTCTGTGTATAACGCTGACCGGTTTTCGCCGTTATGTTGGCTAAAGGGTTAAGAATTCCTTACTTTGGAAGGCACACTGAAAAGGTGTCCCATTCCACACAGAATTAAATGTTACAGAAAAGAGAGCGAAAAACATTCTGCAGCCATGAGTTATATAAAAGGTATTTTTTACTCACATCGAAGTATTAACCCTTCACCTAACATGAAAAGTTGACGACAGTTACAAACAAAATCCTTGAATAACTATTTTTTTCACTTTTTGCCTAAAACATAGGTTAAGACCCCTCTTTAGAAAGAACTCGACGACCTCGTTCCAAAGAGGGGTCATAACTTATGTTTTTGAGACAAAAAATGTAAAAAATAATGAAAATTAATTGGCGATTTTTGTGAATAGCACTTATCGGTTTTGACCGTTACGTTGTGTAAAGGGTTAGAATCTGACCATTCAATTATTCCTTTGTATTATTTTGTAATTGTGATAGGTGTTTCGAGAAAGCCACACACCACTACATCCCAAAACCTCTCAATCCTGAGTTAAGATTGAGAATAAATAGATTTTTAAAAAATGCTTTTAAAAAGTGAAGGGTTCTCTCTTCAATGATTGAGAATGAAGTTTGTAACATGATACAAAATAAATATTCAATGCTGTTCAATGTAACAAATAATTCTATCTAAGCTTTCTCTCTGCCCTTTGTTTAAGAGGGATTATATTCTGTTTTAGATAATGGTTACAGCTTCAGCTAACTCATTCCCCAGTAAATGTTGTAAACATAGTTTTATCCTCTGGAGCCCCAAGGCCCCACAAGCCTCTAAATCATAGATGGCCGAGTACCAATGACAGGTAGTCTATCAGTATACCAAAAACATTGAGAGAGGATTGATTGCATTTAGGTTATCGTGTTAACAAACAGTACACAGAAGACAGAAATATTCCAACTTCACCATCAAGGCATGCCTTCTATGAATGTTATTAATTTATTTGGGTTTAACCACACTTTTCAACAGCCAGAATCGCCTCGTGCCGGACAGTTTTTTTTACGGATGGAGGAAACCTGATAACCCAAAGAGAGCCACCAAGCAGCAACAAGCCACTGGCAGGCTCCCCAACATACTATCTCCACACAAGCAGGGTTAGTGCAAGTGCATCATCGACGTGCGGTAGGCCTTAGTACACAACGACACCATGCAATCACGTGGGCAATGGTAGTGAAGTGTTTTTGTCCAAAGACACAAGGCGGTTGCCGCAGGTAGGAAATCGAACTGAGAACTTCTCGGCTTGCAGCCTGCACCCCTGACTACTTAGCCACCGCGCCCCTCTATGAATGCAATGGGAATACTTTGGAGGCTTATTTCGGGGATAAAATAGTTTTAAAGAAATCAGAAATAGGTTTTCGATGACAATATTTAAAGATATTCATTCAGGAATTAGATATTTTTTTCCAAGAAACCAGATAAGGTATATATCTGTACAGCATTCAAAGGGACCGATCAAGGGAATGCACCAGGAGTTTCAAAAATATGATTTCCAGCAATTCTGCAAATAGCCCTCAGTGACTCCTGGGCGACCTTGCCGCAGATCTGGAACCTCCATCGAGTGTCGACTCGTTTGGTATTGGTCCCAGGTCCATATATTATACCATACTAGACATATGAGCATGACCCACTTTCAAAAATCTTGGCCACACCAACGTTTTACGTAAAAATGGATGCATGGATTTCAGAAATGCTTTAGAGAGTCAAAAAAATGTGATTTCCAGCAATTCTGAAAAAATGCACTCACCGACCCTAGGTGACCTCCGTGACCTTGACCCATATTTTTGAACCTCCATCAAGTGTCGACTCATTTAGTGTTGGCCCCAGGTCCATGCATCACACCATGCTTGAGATATGAGCGTGACCCACTTTCATAAATTTTGGCCACGCCCACTTTTTACGTCAAAATGCATGTATGGGCGTCAAGAATGCTTTAGGGGGTTAAAAATGTGATTTCATGAAAAAATGCATGTCTGAATTTTGGGAAAGCATTTGGAGATCAAAAAATATGATTTCCAGCAATTATAAAAAAATGCACTCATTGACCTCAGGGTCACCTCGGTGATTTTGGCCCATTTTTTAACCTCCATCGAGTGTCGAGTCATTTGGTGTTAGTCCCAGGTGTGTGCATCGTACCATGCTTGAGTTATGAGCGTGACCCACTTTCATAAATTTTGGCCACGCCCACTTTTTACGTCAAAATGTATGGGCGTCAGGAATGCTTCAAGGGGTTAAAAATGTGATTTCCTGCAATTATGAAAAATGCACCTAATGACCCCTAGGAGACCTCCGTGACCTTGAACCATATGTGGAATATCCATCGAGTGTCGACTCATTTGGTGTTGGTCTCAGGTCCATACGTCATACCACGCCTGGGATATGGGCGTGACCCACTTTCAAAACACCCCTATGGACACCACTAATGCCCCAGGAATATGAAAAATATAGGTGGCCGAGAACATGTGACTGTCTATCAGCATGCCAAAAATCACTGAGATAGGACAATTCGTTTTCGAGTTATCTTGCGGACAAAAAAATGATGAGAAGACAGAAGACAGAAGAAGAAGAAGAAGAAGAAGAAGAAGAAGAAGAAGAAGAAGAAGAAGAACAACAACAACAACAACAACAACAACAACAACAACAAAGAAAAGGAAAAAAAAGAATCAGTACAAAAACAATTGTCTGTGTGTTTCACACAGACTAATTAATGTGTACAAAAACGGGGCCTACTGTTGTTTTAACCTGTATATCCATGTGGGTTTAGAATATAAAATTTGGATTAGAACACTAAGAAAAAAGATTTTACTGCACCCAATAAATTCAAGTCTGTGTGAAAAGGCTTAAAGTATCAGGAATGAACTATAGAGAAAAGGAATTTATGGAGGCTTATTTTCAGGAGTAAAATATTTTTAAACAAATCAGAAATGTATTTTCGTTGATAGTATTTACAGATATTCATACTGGAATCAGAACAATTTTTTAAGAAACCAGAAAAGGCGTATTTGTTACCAGCATTCAAAGGGTTCGATACACGATTCAGAAATGGACATTCTTGGCTCTGCCCACTAATTTGAGTGATAAAATACGTTCAGAAACTTTAGAAATGCGTTAAGGTATAACAAAATGCATTTCCCAGTCTTTCTGAATAATATGCACTTGATAACTTTGGTGACCACTTTCAGGCGGATGCCTAGGTGACCTCCGTGACCTTGACCCATACTGTGAATCTCCATCAAGGGACGACTCATTTAGTGTTAGTCCCAGCTCCATTCATCATACACGATTGAGATATGAGCGTGACCCACTTTCAAAATGTTTGGCCACGCCCAATTTTTAACGTAAAAATGCATGGATGGACCCCAGGAATGCTTTGGGGGCTCAAAAAGTGTGATTTCCAGCAATTATGAAAAATGCACTCAATGACCCTTAGGTAACCTCCGCGACCTTGACCCATATTTTGAATCTCCATTGATTGTCGACTCATTTGGTGTTGGTCCCAGGTCCATATGTCATACCACGCCTGAGATATGGGCGTGACCCACTTTCAGTAATTTTGCCTACGCCCATTTTTTCAACGTAAAAATGCATGTTTGAACCTCAGGAATGCTTTGGGGGCTCAAAAATGTGATTTCCAGCAATTATGAAAAATGCACCCAATAAATCCTAAGTGACCTCCGTGACGTTGACCAATATTTTGAATCTACATCGAGTGTCAACTCATTTGGGGTTGGTTCCAGCTCCATTCATCATACCACGCTTGAGATATGAGCGTGACCCACTTTTAAAAAAAATGCTTTGGGGTGTCAAAAAATGTGATTTCCAGCAATTATGAAAATTGTACTCGATGGCCCCTAGGTGACCTCCATGACCTTGACCCATATTTTGAATCTCCATCAAGTGTCGACTCATTTGGTGTTGGTCCCAGGTCCATTCACCATACCACGTCTGAGATATGGGCGTGACCCACTTTCAAAAATTTTGGCCACGCGCACCTTTTTAACTTGAAAATGCATGTGTTTTTGTCAGGAATGCTTTGAGGTGTCAAAAAAATTGATTTCCAGAAATTATGAAAAATGAACTCAATGACCCCAGGTGACCTCCATGACCTTGACCGATATTTTGAATCTCCATCAAGTGTCGTCTCATTTGGTGTTGGTCCCAGGTCCATATGTCATACCACGCCTGAAATATGGGCGTGACGAACTTTCAAAAATTTTGGCCACGCCCACTTCTTTTTACGTGAAAATGCATGAGTGTACGTCAGGAATGCTTTACGGGGTCAAACAATGTGATTTCCAACAATTATAAAAAATGCACTTAATGACCCCTAGGTGACCTCCGTGACCTTGACCCATATTTTAAGTCTCCACTGAGTGTCGACTCACTTGGTGTTGATCCCAGGTTCATACGACATACCACGCCTGAGAAATGTGCATGACCAACTTTCAAAACTTTTGGCCACGCCCACTTTTTTAATGTAAAAAGCATGTGTGTATGTCAGAAATGCTTTTGGGGGTCAAAAAATATGATTTCCAGCAATTATGAAAAATGCACTCAATGACCCCTAAGTGACCTCTGTGACCTTGACCCAAATTTTGAATCTTCATCGAGTGTCGACTCATTTGGAGTTGGTCCCAGATCCATACGTCATACCACACATGAGATGTGGGTGTGACCCACTTTCAAAACGTAAAAATGCATGCGTGTACGTCAGGAATGCTTTAGGGGGTCCAAACATGTGATTTCCAGCAATTATGAAAAATGCACTCAATGACCCTTGGGTGACCCCCGTGACCGTGACCCATATTTTGAATCACCATCGAGTGTCGACTCATTTGGTGTTGGACCCAGGTCCATATGTCATACCACACCTGAGATATGGGCGTGACCAACTTTCAAAACACCCCTACAGACACCCCTGATACCCTAGGAATCTGAAAAACATACGAACTTGTGGCTGTCTATCAACTTGCCAAAAATCAACGAGACAGGGCAATTCGTTTTCGAGTTATCTTGCGGACAAAAAAGTGATGAGAAGACAGAACACAGGAGAAGAAAAAGAAAAAAAAGTAAGAAACCGTGCAAAAACAATAGTCAGTGTGTTTCACACAGACTAATAAATCAATAATTAAATCAAATAAATAAATATGTCATTAAATTGCCCTTTAATATATTTTATTCAATTTCATTTTGAAACTAAATTTAAATAGAGGTGGAATTTAAAAATAGTGTGAGCGTATGTCACCTATTTTCGCATCGATCAAAGACGCCGTTAACATGTTTTCACTGGCGTATTTTAATTTTGATACAAACAGTGACTCGCTCTTGAGATCAAAAGGGCATATCAACCGGACTGTACTGTAGCATTAACCCTATTCTATGTGTTCTTGAATCTACTAATCCTTTTGGTTGTGACTTCTGACATCGGCACTCAAAATCGGCCGATTGTGCTCTCAACTAATCGGAAAATGTGTGACGGTTTCAAATCCTTATCGGTTAATCTCGAATTGAGATTCCTGTGTTAAAAAGTTGGGACCACTATACTATACTACACCATACTATACTTTATTAAACTATACTATACTATACTATAGTATAGCACATGCATATATATATTATGTATATATAGATGAAAGACTGACGCCGATGGGGATCGAACCACTGCCTTGATGAGAGTACATTTCTGCGGCACCAATCGCCTAGCGAAACTGGACCAGCGCCATAGACCATTCGACTACCGACAAGCCGCAAAAAGGCGTGCTAGCAGGTCGAGCGTCCATGGAACTGGCACAGTCCACACGAAATTACTCGGTATCTCCCAGAATTAGTTGTTTACAATAAATTATACCATGTGATGCAGATGAAATCAGTGAAAATCAATCTCTTTTTCAAATTTCCTGCTTAAGGTGCAGAATACAGAGTTCGGCACATCTGTTATGCATTTTTTAGGATGAAAGACTCTGACGCCGATGGGGATCGAACCACTGCCTTGATGAGAGTACATTTCTGAGGCACCAATCGCCTAGCGAAACTGGAACAGCACCATAGACCACTCGACTACCGACAAGCCCCCCAAAAAGGCATGCTAGCAGGTCGAGCGTCCATGGAACTGGCACAGTCCACACAAAATTACTCGGTATCCCCCAGAATTAGTTGTTTTCAATGAACTATACCATATAATGCAGATGAAATCAGCGAGAGTCAATCTCTTTTTCAAATTTCCTGCTTAAAGCAGTGGTCCGACCCCCATCGGCGTCAGAGTCTTTCATCCTAACATAACAGACGTACCGAATTCTGCATTCTATACCTTTAGCAGGAAATTTGAAAAATAAATTGATTCTCGCTGATTTCATCCGTATTATATGGTATAATTCACTGTAAACAACTAATTCTGGGGGATACCGAGTAATTTCGTGTGGACTGTGCCAGTTCCATGGACGCCCGACCTGCTAGCATGCCTTTTGGGGGACATGTCGGTAGTCGAGTGGTCTATGGCGCTGGTCCAGTTTCGCTAGGCGATTTGTCCTGCAGAAATGTACTCTCATCAAGGCAGTTGTTCGATCCCCATCGGTGTCAGATTCTTTCATCCTAACAAATCATAACGGAAGATTACTTCCTTCTGAGCGGCTTTCATTTTTGACTAATTCTTATCCCGTAACGTTAAGTGCCGTACCAATGTGTATCGGGTCATGGGAACGTAAAATTCAGCGTCACGTTTATACTAATTGTTGAATGGGAATTATAAAATTGATCGAGATACGCGTAAGTCTTACAGATCGATTTATTATTTGGCAAGTGGCCGCCTAGCTCCTAATCACGAATCCATCTATAAAATCGCCGTTTCATATCTTCCTTGTGTGGCAACAAGTAAAGATATGTTCCGCATTACACGTTGTTCACTGTATTTAATGGTAACTTATCGACAAAAAATACCGTATCATATCTTTTGGTGGTAACAAGTGAAGATATATTCCGCGTTATTACGCGCAAAATTTGTTCTCAGCCGTAGAATTAGGAGCATCCAATCATTTATCTCAACCTCGCCCTGGTGACTGAGGCAGATGCGAGTTCGCATACAGTATTCACACATTCAACCATTCCTTGACCCGAACTAATTGACATTTATCCAATTTGGGGACAAGGAATGTGGGTAAACTGTAACTGATTGTTATGCACATTATGCTCACATTGATGTTTAATTAAACCCCATTAATATTCGAATCTGTCTAGTAGTAGTTTTTTCGAGTACGATATAATCATTACAGTTAAAACTAGAAGTCCTGTCACGAATAGTGCGCTTATCTAGGCTTAATTGCGCGTTGGAATTGCGCGCAATTGCCATACCGAATGGCATCCAAAGCACGTCAGGTTCCCCTGGTTACTCATAGCAAACACATGCAATGTTTCTGCCAATGGACCTCCGGGATACCCGGAGGTCCATTGGCTGAAACATTGCTTGTGCACAGGCATTATGTACAGAGTTTGATAGCTTTACTGGGACCATAACGCGTACATTAACGCGCATATCAACGTGCTATTTGTGCGCATTTCATGACAGGACTTCTAGTTTTAACTGTAGGTGTATATAATAAAGGGTAGTTAAAACTCGAAAGGTATCAGGAGGATACAGCCATAAAGCCACTCCCGCGTTCAGTGGAAATATATTGTAGTCAGGTAGATACATACCAGAATTATTTGAATGGAAAACCTACGAACTAACTGAAATTTATCCAATTAATTTGGGGACAAGGAATGTGGGGAAACTGCAACTTCATGTTATGCTCAAATTCCAAAGAACATATATCAGCACTAAGTCTTGTGTTTATCATAGAAACCACAGATGACGAGAGATTCCAAAGTGAATTTACCTTTATGATTGATTTGGAAATCAAACAGACAAAAACTCCCATTTCCGAAGGGAGCAATTTATTCAGCCGTAACATCTTTCTGTCTCTCTCTCTCCCTCTTTGCTTCCACCGGCGGACCTGACTCGGGGTGATTTGAGTATCACACTCCTGTTATCTTTTGTGAAAGCAACTCAGTGGTGCTTCCTTTAATTGTGGATACGGTTCCATTCGCCTCCTTGAAACGGAAGTTACACCCAGAGGAGGGCAACCAAACGCCTCAACTTGAACCACAACATCTTTCAGCTGCTTAATTTAATGTTTATTTGAATTTACATATGAATCCATATCTGTTCCTGCGTTACAATGGTGTTATAATAAAAATGTGATTACAATAAAAAAAGTTACATGAATTATCTCCGCTTGCTAAAAATGTAATTGTAAACATTTTGTTACATCATCCATCTGGGCTGAAGAATAAATTTACAAATTGCACATAACTTCCGAATCTGAATACCTCATTTCAGACTAATGTATCACATTATCGTACAACTAAAGCAACAGTTTTGTTCGTATTTTTGCTTCCAATGAGTGCACACAAACGAACAATATTTTCTACCAGATAATTCCACGGAGATGGAATGAATGAATACAGCAAGATGCGATAAAAGTAGTGAGTGTAATTTCGCGAAAGCTCGGCACATGTTTTTTTAATCTTTTTTGCCACAAAGTGTGCTGAAACTTCTTCCTACGATCGTCACTAGAACAATTTATCACACTCAAGTCGGAACAAAGGAACAAAAAAGCAGACGTCCAAGTAAAACATAATGAATTTTCAAGAAGAATGCCAGGTTAGTTTCAAGACTTGTTGGAAATAGTTTGAAAGTTATCTTCTGTCTAGCAGTTTGTTTTTTGAAACTGAAGCGGAAGATGTACCACATTCATCTCAAAATTCAGGTTAAACGTGTACACGACACAGATAAGCGTCAGCCTGAAAGCAAACTTGCAATCTCTGCAGTACGCACATGGAACATGTATTGTAATGTTAATTTTCGGAATATGTCTTTAATAACTCTTCTGAGTATGTCCCAAAAAATCAAAGCGATGCCAGGATATTGCCGACCAAAGAACAAAGCGATAATTTCCTCATTTGACATTTGACCCGGGAAAGTCTTCATGTGGTGCAAATACTGCACAGTCAACAGCTGTTGCATTAATAATTAAAGTTCATCATTTTAGAAAATAAATAACGGAAGTTAGTGCTAATGTTTCTCGTGTAATTCACACATGTGGCTGAGAGTGTGTAAAAATAAATAATAAACAAACAGTCATTTCCTATTACCCACTAAAATATATTTACAGAACGGGGAGTATGAATTACTATCCAAACACTAGTATGATAAAACAATATATATATATATTAGGGTCTCGGTTGTTCTCTAACAGATTTGTATTATCAAATATCCGGTGATCTCGTCCGGGTTTATCACCACAAAGTCGTAATTTCTATGATCTTCGTGGAGGAACAACTAGTGCCACATGGCAAAATAAATATTCTAATTCATGAAGGATTTTGGGAGGGACACTGATACTGCATCGAAATAAACATATTTATAAATTTGGAGGGGGTTTCTTCCATGGCCACTGCCACCCCTACACATCAAAATGTCTCCAGGTAGTACCAACTGTGGCAGATTTGTCAAACTTCCAATTCTTCAAACTCCTAATATATTTATATTTCAAAACATCGCATGTGTGAAGAAGTTAAACTAAAACCAACTCCAACAAAGTTGCTTCCAAAGTTTCGCCTCTTTTGTATTTTTCCCAAGCACTTGGCCACCTGTACAAAACTATTTGACTCGGGTGTTCATTTCATCTTACAAACCTTAAGATCTATTCATCTGAATATTTGAGTTGTGCACCACTGTTGTTTCTCGGTTTCCTTTATCGAAACATCACATGACCTGCTTGGCGTATACAGTATTACAGCACGAAACAAAATATACAACTGGTGTGTCTTTGTGTGTGTGTGGGGGGGGGGGGGGGAGGAGGTATTCCCTGCGTTTTGTATTGTCAAGATATCCACAGCATAGCTTTCCTCCTCCCCACCTCCTACCACGAAAAAATAAAATAGTCATAGGTCCGTGTGGGATACAACTAATATAATTTAACATGCCATACCACATTTAGTGTAACTTTAAGTACTGTCAACCACAGTGTATCTTCAGATAGCGCTATTGGAGGCATATGTTTAAAGAATGCATCGCGTTGGATAACGGGACCTTCTAACAAATTACTTGTTTTTGAAAAAGCGACTACTGAGTCATTTTGCCATAGAGTTTATTTTTAGGTTTCAATTCCAAATTTAATTAATTAATTTATTAACTTATTTATTAGTGTTTAAGGACACTTTTGACAGCCAGGGTCACCTCAAGTCGGACAGTTTTACGTGGACCATCGAACATCTGTCAGTCTTCCCAGCATACTAACTCGCACAAGCAAGAATAGCATTGGTTGAAAGCAGGTGCACCATTGAAGAGCAGTACGCCTTTTTTTTATTTTCAATAAAATAATCTGGAAATAAATAAATTTATTTCTCTATTATTTTTACCGAAAGCCCGCGCTCTCGAGTTTTTCCCAATTCCTATTAACGTTTACATGCATGTGGGTACGCCTATATTCGAGTACATCGCTAACTGTGTTCAAACGTTCATTGTTGTGCAGCCTATGTTGTGTCATACAAAGAATGATGAATGTACAAATGTTGACACGTTGTTGAGGAGTGAAAATGTCATATCCGTTTGAACACAGACGTACACAATTTAAACAGATCGTCAGTACACTAAAACAGTATTTTTCTACCGCGGTTTTATGCACAGCATAACAACATATAAAGGAAAGAGTTCAGAAAACGAATAAACGATTTCGACTGTGTTGCGCCTAAATCTCGAAAGGCCATAATCCGATCAAAATTCTCAGCCTCACCCGTCAAGTGTGAAATGTGAGAACGTTGGATTGTTTACACTATTTTCGTTTTCTTTCCTTAATTTTGTCTTTAGTTTGCAATATTATATTCATGAAAAACAGAACCAATACTATTTAAGTCTGCCACGGCGCAATCATTTCATCACACTCGGACGACATAGTGACATCCAACCTAAAACTAACATTTTATCACCTATGGGTCGAAGCTTAAAGAAAAACGAGTGGAATATAAAAAAAAGAAAAGTATTCCTTTGCTGCTTATATTCTTATCAAAGAGCCCCAAAATTCATTGTAACCCACGTCTTGTCCTGCAATGCGTACAGTTCCCAATAGAGGTGACACCAGGTTGCAGTTCTTGTCAAACCAAAATGCTGTATTGTAGAAACCTGCACATCCATCGCTATCTCGGTCGACGGTACTGAAGGGAGTTCCGGTCACAAGTACCTCATCCATGTTGTGAGCTGTAGTGTAAGTGCCGTAGCTCATCGTGTAGTTATCAGCTTCATTGCCGATGCGGAAATTCATGTAATCGCCATATTTGAAACCTTCCTTTGGATGATGGATATAGCAGTTCAGTTTGTAGGATAGCGACCTGTTAGTGATTCTGTGAATGTTTTCGTTGCCCAGCCAGTACCCGCCTACGGCTACATAACCATTAAGTACGCCAAATTCTAGTCTGAAATCGTTCCACGGTCTATTCCGATATTCAGGTGTGAAACCACCACCAGTTGCCACGAAAGCGTATAGATAATTGTCGTAGCAATAGACCTTGATTTTCCCTTTTCCATCTTCAGGGTATATGTAATACCAGCCAGAACCTGTGTTGCCATGGCAGTCTGTAAAATACAATATTTCAAATGAAATTGTGGTAGCTCCAGCATATCATAATGTGTTATGCAGTAGCAGGAATATGAATTACCATCAAGTCTAGTTTTTACGCAAGGAATAAATCTCAATATGTTCAGGTGTAAACCTGACGCATGTAAAATATAAGCGAATGAACAAACTTGCTGTAAAAAAATCCGGTGGTTGAAACCCTGTTTATATTGTTTTGAGGTCTGTTTTTATGGACGTTGGAATTTATTATCTAAATGGTGACTGCACTCTGAATGTGCTTCGATGGAATATAATTTCCCTTCGTGTTGTATGTAGAGTGACTATTATTATTCTTACACGCAATGTGATCGATCCCTGTGGTACAGTAGGGTCGTCGTGGGCGAGTCACTTTCTATGGTTGTGCAGTATACCCACAGGTGCAATAATATTGGATTCCAATCACTAATTCCAGGAATAATCATCAAACAATTAATTAGTTAAGCACCGGGCACATCCCGATGCTTCTTTAATTAAAATTTGTAGGTGATGACTTTTGGCACGTGGCACACGCATACGTGGACATCAATGCCCACGTGTGGGTTACGACCAGTCCAGGGCCGCTGTGTTGTAGATTTATCTATGCATATGTATATCTATGATACCATGGTTGGTGTGTGCATTGAACGTTACCCAATGAAATACAGACATTGGGCAATGTGCAAAATACACTACGCACAGAATTCAGGCTACGTGAAAGAATGACATGTAAGGACGCATTTCATTGGTCGTTATTCATCTGAATTACGCTATTATTTATATTTATTGATTGGTGTTTAAGGCCACATACTTATGCACAATGGCTAACCGTGGCCGTGACAGTTTTACGGGTGGAGGAAGCCGGAGTACCCGGAGAAAACCACCGAGCAACGACGAGTAGCTGCCAGCTCCCCAACATCGTAACACCGTACTGCAGCACAGGCAGGGTTAGATTAGTTGAAGACATGTGCGCCATCGACGTGTAGTACGCCTTAGTACACAGCGTCATCGTGCCCTCATGTGGACAATCGTGGTTAAGTGCCTTGCCCAAGGACACAACGCGGGAGTCCGAATCGATCGCTCAGACGGTCACCCATCCGAGGACTAACCGGGCTCGACGTTGCTTAACTTCGGTGATCTGACGAGAACCGGTTACCGAAACGCCACCGCGCCCCCTGAATTACGCTGTGATGTGAGTGAAACACTTTGACACAAAACAGTATCAAACATGAAAGTAAACGGACGGACAGCCAAAGGTGGTATTTTGATTTAATAATGTCGGCTTCCTTCTTCCCCGGGGTACAGTGGGACCGCCGTGGGCTGGTCACTTTCTATGGGTGTGCAATATTTTCACAGAGGCAATAATATTGGATTCCAATCACCAATTATAGGAATAATCATCAACACATTTATTAGTTAAGCACCTTGTTCATTCTGATGCTTCTTTGATTAAAATTTTGCCGACGATGATTTTTGGCACGTGGCAACGCACATGTGGACACCACTGCGCACGCGTGTGTTACGACCAGTTCATGGCGCTGTGCTGTAGATTTATCTATGCATATGCATGTCAATAATAACCTGGCTGGTGTGTGTTTTGAACGTTAGTCTACGAAATACTGACATTGGGCAATGTGCAAAATACTCTACGCACTGAATCCAGCCTACGTGAAAGAATGTCATATAAGGACGCATTTCAGTGGTCGTTATTCACCTGAATTACGTTATGATGTGAATGAAACACTTTGACGAAAACAGTATGAAGCAAACAGAGAGTCGAAGGTCGGCTTCCTTCTAACACTGGGGAAAGAATAATCAAAGACTGCTGACCAGTGTCCCCGCTGGTCTGGAAATTGTGTGGTACCATATTTGCAGCCAATCTGAATATTCTAATGTCAATTAAAATGTTCAGGTGCCAACTCGGTTAGACATTTTGTTTTGAGTTTTTTCTTATACTTCACGGCCGCAGAATTCACAACTGATTCTACATTAATGCATGGTTTCTTGATATTATACAACACATTGTTTGAAGTTTCATTACTGGTATGCACTTATACAGAAGCTTAGCGCATTACACAACACAAGTCACATGCGACCAAGCTCCCAGGGCACCAGTTAAATTATGTTCGGAATTCATCGCTGTTTTGGGTTATTACTTTACCCGCTTTCCGTGCAGTCCACCATTCATTTGATGTGATGTCTCTTTATTCAGAAAGTTAAACGGATATATTTTCGTGACCGAGTTATAGACTTTTCAATCAATAAGTATTTAATTCACTGGAAACAATCAAGATATTCACAACATTGTAAAAATTACATACCGTTATCACAAAACTCGGGCTGTGGTGAGTTTTCATCCATAATGATAAACTCAGACTAATGTTAGTTCACAGTATATTGTTTCTTATCTTTAATCAATGTTTTTACCTCATAAATGACTGATATGTTTTACTTCCTACCGCTGTCTCATAAGGATATAACCTTAGATGCTGATTTTGGCGTTAAGAAGCAATAAATAAATAAATAAATAAATAAATAAATAAATAAATAAATAAATAAATAAATAAAGGGATACTGTCAAATCAAGTCTCGCTTGAGAAATAGTTCCGGTTTTGATTCAACGAAAATAAACGTTTATGGTATTTTCAAGATTCCATCATTTGAAATATTTTAATTCATCTCAAAAGCGAATCACAGGTTCACACCCTCATAGTCCACGCGATTGAATATAAACAAAGGTGATGGACTATTTAAGGACTAGACTGGTTCTATGCCATAGCAACGTCAAATTGCTAATGGGATTAGACTGGTGGCTAGATAGCTTGGTATGCGATCAGCGCTATTAAAAACGAATTAACATTCCATTTTTACTATTTGGCAATTTATTATTATTTAAGATAGCTTAAGTCACTGACATTTGAATGCGCTCAACGAGCCAACGGTGGTCAGATGCTCTGTTTGTGGAGTCAAAACAATAATAACATAACAATGTAATTCTATATTTGCTTTTTTAAGTGTCGTCTGTTAGCCGTGTTTGTAAAGGATTTAGATGAGATCATCTCGCACACATGTCTTTGTATTTTCATTTTCAATGATCTACATATATAGGAAACTTAAAATACTGAATGGTGAACGACGAAGGTCATTATACAAAATTGTGCCTGATAACTTCATTAAATAAGCTGCGATTGAACCCATTCTGATTTATCTAGACGAGAAGGACAATGTCATCATTGTCTCCTGGGTCCATACGTATGTTGTATCATTGTGTGGTCAAATTCCAGACATATAAAGTATAAATATACATTCGCGTACTTGTGAAATGATACTGATACAGTACAGTCACTGACTAGTTTCTGTTATTATTTTTTTTTTGTAGTTGTTTATTTCAGCTATTCTGGTATATCTAGTGCGTCAAAACTGAATTATAACTGGACATCACCAATGGAGTGGAAATTACAAGCCAGAAAAAAGTTCAAATGTTGTGCAGAAACTTTAGAAATGCAACGTTTCAGATAGCTAACCTGTGTTGAACCCATCAGTACACCATCTGAAGCTTTGAATGTGCTTCCAAAACTGTTCCACAAAATACCACTGTTTCTGCAGTTTTGGACAGTAAATTTTAAGAAAGAATTTAATTCAACAATAGAAAGTTGAATATTGTCGTACAATAAAATTTTAATTGAAACTTAAATCGTGACAGAATTTCTGAAATTGGCCTTCGTGCAGAGAGACTTTGAGATACAAATCTTGTTTCGCCACTCGTCGAAACTTTATTTGGAATTCGATAGAAGACATTGTCTCCTCGATAAAAATAGCATTCGGTATCATTGAACACTACACCCTCAAAGTAATCGTTAGCTCTTATACGTTCTCATTGTTCTTAATTCTATGCAAGCATACAAGATATTTTAAAACAGTCACTGGCAATTTCGATGGTGTATGTGTTACGCACCTTTCAATGTTTACTTCCCACGTCCTGTTTTATCGTTGCGGAAATTCATTCTGCAAATCTGATGTTACATAAACATAGTTCATTAACCGTTTGCAGTGGAGTATCCGACGCATTGAGACTAGCGAGAAATAACTGGTAGATTTTGCGGACATCCGTAAATACAAAGATGAGTTAGTTGGGTCAATATTTCTGAGAAAGAGGCTTTCTTTGCAGTGTACTGGTCTTCGAAAAATTTTTTTTTTTTTTTATTCAGATATAGTATTACATTAGAAATGTACAGTGATAATCGATACAGTTGTGTATTCACATAGGTGATTTACAAAAAAAATAAGCAACAGGAATATGCACAATTGTGTAAATGAAAAACAGAAGAAAAAAACAACTCATATTCAATGAACAGTAGTCACTTCAGGAGTGTTTGTCGTAGGCGGTATTTCTGTCTCAATCTCATGGAAGTAAGGTTTGAAACTGTCTCGTCGATAGCCTGAAAGGAATGTTACGTGAAAAATACACTGTTTTAATTAACTTTACATCGGCGTTTTGGCTAAAATTGCTCAAAAACTAATGCAAAGTCAAACAACAGTAGCTAGTGAGTTCCACCTCTCTTGAATGGTAGTTTTCTTTTTGGCGGAATATGCATATAAAGACATTAATTCGACCTGTTTATAATATTTCAGCCGTTCAATATAACTTGAGTAACTAGGGGTACACCCCGTTGTTCTGCATGAGAGAATAAACTGTTTAAATAAAAGAATACTGAGATCAATGATCGGAGGCATGGTTTGATTGTTTGAATGTAAAATAATATATTCGGGGGTCATGGGAAAAGTCAAGTTACAACATTCCTCTAATTTTGAAAGCCAGTTCAGCAGAACTGTTTTAGAGAATGGGCAGTCAAAAAATAAATGTTTTATATTTTCTTTTGTGTTACCGCAGAAGGTACACAGTTCTGTCTCTACAAGTTTCATTTTAAAAAGCATGGAATTTGTACATATAATTCTTTGTAAAATTTTGAACTGCGTGGCTTGCAGCTTTGGATCATCTGTGGTCACAAATGGAGTTTTGTAGATCGCTTCCCAACCTGAATTTTGCAGAGAAATGTTCAGCACGCTGTTCCATTTAGTTTGAGCTTTTTGGGGATTTTCACTGACTAGCTCAAGGAAAAGTGGGTAGAACGTTCGATTTACTTTTTGAGTGATATTCAATTTCTCGACACGACTGTTTGTAATGTCAGCATATCTTGGAAGGGACTTAATTAGCCTTTTCCAGCGTTTCGGAATCGCGTTCATCACTCCCTGGTAGACAGTGAAGGGTGGTTTTAAAACAAATTTCGCGCAAAACTCGGTGTATAACAGGAAAGAATTTTCGTTGTTTAAGATGTCATTTAGAAAGAAAGAAGACGCCGTGGTCACACCAATGTTGATTATAAACCAGTTTGCCCCCAATCTTAATATTGTTGTTGAAGAAAAGTGGTTCCGACAGTATCTCTGGAACATTTGGGGGTCCCGTGCCGCCCATGGCCGACCAACCACTGAACATATTTTTCCAAAAAGGGTTAATCTTTTCCAATCCTTCTTTACGAAGGTACCACACTTTATATCCGCCATATTTCTCAAGATCGTCTAATAGAAGTGTCTTCCAGGGGGCAAATACCTGAGGGTCTAATAATTTCTTGATCCACGTTAGTTTTAGTGACCGACTGAAAGTTTGTAGGTGAGGGAATTTAATTCCACCATTTTCAAACGTATTTATCATAATGTTTCGTTTTATTTTGTCTTGTTTTCCAGACCACAGGAATTTAAAAAAAATATTTTGCATTCGGTGAAGAATTTCTTCTGCCGGGTCAGGAAGAACACTTAGGCAGTGTATTAATATTGGAAGGGCCATGGTCTTCGCTACACAGGTTTTACCTATTACGGATAATTTCCTGAAAGACCAATCATTGAATAGTTTTTCAATTTTTTCCATTTTTTTTCAAATAGTTTTTCTCAATAAATCTGTCACTATATAAATCGTATTCAATACCTAAAATTGTGAATGAACTTTGGTGATTCCAATATACTTTGTAGCGTGTTGGAATTACTTCACCGCATCCCGTCTTTGATCCAATCCAAATCACTTGTGTTTTATCGAAATTCACCTTCAGGCCTGAGTGTTTGGAAAATCCATCCATGATACTTAACACGGCATTGAATGAATGGCCGTCATCGCTTAAGAACAGCGTTGTGTCGTCCGCATATTGTGTTATTAGATATTCGGAGTTATTTATGTTAACTCCATTTATTTCTGGGTTGAATTTTAACGAGGCACTGAGAATCTCGGCGCACAAAATAAACAGATAGGGTGATAAAGGGTCACCTTGCCTCACACCCCTGCCTAGTGCAAATCGATCTGAGCAATGACCATTGTTCAAAACACAACTATAGATCCCGTTGTAATACGTTCTAAACCATTTTATGATAGATGGTCCAAAGTTGAAAAAATTTAGTGAGCGTTCAATGAAACTATATTCTAATGAGTCAAAAGCTTTCTCGAAATCTATCATAACTAAGATCGCGGGTATGTTTTTCTGCTCACACTTCTTAACTACATCGAAGCATAACCTAGTAGATTCACCAATATATCTACCTTTCATGAAACCCAATTGGGTTTCTGAAATGATTTTGGGCAGAACTGTTTTTATGCGGTTCGCTATTGCACTTGATCCAATTTTTACATCGACATTTATTAGCGATATTGGCCTCCAATTTTTCATGTACAGTTTTGATTTGTTTTGTTTTGGAATACACGTTATAATGCTTCCTTTTTGGACAATTAAGAGCTCTCCTGATTGATAACCATAGTTTAGGGATTTAACCAGAAAGCTACCTATGTCCTTCCAGAAAAAAAACTGTAAAACTCGGCAGTGAACCCGTCAGAACCAGGTTTTTTATTATTTGCCATTTTTTTCAATGCATGGAGGCATTCCGACTGAAGTAAATCGCCCTCTAGAGAAATCTTTTCATCATCATTTAAAAAATTCAGGAAAGGGTTCTTACTGTCAAAAAAATTATTCTCGTTATTCCTCTCATCTGCCCCCGGATTGCTAGATGTATATAGTTTTTCATAAAACTGTTTCTGTTCAGTTAAGTTTTGTGTTTCAGAACCATCATCCCTAATTAATTTGCTGATTATTTTTTCAGTGTAGTGTCGTTTTTCAAGGTTACAGAAATATTTTGTAGCTCTTTCCCCTTCAACTTTCCATTTGGCCTTCGATCGCAAAATAGTGCCCTTGATTTTTTTCTCCCTAATTATTTTTAAATCTGATTGTAAAGTTTCCATTTCTTCCCTGACATTTAAATCACCCTCATCTAATCTTCGTTGCAAAGTTTTGTTTTTTTTTCTTTTTCTGGTTGTTCTTGTTCGGACTTCCGTTTAAGAGATGCACAATAAGGAATTGTTTTGCCCCGTGTCATGAGTTTAAGTGTTTCCCAAAATAATTGGTCGCTAATGGAGAATCCATTTTTATTATTACTATTATTATTATTATTATTATTATTATTATTATTATTATTATTATTACTGTATTGTAGAACAGTTTCTGCGATTACCTTCTTGACTATACACACATATTCTGCATCATTTAGAAGGCTGTTATTAAATTTCCATATTCCTTTCCCTTTCGATTGATTTACGAAAGATAGTTTTAGAGTTATTGGGTTATGATCTGACCTATATCTAAATTCTATGTCCGAACTTTTTAAAAACAATTGCAAATTGGAGGTCATCAAAAAGTAATCTAATCTGGCCATTATATTATCTGGGCCCCTCCATGTGTATCTTTTCGTACTCGGATTTTCCTCCCTCCAAACATCATATAAATCGAATTTTTCAATTAAGGGTTTAATTGTTTCATTTGATTTTGTATTATTTTTATGTCTGTAATTTATTGTGTCAGCCTCATAAGAAATCGGGACATTCCAGTCGCCTCCAACTAGTATTGCGTCATTACCCATGTCTTCAATTATATCAAACAAATTTGTAAAGTAACGAGGTTTATCGTCGTTGGGACCATGCAGAGCCACTAACGTGAGCCTTTGGTCATATATAGTTATGTCCAGTACAATGAAATTACCACCAGGGTCTTTCCTACTAGCGTGTATTTTGTAGCTTAAAGTGTTTCGAAATAGAATCGCAGTCCCTCTACTGGAGCTAGTGTAAGAGTTGAAAATTGCCTCGTAACCCCACTCGTTTCTCCATAAATTTTCCACATCACTACAGGAATGAGTGTCTACCAAGAGAGTGATATCAAATGCCTTCCTACACCATGAGAAGACATCCCTGCGTTTTACAGTATCGGAAGACAGACCTCGACAGTTCAAACTACCAAATGTGATGTTCGCCATATTGATTGTTTTGTTTATTAATCGACAAACACCCTGAAGGACAAATTTCTGATGAATCATCCTCGTTTGTAACGAGATCATGGAGTAATATTTCGCTTGAAAAACACATCACAACTATTAGAAAATATCTGCACTG
Organism: Pictodentalium vernedei; assembly: GCA_031216915.1. Lineage (NCBI taxonomy): Eukaryota > Metazoa > Mollusca > Scaphopoda > Dentaliida > Dentaliidae > Pictodentalium > Pictodentalium vernedei. Next base: position 41,038,409 of record CM062292.1, on the reverse strand, counting down.
TACCTTTTTGAACACCCGGTAATACACAACAATTCTTATCAGAGGTTTCAATTTTGGGAAAACAAACAATATTAACAATAGAATTATACAAGAAAAAACAATACATTTCATGGTGCGGTTAAGATGGCGTTTTTTTGAAGGCGGTATCATGTAATCCGTTTTAAGTTTCTATGGCCGCTTTACTTTGTGGTGAGGTTGAATCCGCTAAAATTGTATTCGTAGTGGAGAACGGACGAAACAGGTCAGGCCAATGTTAAAAAGGAAGGGATCAAATAACAATCGCAATCTACAACATATAGCTGTATATTGCGAGTGTTATTGGATCTCTGAAAAGTTCATTATCCTATCCGTGATACTTCAACACTTGGAAAAAAGGCTTGTAACCTCTGATAAGTCAGCAGAGAAACCATTGATTCAATGATCCACAAAATAGAAAATAATAGGTTCTACTTTTTCAACCGATCTGTAGGTGTCTGAGGGTAGCCCTATGACCACCAAGTGCCTTGAGTGCCCCCACCCCCCCCCCCCCCAAGTCCCATCGTAAATCAGACGGGAAAATCAGTCCAATATTAAAAAGGAGAGGACCAAGTAACAATCGCAAAATACAGCATATAGCTGTATATTGCGAGTGTTATTTGATCTACGAAAAGTTCCATTGAAATATTTCTCCTTGTTAGTGAACGCAAAATTAGCCTTCAAGTCTATGGAATTTCAACAATAAGATTCTAAGAATCTTCTTCATATCCTTTCAGTGACAGTTCAATGCGAGGAAAAAAGGGTTGTAACCTCTGATAGGTCAACAGAAAAACCGTTCATTCAATGACACACAAAACAGAAAATAATAAGTTCTATTTTTTCAACCGATCTGTTGGTGTTGAAGGTAACCCTTTTACCACCCAGTGCCTTGAGTCCCCCCCCCCCCCCCCTCAATCTCATCGTAGAGCTGAGGGGAAAATCGGTCCAATATTAAAAAGAAGGGCCCAAATAGCGATCGCAACATACAGCATATAGCTGCATTTTACGAGTGTTATTGGATCTCAAAAAAGTTCATGTCCTGTCAATGGTAGTTCAACGCTTCGATTAAAGGCTTGTAACCTCTGATAGGTCAGCAGAGAAACCATTGAGTCAATTACACACAAAAATAGAAAATAATATGTACTGTTTTTTTAACCGATCTCTAGGCGTTTGAGAGGAGCCCTTTTACCACCTAGTGCCTTCAGTGCTCCCTCCCACCCCCAATCTCATCGTGGATCAGAGGGGAAATCAATCGAATATTTAAAAGGAGGGACCAAATAAGAATCGCAATATACAGCATATAGCTGTGCTTTGAGTGCCCCCCCCCCCCCTCCTCCCCAATCTTATCGTTGATCAGAGTGGGAAATCAATCCAATATTGAAAAAGGACGGGACCAATTAACAATCGCAGTCTACAGCAGAAAGCTGCGTACCGCGAGTGTTATTTGATCTCCGAAAACTTCATGTCCTGTCAGTGATAGTTCAACGCTTGGAAAAAAAGGCTTGTAACCTCTGATAGATCAGCAGAGAAACCACTGATTCAATGACACACAAAATAGAAAATAATAGGTACTATTTTTTTAACCGATCTGTAGGTGCTTGAGAGGAGATATTTTACCACCAAGTGCCTTAAGTGCCCACCCCCACACCCTCACCCCCAATCTCACCGTGGCTCAGAGGGGGAAATCTGTCCAGTATTTAAAAGGAGGGATCAAATAGCAATCGCAATGTACAGCATATACCTGTGCTTTGAGTGCCCCCCCCCCCCCCCCCGACAATCTCATCGTTGATCAGAGGGGAAAATCAATCCAATATTGAAAAACGAAGAGACCAAATAACAATCGCAGTCTACAGCAGAAAGCTGCGTACTGCGAGTGTTATTTGATCTCCGAAAACTTCATGTCCTGTCAGTGATAGTTCAACGCTTGGAAAAAAGGCTTGTAACCTCTGATAGGTCAGCAGATACGCCATTGATTCAGTGACACACGAAATAGAAAATAATAGGTTCTATTTTTTCAAAGGATCTGAAAGTGTTTGGTAGTAGCCCTTTTACCATCAAGTACCTTGAGTGCCCCCCCCCCCCCCCCCCCCCCCCCCATTCTCATCCTAGATCTGAAGGGAAAATCAGACCAATATTACAAAAGAAGGGACCAAATAACAATCGCAATCTGCAGCATAGCTGCAAATTGCGAGTGTTATTTGATCTCCGAAAAGTTCATATCTTGTCGATGATAGTTCAACGCTAAGATAAAAAAGGCTTATTAACTCTGATAGGTCAGCAGAGACACCATTGATTCAATGACACACAAAATAGAAAATAATAGGTACCATTTTTTAACCAATCTCTAGGTTTTTGAGAGGATCCCTTTTATCACCATGTGCCTTGAGTGCCCCATCCCACCCCAGTCTCGTCGTAGATCAGAGGGGGAAATCAGTCCAATATTTAAAAGGAGGGACCAAATAACAATCGCAATATACAGCATATAGCTTCATATTACGAGTTTTGTTTGGTCTCCGAAAAGTTCATATTCTGTCAGTGATAGTTCAACGTTGCAAAAAGAGGCTTGTAACCTCTGATAGGTCAGCAGAAAAAAACATTGGCTCAATGACACACAAAATATAAAATAATAGGCATTATCTTTTAACCGATCTGTATGTGTTTGAGGGTAGCCCTTTTACCGCCAAGTGTCTTGAGTGCCCCCCCCCCCCCCCAATCTCATAATGGATCAGAGGGGTAAATCAGCCCAATATTAAAAAAGGAGGGACCAAATAACAATCGCAATATGCAGCATATAGTTGCATATTGCGAGTGTTACTGGATCTTCAAAAAGTTCATATCCTGTCAGTGATAGTTCAAAGCTTGCAAAAAGAGGCTTGTAACCTCTGATAGGTCAGCAGAGGGGCCATTCATTCGATGGCACACCAAATAGAAAATAAAAAAATAATAGGTTCTATTTTTTCAACCGATCTGCAGATGTTTGAGGATAGCCCTCATCAGAAAGCGCCCTGAGTGCCCCCTCCCCACCCCAATCTCATCGCTGAACAGAAGTGAAAATCAGTCCAATACTGAAAAAGGAAGGGACCAAACAATAATCGCAGTCTACAGCATATAGCTGTTTATTGCGAGTGTTATATGATCTCCGAAAAGTTCATGTCCTGTCAGTGATAGTTCAACGCTTGGAAAAAAGGCTTGTAACTTCTGATAGGTCAGCAGATAAGCCATTGATTCAATGACATAAAATAGAAAATAGTAGGTTTTATTTTTTCAACCGATCTGAAGGTGTTTGGGGAAGCTGTTTATCACCGAGTGCCTGAGTACCCCCTCTACCCCAATTTCACCATAGATCAGAGGGGAAAATCAGTTCAATGTTAAAAAGAAGGGACCAAATAGCAGTCGCAATCTACAGCATATAGCTGTATATTGCGAATGTTATTTGATCTCCGAAGAGTTCATATCTTGTCAGCGATAATTCAACGCTTGGAAAAAAGGCTTATTACCCCTGATAGGTCAGCAGAGGAACCATTGATTCAGTGACACACAAAATAGACAATAGTAGGTACTATTTTTAACCAATCTGTAGGTGTTTGAGGGTAGCCCCTTTACCACTAGTGCCATGAGCCCCCCTCCCCCCACCTCCACCCCCAATCTCATCGTAGGTCGGAGGAGAAAATCAGGCCAATGTTGAAAAAGGAAGGGACCAAATAGCAATCGCATATTATACTCGTACAGCTGAATATTGTGGGTGTTATTTGATTTGTGGGTGTCATTTGATGTTGGGAAACGGTTTGTTACCAGATGGTTTGAAGTTTGACCTTTTTATTGTCACTGGTGTCCTGTGTGTCAAAAGTTTTGTCGTCGTATCAAACTATGCCGTGAGAAGTGTTCAAAGCAAGAGATATTTCACACCTCACCGTCTACGTTATACACAAAAGAAACGCTTCGAAAGTTGGCGATTGTTAATTAATTCTCCGAAAGAACATCATCCAGTTTGTCAAACAGACTGATTTTTTTCTTCTACCATTTTTTAGTTTGGCCCAAATATAACCGTTCCGGTGGTACGCGAAATCCACAAGATCGTGTCGATACAGTTTATTCATGAGGCTTTGATTTAAAGAAGTCACATCATCCGAAATTTTTATTTTATCCCCTTGTGAAACTGTTGCATTTGAGATAGTTTTTCTGTTGAAAAATATTTTGTTTCGAACTTCACTTCGTTGAAATTTAACAATTAATGGCCTTGGGACATCTTTTTGTTTGAAGGTAATCTATGAATAGCCAAAATATCTTGTTTTGTCAACTTAATAGCAACATTGCATGTGTTAATGATTTCACATAGCATTGAATCAACGTTCTCGTCTGCTGCTTCGGCTCCTTCTTTTACCCCATATATTCTCAAATTGTTTTTACGTGAGTACTGCTCTGAGTGGTTTGCAAGTGTGAGCGAATGTCTTGCTGTATTTTCCGTTTCGGTTAATTTCTCCACCAAAATTTCGTTCTGTTTTACAATATTTTTTAGATCGTCCTTTAAAGTCTCATTTTCGATTTATAATCCCCTCATTTCGTCTTCCACTTTCGAAAATTTTGATGAAATCATTTTTTGAATATCGTTTTGTAGGAGTGTAAATTTTGCATCAACTGCTTCATTCACGATATTTCGAATCATGTTCTCGTCAGGAATTTTTTTCAAAGTTTTGTTAATTTGTGAGAGTTTCGTTTCCATTTCACCAATAGAGGAATTTAAACAGTTTATTGACTCATCAAGTTCCGAATCACACTTTTTCCGTTTCGGTTGTTTTGGTCTCACATCTTTATCTTCATCAACATTTGTTGATTTTTTTGACTGACTGGCTTGTGGCATGACTCAATGTTTTAATCCAATCTATGCATAAACTATAGCGTCCACGTCCGAAAAAAAATATTGACTCACTCCGAAAGAAGGCCGTTAAACGGATACTGGCGTTTAGTTCTGCTGGTATGTTCAATTGGAGAGAAGCATATGGATTTACCGGAAACAACCCAACATTTTATTTAATGGAGTTTTACGCCATTTCAGAAAAGACCCGACAAAACATTCTAGAAACGCCTCCATCTAGGATGTATAGAGAGGCACGAAAGTGACGTGGAGCCATGCGGTCTCCAAAGTGTGAGTTCGATTCAACTAGAATATATGGATTTACCAGAAATGAGTCTATAACTACCACATATTACCGTAAACCACTGACAAATACCTTAAATTACCCAAATGGACCCTAAAACCTCCCCACAACCCCACCATCGTGGATTCAAGGACCAATATGCTTTCAAATGTTGTTTTTAATTGTGTGTAAGGGTTCTCTCCAAATTCCTTGTTTTACCGAAGGTCACCAACAAGGTACCCTATCCCCTCTTCTACCTAAACTGTATTGTCTATTTATTTTGCTGTTGCCAAATGCCCAAAATCATCTTCAAATCATTTTAGGTAGCGATATGGGCGTTTGCTTTTCTAGAAGTTTGTGTGAGTCAAAAGCCCAAGTGAAAGCAAACAATCCTCGGGGTCAATTTGAGGACTGTTGAGTTACAAAATTAATAATTATGAACAAGAATATTTCAATTCATCTTTAAAAAACCTGTCGTACGCTAAAGTTATTTTGAGGCAATGTTGGTCTGACCACCGCGTATTGACTATATATAACGCTACCTAATGCCCTAGGCAAACGATTAATGGGAATTTTCGGTGACGTGAGGGGGTTGGAACCTTTGTTAAAACAAAAGATTGTGGATTTCCGTACTCTCATAAAATGGAGGGGACATTTTGGGGACGTTTCGGTCCTGTGTCCCTAAGCTCCATTCTATGAGTCCAAGATGGTGGAGCTTCTAGGAAGTTGTTAGAGTCAACTAGGGCGATTGACGTTTTATGTAATTGTCGGGTCCTTTCGGGTAATTTGTTGTAGTTGGCGGCCTATTTGGGGTAATTATGTTTACTTTATTGAAATCGATGACACCATTTCGAGGTCCCTTGGTACTATAGCATTAAGTGTCACCTTATCAATTCAAGCTTGTGGGTTTCTAGGAATGTTACGCGTAGATTTGGGAAATTTCTGGTTGTTGTTAGATTGTTTCGGGTAAATCCGTATACTCACATCCAACTGAGCATACCCCACCCTGTTAGAGGCCACCGAACGTCATAGCAACAACATGCAATGTGCCCACCTAGCAACCACAGTCACATTTTCTATTCTCGATCGGCACAGCCCTTAATAATGTCCTGGGTTGCTCTTTTGTGATGTTGGTGTTTTGGTAGCTCATCCCATGTCCGTTCATTGTTTGCTAATATAAGAATCTTAGAAAACCCCATGTATTTTAATTGTCCAGAAAAATTGCTTCTCTTGATTTACAGATAGACAGCCGCCTTATGGAGGCTAAAATCAGCTCCAACCCTAAAATTCCCATTCATCTTACAAGCGTTATAGTTGCCAACTGGTATTTTTAATGTTTTACAGCTTCGTTCTCATAATTCGTAATTGGGACCTCATGTTTCCTAATTACAACTCCAGACTTCTTTACGACACGGAGTAGGTTCCTGCAGAGCTCAATAACATTGTACCTTTTACCTAACGAATCGACCGATCGCGTAATTTTCAAACTTAGTGGTTGAAAAAAATATATTTTGTTCAAAAGCGAGAATAAGGAGATATTTTAACAGCACTGCATGACCAGTTCGAAGAAACTGAGTGATGAAGAAACACGACTAAAAAGGGTGCAAAAATGAATTGTAGAATGGCCATGGACTCAGTTCGAAACAAAAAAACATGTCATGCAACTCTAGAAACAAATTACACCAAACAGTCTGTGCAGAAATCATCGTGGAGAGGGGAAGGGGTAAGGAAGCTATCATTTTGCGCACAGAGCATAATCATTAAGGATAATAATAAATACAGTTAAAACTAGATGTCCTGTCACAAATAGTGCGCTTATCTAGGCTTAATTGCGCGTTGGAATTGCGCGCAATTGCCATATCGAATGGCATCCAAAGCACGGCAGGTTGTCTTGGTTACTCATAGCAAACACATGCAATGTTTCTGCCAATGGACCTCCGGGTTACCCGGAGCTCCATTGGCTGAAACATTGCTTGTGCACAGGCCATATTTACAAAATTTAGTAGCTTTACTTGGGCCATAACGCGTACATTAACGCGCATATCAATGTGCTATTTGTGCGCATTTCATGACAGGACTTCTAGTTTTAACTGTAATAATAAGAATATTTATGAAGCGCCTAATCCCCAACCCAAAGGCTCGAGGCGCTTGGCGTATCTACTAAAAAAATCGAACTTGACAAATTTAGTATAAATATGGTATGTAGAAAGTAATGAAAAATATATGGTATTCTGGCTGTACACATTAGTTTGATGGGTGCTGTACTCTGGATTCATCAACAGTTGTGGTATTACTGATATCAATTTGGAGGTATTCTTTTATACAAAAACACTTTAATTTCTTTTTGAAGGAGTGCAAATTGACGCTATCACGGACATTCAGGGGAAGGGAATTCCAAATTTCGGGTGCTATAATTTGAAACGCACCGGGGCCGTACGTTTCGAGGTTATAGTTTTTCTCAGTTAGTAATAATTTGTAATAAGGTTGTTCTGTCTTTCGTGGTGGATGTTTTATGGACTACGGTTAGAGGATAAAGAATACGTTCATAGATGTTAGAAGATTCATCGATGGTTTGGTACCTGGTGTAAACTTTGCAAAAGTGGAATTCGTAGTTGTAACATTTACAACACATCCATCATATATAAGTGAATATTTGAAACATGTTGTAAATGGAATCACCAAATACCCAGCAAAGAACTTGCCTAACCTGAAAACAGTAATCATATGTGTAGAAAAATAAGTCTTCACACGGATGACTGCAAGTCGCTGATCCTGGTGAAGAGAAAGTAGGAACAGTTAAGTGTTACCCATTTGAGACAAGATGATGCAATCTTGAGTGATACTCGTGGTTTAACCCTTTACCTAACATGAAAAGCAGACGACACTTGCAAAAACAATTCTTGAATAACTATTTTTTTTCATTTTTTGTCTCAAAAACATAGGTTATGGACGAGCTCGTTCCAACGAGGGGTCATAACCTATGTTTTTGAGACAAAAAATGAAAATATTTTGAAAATTAATTGGCGATTTTTGAGAATAGCGCTGATCGGTTTTGGCCGTTACGTTGGGTAAAGGGTTAAATCAAAGCTTCACACCTAGAACCTTAACACATCGAGAATACCTATTCTGTCTCTCTTTCCTCTTTAGTAGCTTTACAAAACTTCAAGTTGCAAAATCTTTTCATTTTGGAACTTCGTGAGAAATTGAAAACTGTCATGGCTAACTAATATGGTATCGTGTTTTGCTGGTTACCTGAGTTTGTTGGTATCTCCGGTAACATCGGAAAAGACAGTGCACCAAAACAAATTATTTTTCTTTTCACAATATCATGCATTTGAGTCATTCAGTCAAGGCACTGTCCATACTGGTCTACATCCTTTTGAAAGCATCGTATTGTATTGCTGTGCCTCCGACCTCCGTGGGGGTTTGGGGAGGGGGGGGGGGTATTGACACGAGAACTTTGTCCGTTCGTTCGCCCGTCATTCTTCCGTGCAAACGTTCCGTGCATTATAACTCAAACATTGGTTGTCAAATTTTAATGTTTATTGGTATACTGACAGATCAGCACAGGGGAAAGGATATTCACATATTTAGGGTTTCGTCCATGCATACGTGCCAAGGTTGTGGCCAGGGTTGTTATTATAAAACTCTCTCTAAGACGTTAAATTAAAGAACTCTCTCATTTTGAAACATCGTGAGATGTTGGTACTCTCATGCCTGACCAGTGTGATATCATGTTTTGCTGGTTACCCGGACATGCTGTTGATACCCCCGGTTACGCCAAGCAAAACACTGCAGCAACACAGGCATTAAAGAAGACTCTTTCTGATTTTAAAATTAATTTCAGGGATTTTATTCCACATATCAGTAAGCACATCAAATCTGCGTGGCAGGTGGAATGGGGTAGGGCGACAAACATCAAGCTCCATAGCTTCCGACCTGACATTATTGATATTAATTATTCGTCTAATAAACTCTGTAGAACATTTTTTTTTGACATGATGACATTTTGATCATGCGTGACGCACGCATTACTTGTTTTGTACGAGGGTAATACGCGACCAGAATGGGTTCTCTGTCAATATCCTTCGACAATCAAACACATTCCATTCGATCGTACTGATTTTAATGACGTCATACCTCGATTCTATAATGTACCGTCTCTGAGAGAATATACAATCACTTTGTACCAGATTATCTCGCTACTCGAAGACATCAACCTTCTTGATAAGTTTTAGTTATTTAATCTTTTCTCTACATCTCATTTTTCACAGTGTTTCTATCATCGTGTTTATTTTCGCGACATTCGTTGAACGTTTGGTATCTTTATTCACTACTGTATTCGCGTTTCTTTTGTTTATATTTTACATTATAACGGAATTGTTTTACTCCACATCACATTTTCTTGAAACGGTATAGCCTCGGTTGCTGATGCGGCGTCAAATACCAATAAAAAATACTTCTTCAGTGCCACGAGTTTGTCTAAGCCATCAACAGTTACCACGAATGAAGAAAATAGGCTAATCGGTAGCTACTTGTGTTCTAACACTGATCAGCTGGAGTTGTAGAACATTTTTAATATTGTTGACAGAGGCCTCATGAGATACCAAAGGACAATTCTCACCCCCAATAAGTGTTACTTATGAAATGAATGATCTCTCTTCTAAGAAAATGGTGATACAAATATAATACAAGCGCCGTGGACTGGTCACTTTCCACAGGTGAGTAATATTATCACGCACGCAAAAACATTAGATTCCAAACAACAATAATTATAGGAATAATTATCAAACATTTTTTAACCCTTTACCCAACGCAGACAATATCAAAATTTATTATTTTAAATATCATTTTTTTTTAATTTTTCAAAAAATATCAACAAAACCATATCACGTGAACCCTCACTGTAACGAGCTCGTTGAGCTCGTTCCAATGAGGGGTCACATGATATGGTTTTGTAGAATTTTTTTGAAAAAATTAATTTTTTCAACTGCTCAATTTGCATATTACGCGGGCAGATGCGGCCGTTTCGTTGGGTAAAGGGTTAACGAAGCAACGGGTCCTTGGAATGATTATTTAATTACGTCTTCATGACGATAACTGTGTATTATTTGATTTGAAATGTTTTTTTTAGAATCAAACACTTCAACTGTCTGCAGAGAAAAATGTCATATGTGCGGGTATATAGACCCATCGATCATTTTGACTTTATCGGGGTGCCCGTGCGAGGTTCCTTTGACCTTGAAATTGTGACCTTGACCTTTTATTTCGAAAACGGCTGGGCCGATCGGGCTAAAATTTCAAATGTGCAGGTATAATGACCCATCGGTCATTTTGCCTTTATCGGGGTGCCCGTGCGGGGTGACCTTGACCTTGAAATTGTGATCTTGACCTTCTGTTTCGAAAACGTCTGAGCCGATCATATCTGAGCATCTTCTCGTCGGTTATTCATCCGCTAGTAATGATATATAATTCATTTGGGAGTAACCATTTGATGGCATGGCGTTGTACAAAAACATTCTATGTCATTCATCTATGATCGTTCGACTGATATTTTGTAGGGGACATTCGGCGGTTTTAGCGAAAATCTTGCAACATATACAGTAATGATGATAGTAGTTGATCATCGGAGATATATGACAAAAATACGTGGACGTTTCTTTGAAAATTTGAAAAGCACACACACACTTTCAGGATCCGGCACAATCGATTATTTGTAGACATAACCAATAAAGTATAATAGCAGCAAATTCTGCAACTTTTAGGAGTCACTTCTGAAAATACACTTTTTTTGTAGTAAATATTGAGGACAAATAATTAACCCTTAATTTGACACAAATAAGGATAACACAACTAGTCTATTTGAATTTAACTCGTAATATTTTAATTAGTTCTCTTGAATTTCTCATCATATCATCACATGACTGTTCTACAGCAGACTTCACATGTTTGTTGAAAATTTTAAGAGGTTTTGAAATATTAAATAATTATAATGTCACTATATCATGGCAGCAACATTTAAGTTTTGGGTTACTTAATCTGTTTCTTGCTGTAGCGCCAGAGTAAAGGAGGGTAGTTTGCATTTTTGATGCGTCATCCCTGACTTATCTCGCCGTTACAAACTACTTTTGATAAAGTTATATCATGACGACAAAGCAATTAAGTCTTGGCAATTCGGGTCACCTAATTCTTACTGTAGCGTCAAGGTAAAGTGGGGTGGTTAGTAATTTTGATGCATCATCCCTGACTTAACTTTATCGAAAGTCGATTTTAACAACGAGATATCTCCTCTAAAATTATTAAACTGATGAGATGCGGTTAAAACTAGACGTCCTGTCATGAAATGCGCACAAATAGTACGTAGACCTGTGCGTTAATCTACGCGTGATGACCATAGTAAGGCTAGCAAATTCTGTACATGTGGTCTGTGCACAAGCAATGTTTCAGCCTATGGGCCTCCAGGTAACCCCGAGGTCCATTGGCAGAAATATTGCTTGTGTTTTCGGTGAGTAACCGGGAGAATTTGTCGTGCTTTGGATGCCATTCGAAATGGCAATTGCGCGCAATTTCTACGCGCAATTAAGTCTAGATAGGCGCACAGTTCGTGACAGGACTTCTAGTTTTAACTTTAGGGCCAACTCAGAAGGATAACTGTTGTGAACACACTTCTAACATCGGTAGAAAATGGAGCGAAGTTTCTTTTTGTTACTTTTAATAAACGAAAACAGCCGATAGCTATATGTACTGTCTGTTATTTTGTGTATTAACTGTTATAAAGGAACCTTGACTTTTTTAGTAAGCTACTAGAACCTTAAGGCGCATTTACATGACGAGATATACTCCCCGAGTATAATTTGCTAGGGGTGTATTTTCGAGTTTAATTTAATCGGGGAGTATTTTTTCAAATTTCGTTTGGATTCACTCAAGGTCAACATCAAACGTCATCAAACGTCAGTAGTCACTCTATATAGTTCAAGATGGCGATGTTGCTCCGAAATAGAAGGTGATCGTTTCCTTATGTATTCCCGTTAGGACTACTAGCTGGTACATGTAGAGAAAGAACATTATGGAACAAGCAACGATCTCGGATTTGGTATGACGATGTTGTGCAAAAATCATTTGACGATCAACAATGGACTGAGAACTTTCGAATGAAACAATCATCGGTCAGCTCGCTTTGCTACCAATTGCATCCATATCTCAAAACCTCAGAAAAGTATGTCCGGGTGCCTGTTTCTGAAGAAAAACAAGTGGCAGTCGGCGTTCACTTGTTGGCTTCAGCGGCAGAGTGCAGAACCATTGGAGATCTCTTTGGACTGGCTACGCCGACTCTATGTAAGACTGTCCACAAGGTATGCAACTCTTTAGTTGGTGGATTATTGGAAAATCTATGGCCTTTCCAGAGGACGAAGACTTACAGGATGTTGTCAAAGGTTACGAAAGCAAGTGAGGATTCCTGAACTGTACAGGTTCTATTGATGGCACGCATACAGAAATAATAAAACCTCAAGAATCACAAGGGGATTATGTGAACTGAAAAGGACAATATTCATTGATTCTGCAAACTATATGTGATTATCATCACATGATTCGTGACATTAATGTTGGGTGGCCTGGAAAGATACATGGCGCCCGGGTACAAGTTAATTCTGAGATTTATCTGCGAGAAGAGGAAGGGTCGCTGTTTCCGCCCAATAGTGCCAATAATATATACTGTCTAACAGGGAAGTTACCATTCCTGTTACATTAAATGGAGATCCTGCGTATCCTCTGCGACGGTGGTTGATGAAACCTTACCCTGGACGAGGAATCCTTTCGCCAATTAAGAGCAATTTTAATTACCGCCTCAGTCGCGCAAGAATGACCATAGAAAATACATGCGTCCTCTATAACTTTTGTGAGAAGAACTGTGAAGAGTTTAAAGAAGGTTTGCCAAGCTGTTGCATCGGAAGGTGGCAACGCCGAGGTGTGTAGCGCAAAGTAATTCACGACGGCTTGGCCGATATTTTCGCTCATGGTCTTGTTCAAATAAATGTTTGTACAATCTTCCGACTGAGTTTTGAATACTATTTCACACTTTCATTGCGTGTAAGCTGGAGTAAACGGATGGTTTGACGCATCTGTACAAGGGGCGAGAAGCTTAAGAGGCTAGGTATTTACCTTGTGGTTGCTGGCACCACCTGTATAGTATATATGGTATACGCAACGTACAAACTAAAGGGGCAACACTCTTGCTCAGCCACTTTTGTGTAAAATTTCTGTTTAAGGACCATTATGCATGCAGTATAAAAAATTCACTAGTTGTATAATGCCCGTGTGTAGTTTGCGAAAATACAATCCCGCACCAAAATGGATTTGGTGAGCAAGTTTCGTCACTTTGGTATATAATTGTTATAGCATATCTCATGCAGGTCTTGCAAGAAACATCAACAGAAGAAAGGCAGTATCTCTGTAAATCTTATTATTCCCACATCACAGATAATTCTTGATTCTAATTGTTTGACCTGACGTCATGTACAGGCCTATTACACTGTCATGGCTGTCCAACCCATATTCTCGACTCGATGTCCCATTTTCACGCGTTGGTTGTGTTATCATTAAACTGGTACACGGGGAAAGGAGCGGCACACGCATCGGAGTCTACGCGTGTGAAGTGAGCCTCTCCGTGTGTGTTTTTTTTTTTTTTGTTGTTGTTTAAACGAGCACATTGATGTTAGAATACGATTATATTAGACAAGAGAATTGTCCAAATTCACAATTCAATAAATCATACTTTGTTTGTTCAGTCCCTTTGTCCCCTGTCAATCAGAGAAAATTACTTGAATTCTGGGTTGTCAACTACAAGAAATTGTTTTTAAAAATATATTGTGTTGGTTTGATTCCGTTGTACGGGACGTTAAAGGAAAGGTAGATAACCTATAAAATCTCCAGTTAATTTTAGAATAGACCTATGACTTGGACTCAATACTGAGGCAATTGGCTTTCCTGACATGGTACTTTTTGCATATTCCCAGTATGTAACATATATTTAAACTCACATGACTTTCGACTCGTGTGTATATATGTATTCCAGGACGGCGATGTAGCACTACGTACCATGCCACGAAACAAAATACAGTGTAATATTTTCTTTTACCTCACACACATATCAAACAGTGATATTATTTCTCAGTTGGGCCCAATCGCAGGTGGCTGGAACAATGACAGGGTTATAAAAGTGGTCAAAATTGTTATTTCGTGTTTATTTTCATCGATATATTTCACCAAACGTCGCTTATTAACGTGCAAATTTAATTTTACACCTTCTATAGTCTCTATAGTATTATACTTTTTGATATAATACTACCTACAGAGGGTGGGGTGGGAGCGGTAAAATTAAATTCGCACAAAAACGTTAATAAGCGACTTTTGGTGAAATAAATGCGTTAAATTGATCGATATAATTTCAATTGCCAGTAACACCTTGTTACATACATTCAGCTGAACATATTGGCGAGGAAACAAACGTAAAAAAATGCACCGCGTATTGCCATAATGTTGAACAGGGCGGTGAAATATGTGAAACTCCCGCGCACTTTATAAGTTATAGAAGGATTCTGAAGGATTCTGATGTCACTGAGTCAAGAGAAATTATCTCATTTTCGTTATTAGGAGCTGCTTTTGATATTGGAGTACTTTGACGTGCAGAAAACGCATCTGGATGGGGTGCAGATGCTTTGTTCGGCCATAAGTTGTCACCTCCATCATACTGAATTGGTGAGTTATATCTGCATGTCATTGTCGCTCATCAGCTTCTGTTCTAAGCTTTTCTACTTCCGTCTTCTTCAGTTCAACTTCAACGCGTTCCTTTCCAATTGTATATGTTTTTCTTGCAGCTTTTCACTCGAGGTCGACCATTTATGCATCACAGTTCCCAAAGCTTCTTTCTCTGGCATTTCGAAGGTCGTTTCTTAGTCACAAGAGGTTTCACGACCGCCTTGTCACTTGCATTTCCATCTTCATCTGCAGTAGATACATCACTTTCTGATTGTGTGTCCTGTGTACTGTCGCACCGAGGTTGATCAGCTTCATCTTCCGCAAGACTGGCAACTCCAAGATCACTGTGTTCACTATCATTAGTATCTGATAGGACTATCAGATCTTCATCGTCGTCATGTCTTCGCCTTTTTCCGCTGTAAATCACTTTGAGTGGCGAAGACGCTGGCCGGCGACCTAATATCGCATTCAACTTGTCATACAATTTACACTTTTCCCACTGCCACCACTTTTCAGTAACCGCGCCCTGCCCCATAACTTTTCAAAGTTTTTATGTGGGTCCGCACTTGGTCGGTTGTGCGCTGAAATCTCAGGTCAAGGGCAGAAGTAACAACCGCATATATTCCACTGTGACTTGACTTCGGATTTCTCAACATAAGCTTGATGTCCCGTTCTTGCCAAATGTCTAATAACCCATTCGTTTCTGCATCGGTCCAGGCTGTACCTCTTACAGATTTCTTGTTGTTGACCATTTTTTTAAATGAACTTGCAAAATCGTTGCTTTCCCCGTGAGCCAAAGACGTTGAATGATAACGGTCAGCGATTGCTATCAACACTTGCACAGAATGACGTCAATTGGTGACGAAATCATGATTTCGTGTCACATGGAGCAGATAAAATATTCGGGGAGTATTTCTGTTTCGGTTCACACGGCGAAAAAATAAGAAAATACTCGGGGAGTAAAAGAGTGTATATTTTCGGAAAGTATTTCTCGTCATGTAAATGCGCCTTTAGTTAATGCCCTTTTAGCTCTTTGTTACGCGAGTGCGTTTTTAGAGACGTTTGCTTTTTCTATTCTTCAATTGAAAAAACATGTGGGCAGCTTATTCATTAGCGTAAATAAAATAACATTTTGCCATCCTCACTGTATTCCAATTATTCTTATTAATGTACATCTGGAGAGTGGCGGCTCAGAGGTCAGACGATTGGACGTCAAACAGAAAGGTTCACGATTCGATCTCGACGAGCGGTAATTACGTGCATTTGGTAATGCACTTAATCCCGATTACCCACTACTGGAACGGTGGCGCTGAGTACTAAGGCGTACTTCACGATGATGTTGCAGATACCTTCAACCAAATCTAGCCCTGCTTGTGTGGAGTAAGTACGTTTTGGAATCTGACAATTACTCATCACAGCTTGGGGGTTCTGTCCGGATACCCCGGCGTTCACCACCTGTAGAACTGCCTGACAGATGGTGTCACTGCCTGTCGATAGTGTCGATAAGCCAAAACTCAATACATTGAGATTCATCGGCCTTTTCAATACCATTGTTTTTAATCCTATCCAGAGGCAGCTAGTTTAGATAAGATGACAAAATTATGTGTCTGTCCTATTTCATTGTTATATTAATTTTTATAGCAGAAAAGAAAACAAAACATACCTCGCGGTGCATTTTCACAGAACTGTCCGCTCAGTGGATGCTCACACAAGCATTGTGTACCATTAAATGTTTGATTATTCTTGCACGGATTAATCTGTGAAATACAGAAATAGTACGCCGATAAATACATAGGGTAATGACGTTAGGTCGTGGAAGATCAACAACGCTATTGTAATTTGCACTATTTCTGTGTATCTTTTTGTATCACTGTAAGTGTTTACTTTTTTCTCTTGCTATTTCTATCTGCATTTTTCCACAAAAAACGAATATCTAAGTCAATACAATTAAATTAAAATCTCTAATAACTTAAAAAATAAATTTTAGAATTTTAGAATTATTTACAAATAAAAACAATGGATAAACAAAGTCAAGCTCAGTTAAACAGTTCTGTCTTTAATTCTGGTAGTCTGAGCAACAGTGGAAATTCCACTAATACTGATATGACATCGATGATGTCGATGATGTCTGGCTTCCAGAAAGAAATAGCCAGATTAAATGACACCATAGAAGGTTTGCGGTCAGAGCTTCAAGCCCAGAAGCGACAGGCAGATAAAGAAAAGGTTGAACTGAGAAGGGAATTGGAAAAGGCAATTCTGAAAGCCAAACCAGGTAAGGAGGACCATGCTCCTCCAGTTTCTGATTTACCATGTATTGACGCCGCTACAGAAATGAGAGGACCTGCGCCCGCCGGCTCACTGGTGGGGATATCTGAAATAGATTCAGATCAGATTACCCCCAGCCAGGATAACTGGCTGCGTTCCATAGTAGAAGAAGCTACCTACACGGTCGCAGTTTCCACGGCCGTGGCGGTTGAAATTCAATTGGATAAAAATTCAGCTAAAGTCCCCAAATCGCAGCGACAGAAAAAATCACCAAACCAAAATCGGTCGAAAAGGAAACTCTCCAATGAGTTCCGTGAAAATGATGAAACCGTGGACGTCGAAGACGAAAATGGTTTCTGTATGACTATTGATCGGCATGTCAAGAAGACAAAAATCATCAAGAAAAATTCACAGAGCACCGCTATGAAAAGGACTCGGTGGTCACACCAAGTAATGGGGGCTCTGTTAACGCAACAGAGTCAACATCACCGGAAATAGTGAATGCGACTGCGACAGCTAGCCCAACCGATAGCGCGACGTACGCCGATAAAGTAAAAGCCAAAACGCCCCCTAAGGTGACCAATAAAACCAACAAGACACAGGGCCATCCGCAACCAAACCCCTGTGTCGTAATCACACGCGTCCACCCCAAAACGGAAAAAAAAACTCGAGTGATAAAGCCCTTCCAGGATGCTCGTGGGAGAGATTAATCTCCAAAGCCACGGGTAACCATACTTGAAAAATAAAAGTAAAATGCCCTAATAGAGCAACGAAATTAAATCTAATAAGCAAAGGGGTAATTATTAATGGCAAAAAATACGAAACCGAGGAATATCGTGTTCTTCCGCAACCCGTTCAGTGTCACAAGTGTCAGAAATTTGGGCACTTGTCACACAAATGCAACGGGGAGCAACGATGTAAGAAATGTGGTGACAAACACATCGCGAAGGCATGTAGTGCTAAAACTCTGAAATGCCCGAATTGCGGTGGTCAATACCCCAGCAACTACCGGGGTTGTAGCCACTTCAAAAAAGTTAAAACAAACATCCAGCTTAAAGCTCTAAATGTAAGTAATGTCGAGAACTCATCTTCCCCTTATTTCACATGTACTCTAATGGCTGGCTCTATTTTCAGCATAATGAAGAAACACTTGGACACCAGTTTTACGGACGTTTGCAAAGAGATTAGTAAAACAGCCTCTAGGTTATATAATACTCAAATATCTCACACGCTATTAGAAGCGGCCGTCAACAGAATATAATTATGTAACAATATTACAAATAGTAATTAAACTTAAATAAACTTAGTATAGTTATTCCTAAACCATTCATGGATACACTAAAAATAGTCCAGTGGAACCCTCGAAGCGTTAATCAGAAAAAAATGCAAATGTCACATTATTTAAAAAATATGGACGTAATTGGAATTAGCGAAACATGGCTTAAACCAAACAAACAATTCTCGCTATGTGGTTATGATATTATTAGAAGAGATCGCCCCGCCCAAAAAGGCGACCGTGTCGCTCTGCTAATAAGGCAGGAGATTAAGTACAAATCAATACCATGCGACCACCTCAATGCTGAAGTGATTGCAGCTGAAATTGAACTTGACCACAAACACGTGGCCATCATATCATATTATAACAAGCCGCAAGCAACAGTAGACAGTAAAGTATTTGAATTTTTTGCCAACAAGTACAAGCACTGCATATTCTTGGGTGATTTGAATTCCAAACACCAGTTATTCGATTGTCATAAGACTGAGCCTAATGGTGACGCCCTTTTCCATATCATTGAAGAACTCGATCTATTCGTGGTAAATAACGATCAAGACGTAACATACATAAGCAACAACCCACTCCATCAATCAGATATCCTAGACTTGATTATCACCAGCAAATCACTAACCAGCCAAGTGCAAGACAGATTTGTAGGAGATGATGATCTAGGCAGTGATCACCTGCCGGTTCACGCCACTCTGAAATGTAATACTGGTCCCGCAAGGTATCCTCCCGTGAATAGGAGGAACCTATCAAAAATTGACTGGAACCTCTTCAGAAACATTATCGAAGTAAAAATAAAGGCAAATGACCCCTCAAATGCTCATGAACTAGAAAAAGCCTGCACCCACCTTAACGAGGTTATCAACAGTACACTAGATGAAATTTGTCCCAAGCACACAGTGAAGACGCGGATAAACAGAATAACCCAAACAACTCTGCAAATAATCAAACAAAAAAGAAAAGCCTTCCTGGCTTACAAATCAGAGAATGATCAAATGAAAAGAGCAGAACTTAAAACCGCGTATAATCGCCTACATGGGGAAGTAAAAAAGGCCATAGCTAACGACAATCGCATGAGATGGGAAACAGCAACCGAAAACCTAAATGGGCTGAGAGAACCTAAGAGGTTCTGGGATACATTTAAAACTCTTACTGGCCAAAAGAGCAAAATTGCCAATAATAATGCGCTGAAGACTAGCGACGGAATTATGGCCATAGACGACAAGGCAAAGGCCAGCGCTTTTGCCGAACTTCTAAAGAAGGCGCATCGTCCACAAGAAGGGAACAGATATGACAACGATTTTAAGGTAAAAGTAAATAAATTTGTCCAAGATAACAACCCAGATTTCAATGAACCGAACTTCATGAAGACGGGGACGATCATGAATTAACCGAACCAATAAGCGCAGAAGAGGTCATGGGTATAATCTGAAAATGCAGGTCATCTTCGTTCCCAGGAGAAGACGAAGTCTCTTACAAAATAACGAAACAGTGCCCCAACATCTTCTACTGCAGACTTACCAAACTCCTAATATACTGTCTCGCCTGTGGGTACTTCCCAAAATGCTGGAAAGTGGCCACAGGAGTCATGATACCTAAACCCGACAAATACCTTACCAACCCTTCTAACTACCGCCCAATCAGCTTGCTTAGCTGTGTTGGGAAAATATTTGAGCGGATTCTCACTACGAGACTTCGCAGCTATCTCGAATCAATCAACTTTTTCAACAAATGGCAAAGGGCGTATAGGAGTCAGAAAGAGGGAATCGAACACGTATATAGACTGGTCGATTATATGAAAACAGCATTTAGTCAAAACAAAATCGGAACCGCGCTTTTCTTGGATGTAGAAAAAGCGTTCGACTCGGTATGGCACAATGGCGTGAGATATAAACTAGCGAAAATGGGATTACGCACTAAAATTCTAAGGATCATATTATCATTTCTAACTGACAGAAAAATCAAGGTGAGGGTTAATCGCGAGGTGTCAGAGGAAGTAATACTCGAAGCGGGAACACCACAAGGGTCGGTTCTAAGTCCGCTTCTTTTCATAATATATGTGAATGATATAGAAAAAGTAGGGAAAAACTTTGTTGAACTATCGCAGTTCTCAGACGACAAAGGCATTTGGACGGCCAGCAAGTCCAGAAACATAATTAAAAATCGTCTACAGGATACCATTCGCGATCTTGAGAGCTGGTGCGCCCTGTGGCGCATCAAACTCAATGCCGCCAAAACTCAAACAGTTACGTTCTTCAAAAAGGAAAGGAAAAAACCAGTCCCCAGTATCGATCTCCAGTTATACGATCACAAACTAGAAGCAAACAAAGAGGCCAAATTTTTTGGATTTATCCTAGATATCAATCTCAGTGTAAACAGTCACGTTAACTCAATTACGGTTAGAGCTACTAAACGTATCAATTTTCTGAAGATGATCAGAGGTAGAAATTGGGGAGCAAACAAAGATGTGCTTCTCAATCTCTACAAAACATTTATACGTCCGGTACTAGAATACGGTGCCATAATAACAACTGATCTAAGCAAAACCAACATTCAGAAGCTACAGAGGGTTCACAATTATGCCCTGCGAGTGGCACTATGCAAAACGAAATGGACACTGATAAAGGAACTTCACGAGCTAGCAAAAATAGAAACTATTGATACGCGATTAAAAGACCTACAAAACAAAACCCTCAACAGACTCCAAGATAGTGAATTAATGGTTGAGCTGAACGAACACCGATCCCTTAACAGAAAAACAAAATAAGTTTCCAGAAAATAAAAAAAATAATAAAATAAAATAAAATAAAAATTATACAATACAACAAAATCGCGTGGAGTCAGTGAGGATTGCCTCGCTACTCATTGGGAACTTTAGGATAGAGTCTGTGAGGATTGCCTCGCAACTCTGCTGAAGCGCGATTGAAATGCGTTTAATGAGATCTATTTAACAAAACGCTCCACATACTCCAGGGTAGTGAATCAATGGTGAAGCTGAACGAACACTGAACCCTAAACAGAAAAACAAAATAATCCACAGTAAATTAAAATTACTCAATAGAATTAAACTGCGTGAAGTCAGTGAGGATTGCATCGCTACTCATTGAGATCTTTAGGATTGAGTCTGTGAGGATTGCCTCGCAACTCAACGTGTGGGGAGTGGGCTCCGAAGAAACACACCCCTTACCCCACCCATAGCAACAATCACACAGCAGGCGCAATATACAATAGCGGATACCTATCTTTCTCTCTACCTATAACTTTTCTAATTGAACATTCTCAAATTTTCTTGCAACACTCTTATCAAGAAGACGCATAGAAATGGTAGACAAAGCGTAGGAGAAATTGGTGCAACCTACCTTTCTGCAACATATACAAGAAATCACCAAACACTAGACAAGGATTCAAACAAGTTTGTCTGGCTGGGGACGAGTGTACATTTTATATAAATAAACATTTGAATAAAGATTTAACAGCCCTTTTAAGGGTTTGAAGGTGTGTGTCAGTGAGAGGGTGTTTTTTTTTTTTTGTTTTTTTTTTGTTTTTTTTTTTGGGGGGGGGGGTGGAGGAGGTCATTTGGAATTCCCGAAGGATAACCAGATACCTCAAAATGACATACGGCATCCTATCTCCCAGAAGGCTTGATGGATGACTCCCGGTTTTTCAAAACTAAACTGTTGGAGCTTTCTCCACTTCTTTTTTGTAACCGCTATGGTCATATACCGGGGCCGCTACCAAACCGGCGTTGCTGTTTGGTTTTCTTTTCTCTTCTTCCCTTAAACTTGCCATCGCACAACATTACATTCTGGCTCGCCACCATGGTGGGACTCAAACCTCTACCATCGCCGAACTGGAACCGAATAGAGCCCACTCTCTAATAGTTTTAAAGGCGTTGAGGGATTGATTATTGACCATCTAACACTCCAACGTAAACTGCCCGGTATTCTAACCGCGTGCATACCCACCTCAGACTCCATTTTGGGCAATAGGAAAGCTAGGCCTGTGTAATCCAAGTGAAATAAAATAAGGTTAACCGGGTCGCAAGGGATTTGTAAATCTCACATCGTCCCTGCGCGCCTTCGGCGCGCTAAAACCTTTCATTCATTCATTCATAGGTCGTGAAGATAGAAATAGTTATCAAACAGTTATAACTTTGTTTCCACACATTATTCCTACATGTATGGATCGTTTCAGTCATTTTTTTTCGAAAACACCCAGAAGTTTCCTCAGACATTTTCAGCCGTATACATCTTTAGTAAAAACTAGACCCCGACAAAATGGTGGGGCTAAACATGGAAACAAATGGGCATATCGAGAAATATTGATAGGAGGTTAAAGCATAGGGAAAAGTTTGTTCCATTTTAACCACTAAAACCACGTCCTTTCTTGCAGTTCTTCTCCCACTGATACTGATGTGTAGGACAATATAATTTTCAAAAAAGTGTTTAAAGTCTGCACGAAACTCAGACCTCCGCATACCTTACAGTCCATTGCATCTTAGTTCATTGAAATTTTATTTATATTAGGATACGACTAAAGAGTGTTTTCCGTGCATAAACCATGCATACCATAGATATCTCACGGACCTCGCAGCTTTTTATGTTGTCCCTCGAGAGCTTCTCGTGTAAAGTCTGATTAACATCAAAAGGATTCAGTTTGTGATTATTGACATTACATATTTTTGATTACACTCTCCGAATACAACATTATAACACAGTAGACTGATCCCCAACAACTTGCTATTTTGAAAAAAAAACGCATATGCAGTGTTGTAACGATGAATGCGAGTAAGTCCCTCTACGGATAACGTTACAGAGATGGAACAAAACCCCAGAGTGGTTACCCTTTACACAGTACAGCCGTTGTAGACTGGTCACTTTCCACAGATAGGCAATATATCCACGGATACAGGGATATTTGATTGCAAACACTAAATATAGGAAAACTGATCAAACATTTTAATTTGTGAAGCACCGGGTACAACCCGGTGCTTCAGTAATTAAAATTTTGCTGGTGATAATTTGTATTATCTTGTAAACGCATATGTGGACATCGCTGGCCAAGCATGGATTACGACCAGTCCACGACGACTGTACTCTAACCAACAGAATCTCTATAATGTTAGTTGTTATCCATTTTTCTATTCTAAAAAAATAAATTTAGAAATTTCCTTTTCAACTCTCACTCGATTAACATTCGAGTGACATTTCGAATCATTGCCAGTGTTTTTCTTCTGTACATGAGCTACGCCTGTAACTGTTCCTGAATTGGGGCCACGATTGTTTAGGCATTTTCCTATAATTTTCATGTACAAGTTAGTAGCTGGTACATTGCTGATCTGTCTCAAGAGGGGAGGTTTTGTAAAGTACGGTGGAAATGGTAATTTAATATTTATTGCGAGAAAGAATTTTCTCAGCCGACTGATATATGTTCAACTGGATTGAAGGAACGCCAGCGAAATACAACATAATTCAGTCTGGCGTACTGATCTCTGCATAACTGGATAGCTTGAACGCTCATTGGACACACATACAAAATGTCTCCTCCGTCGTAATCTTAGTAGAGGCGGAAGTTGCTATCAAGGCACAATGCTTAACAAAGACAAATTCTCGAAGGTGTTTTGTGTCCCGATATCTCGCTATCTTCGATCGCTTTTCAAAAAATATATATTGCTGTCTACGAAAAAATAAATATATTGATGATTTTCACATTTTTGGTGACGATGCAAATTTGTCATTTACAACATAATTTAGGTATTATTGACAAAACCAAATTTCGAGATTGGAGAGTTGATACTATGTTTGTTATTAGTCTTCAGGCAAAGTAGTACGCCACGACGTTTTGTAAGGTGTCACGCCATGGATTGGGAGGAGATATCGCGTTGATTGACTTGACGCCATCTTGGGATCGGGTCAGTTTGAGTGGCGACGTGTTGTCGTTGGCGTTCCATCAATCCACTTCAAATGCTATAGTAAAATAACCTCATTCTTATATTCTCATTCCAAAAAATAAGAATAAGAATAAAATAAGAATACGACCATGTTACTACAGCGTTTCGAGTTGTGTAGGTTATGAGTAATACGTCATTTGTGATGGCGTCAGGCCCGCCATCGCAATAACTCCTCCCATTGATGACGGTTGGTGGCGTGTAAGCTGTTATCTTGTGACTGCTAAAACACACAACGTAGCAGTTTTCAATTCATCAAAGTCTTATCGTTTATCTAGTACGATCACTGGTTACATGGTATCAATTGTTAACCCCGGCACTTATTTGTCAATACGAACCGAAATATGTTGTAAAAATTCAGTATAAACGTATATTCTTTAACAAGGTATCTGCGATAGAGAGTCATCGGGAAACTGAAAATCTTCGAAAACATTTTGGAGCATTGTTTACATATAGCAGCACCCGTCAGCTCCATTCCCGAGACAGAGAAGGTTAAGGCGCATTTCTATGTATATCCAATGAGCTTTCCGGAAATCCAGTTGAACAGAGATCAATGGTGTATCTCCATGCAGGCCATACTTGGCAATGTATTATCATCTGTTTAATACCAAATCTCGATAAGGTGTATCAGGTGCGAATGTACGGTACGGTCAGATAAAGAAAATTATATAATATATGCATTGCGTACTAACGTTTTCAGTAGCGGTCATCTGTTCGACTTCAGTAGTTGTTGGCACCTGGGAAGAAAAATAATCACAAGTTTATCCATGTATTTATTGGGGCTTAACGCCAAATAAGAATCTGAGGCTATATCGTCGCGATGGGAGGGCTAATAATAAGAAGCCCATTCATTTTCAGGGCATAGAAATAAGTCGACGAGATGTGGAAGGAACGCGAGGAATACAAATATGTAGTGGAAAGCGTATTGTGAAAACGAGAACAGCTGTTTGAATAATACTACGACAAGAATAAAATCAGTACAGTGCACAAGAATGTGCTCCATTGTCAACGCCTGCTGGCAGAAAACACATTCTGGTCTCATATTACCCTCTAACAAAAAGGAATGCGTTAGTCTCGTATGACCAATGTGGCATCGTGCCAGAATGCCTGAGTCCCTTCTACATAAGTTACTAGACAAAAATTATCAATAAGGTTAGATTGGAAGCTACGGGGCTTGTTATTTGTTACCGCACTCCAGTCTGTCTGTCCCAGGGATTTGATGTGCTTGTCGATATGTGGTTTAAAATCAATCAGAGGAATTTTAAAATCAGTGAGGTGCTTGTTTAAAGGACGTTGTGTTACACTCTCTGTCCTGGAGCTATCGGCGATGCCGACATGTCCAGGTAATCATCTCAGACATGAGAGCATTCAACTTCTTACGAAGTTCCAATATGACAGGGTTCTTGGGATTGAGTCGGAAACGGCATTCGACTTCGTTTCCTATACATTCTCAATGTTTTCAAATGCAAGTTGCAAATCTTTAACGTAAGCTTCTCACACAAAATAACTAAAGTTTAAATACAAAAGGGAACTGAGCCTTCTAAAGGTAGTTGGTTGCACTGATTGCAGTGCTAACCAAAAACAGTTACTCCATCTGTATAGATCACTTGTTAGATCAAAATTCGATTACGGTTGGGTGGTTTATGGTTCTGCAAGAAGATCGTACGTCAAACCACTTGATGCAATTCATAATAGTGGTATTATAATTATTAGTTGCTTTTAGAAGATCAGCAATAGATTCAATGCTTGTTGGATTGGGGAGCCTTCTCTTGAGAAGCGCATAACTCTGTCACAGACCCTGCAGATTTTGAATTGTTTAAACGCCACAAGATACATATTTCTCCATGTGGGAATTAGAATTAAAACCCATATGGAAACCGCCACACTTGAATCTGATATAATAAAAGAGAACCATGAACTTGGCATCTTCGAAAACCTACTGTTATTTTGGACCTTGCTTCTTTCAAAAAGTCCGAGACGAATACTTTGGAGTTTAAACAAAAAATATGCTGCAATAAAGTCCAAGTATAGTGCATACACAAGGATCTATACAGATGGATGTAAAGATGATGACAACGTATCATCACTGTTATTACTGGTAATCAGATCACATCAATCAAAATACCAAATAAAAGTTCTATTTTCACAGCTTAAGTTAAAGCGTTACAACTCGATTATATTTTCCGACTCTCTTTCCTCTTTTCTTGCTTTACCCACCCCCACGTTGAAGAACTCTCTCATGTCTGACCAATATGCTATCGTGTATTGCTGGTTGCCTGGACATGTTGGTACCTCCGGTAACACCAGAGCAGAGAGTGCAGCAAAACAAACTTTATCCAAGCCTCTCACTGACTTTAGAATTCATTTCAGTGATTGTAAACCACATGTCAATACTTACTTCAAATCTATGTGGCGGGGGAATTGGGAATTGGGATGTAGCGACAAATAACAAGCTCCATCGCTGCTGCCCAAATATGTCGAAATGTAGTTTTGCCACGATGTCATATTGGTGATTTAATACTTTTCTTTTTGTTGGAGGGTGGTATGCGACCAGAGTGTGTTCCTTGTCAACGAGCTCTGTTAGTGGAACACATTCGTTTACACTGTACTGTTTTAGTAAAGTCAGAAGGCAGTGTTTAAAGATAAATTGTCAAAACTCAGGGAGTAGACCTATAACTGCACGTGTTCCATAAAGGTCCGTCTTAGGCCCACTTCTGTTAAATATATACATAAACGCCATCGTGAATGATATACAATCAAATATACGACTTTATGCGGATGATACCTCTTGTCCCTATTTGTAGAAAAATGCTTTTCTACCTACTGAGATACTTAACTTGGATCCCCGCCTTATTTGTACATGGGCAGAAACATGGCAAGTAAATTTTAGTGAAAAAGACGGTAACACTTACCGTCTCTCGAAAACGCATTCCAGATTATAAATCACCTATCCACTTGAATCGTAAGATAATAAAATAATTTGAAAGCCACAAGCTACTTGGACACATATTTCAGTGCAATCGGAGATGGGATGCTGACATAAATAGTGTTATAAATGTAGTAAGCCCCATGGTTAATTACTTGCATGGACTAAAGCACAGATTGTGACTCCCGACTCGAGACATCATCTACAAGTATAACGTATTACCCAATTTTGACTATGCTAATGTCATATTGGGACACCTGATCGGCAGGAAATCTACAGCGTTAGACAATTGCAATTAGACGCGTTAAAGATGATATGTGGTGTTGCACGGGGTTACATGTCACAGCAGTTTGTTTTGTGACAATGGGTTCATCACACTGGGAGAAGGGGAACGATGATATAAGCTTATAACCTTTTATGAAATGAGAAGAGGAATTGGTCCAAGATATTTAGCGAGTCTGGTACCACGACAAATTTCTTAGATTTCACCACGAGAAATTCTGAAATGCTGTCTGAGACATTTTCTCGAACTAAGGCTTTTTCAGACTCTTTCCTGGCGTGCTCCGTGAGGCTGAGCAAATGGGTGGCCGTATCCTTTCGTAACAGCGACAATGTTAATATTTTTTAAGAGCATTTTGAGAGTATTACGAGTATGGTTGGCGGGGATGTCAGATAATACACCCACAGCTGCGTTTGCTTTGTAGCAATCTCAATACACATATGTACAATACATCTGTGTCAGATAATCCGGCTTGTCCTTGTGGGTTTGAGTGCCAAGATGAGAAACACTATATTATGTTTTCATGCATGATGTTTTGTTCTCAGACAAATACTCATAAGTAAACTCGGCCTCCGAACAGTTTACTCAAAGTAACTGGTGGGATAATCACGCGTTACCCATTGCAATGAACAAGATGGCATTCCTAGATGTTCTGGAGTACATCATGAACACCAACACATTTCCGTGAAACACTTGCTTAAACTTCCACACTGTAGATTGAGATGGGGTATCGATTAGTATCGTCGTGGGGAGGGGGGGGGGGGAGGGGGGGTTCTTGACAAACATATGATATTGACATGTTGGCCTTTGTTTGCTGAGTCGACGTGGTCTGTTATTCTCAATAGGGAGTTTGGCGCCCAAGACGACGTCAATGGCGTTAATATATTTTTTCTCGGAGGAAAATTGTTTACTGTGGAATGAGGTCAGTATGTATATGATGCTACTGAAGGTCCTACCATTGTAATCATTCGCGTACCAGTAATATTGCAAACCTGCAACAAACTCGAAACAAAAAACATTTGAAGTCACAATTTGAAAGATCGAAAAAAAACAGCGCAAGGTTGCCATTGCGGCAGGTATTGCTTTTCCTGTGTTCGGTTGCTTTTCGCGCTTTCGTGTGATTTTGCAATAATTCAATGCCCTTTGCGATGCATTGACACTCATTGACAAGGATGGGTCGCGTTAAAGAGTGTGATCATGTGAGTTGTCCAAAAATATTCGACAACTCAGATATCTAGGCTACTACATGAAGTATAATGATAGACTATTTCTACCTCAAAACAACCCAATTTATAGTGAAAGTTATAAACGTGTCTCTGTTATAAGTTTTATAATTAATTCCCTTTGTCCAATTGCACTTACATCTGCCTGATGCTTACTATCTGTAGGGCCGATGAGTTGATTGAGGCCTTTCCTGTTCGACGAAACATGTTTGGTTTAAATGAAATATATTATTGTTCATAAAAAAAGATGGCAGTAATTCACAGATGTATCTCAGGAGACATATTTTATCATTCGGGCCAGCACAAAATCGTTTTTATTCTTTTAAACTAGACTCACGTTTCAAATCATCAGATTGATTTATAAGGATTGGACTTACTACTCAGAATACTCAAATCTGAGACATTTTAATTGTATTTATTTCCTCATTTTAATCCATCACTTTACATTTTAACTGACAATTACATGTTCTACTTTACACCGATATAGTTTTAGCGGCTGATATGGCGTTAAGCACCAATAAATAAGTAAATAAATAAATAAATCAGTTGTAAAATACAACTTGTATTTCGTATTCTGAATGAGGTGATCTGATCACTGGTGACAATGGCTGATGATACTGTGTCACCATCTTAGATAAACCTGTTTAGTTATTTTTATGTCCACAATACCTGCATCTCACGTTAAATACTTTAAATGAATTCGAAAAAAATAAATATTTTTGTTATTTTAAAGTTATTACAGACAGTGATTGGTGTTGTCACGAGTTCAACGCTAGTATTCAACTGACCATGTAGGCTCTTTTCGATGACTATGGACAAACGCTACACAAAAATGCAATCGGAAATCAATGCGCCTATTGTATGAAAAAAGTCCTTTGTGGCCTTTTCAATATGAGACATCCAAATTGCTCATTCTGTTTCAAAATAAGTACTAAAATCCTAATAATGATCGTGATGTCTAACGACTGTAATATGGAAAAACATTTCACAGTACAAGGCAAGGAACACATTCTGGTCGCATATTACCTTTTAACAAAAAGAAATGCGTAAGTCTCGTATGACCAATATGAGATCGTGTCAGAATAACTAACTCCCTTCTACAGAGGTTACTAGACAACAAGTATCACTAATGTTCGATCGGAAGCTATAGGGCTTGTTATTTGTTGCCCCATTCCATTCTGTCTGCCACACGGATTTGATGCACTTCGCGATATGTGGTTTAGAAAAAATGAGATGAATTTTAAAATCATTGATATGCTCATTTAAAGGCTGTTTGCTACACTCTCTGCCCTGGTGTTACCCGTGATACCAACATGTCCAGGTAACCAGCTCAAACGTGAAAGCACTCAACTTCCTACGAAGATCCAAAATGATGGAATTCTTCAAGGTGGGGTTGAGTAAAGCTAGCAAAGAGGACAAAGAATCGGAAAAGACAATCGACTTCGTTTCCTGTACATTCTCAATGTTTTCTAGCTCACGTTGCAAAGCTTCAACGTCAGCTGTAAAAATATCTCCCAAGAAACAACTAACGTTTAAATTCAAAAGGGAACTGAAAAGGTAGCTGGTTGCACTGATTGCGGTGCTAACCAAAACAACATTACTCCATCTGTATCGATCACACTTATTAGATCAAAATTAGATTACGGTTGGGTGGTTTATGGTTCTGCAAGAAAATGTTACCTCAAACCACTTGATACAATTCATAATAGTGGTATTAGAATCAGCTGGGGGTGTTTTGGAACTTCGCCAGTAGCGTCAATGCTTGTTGAAACGAGGAAGAGATCTCTTGAGAAGCGTATAATTAAGATGTCGCTCCAAAATGTATCTGAACTGCTTGTAATCCATCTAACCCTTCTTATAACTGTGTCACATAGCATGAAAATGTTGAATTGTTAACCGACACAAGAAACACATTCCTCCGTTTGGGAATTAGAATTACACCCCATATTGAATCCGCCACACTTGCATCTGATATAATAAAAGAGAACCACGAACTTGGCATCTTCGAAAACCTACTGTTATTTTGGACCTTTCTTCTTTCGAAAAGTCCAAGACAAATACTTTGGAGTTTAAACACAAATATGTTGCAATAAAGTCCAAGTATAGTGCTTATACAAGGATCTATACAGATGGATCTAAAGATGATGAGACGATGACAACGTATCATCAGCTTTACAACTTGCGCTTGAACACATCGGGAATGTACGGGAAAGGAAGTCGATTATTATATTTTCCGACTCTTTCCTCTTTGCTTGCTTTACTCAACTACAGGTTGAAGAACACTCTCATGTCCTACCAATAAGGCATCGTGTGTTGCTGGTTACCTGGACATGTTGGTACTTCTGGTAACACCAGGGCAGACAGTGCAACAAAACAAGCTTTAACCAAGCCCCTCACCGATTTTAAAATTCCTTTCAGTGACTTTAAACCAGATGTCAATAATTATATCAAATCTGTGTGGCAGGGAGATTTCGATGGATCGATAAATAACAAACACCATCGCTACTGACCAAATATGTTTGATCACGACCCATCTAGTAAACTTTGTCGAAAAGTAGTTTTGACACGATGTTATATTTATCGTTCATGGCATACACATTACTTTTTATTAGAGGATGGCATACGATCCCATGGTCTACCTTGGTTTATGGTGGAACACATACTTTTATACTTGACTGGTTTCAGTCATGTCAGAGTGCAGTATTTAGGGATAGATGGTCAGAACTCAGAGAGTAGACCTATAAATGAAGGTTTTCCGTAAAGGTCCGTCTTAGGCTCACTTCTGTTTAATATATACATAAAAGAC
Organism: Pictodentalium vernedei; assembly: GCA_031216915.1. Lineage (NCBI taxonomy): Eukaryota > Metazoa > Mollusca > Scaphopoda > Dentaliida > Dentaliidae > Pictodentalium > Pictodentalium vernedei. The sequence continues at coordinate 41,006,774 of CM062292.1, read as the reverse complement.
GTCGTGAATGATATACAGTCAAATATACAACTTTATGCGGTTGATATCTCTTTGTGCCTAGTTGTAGAAAATGCTCTTCTAGCTACCTAAATACTTACCTCGGATCTGTGCATTATTAGTAGATGCGCAGAAACTTGGCAAGTAAATGTTAGAGAAAAAAAAAGCTGTAACACTTACCACCTCTCGTAAACACATTCCGGACCCTGAAACCCCTCTCTACGTGAATAATAAGATAATAAAAGCACCTTGGGCAGACAATTCAGCGCAATGGAAGCTGGGATACTTACAAAAATATTGTCATAAATAAAGTAAGCCCCATTGTTAATTGCTTGTACGGATTCAAGTACAGACTGTCACGGCCGACCCTAGAAATCAACCAATTCAAAAAAAAAAAATTAAAATCGCATCTTTTCGGAGAGGCTTTTAACAGTATGTAACATGCTGATCTTCACACCTTTCTCAGTCTGTATCTAGCCTTGATAGTCACGAGCTCATTGTTTATTTATCTGTACAGCGTTTTAGAGCACTTTGTGGTTTTACGCTTTATAAAATTTCCTTGTTATTATTGTTATTATTTTGATGATGCATATGTCATTTGGGGCACCCGTTGGGCAGAAAATCTACAGCGTTAGACAACTTGCAATTAGGCGCGTTAAAACGATATTGCGGTGCTTCACGGAGTAGACTTCACACCAGTTTGTTTAATGAAAATCGGTTCATCACATTGGGAGAAGGGAAACGGCGACATAAGCTTATAACCTTTTATAAAACGAAAAACGGAATTAGTTCACAATATTTAGCGAATCTGTTCCCACGACAAAATTCTGTTTTTAGCTGACACCACGAGATCTTCCAAATTGCTGTCTAAACCATTTTCTCGAACCAAGGCTTTGTCAGACTCTTTCCTGCAGTGCTCCGTGAGGCTGAGGAAAGGGTTGGATGTCTCCTTTCGTGACAGCGACAATGTTAATATTTTTAAGAGCGTTTAGAGAGAAGATGATCCAACTGTTCCTGAGTATTACGGGTATGGTACCCGGGGAAGTCAGATAATACATTCACAGTTGCGTTTGCGTTGCAGCAATCTCAATACACATAAGCTCAATAGATTTGTGCCAATTAATTCGGCTTGTCCTTGTGGGTTTGGGTACGAAGATGAGGGTCATTATATGTTTGCATGCATGTTGTTTTGTTCTTAGAGACACATGCTTAATTAAACTCGACCCCGAACAGTTCACTCTAAAGAACTTGTTGTGAGGTAATCCCTCGTTATCCGTTACAGAGAACAAGACGATACTCTTAGCAGTTCAGGAATACATCACGAACACCAACAAGTTCTATCATTTCTTAATGTAGTTAACATTTTTAATAAATTTTCAATTGTTTGTTTTAACTAGACTCACTATTCAAATCATCTGATTGGCTTATAAGAGTTGAACAGTATTAGCATCAGCTCTTGTTACTGCTCAAACTACTTAAGTCTGAGATATTTGATTTTTAGTATTTCCTAATTTTAACTTATCACTTTACTTCGTAACTGACAACGACACCTTCTACTTTCCACTGTTTCTCGCCACGATATAGCCTTAGCTGCAGACGTATTGTTAAGTACCAATAAATAAGTAAACAAATTAATAAATCAGTTGTAAAACAGAACTTGTAGTTGGTATTCTGACTGAGGTGATCTGATTGCCAGTGACAATGGATGATGATATCTTGTCGCCATCTTTAGATCTATCTGCATAGTTACTTTATGTTCAGAAAACCTAAATCTCGTGCTAAATATACTTTAAATAAATTCGAAAAAAAACATTTTTTTCTTTTAAAGTCCATACAGATCGTGATTGGTGTCGTCACGAGTTCAACGCTCGTATTCAACTGACCATGTAGGCCCTTTTCGATGACCTTGGATAAACATTACCCAAAAGTGCAATCGGAAATGTAAGCACTTTTTCTATGAATACGGGCCTCTGTCGCCTTTTCAATATTGAGACATTCAAATTACTCATTCTGTGTAAAGATAAGTTCTAAAAAACTAGTAACGTTTGTGACGTCTGACGACTATAATGGAAGAACATTTCTCTGTACATACGTGTTGTCACTCCCAATGGCGCTTTGTGGTGACAGTTGCCGTAATCATAATATGCTTTTGTTTAAACGACTTAGCTATCTCGTTTAAACTACTTAGCTATCTCGTTTAAACGACTTAGCTATCTCGTTTAAACGACATAGCTATCTCGTTTAAACGACTTAGCTATCTCGTTTAAACGACTTAGCTATCTCGTTTAAACGACACAGCTATCTCGTTTAAACGACTTAGCTATCTCGTTTAAACGACTCAGCTATCTCGTTTAAACGACTTAACTATCTCGTTTAAACAAGGTAGTAGGAAAACATAGAGTGTCGCTTCCACGCTTCCGTACGTTTCGAACAAAGACTTGATTCACTTGAATTTGAAAATGATCAGATGAAAACTAAAATCGAACATTTAAAGAGTGAAAACAGAATACTACTCGAAAGGGTCGAAGAAATCAACGGGAAAGCAAATTCTGCTATACGAGCCTCAAACCAGAATGAACAATATTCTCGAAAATACAGCATTAAAGTCTGGGGTCTCGTAGAGGAAAAGGACGAAAAACTAGCCGGCAAATTCTGTACACTGTTGAAATCCACGACCACTGAGCTGAATGTGACAGAAACTGACATCCAAGCGATACATCGTCTCCCCTCGAAGAATAAGGGCGTGCCACGTCCAGTTATAGTCAAAATCTACCAAAAGGACTTGAGAGACGGTACTTTGATGCACAGAAAGCAAATAATGTCAAAGACTATGAAAAACAATGACCAAAAAACAGTGGTGAAAGTGAGTGACGATGTGACAGCCTTAAATTCGAGTTTTATCAGGACACTCTACATGCACAGCGATATTGAGTCTGCGTACCACAGTAATGGTTCTATTTGGGGGAAATTGGAAGATGGCAGAAAAATGAATTTGACATTTTTGAGGATATAGATGCCACCGTGAAGAGATAAAAACTGTTTCCCCCTCTAGAATCAAACCCACTCTCGTCTCCTATCTCCCTTTCTTGTGTGAGAAAGCCAACACCGTCACCTACTTGTACGTATACTTATAACCCGCCCCACCCCACCCGCCCCCTCACCAACATACACATCATTCAACTTATTTGTTAACTTATTCGTATTCCAAATAACCAATCCCTCTTCCTGCCGTTGCAACATCAACCCACATGTTCAACTCATACTCATACTTACAGTCTACACGCACCCTAACGCACCCTTTTGTGAACATACAGATACACACATACACATCCATAACTACGTTTTCACACGTATGTGCCTTCATACATCCATGTACCAGTCCCAAATGTCCACGTGTTCAAACACAGACACTCCACACATACATTGACGTCTACCCCCCCCCCCCCCTCCTACCCTGCACACATAAGAGCAAGTACAGAGTTCTCGATGCTCCCAACCTATCTGTACGAACCCACACAATTTGTTTCAAACGAGTACCAACCAAGATACGTGCACTTTGTATCACTCTTACACAATGGCTTGGAAAATGCCACAAACGTTCGCTTTAAGAAATTCAGGTGATCCAACTTCCATTTTTCAACCGTCTGAACCCTGTAATCCTCGGAAAGCTATTGTCGTACTTGTCGCTTTATACCTGTATGGGTAGTGTTCTGATTGTCGATCGCGATTCTCCTCTTGTCGTCACTTAGCCGTACTTAAATTATGACCCAAATACTGGAATCCAAGGCTCACTGCCTGGATCTTTATTGACCCTTTACCCTCAAAACGCGATTGCAGACGACGTTTGCACATAAACTGCTAAATGACTAAACCTCTCTACCTTTTGTCTCGAAAGGGTTGTTTACGACCCTCTATTGGAAATTCTTCACCTTTGTCTCAAAAATGAACTCATTCCAGTGGGGTGTCTCGATCTATGCTTTCGGGAGTAAGATGAGAAAATATTGAAGCCTGTATGGATATTTTTGTGAGTAGTACCAGTCGGTTTTGACTATTATGTTGGATAAAGAGTTAACAAAACCATCTCCGCGACAGAGAGGAATAATTAAATACATATAATTGAAATAAATTGGGTCTCTACATGTACTCGGACTGTATGTGTATATGTGTGTGTACGTATATTTTGGTATGTATATATATATGTATGTATACGTGTATACGGATGTGTGTGTGTATATATATATATCGTCACCTGGGTTCCGTTCAGTTCTATGTGCTTACTGGCATATGCAGCGGAATGGAGTTCAGGGGTCGCTATGTATAGGGGTATTTGAACATACATAAATGTACAAGTATATATTATATGGATGGATATGGTTTGACATTTTCTCCTACTCACTTCTCAATGTGATCAACTTAGCCAAAATAGAACCCTTTCGGTAATCTCTAACGTATTCTTTGAATTGAAAATTTCATTCCCTTATCTCTACTATATTTTTTCCAACAATATATTCGTATATTTTGTATTTACCCATAGGCAAACATAAATGTTACTTTCTGAGGGTGGGAGAGTTTAGGGAACATCAGTAATATGCTATTGTGAGTCCACATGCATCTGCATTTATTACTTTTTGTTTTATCATTATTGCAACAGACTGTAACAGAAGACGTAGCCGAAGTGACGTTGAATTTTTACCGAAATTATTATAGGACCCGGGTCATGAGCATAACCTTTGCCTTTCCTGAAAGGATCAATCTTCCATCTAGTATCCTACGATCTGTCCTACACACTCACCCAGCTGGAGATCACATTGGTATTTTTATACTTAATGGCGGGTAGCATTACACTTGATGAGATGCAGACAAATACAGAGTACGACTTTATACAGCTCTACAATGAAAAGGTATGTTTTGTTGCCCGAAAATAACGATTCCCCGTTCAAACATAATGCAAATGAGTGTAAGTATTTTCGCCTAATGACTTTCAATTGACAACAAGTAAAATAGACGCAGGCTTCTCATTATTTCATATCAATTGCCAACGTTTGAAAGCTCACTGGGGTTCCCTTCAAAACATGTTGTGCAACTTGCAAACGAAAGAAAATCTTTCCGACACAACTGGACTAACAGAAATATTTCAAATTCCTTCAAATAGTTCGTACACTCTAGAGGACTACGCTCCAATCATTAAAAATCTGAGACCCGAAAATGATGACGGCTGTGGAGGAGTGGGGTTATATATAAAAGAAAATATAAAATACAAAGTGCGAAGTGATCTTTCGGTTTTTATTCCCCCAAGTCTTCGAATCTCTCTTTATCGAGATTATAGAAAAACACAATTCGAAAATTGTAGGTGTCATATATAGACCAAACACACCACCAAAAGCCGTTATTAACCTTTTCTTATCAAAATTAAACGAAATAACGGATGTTCTTAATGTTGAAAGTAAAAAAGGTTTACATCACGGGCGATCTTAACATAGATCTTTTAAAAGGAACCACACACTCCAAGACTGGGGAATATATTGATCTCATGTTCAGCCAATGATTCTTACCCTAAAACCAACAAGAGTAACTAGTCACCCTGCCAGCCTGATAGACCATACATTCTCCAACAGTCTCTCAAGCAATACCTTATCCGGAATAATTATCACGGATGTTTCAGACCACTTTGGCGTTTTCTATATTGAAACAGCACTCAGGGTAAATGACACACCAACATTCGTCTCGAAGAGACTTATAATTACAGAAAGTATTGCCGAGTTTAAACTACTCCTCTCACAAACTGATTTTTCCCCAGTGATGCAGTCCCATTGTCCAAATTCTCCATATGAAACAGTTTTAAACATTTATATGGAAGCCTACGAAAAATCATTTCCAATCAAAAACATTCGCCAGAATAGGAAATTTATTAAAAAACAACCCTGGATGACCAGGGGACTTATCATATCTCCCAACAACAAACTAAAATTCTACACTAAAAAGCTCAAATTGTCTAACGAACAGAATAAACAAAATTATAAAAGCTATTGTAGAATCTTTAATAAGGTTAAAAAACAACGCAAAGCGATTTATTACAGAGATATCCTGATTCGAAAACAAAAATAATATGCGAAGAACATGGCAGATTTTAAACGAAGCAATCAAAAAGACAAACGTGAAGTTAAACTACTTTCATTTTTCATGCAGGATAATATAGAAATAAACGAAGCCCATAACATAGCAAACGAATTCAATAATTTCTTTGTCAACATTGGAAAAACAACATCCGAGCAGATTAAAAACACAAACAAATCCTACTTAGATTATACGAACAGTAATGTTCCAAATACCTTCTATTTAATACCTACTACTCCCCCAGAGGTCGCACACGTGGTAAACAGAATGAAGCCCAAAACGTCAAACGACAGCCATGATATCTCAACACGTCTTCTTAAACATACCGTAAACGAAGTTGTCGATCCTGTTGCACATATCATTAATAACTTTTTCATTAAGGGCATAGTGCCAGACAAGATGAAAGTTGCAAAAGTTGTACCTATTTTTAAAGCAGGCGACCAAAGCAGTTTTACTAACTATAGACCTATCAGTATACTCCCAGTATTTTCAAAAGTAATGGAAAAGCTAATGAAGACCAGACTCACAAGTTTCTTAGGTAGATTTGATATTCTTTCTCCTAATCAATATGGATTCAGAAAGCAACATGCTACAATACATACTATTATTCAGTTCTTGAAAATTACTGCAATACAAAATAATAAACAAGGGAAAGATGGCACGTTAGCAGTGTTCCTGGATTTATCCAAGGCCTTTGATTCCATGAATCACGAAATATTATTACACAAATTAGAAAAGTATGGAATCAGAGGCCTTGTTAACAGCTGGTTTAGAAGCTATTTGTCAAATAGGTCTCAGTATGTAACGTACAAAGATCATGCGTCGGACCTTGCAACACAGACATGTGGAGTCCCGCAGGGTTCGATCTTAGGACCCGCTATTTTCTGTTGTATATCAATGACTTTAGTAATTCCACCTCATTGAATCTTTTATCATTTACAGATGATACAACAGGGCATGGCTCAGGCTCCGACAACAACACCCTAACCAGACAGTTTAACGAGGAACTTCAAAAACTATTCGAATGTTGTTAGGCGAATCAGTTATTATTGAATGCCCCAAAAAACGCATACATTGTGCTGAACCCAAATCAAAAAAATAACAATAATTCCGCCAAGAGCTAAAAATAAATAATCAACTAATAAACAAAGTGGGAGCCAATGAAACCACAAAATCAAAGAATTTTCTTGGAATACGTATTGATGAACATTTGTCCTACAAGGCTCGCATATCCCAATTATGTTCCAAAATAGCGCACGCCAATTACAGTGTCACTAAAGTTAAGAATATTCTCCCACATGGACCCATGAAAACACTTTACTACGCCTTAATACATAGCCATCTGTTATACGGAATACAGACTTGGGGCAACTCCAAGGAAATAAAAAACTGCTAATTATGCAAAAACGGTCATTTCGAATAATCAATAACAAAAGATATAATGCCCATACAGACCCTTTATTCAAGAAAGATTAAATACTCAAGGTTGATGATCTGTTTAAACTACAAGCGTCCATGTTCGTCTTTGACTGGAAAAATGGTAGACTACCACCATCCTTTAACGATATCTTCAGAGTCGTAGACAATCCGTTTGGTATGACTACCAGACAGTCTGGTCTCATACACATAGAGAAAACGCGAACCAAATTCCTAGACAAACTTCCTCCGTTCGCGTTTCCAAAGATACGGAACGCTCTAGATAACTCAATTCGTCTTATCAATAATGGATACACATTCAAGAGAACACTTACTTCAAAATTCCTTTCATCATACTCAACCGATGTTCACTGTGACAATCCCTATTGTCCAGATTGCACACTTTAAATTTGTAAATTTTCTAGGATACTTAATCACAGTGGATCTGACATGTCCCTGTCCTTTTACGACTAATTGACGTACTCTGCATGATAATCTGGAACCCTCGTCCTACCCAAGCTTGTCATTCGTGCCCGTTCCAAAATTATTTCAAAGAATCTCCTCAACACTCAAGTAAGAATCCGTAAACAGCAAACAATAGACAATTATTAATAATCTTTTAGACATCTTCCAGAACAGTTGATTAATCTTACGAGAGCACAACCCAGATATGTATCGGTAAACCCCCACAGTTGCACTCTCGCAGGTGAGTTTATCAAAACGCAAACCTTTCTCTATGATGCGAGACTCGTCGGTCGGCGCAATTGTTGAGCACTCTTCAAAATGTACTCCCCAAATGTGCTAACCGACTTGGACTCAGTGCTAAAACATACCAACCAAGTGTGTTGTTAATGCTTGTACTGCAACTAGTTCTCACCGGAGAACTAGTTGCAGTACAAGCATTAACAGCACACTTGAAGTTATAGAAATTTCTGAAATAGTGGAGTGGACACGACAAGCTGGTTACCATCCTTCGAATTGAAATCACCGGTCTCCAGCCGGAACAGGTGTGGTACAGTAATTTTCTGGGACAATAGTATGGCCCCATGCCATGAAATTACTCGCGTTCCATTCCCCCTTTATATATCGTACATGATCTGCTACATGTGAAACTGTATGTTTGCAATTCTAAGGGGGTTGACAGGTAGACAGCCAATCCTCCCTCAGTATACATACGAACAATTTTAAAAAATATATTTGTAATCGCTTTTTTATGTATACTGAAATAAAGAATATCTATCTATCTATCAATGGAATGGAAACAAAGAAGTTCAAATCCTCAAGATCCGTCCGCAAGGTTACGGCCACGATACTTTGGGAAAGTCGAGGGGTTATTCATATAGATTATCTGCCACATGGAACAACAATGGACAGTGAATATTATGCCAACTTATTGAGTAAGGTGCGACAGTCCATCATGGAGAACCGTCGTGGCAAAATCTGACATGGAGTGCTTCATCAGGACAATGCACCAGTTCACACCAGTCGTGCTGCAGTGCCAGCTGTCCAAGAATGTGGGTTTGAAATCCTGCCTCACCCACCTTATTCTCCAGACCTGGCACCAAGTACCACCCCTTTCCAAATTTGAAGAAACACTTACGTGGTCAACGGTTTCAAGATGATGAGGAACTTACTTCTGTTATGGAGGCTTGGCTACATGACCAAGATATGGACTTCTACAGACGCGGCATCAACTACTGGCAGACAAAGTCGAACAAGTGTATTGAATTACAAGGGGACTATGTTGAAAAATAAATATGTCCTGTATCGATATTCCAGCTTTATTTATGTTAGGCGCAAAACTATTTGACATCCCCTCGTATAATTAGCCCGCGAATCATATGTAAAATATATTCCACGTTTTATAAATTCTATTCGGGCCGAGCTTTGTTTTTAATGTGTTGTATATTTATATATATTTGTATATAATGTCGTTGTACCTCTTTTGAACTTTGATTTTTTTCTTAAACATTATGTATTGATTTTTTGCTTATACATTATATACAATTCTTGAAAATATAAAACCTTCGAAAAAAATCACAAAGTTCGAAACAAATACAGCGATATTATATACATGTCTTGAAATTGAAGCCTTCGAGAAAATTTTCGAGCATTGTTTAATGATCGTAAATCCAACCAGACCCCCCCCCCCCCCCCCTCCAGATGGACGTCGTTTGAGATACTTTTCTATATGTTCCAATGCGTGTTCCAACAATCCTGTTGTATAGCGATCAGTGGCCCATCCCTCGAAGGTCACACCTGCCAACATATTATCATCTGTTTTAAGAGATATGAGATATCAGAGTATGGTCAGATTATCAATCATTGTGTACTCACGTGTTCGGTTGCAGTCAGCTGTTCGTTCTGAGTAGTTGTTGGCATCTGGAAAGAAAAACAAAATACACGATAAATATACTTTAAATAAATGCGTAAATGACCTTTTATTTTAAAGTTTGTACGGCAAATCATTGATTTGATTGATGTAATCACTGGTTCATCGGCAGTATTCAACAGAACATGGCGATACTTTGACAATTTATTCAGTTATTGATTGGTGTTTTTCGCCACACTTGTAGCTAGGGCTATGAAATGGATGTATTATAAAATAGGTCATTATCTTCCAAGAAACAAATAAAAACGAAACGATGAAACATGAGCAATAAAAATAAGTAGTGAATACAGTAATGATAAAATGAGAACAGTTGTTGAAATCATGCAGTCTCAATCAACCTGTCGAATAGATATGAATAGATGCGATGCGAGTTTAAGAGAATAAACACTATTTAAAATTTATTAAAAAGGTTCATTTCCTTGAAGGACGACATAATTATAAATGAAGTTTGGGCTATAGACTAGGCCTGAAAGGGGCTCAATTGCCGAAGGAAAATATTAAAATCTGTACAGTGCAAAACAATTTGCTCCACTTTCAACCCCTGCTGACAAGGGTCACATTCTGGTCGCATGATACCCTCAAACAAAAAGGAATGTGCTACTATTGTATAACCGATATGATATCGTGTCTGAATAACTTGATCTTTCTAACACAGGTTACTAGACAGATGCATATCAGTAAAAACAGTTCGGAAGCGACGGAGCTTGGTATTTGCCTCTCCATCCCATTCCGCCTGCCACACAGATTTTATGTACTAACTGATATGTGGTTTACAACCACTGAAAGTAATATTACAATTAGTTCGAGGCTTGGTTAAGGCCTGTTTTGCTGCACTGCATGCCCAGGTGTTGCCGAGGATAGAAAGATGTCCAGATAAGCAGCAAACTACTATATCATATAGGCCAGACATGAGAGCAGTCAACTTTTCACGAAGTTTTAAAATGAGAAGGTTCTTAAATCTGGGGTTGAGTAAAGCTAGCTATGAGGAGAGAGAGAGAGTCAGCACAAGTAATTAACTTTCTTTCCTGTACATTCTCGATGTGTTCAAGTGCCAGTTGTGCAGCTTTAACTTCAGCTGTGAAAATCGAACATTTGCTTGGTATTCTGATTGAGATGATCTGATGACCTTTCACAATAGTTGACGATACTTGGTCATCATCTTTATATCCATCTGATTAAATCATTGTTTTACACTATATTTATACTTTTTGCGGCGTATTTTTGTCTAAATCCAAGAGAGTTTTTCTCAAAATGATGGCGGGAACATGGCCCAAAATGGCAGTTGGATTCCTTAGATGCGAATGAGGAGTGCGTGGTTCACGATTCCCTTTGATAGAGTCAGATTCAAGCATGGCGGCCTTTACATTGGGATTTACCTTTAATTCCCAACAGAGTAATATGTTTCTGGTGTTTGTTATAGAATTCTACATTTTGAGTTTTGACAGTTTAATCCTGTGATTCTCCAGAGAAGGCTCCCCTATCTCAACAAGTATTGAATCTATTGGCGAAGTTATAAATGCGCCCAGTCTAATTCTTATACCACAATAATGAATAGCGTCAAGAGGATTGAGGTATGATTTTCTTCTTTTAAAGCAGTAAACCACACAACCGTAATCCAAATTTGATCTAACAGTAAATATATAGTAATCTCTTTTTGGCCAGCACCACAGATTGAAGAACTTTTTTATGTCTGACCAATGTGATATCGTGTGTTGCTGGTTATCCGGACTGTTGGTACCTCCAGTAACACCAATGCAGACAGTGCAGCAACACAAGTTTTAACCCAGCCACCCACCGATGTTAAAATTCCTTTCAGTGATTTTAAACTAAATGCCAATAAATACATCAAATTTGTGTGGCAGGAGGATTGCGGTAGAGCGACATATTAACACTCTCCATCGCAACCGACTAACTAAATATGTTTGATCACTACTCGTCCAGTAAACTTTGTCAGAATGGATTTTGACACGATGACATATTTTTAAGACTCACACGCTGCTTGTTGTTAGAGGGTGGTGTTGATAGTGTCAGAGGGCAGCATTTAAAGATAAAAGGTCTAAAATAAGAGGGTAGACCTATAACTATAGCTGCAGGTGCTCCATAAATGCCCGTCTTAGGCCCACTTCTGTTCAATGTATACACAAACAGCATCATGAATGATATACAATCAAACATACGACTTTATGTGGATACCTCTCTGTCTTTAGATGACAGACATTTCAGTGTAATGGAAGCTAAGATGCTCACATAAATATTACCACATTTAGCACCACAAATAAAGAGCGAGGGTCGAAAGGGGCCTGGTCACCATACCGTCCCTGCGCGCCTTTCGGCGCGCGAAATCATTCCTTTTAGACCACAAATAAAGAAGGCCTCGGGTAAATTATCTGCGTGGACTCAAGTGCAGAATTTCACATTCGACTCTAGAAACCATCTACAAGTATTACGTATTACCTAATTTCGACTATGCAGATGTCATTTGGGACACAAGTTCGCCAGAAAATCTACAGCGTTAGACAATTTGCAGTTAGACGCGTTAAAGGCGAGATGTGGTGCCCCGCGGGTGTACAGGTCACTACGGTTTCTAGAGTGAAAATGGATTCATCACATTGGGAGAAAGGAAGTGGCGACATAAGCTTATAACCTTTTATAAAATGAAAAACGGAATTGGTCCACACTATTTAATGAATCTAGTACAACAACAAATTTCTCAGGCTTCGGATTAAACCACGAGAATTCTGAATTGCTATCTGAGCCATTTTCTTGAACTAGGGCATTGTCAGACTCTTTCCTGCCGTCCTCCATGAGGCTGTGGAAAGGGTTGGATGTCTACCTTCGTGACAGCAACAAAGTTAATATTTTTAAGAGCCTTTTGAGAGAAGTCGACCCAACTGTTCCAGAGTATTACGGGCAGGGTAGCCGGGGAGTCAGATAATACACCCACAGTGGCGTTTGCGTTGCAGCAATCTCAATGCACAATAAGTACCATAGATTTGTGTCATGTAATCCGGCTTGTCCTTGTGGGTTTGGGTACGAAGAGGAGGAAAGTAAAATGTTTGCCTGCATTTTGTTTTGTTCTTAGAGACAAATTATTATAATCAAAATCAACACCGAATACTTTACTCGAAATAATCTGTTGTGGGGTAATCCATCGTTATTCATTACAGTGAATAAAACGGTATTCTTAGCAGATCAAGAGTATATCAGGAACGGAACGGATTTCAATGAAACACTTACTTAATCTCCCATGCTGTATGTTAAGATAGGGTTTTGATCAGTATGACCGTGGATATTTACTTGATTGACATGCATGTTTGGTGAGTCGATGTGGTCTCTTATCCTCAGGTGGAAGTTTGGCGTCCAAGACAATGTCGAGGGCGTTAATCTTCCTTTTTTGGAGAGCGATTGCTGACCATGGCATGAGTTCAGTGTGTATGTGATCATACTGAAGGACCTACCATTTTAATGATTCGCGTATAAGTAATATTATAAACTTACAAGAAACTCGAAACAAAGAACATTTGGAGTAACGACCATCTGAAAGATCGAAAAAACACAGCGCTAACTCTGAAGGTTGCCGAACGCGGGAAACAACATCTGCCATTGCAGCAGATTTTGCTTTTTCTGCGTTCGGTTGCCTCTCGTGCTTGCGTGTGATATTGTAATAACTTAATGCCCTTTGCGATACATTAACACTGGATGTCGAGAATGGGTGGAATAAAAGAATGTAATCATGTGAGTTGTCCAAATACTATTTGGAAAATCAGATATCTAGACTACTACATGAAGCATAATAAAAGATTATTCCTACCTCAAAACCACCTCAATCTCAAACTCATTTTACATCGATTATCCAATTGAGAAATTTATAAGCGTGTCTGTGTCATAAGTTTTATCATTAATTTCCTTTATACACTTGCACTTGCACCTGACTGATGCTTACTATATGTAAGGCAGATGCGTTGATATAGGCCTTGCCTGTTCGTCGAAGCCTCTAAGGCCTGAAATAGTCGACGGAGTTTTGACGCGTCGAATCTAATACCAGAGCAAAAAATTAATTAAATTCGTCGGTGATGCGTCGACTATTTCAATTAGGCCTGAAATAGTCGACGGATTTTTGACGCGTCGAATCTAATACCAGGGCAACAAATGAATTAAATTCGTCGGCGATGCGTCGACTATTTCAATTAGGCCTGAAATAGTCGACGGATTTTTGACGCGTCGAATCTAATACCAGGGCAAAAAATGAATTAAGTTCGTCGGTGATGCGTCGACTATTTCAAATAGATGTGAGTAAGACGCATCACCGACGAATCTCCGTCCAACTGAGTCGACTCTCCGTCGGTGATGCGTCTGAAATACTTGTTTGAAATAGTCGACGCATTTTTGACGCGTCGAATCTAATACAAACTGCGGAAACAAACGAGCGCTACCGACCAACCGAATGCAAATCATATGGTAATACGGAAAGCACATGTCAGTCGCTGGAAATACCCTTCTTACGTCATTTCAGTGTTGGCTGATCGAAGACTTGAATCGAGATTTTTCAAAATTACTGAAACATAGGTGAGAACGAAAATCAATTTTTCAAAATGACTGAATAAAAAGTTGAAAGCTGAGTGTGAAAATCAGTTTTAAACAAAAAACACCAGGCTTGCCTACGTTGACAATTTCAACTTTCGACGTTCGTGGTTTTGTTGTTCGTACATGTAACGTAAGTTGGCAAAATATTCTCGTTCAGAAAGGCCTAGCATCTCTCTCTCTCTCTCCCTCTCTCTCTCTCTCTCTCTCTCTCTCTCTCTCTCTCTCTCTGTCTGTCTGTCTCTGTCTCTGTCTCTGGTTTTAATGTGTTCCCGCCACATATGTGATTTTTTAAACCGATTCGAGCCCTCGGTTTGATGAAGCTCACATCAAATTCATCTGTTTGTTTATTGGGGTTTTACGACAGTTTCAATTGTCAGTGTCATGTCGTGTCGTGTCGTGTCGTGAGGGGGTGAATTTGAGGGGGGGGGGGGGGGTGAGGATCCGGAGAGAACCACCGAGCAATCGGCGAACAATTGCCGAACTCCTCAAAGTGCTAACCAGGGTTAGCATGCGGTTGAAGGCATGTGCACCATTGACGTGCCACACGCCTTTTTTGCGTTTTTAGGTAGGGGATGAGGGCTAAGCAGATCATCGCACAGATGAACGTGCTATTGGCAAGGATATTAGTGTTGAACATGAATCAAAGGCCGTTAATTTTTGTTTTTGTCTGGGGGCAGGTGGAGGAGGTGTATTCCTCAGTGCCCAGACTTTCCACCAGCTGATCAAAGCATGACCATTAACTCTGTAGCCTCCAATTTCCCCCAGTGTCCTGAGTCACAATAAGCTGAATCAAAAACTGTGACTTCTGCAGGGATGTGTTTTTTTTAAGTCAGAACATGTTTGTGAATATTTCTCGGTACAACTAGAACACATACCACAAAGATAGTTCAGACATTTCAGTGAAGGTGGATGGTGGGGGGGGGGGGGGGTGGTGGGGGAGATAAAACAGGATGGACCCCTTTGGTCGAGTAGGATCATGACAGGCATGTATAGGGTATTAAATTTAGGCGAGGGCAAAAGAAATATCAAAGGGGCGTACTGAATATGATTTGCAGCACAAACTGAGCTGCGGCGTCGAAATGGGGGGCGAGCACAAGAGGGGTATCCCCCCGCCCCCCCGCTTGTGGGCCTGGGTAAGGTTTCCCGGGAAAAAAAAATGAGAAATTCGAGACAAAAACCGCAATTTCTTTGACTCTGAGTCCTTTTGAGTCCATAATTAATTAATAAGTTGTGACAGGCAACATTAATTAGGTCACATCACCACCAAATAGAATCCGAATAAATTATAAAATTATAAAATATTGTTACCGATTGCTTGCAACAACGTGACAAAATAGCTACCAACAGGTAAACTATTTAGTGCAGCGCCATTTTAGTCTTGATTACGATGGTTTCCTGTATGGTTGTAAACACAACACACGTGAGTACACATTAAGGTGCACCTCAAATATTGTCCGAAACATGTGAAGTTTCGAATGAATTAGAAAATATAACCACGGAAGATATAAATTATGGAAGAATTATTTTCCACAGGTGTACGGAGCATCCGTGTTTTGATATTTTGTTGTGAGAATGGACATGATCTGTAAGTGAAACTGTGTTCAACAGAAGGCAGAAATATTTGGAAATCCAGATGCTAATTTTACTTTCCCTGCATTTTACGTATAAATTTGGTATTACGCACCCCTCCATTCAAACATTTTACAAGTATAAATCTCAAGATTTTAAGATTTCTTATATTAGGCATGTGGTTTAACTTTTTTTTTTTTGGTGGGGGTGGGGAGGGGGATCCAGGTTCCACTGGATCATCGTTGCAGTGGCGTTTTCCACGTCGAGTGTACGCACGCCTTCAACCATCTCTAATCCGGCGTTATTTGATCTGATAGTTATTCGCTCCGATCGGTGTTTCTCCGGGCTTTCCGGCCTCACCCATAAAACTGTCTGACACTGGCTTTCGAAAAGGTCGGTACGCCCCAGAAAACAAATAAATAAATAAATAAATAAATAAATAAATAAATAAATAAATAAATGTCGTGACCTGGGTGCAAACACAAACAAAAAATGACCGAAGGAACCTAAAGTATGCCGGTCGACCACGATTGGCTGATCAATCAGATTCGACGCGATGGTGAAGCGTCTGAAAATTTCAAAACTTCTCCGCGTCTAATCAGCGACGGATTTAATACAATTAGATTCATGAGTCAAAAAACGGTTTAAATTAAATAAATTGTTGTTATACAAAAGAGGGCAGTATTTCACAGTTGGATCTCACAAGACGAATTTTATCATTCGAGCCCGCGCAAAGTTTTATCATTTCTTAAAGTAGTCAACCATTTTAATAAATGTTAAATCGTTTTTATTCTTTTAAACTGGACTCCCGATTCAAAATCACCAGGTTGATTTATAAGGATCAGACTGTACCAGCTTGTTACTGCTCAAGTCTGGGAAATTTTATTTAAGTATTTCTTATATTAATCTATCACTTCACTTCGTAAACGACAATGACATGTTCTACTTTCCATTGTTCATGAAACGGTATAGCCTTAGCTGCTCATGTGGAGTTAAGCACCAATAAATAAATAAATCAGTGGTAAAATAGAAGTTGTATTTGGTATTCTGATTATTTATTTATTGATGCTTTACGCCACATCAGCAGCTAAGGATATATCGTGGCGAGAAAACTTTAAAAAGAAAACATGGAAGTAATGAAATACAAAGATGAGTAAAAAACGTAAAACAACTACAATAACATGACAAACATAATGTGGTATGAACAATTGTAATGATGAGTGACTAAACAAGAAATATGAATATCTCACAAATCAACCTGGTGAGTTTAAAGTATTGATGATTCTAGCTTAAATAATAAAAACAACTTTATATTTTTTTTTAAAAAGGTTGATTGATATCAAAAATGAAAGAATCATATTCGGGCTCGTACGATAAAAAAAAGATCTCTTAGAGATCATACACAAAAAAAATCTGCCCTCTGACATGATTAAAATCAGTACAATGAAAAAGAATGTGCTCCACTGACAACACCTACTGGAGGGAGCACATTCTGATCGAGCAGTACACAAAGGTTACTAGAGGGGTAGTGATCTGAAATAGTTGGTCGGAAGCGATGGAGCTTGTTATTTGTCGCTCCATCCCAATCCGCCTACCGTACAGATTTGATGTAGTTGCTGATATATGGTTTGAAGTAGCTGAAAGGGATGTTAAAATCAGTGAGAGGTTTGGTTAAAGCCTGTTTTGCTGCACTGAATGTTCTGGAGCTACCAGCGATACCTACATGTCTGGGTAACCAGCAAAACACAACATCGTATTGGCCAGACATGAGAGTTGTTAACTTCTCATGAAGCTCCAAAGTGAGAGGGTTCTTCAACTTGGGTTGAGTAAAGAAACTTAAAAGGAAAAAAAGTGGGAACAAATCATTGACTTCTTTTCCTGTACATTCTCGATGTGATCAAGCGAGAGTTGAAAAGCTTTCAAATTATTTTATTATCTTATGATTCAAGTAGATAGGGGGTTTATGGTCTGGAATGGGTTTTCGAGAGACGGTAAGTGTTACCGTCTTTTTCACTAAAATTTACTTGCCATGTTTCTGCCCATGTACTAATAAGGCGGAGATCCAAGTTAAGTATCTCAGTAGGTAGAAAAGCATTTTTCTACAAATAGGGACAAGAGGTATCATCCGCATAAAGTCGTATATTTGATTGTATATCATTCGCGATGGCGTTTATGTGTATATTTAACAGAAGTGGGCCTAAGACGGACATTTATGGAACACGTGCAGTTATAGGTCTACTCCCTGAGTTTTGATAATTTATCTTTAAACACTGCCTTCTGACTTCACTAAAACAGTACAGTGTAAACGAATGTGTTCCACTAACAGAGCTCGTTGACAAGGAACACACTCTGGTCGCATACCACCCTCCAACAAAAAGAAAAGTATTAAATCACCAATATGACATCGTGGCAAAACTACACTTCGACATATTTGGGCAGCAGCGATGGAGCTTGTTATTTGTCGCTACATCCCAATTCCCCCGCCACATAGATTTGAAGTAAGTATTGACATGTTGTTTACAATCACTGAAATGAATTCTAAAGTCAGTGAGAGGCTTGGATAAAGCTTGTTTTGCTGCACTGTCTGCTCTGGTGTTACCGGAGGTACCAACATGTCCAGGCAACCAGCAAAACAATGACTGATTGAATGACCACCAAATGCCCTGCGAAGTGACACCTGATTTTTTTTTTTTTTTTTTTGCGGGGGGGGGGGGGGGGGTGGGGCTCCTGATTGGCCAGAACAGGCCATCCGACCATCTGTATACTCCCAAAGTTGGGGCCAAACCAGTGTATTGAACATGTACCTCCATGATAGAGATCAGGGCCAAAGTAATGTTTACGACTGTCTGCTCTGGTGTTACCGGAGGTACCGGACTTAATCTACATCCTGGAGATTTGTCCTAACCGGGGCCCAGTCTGTTCTCAACTGCCAGGATTCCTTCCTCCGGGGACTTCGGAACGCACCTCACGGTAGAACAAGGTGCCTGCAAGATGGTATTAGCAGCATTCGCCATTTTGATCCGGGGATGCTCATTTATATATTATGCAGCAAAGCAGTTCAATTGAGCAAACCTGCTAATTTAAAACACGCAAACCTGCCCAACTCAGCAGGATGTCCTCTATCCGTCATCCGAGGACCCCCTTAGTAGGGGATGGTCAAACCCTCTAGGGTATTCCGATTGAGGAGATATGATCACCAGTGACAAAGACCAATGGTACTTGTATATGGTATTCGGATTATGGTGATCTGATCACCAGTGACAATGGCCGACGATACTTGTATTTAGTATTCTTAGAGATGATCTAATCACCAGTGACAATGGCTGATGATACTTGTATTTAGTATTCTTAGAGGTGATCTGATCACCAGTGACAATGGCTGATGATACTTGTATTTGATATTCTGACTGAGATGGTCTGATCACCAGTGACACTGGCTGATGCTACTTGTATTTTGTTCTGTGATTGATGTGATCTGATCACCAGTGACAATGGCTAATGATACTTGTATTTGATATTCTGATTGAAGTGATCTGTTACCAGCGACAATAGCTGATGATACTTGTATTTGGTATTCTGATTGAGGTGATCTGATCACCAGTGTCAATGACTAATGACACTTGTATTTGGTTTTGTGATTGAGGTGATCTGATCATCAGGGACAATGACCAATGACACGTGTATTTGGTATTCGGATTGAGGTGATCTGATCACCATTGACAATGGCTGATGATACTTGTATTTCGTATTCTGAGAGGTGGTCTGATCACCAGTGCCAATGGCTGATGATACTTGTATTTGATATTCTGACTAAGGTTGTCGGATCACCATTGACAATGGCTGATGATACTTGTATTTGGTTTTGTGATTGAGTTGATGTGATCAACAGTGACAATAGTTAATGATACTTGCATTTGGTATTCTGATTGTGGTGATCTGATCACCAGTGACAATGGCTAATGATACTAGAATTTGGTTTTGTGATTGAGGTGATCTGATCACCAGTGACAATGGCCTAATGATACTAGTATTTGGTTTTGTGATTGAGGTGATCTGATCACCAGTGACAATGGCTAATGATACTAGTATTTGGTTTTGTGATTGAGGTAATCTGTTCACCAGTGACAATCACTAATGGCACCTGTAATTGGTTTTGTGATTGAGGTGATCTGATCACCAGTGACAATAGCTGATCATACTGGTATTTGGAATTCTGATTGAGGTCATCTGGTCACCAGTAACAATGCCTACTGACACTCGCATTTTGTTTTGTGATTTGATCTGATCGCCAGTGACAATATCTAATGATACTAGTATTTGGTTTTGTGATTGAGTTGATCTGATCACCAGTGACAATCGCTAATGATACTTGTATTTGGTTTTGTGATTGAAGTGATCTGATCACCAGGGGAAATGGCTGATGATTCTAGTATTTGGTTTTGTGATTGAGGTGATCTGATCACGAGCGACAATAGCCTATGATACTAGTATTTGGTATTCTGATTGAGGTGATCTGATCACCAGTGGCAATGGCTGATGATACTAGTATCTGGTTTTGTGATTGAGGTGATCTGATCACCAGTGGCAATGGCTTATGATACTAGTATTTGGTTTGTGATTGAGGTGATCTGATCACGAGCGACAATAGCCTATGATACTAGTATTTGTTTTTGTGATTGAGGTGATCTGATCACCAGTGGCAATGGCAAATGATACTTGTATTTGGTTTTGTGGTTGAGTTGATCTTATCACCAGTGACAATAGTTAATGATACTTGTATGTGGTATTCTGATTGAGGTGATCTGATCACCAGTGACAATTGCTAATGACACTTGTATTTGGTTTTGTGATTGAGATGATCTGATAACCAGTGACAATGGCTGATGATACTAGCTTTGGTTTTGAAATTGAGGTGATCTGATCATCAGTGGCAATGGCTAATTATGCTAGTATTTGGAATTGTGATTGAGGTGATCTGATTACCAGGCACAGTGTCTGATGATACTAGTATTTGGTTTTGTGATTGAGGTGATCGGATCACCGGTGACTATAGCTAATGATACTTGTATTTGGTTCTGTGATTGAGGTGATCTGATCACCAGTGACAATGGCTAATGACACTTGTATTTGGTATTCTGATTGAGGTGACCTGGTCACCAGTGACAATAGCTGTTGATATTGTGTAACCATCTTGAGATCCATCTGTCTATTTATCTTTATGTCCACAAAACCTGAATCTCGCGTTAAATATACTTTCCATAATTTCGAAAAATTACTTTTTATTCTAAAGTTCATGGCGATCGTTATTGGTGTCGTCACGAGTTCAATGCTAGTATTCAAATACCATTTAAGCTCTTTTCTGTGACCATGGACAAACACTACACAGAAGTGCAATCGGAAATGTAAGCGCTTATTGTATCAGCACAGCCCTCTGTCGCCTTTTCGATATTCAGACATACAAATTACTTATTCCATTTAAAAATAAATACTAAAACACTACTATTGTTTGTGATGTTTAACGACTATAATGGGAAAACAATTCTCAGTACATAAATATTGTCACTTCCAAAGACGCTTTCCGATGAAAATTGTCATATCCACAATATGCTTCTGGAAGGGAGTTATTGATGAGTGTTGTACAAGTTAAAATAATCTCATTATTGTATTTTCTTTCCAAAAATAAGAATAAGAATGAGATTGTGTTTTTACAGCATTTGAGTTGTGTCGGTGATGAGTGATATGCCACTTAAGTTGGAGTCAGTCCAGTCCTCGCAATAACTCCCCCTTTTCATGACAGTTGGTAACGTGAAAGATATTACACTGTGAGGCAGTAACAGACAGCGTAGTAGCTTTCACTTCATCGAAAGTCGTGTCGTTTACGTAGTACGATCACAGGTTACATGGTATCAATATTTAATCTCTGCACTTCTTTTTGTCAACAGGAAGTGAAATATGTTGTAAATATTCAATAAAAAATGTTTTCTTTAAAAAGTTATCTCCAATAGCTAGGCATCAGGAAACTGAAAAACTTCGAAAACATTTTTGAACATTGTTAATCTATTACAACATCCGTCTGCCTCACCCCCGAGACTTAGATGGTTTAGACACTTTTTCTGTATTCATCCAATGAGAGTTTTCCAGAAATCCAGTTGTATAGAGATCAATGGATTGTCTTTACAGAGGTCATAATTGGCAATGTGTTATCATATGTTTTTTTATACCGAAATCAAATAAATGTTATCAGGTGCCAAGGTGCATACTATAGAATATATTCATTGCGTACTCACGTTTTCAGTAGTGGTCATCTGTTCGTCTTCAGTAGTTGTTGGCACCTGGGAAGAAAGGAATCATAAGTTTATTTATGTATTTATTAGTGCTTAACGCCGTATCAGCATTTAAGGCTATATCGTCGCGATGACTGATAACAATTATAAAAGCTCATTAACTTTCATGGAATAAAAAAGAAGTCGATGAAATCTGGAAGGGGCGTGCGGAATAAAAATGAGAAGTGTAAAGTGTATTGATAAAATGAAAACAACTCTTTGAATAATACCGCGTAAAGGAACCTTATATATATTTAAAAGGTTGATTTCTTCAGAAACGATAGCATTTTTAGAGTATTTGTTGTATAGTGGGTTTCTAAGGGACTTTGCAGTGAAGTACTTCAGTTTCACACGATTAAAATATGTATTGTGCACACAAATGTGCTCGATTGTCAACACTTGCTGGCAAGGAACATTTTCTGGTCGTATTTCACCCTCTAACAAAAAGAAATGCGTAAGTCTCGACCAATATGACCATCGCGTCAGAATAACTGAGGCCCTTCTACAGAGATTACTGGACAACAATTGTCACTTATGTTAGATCGGAAGTTATGGGCCTTGTTATTTGTTGTCTCATTCCATTCTATCTGCAACAGGGATGTGATGCGCTTATCGATATGTGGTTTAAAATCAATGACAGGAATTTTAAACTCAGTGAGATGCAGTTTTAAAGGCCGCTTCGCTACACTCACTGCCCTGATATTACTGGCGATGCCGACATGTCCAGACAAGTATCTCAGACATGAGAGTATTCAACTTTTTACGAAGTTCGGAAACGATTGGTGTCTTCAGAGTGGGGTTGAGTAAAGCTAGCAAGGAGGACAGAGAGTCGGAAAAGACATTCGACTTCGTTTCTTGTTCATTCTCAATGTTTTCAAACGCAAGTTGCAAAGCCTCAACGTCAGCTGTAAAAGTTTCTCGCATAAAATAACTACTTAAGTGCAAACGGGAACTGAACCTTTTAATGTTAGTTGGTTACACTGATTGTGGTGCTAACCAGAAAACGTTGTATAGCTAATTTGTTAGATCAACATTCGATTACGGTTGGGTGGTTTATGGTTCCACAAGAAAATCGTACCTCAAACCTCTTGATGTATTATAACTGGCTAATGTTCCAATAAGACTAAAATCATCCTCCTCTGATTGGACCAGATCTATACTATTATATTTTAGGTTTACGGCTCAAGTGGCAAATGTTACCGTCTGACGTCACAACGCGAAATATTTGAAATATTATCACCCGTTTCGTAATTGCTTCACTAACGGAGTGACTAGAAAGCCGCTTCATTTTTCTGGATGGTTCACGTGTGCAGAAGACGGTGTTCCGGATGAAGTGTTGTTTAAATTACAAATCGATCTGCGATTTGAACTAAAAAGGAATGAGTTTATCTGGTTTATTGATTATTTATCCAGTGCCGTCTTGGATACACGGGAGGTTTATTTACTAAACCTGTGACCGTTAAAAGTAGCCTTGAACAAGGCAACTTTTAACGATCACAAGTTAAGTAAATAAGCCTCTCGTGTTTCCCGATGTAGGTTTTAGGCTATGGGTAGTGTCTTATTGGAACATAT
Source organism: Pictodentalium vernedei (assembly GCA_031216915.1). Classification (NCBI taxonomy): domain Eukaryota; kingdom Metazoa; phylum Mollusca; class Scaphopoda; order Dentaliida; family Dentaliidae; genus Pictodentalium; species Pictodentalium vernedei. The sequence continues at coordinate 40,982,807 of CM062292.1, read as the reverse complement.
ATATTATTGTGATGGGTTGACGGTAACATGGTGTGGGGTTTGCGACTTGGAGCGTATGTTTAACTTCTCTTCGCGTCTCGGTTGAACATAAGCTCCGAGCCGCAACCTCAGACCATGTTACCGTCAACTCATCACAATAATTTATAATGTGATTTTAGAAAATCAGCAATAGATTCACTGCTTGTTGAAGCGGGGGAGCCTTCTCGTGAGAAGCGTATAAGTACACTGTTGCTACAAAATGTATCTCGACAGATTGAGAATACATTGAACCCTAATTATAACTGTGTCACAGACCCTAAAATTTTTGAATTGTTTAACCGACACAAGAAACATATTCCTCCATTTGGGAATTAAGAGTTAAATCCCATATGGAGTCCGCCACACTTGAATCGGAATATAATAAAATAAAACCATGAACTTGGCATCTTAGAGAATTCACTGTTATTTTGGACCTTGCTTCTTCCTGAAAGTCTGAGACAAATACTTTGGTGATCAAACAAAAATATGTTGCAATAAAGTCAAAGTATCGGACATGAACAAAGATCTATACAGATGGATCTAAAGATGATGAAAACGTATCATCAGCTGTTATTATTGGTGATCAGATCACCTAAATCAGAACACCAAATAACAGTTACGTTTTCACATCTGAATGTAATGCTTTACGACTTGCGCTTGAACACATCGAGAATGTACAGGAAAGGAAGTCGATTATATTTCCGACTCTCTTTCTTCTTTTCCCGCTTTACTCAACCCGAGGTTGAAGAACCCTCTCTTGTCTGACCAGTGTGATATCATGTGTTGCTGGTTACCTGGATATGTTGGTACATCCGGTAACACATGTGTAGAGAGTGCAGCAAAACAAGTTTTAACAAAGCCTCTCACCGATTTTAAAATTAATTTCTGTGATTTTAAACCATCTGTCAATTATTACATCAGTGTAGCAAGGGATTGGGGTGGAGCGACAAATAAAACGCTCCATCGCTACTGACCAAATATGTTTGATCACGACTCGTCCAGTAAACTTTGTCGAAATATAGTTTTGACACGATGTCATATTGGTCATTCAAGACTTGCACATTGCCTTTTGTAAGACTGGAGTATGTGACTAGAGTGTGTTGACCGCGGATAACATTCCTTTACACTGAACTGGTTTTAGTCATGTCAGAGGGCAGTATTTACAGATAAATGGTTAAAACTCAGAGAGTAGACGTATAACTGCAGGTATTCCATAAAGACCCGCCTTAAGCCTTCTCCTGCCCAATATATACATATACTACATCGCGAATGATATACAATTAAATATACGAATTTGTCCCTAGTTGTAGAAAATGCTCTTCCGGCTTCCAAAATACTTAACTCGGATCTCCGTCTTATTTAGTGGATGATCAGAAACTTGGCAAGTAACTTTTAGTGAAAAAAAACGGCAACACTTACCATTTCTCGTAAACACATCCCAGATTCTACCCCCCCCCCCCCCCCTACTTGAATAATAAGATAATAAAAAATGTTGAATGCAAGCCACAAGCAACCTGGTCGGAAATTTCATTGCAAGATGGGTTGCTCACATCAATAATATGATAAATAAAGTAAGCCCCATGGTTAATTGCTTGCGCGGGATTCAAGTACAGATTGCCACGTCCGACTCTAGAAAGCATCTACGAGTATTATGTATAATCTACTTTGGACTATGCAGATTTCATTTGGGACACCTGTTCAACAGAAAATCTTTAGAGTTTGACGATTTGCATTTAGACGCATTAAGTACGATATGTGGTGCCCCGCGGGGTTATAGGACAGAGCAGTTTGTGTACTGAAAATGGGCTCATCACCTTGGGAGAAGGGAAACGGCGACATAAGTTTATAATCTTTTACGAAATAAAAACGGAATTGGTCCGCAATAGTTAGGGAATCTTGTAGCGCGACAAATTTCTCAGGTTTCAGCTTCCACCACTAGAACATCTGAATTGCTACCTGAGCCATTTTCTCGTACTAAGGTTTTCTCAGGCTCTTCCCTGCCGTGCACCGTGAGGTTGTGGAAAGGGTCGGATGTCTCTTTTCGTGACAGCGACAAAGATGATATTTTTAAAAGCGTTTTGTGAGAAGATTATCCACTCTTCGAGAGTATTACCGGCATGATAGCCGAGGAGCCAGATAATACATTCAAAGCTGCGTTTGAGTTCAGCAATCTCAGTGCACATAAGTACATTGCATTTCTGTCAGACAGTCCGGCTTGTCCTTCCGGGTTTGGGTACGAAGATGAGGAGCACTATCTGTTTTCATGCATGCTGCTTTTTTCAGAGACAAATGCTTATAAGTAAATTCGATCCCGAAAACTTTCCTCTATATAACTTGTGGGATAATCCTTCGTTATACGTTCAAGTGAGCATAACGAAATTCTTAGCAGTTCAGGAGCACATCACCAACACGAACAGATTTCAGTGAAACATTTGCGTAAACTCCCACACTATAGGTTAAGGTGAGGGTATTGATTAGTATCATTTTGGGGCTTTCACTTGACTAAGATATCATATTGACGATGGCCTTTGTTTGGTGAGTCGAGGTGGTCTGTTATCTCCAGGTGGAAGTTTGGCGCCCAAGACGACGTTGAAGGCGTTATTTTTTTTCTTTCGGGGGGGCGATGGTTTGGTGTGGCATAAGGTCAGTATTTATATAATCATACTGGCGGTCCTACCATTATAATGATTCGCGTATAAGTAACATTACAAACCTACAGGAAACTCGAAACAAAGAACATTTAAAGTAACGACAATTTGAAAGATCGAAAAAACACAACGCAAGCTCCGAAGGTTTCCGAACGCGGGAAACAACATCTGCCATTGCGACAGTTGTTACTTTTTCTGCGTTCGGTTACATTTCGTGCTTGCGTGTGATACTGCAAGAATTTAATGCCCTTTGCGAGTCGTTAACAATCGTTGTCAAAGATGGGTCGAGTTAAAAGAGTGTAATCAAGTGAGTTGTCCAAACACTATTTGACAAATCAGATATCTAGACTACTACATGAAGTATAATAATAAACTATTCCTACCTCAAAACAACTGAATCTCAAACTTGCATCTCATACACTCTATTGTGAAATTTATAAACGTGTCTCTCTCATAATTTATATAATTAATTTCCTTTGTTCACTTGCGCTTGCACCTGACTAATGCTTACTATCTATAAGGCCGATACGTTGGTATAGGCCTTGCCCGTTCGCCGAAGCCTGTTAGGCTTAAATGAAATAAATTATTGTTTATAAAAAAGAGGGCAACATTTCACAGTTGGATCTCAAGAGACCTATTGTATCATACGTGCCCGCACAAAGTTCTATCACCTCTTAAAGTAGTCAACCTTTTTAATAAATTTTAAATCATTTTTATTCTTTTAAACTAGACTCACGATTCAAATCATCAGGTTTATTTATAAGTCTTACACTACACTAGCATCACCTCTTGTTATTGCCCGAACAACTCAAGTTTGAGACATTTTATTGTAAGTATTTCCTAATTTCAATCCATCACTTTACTTCGTAACTAACAGGGACATGTTCCACTTTCCAACTGTTCTCTTCACGTTGTAGCCTTAGCTGCTGATGTGACGTTAAGTTCCAATAAATGAATAAATAAGCTACATAAACAAAACTTGTATTTGGTATTCTAACAGAGGTGATCTGATCACCTTTTACTGTATCTGATGATACTTGTATTTGGTATTCTGATTGTGGTGATCTGATCATCAGTGACAATGGTTGTTGATAATTGTATTTGGTTTTGTGATTGAGGTGTTCTGATCACCAGTGACAATGTCTGATGATACTTGTATTTGGTTTTGTGATTGAGGTGATCTGATCACTAATGACAATGTCTGATGATACTTGTATTTGGTTTTGTGATTGAGGTGTTCTGATCATCAGTGACAATGGTTGTTGATAATTGTATTTGGTTTTGTGATTGAGGTGATCTGATCACCAGTGACAATGTCTGATGATACTTGTATTTGGTTTTGTGATTGAGGTGATCTGATCACCAGTGACAATGGATGATGATACTTGTATTTGGTTTTGTGATTGAGGTGATCTGATCACCAGTGACAATGGTTGTTGATAATTGTATTTGGTTTTGTGATTGAGGTGTTCTGATCACCAGTGACAATGGTTAATGATACTGGTATTTGGTATTCTGATTGAGGTGATCTGATCACCAGTGACAATGGATGATGATACTTGTATTTGGTTTTGTGATTGAGGTGATCTGATCATCAGTGACAATGGCTAATGACAACTGCATTTGGTTTTGTGATTGACGTGATCTGATCACCAGTGACAATAGTTGATGGTATTGTGTCACCACATTTACATCCATCTGTATAGTTATGTTTTTATGTCCACAAAACCTGAATCTCGCGTTAAATATACTGTACTGAATCAAAAAAGAAAATATAATAGAAACAAATGTGAAAAATGCCATAAAGGATGAAATATAATAGTTCTAATGTTGCATGCTTGTGGACAAGAAGTCGTGCAAAGAGTTTAAAGACATGTTGCTGTTTTTTGTGTTATGTTGTGCAAAAGAGCCTGGGTCATTGAGAAAATACGCTAGTTTTTGTCTTCCGACATTTTAAAAAATGCCAAGGTTAACCGAAAATCTGAGGGTGCGTGCCATTGTTATGCATGAGGCGAGGATACCTCCAGATGAGCTTGCTGCTGAGTTCAGAGTCACTGTGGCCACTACTTACCGTCTCGTGGGAAGGTATAAAACCACTGTATCTACTGCCAACCGACCGCGTTCAGGTCGGCCAAGAGTTACGACCCCCCTGCAAAAGACCGATACACCAGGACGTCTCACCAGCGGGATAATTTCATTCCGGCGACGAGAACAGCAGCAATTACTCATGGAAGTACTTACAATAGAATCAGTGCACAAACTGTCCGCAACAGACTCGCTGAACACGGCATTCGAAATAGGCGTCCATACCATGGACCAAGTCTTACCCAATGTCATCGTATCGTCAGAATGGAATGGGTACGTCAGCATGTTCACTGGACTCAGTAGCGCTGGCGCACTGTTCTTTATAGTGAAGAATTCTGATTTTGTGTGGGGCAAGAGTGTACCACCGACGTGGAGAATGGTTTTCTGTTGCTTGGGTGCGGGAATGCGACCTTTTCGGTGAGGGTAGTGTAATGGTTTGGGCTGGAATTTCCTTGCACCATCAAACGCAATTGATCTTCATCGATGGTAATCTGAATGGACAGTGATATAGGGACGAAATTTTTAACGCTGCTGGTGTCCCGTTATTCAACTCTAACGTCGGATTGCAGTTATTCCAGCAAGACATTGCCCGATTTCACGTGGCGCGTATCTGTCGTGACATTCTTGTGGAGCAGAGCATTGAACTTCCTCCCTGCCCCCCACCTTCGCCAATCGAGCATGTTTGGGATCAATTGCACCGTCTGGTACGACCTCGTGATCTTCAGACGTTAGGCTATTTACGTAATGTTCTAGGGCATGAGTGGAACGCAACGCCACAGAGTCACATCCTGAGACTTATCAGGTCCATGCGCCGTCGATGTCTTGCCATCCAAGAGGCAAACGATGGACATATACGCTATTGACTGCATGTGTGAACTTTTCCTTTCACCCCATATCCGAATTGAGATGTCCTGACGTGACGCTGGCAACACTAAGAGCATGAAATTATGCAAATCCATACAGATAGACTCGAAATATGAATTTACAATAATTTGTTTGGGATTATTAAAATCGATAATACTAAAAACAAATGCTCCTCAAAGTGTATTATACTTTCTTTTTTGAATCAGTATATAAATAAATTCGAAAAAGTACTTTTTTATTTTAAAGTTCACGCAGAACGGGATTGGTTTTGTCACGAGTTCATCGCTAGTATTACGCTGATCATGTAGGCTCTTTTCGATGACCATGGACAAACACTACACTAATGTGCAGTCGGAAAAGTAGGCGCTTATTTTATGAATACAGCCTTCTGTCGCCTTTTCATTATAGAGACATCCAAATTACTCACTTCGTTTAAAAAGAAGTACTAAAAAACTAGTAATGATAGTGATGTCTAACGACTATAATGGCAGAACAATTTGACGTCTGAGTGCTAGAATGTTCTACGTCCCCTATAGGGCATAGAACATTCTAGCACTCAGGCGACGATTTCCCAGTACACAAGTTCTGTCACTTCCAAAGGCGCTTGCTGGTGAAAATTGTAATATTCACAATATGCTTCTGGAAAGGAGTGGTTGATGAGTGTGGTACAAGATTAAATAATCTCATTCCTATATCGTCATTCCAAAAATAAGAATAAGAATGAGATTATGTTATTACAGCATTTTGAGTTGTGTAGATGATGCGTGATATGTCACTTAAAATGGAGTAGGGCCAGTCATCGCAATAACTCCCCCCGTTGACGACAGTTGGTGATGTGAAAGATGTTACGCTGTGACTGCTGTAACACACAACGTATCAGCTTTCATGGAACGTCATATCCTTTATCTAGTAAGATCACTGGCTACACAGTATCAATTATTAAACTGGGCACTTCTTTTTGTCAACACGAACATAAATATGTTGTAAATATTCAATATAAAAGCATCTTCTCTGCAAAGGTATCTACGACAGCGAGGCATCGGGAAATTGAAAACCTTCGGAAACATTTTGGAGCATTGTTTATCTCTAGCAACATCCCCCCCCCCCCAGCCCCAGCACCACCCCTCAGACATAGACGGTTGAGGCACTTTTCTATGTATATCCAATGAGCTTCCAGAAATCCAGTTGTATAGAGATCAATGGTGCATCTCCATGGTGGTCATACTTGGCAATGTATTATCATCTGTTTTAATTCCAAAACTCGATAAGTAGTATCAGGTGCCTAGGTACTATATATGCATACTGTTGAATATATTCATTATGTACTCACGTTTTCAGTAGTGGTTATCTGTTTGTCTTCAGTAGTTTTTGGCACCTGGGAAGAAAAATAATCATAAGGTTATTTGTGAATTTATTGGCGCTTTACGCCAAATCAGCATCGGGTGCTATATAATCGCGATGAAACAGATAAATTATAAAAAAACTCATAACAAGCTCATTAATTTTCATGGAATGGAAAGAAATCGATGAAGTCGGGAGGAACGTGAGGAATAAAAATTAGTAGTGGAAAGCGTATTGAGAAAATGAGAACAGCTGTTTGAAGGATGCTGTGTAAATGAACCTGTTGAATAGGTATGAATGTAGGCGAGTTAAAAAGAATATTAAGGAGGTTGATTTTGTTCATATAATCGCGATGAAAGGGATAAATTAGAAAAAAAAACTTCATGGAATGAAAAGAAATCGATGAAGCCGGGAAGAACGTGAGGAATAAAAATTAGTAGTGGAAAGCGCAATGAGAAAATGAGAACAGCTGTTTGAAGGATACTGTGTAAATGAACCTGTTGAATAGGTTCATTTACACAGTATAAAAAAAATATTAAGGAGGTTGATTTTGTTCACAAACGATAGCATTTTTAGAGTCTGTGATGTATATTAGGTCTCTAAAGGGCCTTGTAGTGAAGTACTGCCGTGTGACAAGATTAACATCTGTGCAGTGCACAAGAATGTGCTCCATTGTCAACATTTGCTGGCAAGGAACACGTGCTGGTCCCATATTACCTTCTAACAAAAAGGAATGCGTAGGTCTGTTACGACCAATATGACACCGTGTCAGAATAACTGTGTCCCTTTTACAGAGGTTACTAGACATCAAATATCACAGGTGTTAGCTCCAGTCTATGGAGTTTGTTATTTGTTGCCCTATTCCATTCTGTCTGCCACACGGATTTGATGCGTTTATCGGTATGCGGTTTAAAATCAAACAGATGAATCTTAAAATCAGTTTGATGCTCGTTTAAAGGCCACTTTGATACACTGTCTGTCCTGGTGCTTCCGGCGATGCCGACATGTACTGGTAACCAGCTTAGACATGAAAGCATTCAACTTCTTACGAAGTTCCAAAATGATTGGGTACTTCAAGGTGGGGCTGAATAAAGATAGTAAAGAGGACAGAGTGTCGGAAAATGCAATCGACTTTGTTTCCTGTACATTCTCAATATATTAAAGAGCAAGTTGCAAAGTTTCAACATCAGTTGTAAGCACGTCTCCCATGAAACAAATAAAGGTTAAATGCAAAAGGGAACTGAACAAAGGTCGTTCATAGCACTGATTGCCGTGCTAACCAAAACATACGTTACTCCGTCTGTATATACCAATTTTAGATTACGGCTGGGTGGTTTATGGTTCTGCAAGAAAAAAGTAACTCAAACCACTTGATGCAATTCACTATAGTGATATTAGAATTAGCTCGGGTGTTTTTAGAACAACAGCAATAGATTCAATGCCTGTTGAAGCGGGAGAGACAGCCTTTTAATACAAAAAGTCGATAAGTGGTATCAGGTGCCTTGGTACGGTACGGTCAGATAAAGAATACTACATAATATATTCATTGCGTACTAACTTTTTCAGTAGTGGTCATCTGTTCATCTTCAGTAGTTGTTGCCACCTGGGAATAAAAATAATCACAAGTTTATTTATGTATTTATCGGAGCTTGACGTAACATCAACATCTGAGGCTATATCGTCACGATGGAAGAGCTAATTATAAAAAAGCTCATTAATTTTCATGGCATAAAAATAAGTCGACGAAATGTGGAAGGAACGCGAGGAATAAAAATAAGTAGTGGAAAGCGCATTATGCAAACGGGAACAGCTGTTTGAAGAATACTGTGACAAGAATAAAATCTGTACAGTGCACAAGAATGTGCTCCATTGTCAACGCCTGCTGGCAAGGAACACATTCTGGTGGCATATTACCCTCTAACAAAAAGTAACGCGGAAGACTCGTATGACCAATATGACATCGCGTCAGAAAACCCGAGTCCCTTCTACAGAGGTTACTAGACAACAAGTATCACTAATGCTACATCGGAAGCTACGGGGCTTATTATTTGTTGCACCAGGGAATTGATGCACTTATCGATATGTTGTTTAAAATCAATCAGAGGAATTCTAAAATAGGTAGAAGGTTGTTTAAATGTTGTTGTGCTACATTATCTGCCATGGTGCTATCGGCGATGCCCACATGTGCAGGCAAGAAGTTCAGACATGAGAGCATTCAACTTCTTACGAAGTTCCAAAATGATAGGATTCTCGGGGTGGAGTAAAGCTAGCAAAGAGGAAAGAGAGCGAAAAAGGCATTCAACTTCATTTCCAGTACATTCTCAGTGTTTTGAAATGCAAGTTGCAAAGCTTCAATGTAAGCTGTAAACACTTCTCACACAAAATAACAGAAGTTCAAAAGACAATTGAACCCTCTAAATGTGGTTGGTTGCACTGATTGCGGCGCTAACCAAAAAAGTTGGGTATAATCACTTGTTAGATCAAAATTCGATTACGGTTGGGTGGTTTATGGTTCTGCAAGAGAATTGTGCCTCAAACCACTTGATGCAATTCATAATAGTGGTATTATAATTAGTTAAGTGCTTTTAGAAGATCACCAATAGATTCAATGCTTGTTGAAGTGGGGAGCCTTCTCTTGAGAATCGCATAACTGTGTCACAGATCCTGAAAATTCTGAATTGTTTATTCGACACATGAGACATATATCTCCATATGGGAATTAGAATTAAACCCCCACATGGAATCCGCCACACTTGAATCTGATATAATATAAGAGAACCATGAAATTGGCACATCTTCGAAAACCTACTGTTATTTTGGACCTTGCTTCTTTCAAAAAATCGGAGACACGTCAATCAAACTACCAATGAAAGTTTTATTTTCACAGCTGAAGTTAAAGCGTTACAACATGCGCTTGGATACAGCGAGAATGCACAGGGAAGGAAGTCGATTATATTTTCTGACTATCTTTTCTCTTTGCTTGCTTTACCCACCCACAGATTGAAGAACCCACTCCTGTCTGACCAATATTATATCATTTCTTGCTGGTTACCTAGACAGGTGAGTACCTCCGGAACACCAGGGCAGACAGGTCAGATAACAAGCTTTAATCAAGCCTCTCAACGATTTTAAAATTCTTGTCAGTGATTTTAAACCACAATTCAGTAATGAAATAAAATCTGTTTGGCACGGGGATTGGGATGGAGCGACAAATAACAAGCTCCATCGCTACCGACCATATGATTGATCATTACTCGTCCAGTAAACTTTGTCGAAAAGTAGTTTTGACACGATGCTATATTGGTCATTCGGGACTTATACATTGCTCTTAGTTAGAGGGTGGTATGCGACCACAGTGTGTTCCTGACCAACAGTTGTTTAGAGTGGAATACATTCCTTAACATTGTACTGGTTTTAGTCATGTCAGAGGGAGTATTTGAAGATAAATGTAAAAACTCAGAGAGTAGCCCTATAACTGCAGGTCTTCCATAAGGGTCCGTCCTAGGCCCACGTCTGTTCAGTGTATACATATACGACATCGTGAATGAAATAGAATCAAATACACGACATTATGCTGTTTGTACCTCTTTGTCCCTAGTTGTAGGAAATGCTCTTCTAGCTGCCAAGATACTTATTTCGGATCTCCGTCTTATTATTAGGTGGGCAGAACGTGGGTATGTAAATTTTAGCAAGAAAAAACCGTAACACCTACGAATTCCCGTAAACACACTCCAGATCACAACTCCCCTCTTTACTTGAATAAAAAGATAATACAAGAAGTTGAAAGCCATAAGGCAAGGGACTGACAGTACAGATTGTCTCGCTCGACTCTCGAAACCATCTGCATCGATTATAGACTACCTAATTTTGACTATGCAGATGTCATTTGGACACCTGTTTGGCTGAAAATCTACCGCGTTAAACAATTTGCAGTTAGACGCGTTAAAGACGATATGTGGTGCCTCACGGGGTACAATTCACACCAGTTTGTATAGTGAAAATGGGTCCATCAAATTGGGGGAAGGGAAACGACGGCATAAGCTTATAACCTTTTATAAAATGAAAAACGGAATTGGACCACACTATTTAGCGAATCTGGTACCATGACAAATTTCACAGGTTTAAGCTTTCACCACGAGAACTTCTGAATTGCTATATGCGCCATTTTCTCGGACTAAGGCTTTGTCATACTCTTTCCAGCCGTGCACCTCGAGGATGTGGAAAGGGTTGGACGCATCCTTTCGCGACAGCGACAATGTTACTATTTTCAGAGCGTTTTGATAGAAGGTGGTCCAACTGTTCCAGTGTATTACGGGTATCGTAGACGGAGGAGTCAGATATTACAACCACAGTTGCGTTTACGTTGCAGCAATCTCAATGCACATAAGTACAATAGAGTTGTGTCAGACAATCCGGCTTGTCTTTGTGGTTTGGGTAGGAAGATGAGGAGCACTACATTTTTGCATGCATGCTGTTGTGTTCTCGGAGACGAGGAAAATGCTTATAAGTAAACTCGACCTAGAACAGTTTGCTCTAAAGAACTTGTTGTGGGGTAATCCCTCGTTATCCGTTACAGTGAACAAAACATATTCTCAGCAGTTCAGGAGAACATCACGAACACCAACAGATTTAAGCGAAACAATTGCTTAAGCTCCACACAGTAGGTTAAGATCGGGTCTCGATTAGTTTGATGGTGGGGATTTACTTGTCTAACATACCATATTGACATGCAGGCATTTGTTTGGTTAGTTTATGTGGTCTATGATCATCGGGGGAAAGTTTAGAGCCCAAGACGTCGAGGGCGTTAATTGTTTTTTTCTCTGGGGGCAATTGTGTACAGTGGCATGACGTTAGTATGTATTCGATCATTCTGAAGGACCTACCATTTTAATGATTTGCGTATATATAATATTACAAACCTACAGCAAACTCGGAACAAAGAACATTTGAAGTAACGACAATCTGAAAGATCGAAAAAAACACAGTGCAAGCTCCGAGGGTTGCCGGGCGCAGGAAACAACATCTGCAATTGCAACAGGTGTTCCTTTTACTGCGTTCCCTTGCGTTTCGCGTTTGTGTGTGCTATTGCAATAATTTAATGCCCTTTGCGAGACGTTAACACTCGGTGTCAATGGTGGGTCGAGTTAAAGAGTGTAATCATGTGAGTTGTCCAAATACTATTTGACAAATCAGATATTTACACTACTACATTGAGTATAATAATAGATTATTCCTATCTCAAAATAACCCAATCTAAAACTTCCATCGTAAACACTGCTTATTCTATTGTGAAATTTATAACGGGTTTTTAAATAAATTCCTTTTTTCACTTGCACTAGCTCCCGACTGGTGCCTACGATATGTGTGGCAAATGCGTTGATATAGGTCAAGCCCGTTTGCCGCAGCCTGTTAGGTTTTAATGAAATAAATTATTGTTTATAAAAAAGAGGGCCGTATTTCACAGATGAATCTCAAGAGACCTTTTTTATCATTCGAGCCCGCACAAAGTTCTATCATCTCTTAAAATAGTCAACCTTTTCAATAAATTTTAAACCGTTTTATTATTTTAAACTAGACTCACGATTCAAATCATCAGGTTTATTTATAAGGCTTACACTATACTAGCATCATCTCTTGTTATTGTCCAAACTACGCAAGTTTGAGACATTTTAATGTAAGTATTTCATAATTTTAATCCATCCCTTTTCTTCGTAACTGACAATGACATGTTCTACGTCCCACCGCGTCTCGCCACGATATAGCCTTAGATGATGATGTGGCGTTAAGCACAAATAAATAAGTAAATAAATAAATCAGTTGTAAAATATAAGTTGTATTTGGCATTCTAATTGAGGTGATCTGATCACCAGTGACAATGGCTGATGATACTTGTATTTGGTTTTGTGATTGAGGTGATTTGATAACCTGTGACAATGACTGATGATACTTGTATTTGGTTTTGTGATTGAGGGGATCTGATCACCAGTGACAATGGCTAATGATACTTGTATTTGGTTTTGTGATTGAGGTGATTTGATCACCTGTGACAATGGCTGATGATACTTGTATTTGGTTTTGTGATTAAGGTCATCTGATCACCAGTGACAATGGCTGATGATACTTGTATTTGGTTTTGTGATTGAGGGGATCTGATCACCAGTGACAATGGCTAATGATACTTGTATTTGGTTTTGTGATTGAGGTGATTTGATCACCTGTGACAATGGCTGATGATACTTGTATTTGGTTTTGTTATTGAGGTGATTTGATCACCTGTGACAATGGCTGATGATACTTGTATTTGGTTTTGTGATTGAGGGGATCTGATCACCAGTGACAATGGCTAATGATACTTGTATTTTGTTTTGTGATTGAGGTGATCTGATCCCCAGTGACAATGGCTAATGATACTTGTATTTGGTTTTGTGATTGAGGTGATCTGATCACCAGTGACAATGGCTGATGGTACTTGTATTTGGTATTCCTTATTGAGGTGTTCTGATCACCAGTGACAATGGCTGATGATACTTGTATTTGATTTTGTGATTGAGGTGATCTGATCACCAGTGACAATGGCTAATGATAATTGTATTTGGTTTTGTGATTGAGGTGATCTGATCACCAGTGACAATGGCTAATGATACTTGTATTTGGTTTTGTTATTGAGGTGATCTGATCACCAGTGACAATGGCTGATGACACTTGTATTTGGTTTTATTATTGTGGTGATTTGATCACGAGTGACAATGGCTGATGATACTTGTATTTGGTATTCTGATTGAGGGGAGATCACCAGTGACAATGGCTGATGATACTTGTATTTGATTTTGTGATTGAGGTGATCTGATCACCAGTGACAATGGCTAATGATACTTGTATTTGGTTTTGTGATTGAGGTGATCTGATCACCAGTGACAATGGCTAATGATACCTGTATTTGGTTTTGTGATTGAGGTGATCTGATCACCAGTGACAATGGCTAATGATACTTGTATTTGGTTTTGTGATTGAGGTGATCTGATCACCAGTGATAATGGCTGATGATACTTGTATTTGGTATTCTGATTGGGGTGATCTGATCACCAGTGACAATTTCTAATGATACTTGTATTTGATTTTGTGATTGAGGTGATCTGATCACCAGTGACAATGGTTGATGATACTTGTATTTGGTTTTGTGATTGAGGTGATCTGATCATCAGTGACAATGGCTGATGATACTTGTATTTGGTTTTGTGATTGAGGTGATCTGTTGACCAGTGACAATGACTAATGATACTTGTATTTGGTTTTGTGATTGAGGTGATCTGATCAACAGCGACAATGGCTGATGATACTTGTATTTGGTTTTGTGATTGAGGTGATCTGATCATCAGTGACAATGGCTAATGATACTTGTATTTGGTTTTGTGATTGAGGTGATCTGATCACCAGTGACAATCATTTATGGCTATTGACACTTATATTTGGTTCTGTGATTGATGTGATTTGTTCATCAGTGACAATGGCTAATGACATTTGTATTTGGTTTTGTGATTGAGGTGATCTGATCACCAGTGACAATGGCTAATGACAGTTGTATTTGGTTTTGTTACGAGGTGATCTGATCATCAGTGACTATAGCTAATGATACTTGTATTTGGTTTTGTGATTGAGGTGATCTGATCACCAGTGACAATGGCTGATGATACTTGTATTTGGTATCCTGATTGGGGTGATCTGATCATCAGTGACAATGGCTAATGATATTGTGTCACCATCTTGACATCCATCTGTACAGTTATTTTTATGTCCACAAAGCCTGAATCTCGCGTTAAATATACTTTCAATAATTTCGAAAAATTACTTTTTGTTCTAATGTTCATACCGATCGTGATTGGGGTCGTCACGAGTTCAATGCTAGTATTCAAATGACCATGTTAGCTCTTTTCTTTGATCAAGGACGAACATTAGACAAAAGTGCAATCGGAAATGTAATCGGTTGTTGTATCAATACATCCCTCTGTGGCCATTTCAATATTCAGACATACAAATTACTTATTCCATTTAAAAATAAATACTAAAACACTACTAATGTTTGTGATGTTTAACGACTATAATGGGAAAACAATTCTCAGTACATAAATATTGTCACTTCCAAAGACGTGTTCTGGTGGATATTGTCATATTCACAATATGCTTCTGGAAGGGAGTTATTGATGAGTGTTGTACAAGTTAAAATAATCTCATTATTGTATTCTCATTCCAAAAATAAGAATGAGAATGAGATTATGTTATTATAGCATTTTGAGTTGTGTAGGTGATGAGTGATATGTCACTTAATATGGTGTCTGGCCAGTCGTCGCAATAACTCCTCCCTTTGAAGACAGTTGGTGACGTGAAAGATGTTACACTGTGAGGCAGTAACAGACAGAGTAGTAGCTTTCACTTCATCGAAAATCGTATCGTTTACCTAGTACAATCAGTGGTTACATGGTATCAATATTTAATCTCGGCACTTCTTTTTATCAACAGGAAGAGAAATATGTTGTAATAATTCAATAAAAAGTATTTTCTTTAAAAAGTTATCTATAAATCGGGAAACTGAAAATATTCGAAAACATTTTTGAGCATTGCTAATCAAAAGCAACATCCGTCTGCCTCACCCCGAGACATAGATGGTTTAGACATTTTTCTATATATATCCAATGATAGTTTTCCAGAAATCCAGTTGTATAGAGATCAATGGATTATCTCCGTGGAGGTCATAATTGGCAATGCGTTATCATATGTTCTTTTTTATACCGAAATCAAATAAATGTTATAAGGTGCCAAGGTGAATACTCTGAGAATATATTCACTGCGTACTCACGTTTTCAGTAGTGGTCATCTGTTCGTCTTCAGTAGTTGTTGGCACCTGGGAAGAAAAGGAATCATAAGTTTATTTATGTATTTATTAGCTCTTAGCGCCACATCAACATCTGACCCTATATCGTCGCGATGACTGGGATTAATTGTAAAAGCTCATTAATTTTTATGGAATAAAAAAAGAGGTCAATGAAAACTGGTAGGGGCGTGAGGAATAAAATGAGTAGTGTAAAGTGTATTAAGAAAAGGAGAACAGCTGTTTGAAGAATGCTGTGTAAAGGAGCCAGTTGAATAGGTATGAATATACGAGAGTTAAAAATATATATATATATATTTAAAAGGTTGATTTCTTCAGAAACGATAGCAGTTTTAGAGTATGTGCTGTATAGTGGGTTTCTAAGGGTCTTTACAGTGAAGTACTTCCGTGTGACGAGATTAAAATATGTATAGTGCACAAGAAAATGCTCGATTGTCAACACTTGCTGGCAAGGAACACATTCTGGTCGTATTCTACCCTCTGACAAAACGAAATGCATAAGTCTCGACCAATATGACCATCGCGTCAGAATAACTGAGCCCCTTCTACAGAGGTTATTGGACAACAGTTATCACTTATGTTAGATCGGAAGTTATGGGGCTTGTTATTTGTTGCCCCATTCCATTCTATCTGCAATGGGGATTTGATGCGCTTATCGATATGTGGTTTAAAATCAATGAGAGGAATTTTAAAATCAGTGAAATGCATTTTTAAAGGCTGTTTTGCTACACTCACTGCCCTTATATTACCGGCGATGCCGACATGTCTAGGTAACCACCTCAGACATGAGAGCCCTCAACGTCTTGCGAAGTTCCAAAATGATTGGTTCCTTCAAGATGGGGTTGAGTAAAGCTAGTAAAGAGGACAGAATGTCGGAAAAGACAATCGACTTTGTTTCTTGTTCATTCTCAATGTTTTCAAACGCAAGTTGCCAAGCCTCAACGTCAGCTGTAAAAGTTTCTCGCATAAAAATAACTATGCTTAAATGCAAAAGGGAACTGAACCTTTTAATGGTAGTTGGTTGCACTGATTGCGGTGCTAACCAAAAAACGTTGAATAGATCACTTGTTAAATGAACATTCGATTACGATTGGGTGGTTTATGGTTCTACAAGAAAATCGTACCTCAAACCACTTGATGTATTATAACTGGATAATGTTGCAATAAGACTAAAATCCTCCTCCCCTGATTGTACGAGAGCTCGCCTAGTATATTTTATGTTTACGGCTCAAGTGGCAAATGTTACCGCCTGACGTCACAACGCGAAATATTTTAAATGAGGTCGCCCGTTTCGTAATTGCTTCACAAACAGAGTGACCAGCAAGGCACTTCATTTTTCAGTATTGTTCACGTGTTCAGCAGACGATGTTCCTGATGAAGTGTTGTTTAAATTACAAATCGATTTACGAACTGAACTAAGGAGAAATGAGTTTATCTGGTTTATTGATTATTTATCCAGTGCCGTCTTGGATACACGAGAGGTTTATTTTCTAAACCTGTGATCGTTAAAAGTTGCCTTGAACAAGGTAACTTTTAACGATCACAAGTTCAGGAAATACGCCTCTCGTGTTCACGATGTAGGTTTTAGGCTATGGGTAGTGTATAATTAAACTGTTGCTACAAAATTTATCTCAACCACTTGAGAATACATCGATCCCTGCTTATAACTGTGTCACAGACCCAGAAAAGTTTGAATTGTTTAACCGACACAAGAAACATATTCCTCCATTTGGGAATTAAGAGTTAAATCCCATATGGAGTCCGCCACACTTGACTCGGAATATAATAAAAGAAAACCATGAACTTGGCATCTTAGAAAACTCACTGTTAGTTTGGACCTTGCTTCTTCCTAATAGTCTGAGACAAATACGTTGGTGATTAAACACAAAAATGCTGCAGTAAAGTCAAAGTATAGGGCATACACAAAGATCTATACAGATGGATCTAAAAATGACGAAAACGTATCATCAGCTGTTATTACTGGTGATCAGATCACCTCAATCAGAATACAAAACAGCGGTATATATCTCTAGTAAAACCAAAACCCTAAACATGGAAACGAATGAGCATATCGAGAAATATAGGTAGAAGGAAGTTTACGCGTAGCGAAATGATTGTTTCAACTTAACCACTAAAACCACACCCTTTCTTCTTGCAATACTGCTCCCACTGACACTGATGGGTAGGACAATATGCCAGTCCTTTAGTTAAACTCCTGATTTTCGGAAAAAAATGTTTGACATTCAGCAATACGGAACTCGGGAGTCTCTGGCCTCCGCATATGTAACATCCATTGCGTCTTAGTTCATTGAAATATTATTAGGATACGCCTAAAGAGTGTTTTGCATGCAGAAATCTTTCATACCATAGATATCTCACGATTCTCGCAGTTTTTTATGTTGTCCCTCGAGAGCTGCCTGCGTAAAGGCTGATTAACATCCAACGGATTCAATTTGTGATTATTGACATTACATATTTTTGATTACGCTCTCTAAATACAACACCGTAACACGACAGAAGGATCCTCAACAACTGACTATTTTGAAAAAGCGTTTGTGCAGTGCTGTAACGATGAATGCAAATAACTTATTGCTTTGATATATTTTTCTTAAATTAAGAGGAAGAACTCCCTCTACAGATCTACAAATAACGTTACACGGATGGAACAAAACACGACAGTGGTTGCTATATAGACAATAAACATATAGTGTGTTTTTATATCTGTGTTATACAACGAGTTGAAATATGGTTTATTTTTTCGAGGCTTCGCCGAGAAAAAATAAACCATATTTCAACGAGTTGTATAACACAGATATAAAAACACACTATATGTTTATTGTTTTTATCTGATAACAAACAGACACCCGTCTCGTGCGTCTACCCGACTTATATATGCTTCCCACGGGCCTCCAAAGAAAACCAGTCTACGAGACAAAAGAAATAGGACAAGACGCATAGAGTTGTGTCCCTTACATTACAAAATCGATGACGGCGATTGTAAAGTGCGATTGCACTTCTTGCATCATGTAACTGCGCTGGAACAAAATAAATTTCAACTATTTTATTAACAGTAACAAAACGGTGTTTCAGTAGAGTTATTCTTTTTTTTGACATAGTTCCAGTTTTCTTCCGTGTTTTATGCTGTAGTCCCAATATAACAAATAATTTTGCGTTTGTTTACAATTTTTACGAAGTGTTTTTTTTTCAGGTAGAGCAGACGAACTTTTAATTAGCGCAGTTCCGCGAGTACTTTTGATCGAGGCCGTGACTATAAATAGTTCGCAGTCGCCGCATACTAATTACTATTAACATTCAAGTAATTTCTACAATGTTTTGAAGCAAAATTTTAGGTTGCCTTTATTGAAGCAAAATAAATAATAAATGACACCATCAGAGGATTTTAACAAAGTGCAATAAGCGTACAATTAAAACCTGCCCTGTGATATAACGATGTTTCATGAATGAATGAATGAAAATGGAATTGAAAGAGGTCAGAGATCGTTCGCATAAATTATAATTATATACAACACCCGTTGTATATACTTCAAGTATATACAGCGGTTGTTATACTCTATGGTTATCAGATATATATACTTTCTAAATAGTACAGCCGCCGTAGACTGGTCACATTCCACGAGTGGGTAATATTTCCACGGAAGCAAGAAAATTAGATTCCCAACACTAATATTAGGAAAAATCATAAAACATTTGAATTAAGGAAGCACCGGACACATTTTGCTGATAATAATTTGTATTACTTGCTAAATGCGTGAGTGGACATCACTTCCCACGCGTAAATTATGACCAGCCCACGGTGACTTTACTGATGATAATTTGTATTACCTGCTAAACGCGTGCGTGGACATCACTACCCACGCGTAGATTATGACCAATCCACGGTGACTGTACTGATGATAATTTGTATTACCTGCTAAACGCGTGCGTGGACATCACTACCCACGCGTAGATTATGACCAATCCACGGTGACTGTACTGATGATAGTTTGTATTACCTGCTAAACGCGTGCGTGGACATCACTACCCACGCATCTGCCCGATTAAGGTTGGCCTATTCATACAACTCTCACCCGATTAACACTCGAGTAGCATTTCTAATCAGAGTCAATGTTTGTTCTTCTGTACATCAGCCACGCCTGTAGCGGTGCACGAATTTGGGCCACGATTATTTAGGCATCTTCCTATAATCCTCACGAACAAACTAGTACCTGGTTCAATGCTGCGTCTATCTGAGGAGGGACGGTCTTGTAAAGTACTGTACAAATGGTAATTTATAATTAATGTATATTGCTAGAAAACATTTTCTGAGGCGACTGGTCTCTTTTCAACTGGACAGCTTGAACGCCAGCGAAATACGCCACAATCTGTCCTACTTATATCGGTGTGACTGGATAGCTTGAACGCTCCGTGGCCACACATAGAAAATGTCTCCTCCGCCGCTATGTTAGTAGAGGTGGAAGTTGCTATCAATGAACAATGCTTAACAAAGATAAATTCTCGAAGGTTTTTGGAGTCCCAACGTCTGGCTATCTTCGATCGGTCTTATGAACAATAATATATCGTTGTCTGAGGAAAAAAAATATATTGACGATTTTAACATTTTTAGTGACGATGCAAATTTGCCATTTACAATATAATTTAGGTATGATTGACAAAACCAAGTTTCGAGATTGGAGAGTTGATGCTGTGTTTGTTATTAGTCTTCGGGCAAAGCAGTACACCGCAACGATTTGTGAGGTGAAACGCCATGAATTGGGAGGCGTTATCGCGTTGATTGACTTGACGCCATCTTGGGATCGGGGCAGGTTGAGTGCCAAGGTGTTTTCGTTAACGGTCCAGCATTCCATTTCAAATGCTATAGTAAAATAATCTCATTCTATATTCTCATTCCAAAAATAAGAATAAGAATGAAATTATGTTACTGCAGCATTTTGAGTTGTGTAGGTGATGAGTGATGTGTCACTTAATATGTTGTCAGGCCGGTCATTACAATAACTCCTCCCATTGGTGACGGTTGGTGATGTGAAAGATGTTACGATGCCGTAACACACAAGGTAACAGCTTTCAATTCACCAAACGTCATGTCGTTTATCTAGTATGATCACTGGCTACACGGTATCGATATTTAATCCCGGTGTAAAAGGAATGGAAGTCCGTAGGAACGTTAGTCCATCTGGACTATTATTCCGCGAAATTATAGTCCTAGGTCTAACATTTCTAGGAATAGTAGTCCGGCGGACTACTATTCCTAGAAATGTTAGACCTAGGACTATAATTCCGCGGAATAATAGTCCAGAGGGACTAATTTTCCTACGGACTTCCATTCCTGTTACACCGGCACTTCTTTTTGTCAATACGAACCGAAATATGTTGTAAAAATTCGATATAAAAGTGTATTCCTAAAAAAGGTATCTGCGATAGCGAGGCATCGGGAAACTGAAAACCTTAGGAAACATATTTGAACATTGTTTAGATATAGGAACATCCACCAGCCCCACCCCGAAACGGATACGGCTGCGACTCTTCTCTATATATATCCAATGAGCTTTCCAGAAACCCAGTTGTATAAAGATCAATGGTGTGTTTCCATGTAGGACATACTTGTCAATGTATTATCATCTGTTTTAATACCAAAACTCGATAAGTGGTATCAGGTGCCTTGGAACGGTACCGTCAGATAAAGAATACTACATAATATATTCATTGCGTACTAACGTTTTCAGTAGTGGTCATCTGTTCATCTTCAGTAGTTGTTGCCACCTGGAAATAAAAATAATCACAAGTTTATTTATGCATTTATCGAAGCTTAACGCAAAATCAGCATATGAGACTATATCGTCGCGATGGAAGAGCTAATTATAAAAAAAGCTCATTTATTTTCATGCCATAAAAAGAAGCAGACGAAATGTGGAAAGAAGGCTAGGAATAAAAATGAAAAAGTAGTGGAAAGCGTATTGTGAAAACGAGATCAGCTGTTCGAAGAATACGGTGACAAGAATAAAATCTGTACAGTGCACAAGAATGTGCTCCATTGTCAATGCCTGCTGGCAAGGAACACATTATGGTGGATTATTACCCTCTAACAAAAAGTAATGCGCAAGACTCGTATGATCAATATGGCATCGTATCAGAATAACTGAGTCCATTCTACAGAGGTTACTAGACAACAAATATCACTAATACTAGATCGGAAGCTACGGGACTTATTATTTGTTGCCCCATTCCATTCTGTCTGCAACAGATAATTGATGCACTTATCGATATGTGGTTTAAATCAGACGGAGGAATTTTAAAATATGTGAGAAGGTTGTTTAAATGTTGTTGTGCTACATTATCTACCATGGTGCTACCGGCGATACCGACATGCGCAGGTAAGAAGCTCAGGCATGAGAGCATTCAACTTCTTTCGAAGTTCCAAAATGATAGGGTTCTTGAGGTTTATGGTTCTGCAAGAAAACCGTACCAAAAACCACGTGATGCAATTCATAATAGTGGTAATAGAATTAGTTATGTGTTTTTAGATCAGCAATAGATTCAATACTTGTTGACGTGGGGGGGGGGGGGGGGGGGGGCTTCTCTTGATACGCGCAATACTGTGTCACTGATCCTGAAAATTTTGAATTGTTTAATCGACACAAGAGACATATCTCTCCATATGGGAAATAGAATTAAACCCCATATGGAATCCACCACACTTGAATCTGATATAATAAAAGAGAACCATGAACGTTGCATCTTCGAAAACCTACTGTCATTTTGGACCTTGCTTCTTTCAAATACTTAGGAGTTTAAACAAAAATATGCAGTAATAAAGTCCAAGTCTAGTGCATATACAAGGATCTATACAGATGGACCTAAGGATGATGACAACGTATCATCACTGTTATTACTGGTAATCAGGACACATCAATCAAACTACCAATACAAGTTTTATTTTCACAGCTGAAGTTAAAGCGTTACAACTTGCGCTTGGACACAGCGAGAATGTACAGGAAAGGAAGTCGATTATATTTTCCGACTATCTTTCCTATTTGAAGAACCCTCTCCTGTCTGACCAATATGATATAATTTGTTGCTGGTTACCTAGATAGATGGGAATCTCCCGAACACCAGAGCAAACAGTGCAGAAAACATGCTTTAAAAATCGCTGTCCGTGATTTTAAAGCACATGACAATAATTACATCAAATCTGTTTGGCAGGGGATTGGGATGGAGCGACAAATGACAAGCTCCATCGCTATCGACCAAACATGATTGATCATTACTCGTCCAGTAAACTTTGGCGACAAGTAGTTTTGACACGATGCTATATTGGTCATTCAAGACTTACACATTGCTCTTAGTTAGAGGGTGGTATGCGACCACAGTGTATTCTGACCATCAGGTGTTTATAGTCGAACACATTCCTTTACACTCTACTGGTTTTAGTCATGTCAGAGGGCAGTATTTAAAGATAATAGTCAAAACTCAGAGAGTAACCCCATAACTGCAGGTCTTCCGTCGTAGGCCCACTTCTGTTCAATGTATACATAAACGACATCGTGAATGAAATAGAATCAAATACACGACATTATGCGGATTGTACCTCTTCCTTTGTTCCTAGTTGTAGGAAATGCAAATGCTCATCTGGCTGCCGAGATACTTAATTCGGATCTCCATCTTATTATTCCATGGACAGAACGTTGGTATGTAAATTTTAGCAAGAAAAAACCGTGACACCTACAATTTCCCGTAAACACATTCCAGATCCTAAACCCCCTCTGTACATGATTAATGAGATAATAACATAAGTTAAAAGTCACGAGAACCTTGGACAGATAATTCAGTGCAATGGAAGCTGAGATGCTCACATATACAGTATCATAAATAGTAAGCCCCATGCTTATTTGCTTCCGTGGACTCAAATACAGATTGTCTCGCCACACTCTAGAAACCATCTGCAAGTACTATGTAGTTCCTAATTTTGACTATGAGGATGTCATTTGGGACCCCTGTTTGGCTGAAAATCCACAGCGTTAAACAATTTTCAATTAGACGCGCTAACGACGATATGTGGTGCCCCAGTGTGTATAGTGAAAATGGGTCCATTCAAATTGGGGGAAAGGAAACGACGGATAAGCTTATAACCTTTATAAAATGAAAACGGAATTGGACCACAATATTTAGCGAATCTAGTACCATGACAAATTCAGCTTTCACCACGAGAACTTCTGAATTGCTCTATGCGCCATTTTCTCGAACTAAGGCTTTGTCAGACTCTTTCCGGCCGTGCACCTCGAGGCTGTGGAAAGGGTTGGACGCATCCTTTCGCGACAGCGACAATGTTATTATTTTCAGAGCGTTTTGATAGAAGGTTGTCCAACTGTTCCAGTGTATTACAGGTATCGTAGACGGAGGAGTCAGATATTACACTCACAGTTGCTTTTACGTTGCAGCAATTTCAATGCACATAAGTACAATAGATTTGTGTCAGACAATCCGGCTTGTCCTTGTGGTTTGGGTAGGAAGATGAGGAGCACTATATTTTTGCATGCATGCTGTTGTGTTCTCGGAGACGAGGAAAATGCTTATAAGTAAACTCGACCTAGAACAGTTTGCTCTTAAGAACCTGTTGTGGGGTAATCCCTCATTATCCGTTACTGTGAACAAGACATATTCTTAGAAGTCCAGGGGAACACCACGAACACCAACAGATTTCAGTGAAACACTTGCTTAAAATCCCACTCTGTAGGTTAAGATCGGGTCTCGATAAGTATGATGGTGGGGATTTACTTGTCTAACATACCATATTGACATCCAGGCATTTGTTTGGTTAGTTTAGGTGGTCTATGATCCTCGGGGGAAAGTTTATAGCCCAAGACGTCGAGGGCGTTAATTGTGTTTTCTCTGGGGGCAATTGTGTACAGTGGCATGACGTCAGAATGTATTCGATCAGCAAACTCGAAACAAAGAACATTTGAAGTAACACAATCTGAAAGATCGAAAAAATACAGTGCAAGCTCCGGAGGGTGCCGAGCGCAGGAAACAACATCTGTGTTACTTTTTTGCGTTCGCTTGCCTTTCGCGTTTGTGTGTGATGTTGCAATAATTTAATACCATTTGCAAGACATTAACACTCATTGTCAAGGATGGGTCGAGTTAAAGAGTGTAATCATGTGAGTAGTCCAAATACTGTTCGACAAGTCAGATATCTAGACTACTACATGAAGTATAATAATAGACTATTCCTACCTCAAAACAACCCAATATCAAACTTGCATCTTAAACACTGTTTATTCTATTGTGAAATTTATAAACGTTTATAAATAATTTCCTTTTTTCACTTGCATTAGCTCCTGACTGATGCCTACTATCTGTATGGCAAATGCGTTGACATAGGCCTTGCCTGTTTGCCGGAGCCTGTTAGGCTTTAATGAAATAATTTATTGTTTATAAAAAGGGCCGTATTTCACAGCTGAATGCAAGAGACCATTTTTATCATTCGAGCCTGCACGAAGTTCTATCATTTCTTAAAATAGTCAACCTTCTCAATAAATTTTAAATCGTTTTATTATATTAAAGTAGACTCACGATTCAAATCATCAGCCTTATTTATAAGGCTTACACTATACTAGCATCGTCTCTTGTTATTGGCCAAACTACTCAAGTTTGAGACATTTTAATGTAAGTATTTCATAATTTTAATCCATCACTTTTCTTCGTAATTGACAATGACATGTTCTACGTTCCACCGCCTCTCGCCACGATATAGACTTAGCTGATGATGTGGCGTTAAGCACAAATAAATAAGTAAATAAATAAATCAGTTGTAAAAGAGAAGTTGTATTTGGCATTCTAATTGAGGTGACCTGATCACCAGTGACAAGAGCCGATGGTACTTGTATTTGGTATTCTGAGTGAGGTGATCTGATCAACAGTGACAATGGCTGATGCTACTTGTGTTTGGTATTCTGATTGAGGTGATCTTGTCACCACTGACAATGGCTGATGATATTGTGTCACCATCCTTAGATCCGTCCGTATAGTTATTTGTATGCCCACTAAACCGAAATCGCGTTAAATATACTTTAAATATTTGTAAAAAAATACTTGTTTTTATTTTAAAGTTCGCACAGATCGTGATTGGTGTCGTCACGAGGTCAGCGCTGGTATTCAACTGACCATGTAGGCTCCTTTCGATGACCATGGACAAACACTACACAAAAGTGCAAGCGGAAAGGTAAGCACTTATTGGATGAATATAGCCCCCTGCCGCCTCTTTCAATATTGAGACATCCAAATCACTCATTCTGTTTAAAAAGAAGTAATTCCACAGTACTTAAGTATTGTCACCCCAAAGGCGCTTTCTGGTGACATTTGTCATATTTTCAATATGCTATTGGAGGGGATTGATTGATGAGTGTTGTGGACAGATGTCCGTATAACTGGATTGACAGAGCGTTTATTGATCACAAACAGAGAAAGATTTCCCCTGCTTTCACCTCCTTTGGAGGGAGACTGTTTGAGGGTCATTGTTCCTGTAACCAGACAATGCGCAAAAAACCATTGTGATAGTTCGTGATGTTTTCACCTTTCGCAATCGCCAATTGCGTTTTAACCCTTTACCTAACCTGAAAAGCAGACGACACTTGCAAAAATAATTCTTGAATAACTATTTTTTTTCATTTTTTGTCTCAAAAACATAGGTTATGACCCCTCGTTGGAACGAGCTCGACTAGCTCGTTCCAATGAGGGGTCATAACCTATGTTTTTGAGACAAAAAAAAAATGAAAAAAATAATGAAAATTAATTGGCGATTTTTGAGAATAGCGCTGGCCGGTTTTGGACGTTACGTTAGGTAAAGGGTTCAAGAAGAATATATTTTTATAACACAATTTATCAACTTTTTAAATTGCATATTCACAGCATAGTTTTGGATTTTCCTACAAAACTAACACAGTGCTTGTATAGGAAACCTTTACTTTACCGCTTTAAACCCCATTATACTTCATCGATATGAGGAGATACACTCGCTAACTGGCTTCACACCATTGTGAGGGGCGGTGGTGGGGTAGAGAGACAGACTGAGTTGCGACTGTTTTCGAAGACTTTTCGTAGGATTTTCAGTACGATCAAATACATACTGACCTCATGCCACGGTAAACAATCGCACTCCCAGAAAAAAATACCCCCTCGAGTCCTGGGTGCCAAACTTTCCCCTGGGGATAACATACCACCTCGACTCACCAAACAGAAGCCAGCATGTCAATATGATTTGCTAGTCATGTAAATTTCCACGATCATACTAACCGAGACTCCATCTTAACCTACAGTGTGGGAGTTTATGTAAGTGTTTCACTGAAAGTTGTTGGTGTTCGTGATGTACTCCTTAACTGATAAGAATGTCACCTTGGTCACTGCAACGGATAACGAAGGATTACCCCTACAACAAGTTATTTAGACTAAACTTTCCGGGGTCAGTATTAGAGATCAGTGGCCCATATCCGTGAGCTCACACTTGGAAACATATCATCATTTGTTCCTACCCTTCCTTTGAACCCAAAATTCCGTATTCTCCGATTCCTAATTTCACTAAGTAGGATGATTCCTCTGTGAATATGTTGAGTAACCAATCACTACTTTCAACATGTAGACCGAAGGCTGAACGTTGAAATTAATGAATGGTCTATCCACAAGTGATAAATGTGGACTTTTTTCCAACTGCAGTCATTGAACTCTCTTGGAAGACACGATCCGGATTGAAAGGATTGATAACTTAATACGTAGTATGAGGTATCATGGTATGGTCAGTTCAATCATACGATATTATATGATCATTGTGTACTCACGTTTTCAGTTGAGGGCAGTTGTTCGTTCTGAGCAGTTTCTGGCACCCGGGAAAGAGAAATACCACGCTTTAAAAATAATTTAAATAAATGCGTAAATTACAATTTATTTTAAAGTTTGTACGAATCGTGAACACCAGTTCATTACTATTATTCAACTGAACATTTAGTTTCTTTTAAGGGAATGATGTTCATCCCTCTAGGGAGGCCCATGGTGAAATATTATACAAAGGTGCAAGGCGAGGGTAAAGCGGTTATTGGATGTATGCAGACCTCTTTCGTCTGTTTAATTTGTTATATGTTATCCTTGAACACATTTTATTTAATATTTGATATTTATCATATGACTCGTCCGTTTTGTTCACTTTTAAACATTTGATATTTTGCTTTCATATTAATCAGTGATAAATAAAGCCTTCCGTCGATTTAATTGGTCAATTTCAAAACTATACAATTTGATTGGCTGAACAAAATACAACTGGGCCATATTTTCATAATTTGGATAATTGGGGCTGAAAGATTTCATTGGTCAATTTCTATTATGGACAGTTTGATTGGCTAAACATAATACAATTGGGTCACATTTGCATAATTTCAGTAGGGAGAATTTACATTATATGTCCTATTTAGGGTGGGTTATATTGTATTAATTTTTTACCTACAAGAAAAACACCATTCATTTTTTTTTATAGTTTCATTTTTTTTTTTTATAGGATGTTTTTTGCAACTCAAGTTAGGTGATGGGCTAAAAAGTCATACTAAGTGGCTAATTTGTGTGTGTATGTGTCATATGATAACTAGAATATGAAATGAGTGTTTTTCTCATATAATATTTGTGAAACTCGTCCGAAATTTGCGTTTGGGCGAGCCTCTGGAAACGGAAAATTCTTAGACTCGTTTCATAAATATTATATGAGAAAAAACACCCATTCCATATCCTCTATGAATATAAGAAAATCCAAATTACTCATTCGCTTTAAAAGTAATCACTAATAAAAAACTAATAATGTTGTCTAACTGCTACGGAACAACATTTTACAGTACAAACTTATTATCACTACCAACGATGCTTTGTGGTGAAAATTGTCATATTCACAATATACTTTTGGAGGGGAGTGTTCGCACAGATATCTCTATAACTGGATTACTGCGACACATTTTACTGACATTGGAAATTTCTCAACAGTCCAAGCCTTGCTGCTTCCCGCCACCGAACTTCACCGATAGGATGGGTTGCACTCGGTGCTTGGCTTCAAGCCATTTTTAGTGGTTGGTGGAGTGGGACAGACTGAGTTATGACGCTTTGTGCGGATATTCCAGAAATTAAGCTGTATATAGATTAGTTGTGCGGTTGTATTTGTCTCCATCCGTACTTCGCGTTGTGTATACTTCCTGGCATACACAATCCTTGCCTCTGAACCAAGGGTTTTATACAGACACATATATCGGGACATGGGAAGGAAGTGCGATTAAAACTGAATCATAGTAGTGAGCATAAAATACAACTGACTATATTTTGGACAACAAATATGCTTTATAATTAATATGTTTGGTTTGTATAGTTGATACGGAATGTGATAAATGAGACCAATAACTAGTGCGCTCCTGTGGTGTAAATGTTGATATTGTTTTCAACAGTAGTGAATATATAATTAGCCCTCGAATCATATGTATAAATTCTATTCAGGCCGAGCTTTGTATTTAATGTATTGTATATTCGTATATATTTGTATATAACGCCGTTGTACCTCTTTTGAACTTTGATTTTCTTTCTTATGCATTGCGTACGGATTATCTTTTGATGCATTAGATACAATTCTTCAAAATGTTAAACCTTCGAAAAACATCAAAGTTCGAAACAAATGCAGCGATATTATATATATTTCTTGAAATTCAAGGCTTCGAGGAAAGTTTCGAGCATT
The DNA here is from genome assembly GCA_031216915.1 of Pictodentalium vernedei. Taxonomy (NCBI): domain Eukaryota; kingdom Metazoa; phylum Mollusca; class Scaphopoda; order Dentaliida; family Dentaliidae; genus Pictodentalium; species Pictodentalium vernedei. The sequence continues at coordinate 40,953,202 of CM062292.1, read as the reverse complement.
TTTTATTTATCCTCCAGAATAACCCCCCCCCCCCCACCCCCCCCCCCCCCAAGATGGACGCCGTTTGAGATACTTTTCTATATGTTTTCTATATGTTCCAATGAATGTTCGAGAACAACCCAGTTGTATAGAGACCAGTAAACAATCCCTGCGAGGTCACACATGCCAACATATTATCATCTGTTTTAACAACTCCATGAGAGATATGAGATATCATGATATTGTCAAATCAATCTTTGTGTACTTACGTGTTCAGTAGTAGTCAGCTTTTCGTTCTGAATAGCTGCTGGCACCTGAAAAAAATCACACGTTAAATACACTTTAAATAAATGTGGAAATGGCCGTTTATTTTAAAGTTGTGTACGGTTAATGATTGATTTGATTGATGTAATCACTAGTTCATCGACAGTATTCAACTGAACATGTAGGTTCTTTGATAATTTATTTATTGGTGCTTTTCGCCACATCAGTAAATAAGGCTATGGAATGAATGAGTTATAAAATAGGTCATTATCCTCCATGAAACAAATAAAACCGAGACGATGAAACATGAGCAATACAAATATGGAGTGAATACAGTACTGATAAAATTAGACCCGTTATTTAAATAATTCTGTTTCGATCAATCCGTTGAATATATATGAATAGATGCGAGTTTAAGAGAATAAAAACTATTCAAAATTTATTAAAATAGTTTATTTCCTTGAGGGACGACATAATTATATGAGACCTTTGTGTTGTAAAATAGGCCTCGAAGAGACGCAATATTAAAATACCGCAGTCAGACAAGATTAAAATCTGTACAGTTCAAACGAATGTGCTCCACTACGAACCCCTGCTGACAAAGAACACATTCTGGTCGCATGTTACCCTCCAACAAAAAGGAATGTGTTACTATTGTATAACCGATATGACATTGTGTCAGAATAACTGGATCTTTCCAACAAAGGTTACTAGACGGATACATATCAGTAATAGTAGTTCGGAAGCGAGGGAGATTGGTATTTGTCGCTCAATCCCATTACGCCTGCCACACAGATTTTCTGTACTTTCTGATACGAGGTTTAAAATCACTGTAAAGAATCTTACAATCAATGTGAGGCTTGGTTAAGGCCTGTTTTGCTGTACTGTCTGCCATGGTGTTACCGGAGATACAAACATGTCCATGCAAGCAGCAAATCACGATATCATATCGACCAGATATGAGACTACTCAACTTCTCACGAAGTTCCAAAATGAGAAGGTTCTTCAACCTGGGTTTGCGTAAAACTAGATATGAGAAAACAGAGTCGGAACAAATAATTTACTTCCTTCCTGTTCGTTCGCAATGTGTTCACGTGCCAGTTCTAAAGCGTGAACTTCAGCTGGAAAATCGAACTTTAAGATATTTTGATTGAGATGACCAGATCACCATTCACAACAGTTGACGATACATTGTAAAAATCCTTAGATCCCTCTGTTTAGATCATTATATATGCACTATATTTATACTTTATTTCGGCATATCTTTGTTTATATCCCAGAGAGATCTTCTCAGAATTTTCTCAGAAACAAAGTCAAAAAAGACAGTTGGTTTCCTTAGATATCATGAAGGAATGAGTGGTTCGCGGATTTGTTTGAGAGAATCAGATTCAAGCATAGCGAACTCTATATTGGGTTTAATTCTAATGTGCACTAGAGTAATATGCTTCTGGTGTTTGTCATAGACTTCTACATTTTGAGGATCGAAAGTAAGAGGGATTTGATGAATTTGCCAATAGTTTAGAAACTTATTGGAGTGACAGTTTAATCCTGCGCTTCTCAAGAGAATCTATTGACGAAATTCTAAATGTGCCCAGGCTACTTCTGAAACCACAATTATGCATAACGTCAAGTGGTTTTGGTATGATTTTCTCGTTGAAAAGTAAACCACACAACCGTAATTCAATTTCGATCTAACAAGTGGTCTATTCAGACGGAGTAATGTTTTTTTTGGTCAGCACCCCAATCAGTACTACCAACTACCTTCAGGAGGTTCAATGTCCTTTTACATTTAGCATTTTTTTTATGTGAGAAGTGAAATTCAGTTTATTGTCAAACAATAAACCTAAGAATTTCACTTCCTCAACAGTTTTAATAGGACCCCATCAATTTTAACACCGGGTCGAGGAGATGTTTTCGATGCTTACAGACATAAACACAATGTGTTTTGGACTTAGAGAAATTGAAATATTTTTCTGTTGTCCATTTCTGAGTTCCTTTAAACACAACCGAAGTTTGTACTCGATGGCACTTACAATTGTGCTGCTATCGCAAATTAAAAAATTCTTTAAAATAGAATGATAAATGAACGATATTCTCAGTTGCATCGATGATGTCATTGATCTTAATTGAAAAAATGGTTAAACGATAAATAATATCCAGATGAACTCCCAATTCTTGCTTGTGTGGATCGGATAATGTAGACCCGACACAAACTTGGAAATGAACGGTCCTTTAAAAAAGTTTACAAAAAGACATAGGCCCTCTGAACCACATGTTAAAAATATATTTTAAAATCCCATGCTTCCACACTGTATCAAATCCCTTTTTCAGATCAAAGAAAATGGCGATCACATGTTCTTTTCTAGCGCAGGCATTTCTTATAAACTTTTCTGATTCAGCAGTACTTCTCTGGCTCAAGAAACCAAACTGCACAGTCTCAGAAGAGTGTTTGATTCCAGAAACCAGACAAGTCTATCATTGATCACCCTTTTCATGGTTTTGCACAGACAACTTGTAAGTGCAATGAAAAGGAATTATTATTGCTTGACTCGAAGGTGGAAACTGGGCAGTCACCTGTATTTTGTTAAAAATTGACAATAAAAGTTCAGGTGATGCTTGTGGCAGCTGTTTCGGAATGTTATATTATATTTCATCGGGTCCAATGGTAGTATCGTTTGCTCTATGCGAAGAGATACTTAACTATTCCATAGAGAAAGGGGCGTTGTAATCCTCTACATTATTGGAGGTAAATTTAATCTTTTGTTTTTCCTGCCATTTGGTTTTAATTTGAATGAATTCTGGGTTACAATTTTCAGACGACAAACGTTTAGAAAATCTGGAGGTCAGTTTGTTTGAAGTTTCTTTTTTTTTGATGCAATCAGTTTGTTGACGACTTCCTTTCCAGTACATTCTCGATGTTTTCGAGCGCTATGTGAAACGCTTTGTCACCAGCCGTGAAAATATAACTGTTTGTGGGTATTCTGATTGAGGTGACGTGATCTCTGATACCGACAGCTGGTGATGCTTTGCCACCATCTTTAGATCCATCTGTATTGGTCCCTTTCTATGCACTATACTTAGACTTTATTTATGCATATTTTTGTTTAAAGTGCGACAAATTGTCTACGATTTTTTGTGGAAGTTTGGTGAAGAATAAGAGTGATTTGTTAAGATGCCAAGGTTCTATATGTGGTCCAAAGTTCTCTTTAGTCATATCAGATTCAAGCATGGCGGACTCCATATGGGGTTTAATTCTTATTCCCAATTGGTGGAACATGATCCTGGTGACTGTGAAAGAAGTCTCCATGACGTGGCCGTCTAAAGTTAGGCGTACTGCTACAGCCTGTACATTTGAGTGCAGGGTCACAGAACTGTGAATAATGTCGTTTGAAACAATTCAGACTTTCCACGAACTTGGAGATCATTTTCACCTGCAAAGGTGTTGTACGAGGCATAGTGCTTGAGAACAAAAATTATCTTGAGTGTCTGGTTTCTTTAACTAACAGTGTTGCAGCAAGCAAAAATAAGTTGTTTTATATGTTTGGCTTAGAAGGCTCAGTCCACTAAACTTCGCTTTAAAACCTCGAGAACTGCATTGTAGTATATCATGTTGTGTCGTTTGGTCTAGAACCTGTCATCGATGCATTCATCGGCTGTCGTATCCTCGATTCCTTCAAACATATTGCTCGTAACAACATTACTGAGGTGTTTTGTTATCTATCGAATGGCAATTTCTGTTTTCTTTTCTCTTTACTTTTATTGATCTCTATCTTATCTCCGTCTATGACTCGGATTTTGGTGTTGGGATTCCGCTTTCTGATCTGGTTTTGTTTTATTTTGTTGTATTTTTGCATTTTGTGCTTTATTTTCCTCTGATTTGAGGATAACTTTTTGAGTTTTCTTTTTTCTTTTCTTTTTCCTTCTGTTGTTGTTGATTGAGCAGTTTTGGTTGTCTTTGGTTTCGTTTAATCTGTGCTAAATGCCGGTACTAAGGATGGAATTGCGCCTTTTAACCAAGTGTATTGTGTCTGGCATTCTACTGGTATTATTGGTAGCTTTTGCGAAGCATATGATGGAACTGATGTGGTCATGCCAGGCATCGATGATACAATATCTGTAAAGTCTTAGAAACTGATTTTTCTTTCGCATTTTATTTTTTGTATCATCTTTTCTTATTTCCATACATAGCATTCTCGTTAAGATGACAGATGATTGTCCTGGTAGTTGGAACATTTAACAGTATTGTTGGTACTTTGTTCTTTATGTTTTTGCCCCAACTTTGGCAGATCGATTGGCCTCAGCATTTATCTTTACTGTGTCTAAACTTTTGACATTTGAAACGTAGAAGTTGATTTTATATGAAAAATCAACATTTTTTTAAACAATATTTTTATTTCCCCAACAAAATGGGGTTTGGCGAACAAGCACTGCCAATATCAACGCCGTACCCTACAGAGACATACAAATCAATGGTGCAAGTGCAACCATACAAAAAAACAGAAACTGATCCAATGAATTGGAGAGAAAGAGAAGATGCTACACTTTATTACTTTCCAAATTGTGATTTACTGGGATTTCCGGGTTTGATTATAAACGATAACTTTACAGGTGAATTATGCAATCAACAATTGGGTCATGTAACCGTTCGTGCAGACGAAGACTCTCTGCCGTGGGTGTAATGGGGACTTCATTGTTTTTTTTTTAAACCCTTTACCTAACATCAAAAGCAGACGACACTTGCCAAAACAATTCTTGAATAACTATTATTTTCATTTTTTGTCTCAAAAACATAGGTTATGACCTCTCATTGGAATCGCGCACTCGTGTTTGTACAACGTCCCTCGCCTCTCATGAATTATTTCACGTAACCAGTCCAGTCAAGCGATTACACTCTATTTTTTTTTTGACCCAGTATATTTGTCATTTGTTTGTAGTTCAAACACATGAAAAGTGAGGAAATAAAACAAAGAGAGTTGTTTATTTGTATTAGCATATTAGCATAAAATCCGAGTTGAGCCTTCTGAGTTACACCATTTCTTTTCATTTAAAAACAAACTTTCTCATTTTCACAATCATGGAAATAATTGAATGGTGTGGCAATTTTTCAGCCTAAAAATATTCAAACGACACTCAGATTGTTCGATAAACAATTTTCCAACCAGACACCAATTAAATGTTGATGAATTTCGTAGATATGGGTATGAAATAACATCAAAGAACGCCCCTTCCACCCCCCCCTCCCCTAAAACAAAATGCATAACCCTTCCCGTTGGGCTAGTTGTCATCGAGTTAGTCACATTTTGCTCTTCTAGTCTGTGTAATTCCATCTCTGCCAGAAAGATCAGCCCCCTACCCCCACCCCACCCCACCCCACCCCCACCACCACCTCAGTGTCGACTTCACGGCCTTCACGGAGAGGATAGAGATTCTTCACAATCAGAATGTCGGACAAGTTCCGGGATGAGATTTATTCTGAACAAACTATAAAGCAATACCTTATGTGGATGTTCAAGGCAGCTGGTGTTCTCACACTTGCTAGGGGAATAACGGAGAACTCTATTGCGAAATGGGTTCACGCCTTTCCCATCGGTCTGCAGATATGCATTGCTTCGGGTCGACACTTGTCACAGTAAGCAACACCGCGACCTTTGTTAGAGGGCAAATAAAGTGACATAAGCAAATTTCTCAACTGGTTGAGAGTGCATTCTCCGTTCCGCAATAGAGACCCACTGCAGTTAGTCTGACTGTTATCTGGCACTGTTGCAGATAAATCTGTCTATTGTGACTAGGCCTTTACAGTTGGTAATAAATGTGTATCAAATATTGTACGGAAAGCATTTAGCAACATCAAAATATGTCACGCCGATGCTGTGAAATTAATCGCATCAATGGGCAATTCTATCGCAGTGGAGATGAAGTGGTAGTCGACCCCACTTTACTTTACATCCACATCACTAGAGTGATTAGTTCCTTCCGAAATGGATTGATATCTCAAGTACGAGCTTTCCCCAAATCCGAAGAGCATCCTTGGCAAACTGCTCAAGTAAAATACCACTGGACGCTAAGACCTTCCTAGAAACCCTGTTGTGGTCATTGATAACGGCTTTCTATTGGGGGCAGTCGCGTGGCCCAAACAGTCATCATTTGGAAATATCTGCACCACATAAAATATATAGCGAATCATCTTGGATCCAGTGTCACTGTTGTATTTTATGGCCATGAGTGTGACATGTCGACAATTCCTTCAGGGCACATGGCGGCACAAATCAAGAGATTACTCGTTGGGGGTGGGGCGAATTATGTTGGTGTTACACGAACCGCGTCCCTCGACCATTACCGACACGTTGTTTTTAAGAAGTCTGCAGCAGCGAAAGCTAAGCTGCAAAAGTGTATTCAACTTGCTTCTCTTCCACGAACTAATTGTGCAGCACACTCATTTTCCTACAGGTTCAGGAAAGGATAGGGTATCCACTGTATCCAAGGGAGACGAGCTAGCTGATGGCAAGTGAAGTTCGTAGACCAACTGCAACAATACAGAACTTCGCACCTGAAAAAATCTCTTGAACTTGGTAAGTTGTGTATGTAAGAGCGGGTGGAGTAAGAGGTGTGGGGTAAGAAAGCAGACTTGTCGTGCTTCGAATTTTGCGGGTATAATTTGGATTCGTGTGGTGATCACTGACTCACAGACCAAACCGGTACTCTGAATAGTGGAAGTTGATGAATAACCAGAGGTTAAGGGTACATTCTTGAATATTCGCTTTTTAGTGTTTCGACTCTCGACTGTTTGCTGCTATGGGTTATATATTATTGTGATCAAATCAGCTTAAGTTATATCAAGTTGTGCATATCTTCCCGTGAGATGCGCCCTGCTCGGTGCCTAAATGTTCCAACACAATTTGTAAGTTTTCTCGTCGCCGTTGTCGTTGTTGTTATTGTTCGAGGATGGGAACCTCGCTTCACGCTAAGTCTTGATGGATACATCAGAACCTGTTATCAGTCTCGCTGTGATTTTTAGCGTTTCCGACAATCGATGGCAGGTTTAGGTATTAGGGGACAGTGTTAAGTTTTCGGCCATACAATCCTACGAATGGTGACGTGTCGATAAAACTTATCAAGTTCATTACCACAATTACCCCCCTTTCTAGTTAAAGGGTTCATATTTCAACTCATTGCCATCTGAATATCTTTATTCGTTCTCTTTCATGGGAAAATTCTGAATCGTCATGCAAATTCTAATTCTATGCCGTCTTCGGTAATAATGTCGCAGTTACTTAATATCGAATAGTAGTAAGTTCGGGCATCAATTGCACATACCTAACGACTCCTGCTCCTCAATGGGCGGGTATTTGTGAAGACGGAGTCCCTAAATTAGACGACACATGACTGCATTTCGAAAAAGTTCGATCTCTCAAAAAGTGCAACTCGGATTTTCATGGGCCCTTGGCATGTTTTTCATAAACATGTTCGCATTAGTCACTGAAAATCAGCTTTCTTCGATTTTTGTATCCAGTGAACGCTTATGAGCCTGGACTCCTAAGATATTTGCGGTTTACAACTGCATTATTACGTTGTGTATTTAATAATTCATTTGGGGCCAAGTTTGATCCTGTGAAAATAGATTTGGCACTATATTTCCTTAGTGGGATAATTACGTATATCTCACACAATTTAGGGTTATATCATGAATAAGTATGGGAGAAAAACGTTAAGTGCTTCCTGCCTTGTTAAGGGATAGCATTCAAGGGTGTATTCTCAATCTTTACATAACATTGCGCCCATATCCGACCAGCCCTGTCGATCCCAGTGAACTACACTCATTCCTACCTGGAGTGACTTAGACTAGAAATGGCGGTGATCCACACCCATTTCCACCTGAAGTGACTTGGACTAGAGCTGGTGGTGATCCACATCCATTTCCACCTGAAGTGACTTAGAGTAGAGCTGGCGGTGATCAACACCTATTTCCAGCTCAAGTGACTCAGACTACAGCTGGCGGCGATCCACACTTATTTCCATCTGAAGCGACGTGACTTGAGCTGGTGGTGATCCACACATATTTCCACCTGCAGTAACTTGGCTAGAGCTCGTGGAGATCCACACCTATTTCCACTTGAAGTGACTTAAACTAGAGCTGGCGGTGATCCACACCTATGTACACCTGAAGTGACAGACTATAGTTGTGCATATCTTCCACACCCATTTCCACCCGGTGACTTAGACTAGAGTTGGCGGTGACCCACACCTATTTCCACCTGAAGTACTTGGCCGCATATGGCGGTGATCCATACCTATTTCCACCTGGAGTGACTTGACTAGAGCTTGCGGTGATCCACACCCCTTTTCACCTGGAACGAGTTGGACTAGAGCTGATGGCGGCCTACACTCATTTCCACTTGAGGTGACTTTTACTAGAGTTGACGGTGATCCACACCCAATTCCACCTGAAGTGACTTAGACTAGAGCAGGGAGGTTTTGATTTTGTCAGCTTCGGTTAGGAATCAGGAAAACAAAAACTTGGTTTCGGTTCAGTTTATCTATGTGTTAAGAAAGTGAACGTATAGTAAACAACACTTCAGGCTACTCAGCGTGGAAAAAAGCCGCAATAGTTTGGATGACCCCGGCCATCACAAAACGCCTTGTCTGTAAATATCTGTATTGGGTGCAGCCTATCTTCTATTTGATTATTCTTAGTGGTTCTAGAGCATCAGATACTGAGACAAAAAAACCCGCATAAATTTATATGGAAGCGAAATTTCGCTGGAATTTTCTACAACATGTGCAAGGCAATTACAATTTGAATCGCTAGCAATAGCTGGAAATCGTCCACAGAGTTTCAATGTGTTCTATGTGTCAGTGGGCATATAGAACACATTGGAACTCGGGGGACGAGATAGTAACACGCGCTCCCCTCGCAAATTTGGTTGGCGATAAAATGTGTTGTTTTTGTTGATAACTGGCAAATGAATTGCTAAGTATCCTTCTAATAATTGTTTTTGTACACGTGAAGGCGTGTAATAAACACAGAACGACACACGCGTATGAATGGGTTAATCGATATGGCACTTGTGTCATCGCGGAAGGATAAAACGTGCGGTTCGCGGCTTCTCGTTTTATCCTTCCGCTCTAGCACTCGTGCCATATCGATTAACCAATTCACACGCGTGTGTCGTTCTGTGTATTATGACACCATCCACCAGACCCTACCACAAAACGTCTTATACGTAAACCTCTCTATTGGGTGCAGCCTAACTTATCTTTGTTTATTCTTAGGGGTTCCAGAGCATCGGTTACTAAGCCTATTGAGACAGAAAACAACAGCACATTTTAGGATAACAGATGAATAAAGTTTATCTGTTCAGTGGTGTGTTCTCATTGTCATTTTTCCCTTATTGAATCGTCCGGGGGACGAGTCAACAGGGGAGTAAATGTGACAACGAGAACATTACGTATTCGCCCCTTTGCTGGATAGACTGAGTTGTGAGAGTCTATAGTCTAGCCTCCACCCAGTAAAACGCCTTTTCAACAGGGGAGCAAATGTGGCAATGAGAACATTACGTATTTACCCCTTTGCTGGATAGACTGAGTGACGAGAGTCCATAGTCTAGTGACGAGAGTCTATAGTCTAGTGACGAGAGTCAATAGTCTAAAGACGAAAGAACATAGTCTAGTGACGAGAGTCAGTAGTCTAGTGACGAGAGTCAATAGTCTAGTGACGAGAGTCAATAGTCCATTGACAAGAGTCCATAGTCTAGTGACGAGAGTCCATAGTATAGTGACTAGAGTCCATAGTCTAGTGACGAGAGTCAATAGTTTAATGACGAGAGTCCATAGTCTAGTGACGAGAGTCAATAGTCTAATGGCGAGAGTCCATCATAGTCTAGTGATGAGAGTCAATAGTCTAGTTACGAGAGTCCACGGTCTAGTGATGAGAGTCCATAGTCTAGTGATGAAAGTCCATAGCCTTGTGACGAGAGTCCATAGCCTAGTGACGAGAGTCAATAGTCTATTGACGAGAGTCAGTAGTCTATTGACAAGAGTCCATAGTCTAGTGACGAGAGTCCATAGCCTAGTGACGAGAGTCCATAGTCTAGTGACGAGAGTCCATAATCTAGTGACGAAAGTTAATAATCTAATGACGAGAGTTCATAGTCTAGTGACGAGAGTCCATAGTTTAGTGACGAGAATCCATAGTCTAGTGACGATACTCCATAGTCTAATGACGAGAGTCTATAGTCTAGTGACGATTGTCCATAGTCTAGTGGTGAGAGTCCATAGTCTAGTGATGAACTTCCGTGTCCTAGTGACGAGAGTCCATAATCTAGTGACGAGAGTCCATAGTTTAGTGATGATAGTCCATAGTCTACTGATGAAAGTTCATAGTCTAATGGTGAGAGTCCATAGTCTAGTTACGGGAATCCATAGTCTAGTGATGAGAGTTCACAATCTAGTGATGATAGCCCATAGTCTAGTGATGGGAGTCTGTAGTCTAGTGATGATAGTCCATAGTCTAGTGATGAGAGACCATAGTCTAGTGATGGGAGTCTGTAGTCTAGTGATGATAGTCCATAGTCTAGTGATGAGAGACCATAGTCTAGTGATGATAGTCCATAGTGTAGTGTTGATAGTCCGTAGTCTAGTGACGAGATTCCATAGTATAGTGACAAGAGTCCATAGTCTAGTGACGGGAGTCAATAGTCTAATGACGAGAGTCCATAGTCTAGTGACGAGAGTGCATAGCCTAGTGATGAGAGTCCATAGTCTAGTGATGGGAGTCCGTAGTCTAGTGATGAGAGTCCATAGTCTAGTGATGAAAGTCCATAGTCTAGTAACGAGAGTCCATAGTCTAGTGATGAGAGTCCATAGTCTAGTGATGGGAGTCCGTAGTCTAGTGATGAGTGTCCATAGTCTAGTGACGAGAGTCCATAGTCTAGTGATGGGAGCCCGTAGTCTAGTGATGAGAGTCCATAGTCTGGTGACGAGAGTGCATACTCTAGTGATGAGAGTCCATGGTCTAGTGACGAGAGTGCATAGTCTAGTGATGAGAGTCCATAGTATAGTGATGAGAGTCCATGGTCTAGTGACGAGAGTGCATAGTCTAGTGATGAGAGTCCATAGTCTAGCGATGAGAGTCCATAGTCTATTGACGAGAGTCAATAGTCTAAAGACGAGAGTCCATAGTCTAGTGACGAGAGTGCATAGTCAAACTGTAATTTAGGCAAAAAAAAAAAAAAAAAAAACAGAATACACACTGTTGGAGAAGAAAGTGTATGATTTATTGGAACGGGTCCATGGAGATTCGGCCGTTTGATATTGGCAATAAGGTGTGAGAGAGCAAGGATGTTATTGGGCAGCTTAAGTTTGGAAAACCGCTATTTGAGGAGTACCTGGGTGGCTCCCCGCTCTGCTGTGTTGGGGTAGCGGGGAGGGGGGGGGGGGGGCACTGCTGCAGAAACTATGGAGCTCAGAAAGAAAACTGGAAGAATTGGTGACACGGTGTTTCAAAAGTGTAATTTTGGTGTATTGGATATGCTGGAGTGCTAAGAATGTCTAAAATATCAATCTGGCTGCCAAGATTAACCATAAGCAGGAGCATTTGCGAGATGGAGTGAGGACAAAGAGGTATGTTTCCCGGCTACGTGATTAGAAAAAGCAGTTTTAGGAGAACCTGGGTGGCACCTTTGGTGTGTCAGTGCTGATCAAACTGAGGCCCAGGTCGCTAGTGCTGAGGGGGGTGGGGGGGTGGATTGGGAAAATTATGAAGAATGGTGTTAATGTGTAATTTGGGAATAATGGAGACCCAGATGTACTTTCACATAGTATGTTCAAAATATCAATATCTACACTACATTACTGAATATCAGCAACTATATCATGAATGTAAACCTGGCAGTTTCATTTTTCACTTGAGCCTGCGCGAGTGAAAAATAATATTTTCAGGTCCACACAAATGAGATAATTCCCGATATATACTCAAATAGCGTAGATTTAATTTTTGTTATATGCTATGTGACATTTACCTGCGCAATATTCAATCCAATTTGACTGCAAACACGAAGGTTTCAAAACTACAACAAAGTTCAGCTGGTCATTCTTTCAGGCCTGTACTAGCCAAATCACTCAAATTTAAACAAATAGTTACACTTTCCCACGATAATTTAACCAACTAATTACTCAACTCACAGATGAAATTTAATAATTATAATGCTACAAATGAAAATATTCTCATATTTATTTTCCATTAATGTTAAGTTTAGACCATTTTAAATGTCAATTTATAACAAGGAATTTGGAATTGAGTGTGTCGACTCTTCCGAAAAATATACTTCCTGGGCGAATCGATCAACGAAGTTTTTTAGAAAAGTTACCCAGTTCAAGGCTCAATATCACTCTCGGTGTCACTTTCTATACCTCTAATTAGTTGTCTTTATTATTATTTTATTATTATTATTCTTATTATTATTCTTATTATTATTATTATTATTATTATTATTATTATTATTATTTCATCCTTAGAATCGCCAGACCTGCTTGGAATAACATGATCTTCTGGTTCTACTGGCGAAGCCGCACACTGACTAGTTTGTTAAAGTATCGAAGGCGAAGTGATGTGCCGAAGCGGGACGTCAGTTAGGAAGCTTCTGCGGGATATTCCTCATTTTCCATCAAGTCGGTGCATATCGATAAATATCTTTAGATAATTTGCGATAATTCACAGGCTAACAAATATTAACCCTTTACCCAAAGCAGACGATTTCAAAAATTAATATTTTAAATATCATCTTTTACATTTTTTCATAAAATATCAACAAAACCATATCATGTGACCCCTCTTTGGAACGAGCTCGACGAGCTCGTTCCAAAGAGGGGGGTCACATGATATGGTTTTGTTGAAATTTCGCGAAAATTAATATTTTTTCTGCTGCTGAATTTGCATATTACGAGGGCGGATGTGGCCGATTCGTTGGGTAAAGTTTTACATTGCAATTATTTCTCGTTTACAGTTTCATGCTGGATACCACGTGATAGAAATTTAAAAAAATGAAACTAAGCATATGTGATAAACATACAAAAATATCCAGGGAACTGAATATTCGTGTCCGGAGCCCGTTACCAAACAACCTTTCCGTTCTTAGGAGGTTATTTATTCAGCTGGTTGTCACCTTGAACGATTTACCAAAATATGTGTTTTGGGTTTTGTTTCCAATTTCTGCCATGCAACAGAGTTCATTATTCAGAAATAATAAACCGACACATACATATCATTAAATAAAATAAATAAATAAATAAATAAATAAATAAATAAATAAATAAATAAATAAATAAATAATTAAATAAATAAATAAATAAATAAATAGCGCCATTAAATAAATATATAAAAAAGTTGATGATATATAAAATGACCTACCTGGAAACAAATACTTACTTTCAATATTAAATTTGTTCCTGGTTGAGATGTAAAGTTCGCACAATTCTGTTCAGAAAGAGTGGTATCAAACAATTGACATGTGTTGCTGTCCTTGACTGACAAGGCTGTTGTACATTTTTCTTCACTTGAACACAGTGTGGCACATTTTAAATCAGATACAGCCGGTAGCTGAACGAACGGAACTGAAATAACCATTTTATTTCTACACAGTTTCAACGATGTGTACTTTATAGAGAATACAGAACAAATTTGAAGAACAAAATACACGAATATATTTAACTGCTTCATACTTTCTCAGACTTAACTTTATGGATAAGTAAAATATCAAAGTTAACTTTGTTAGACAGTCTTGTGTTTTGTGACAATTGGATACACACCCGTCGAGCTTCTCAGGGCAATGACAAATGAATGTAGCTTGTATTCTCTTCAGTAAAACGCGTTGATTTTTTCTTCAGATGAAACGATGAAGTACTTTGTTTCTGATTTATTGATTGGTAGCTGGGATAAACGCTGCGTTTATATCATTTTAACGGGGATCAGTACAATAAAATATTCACAATTGTATTTTACAGAATTGTATTTTCCCTCTCTGACTACAAATGCAGAATGAATTATTAGTGTTTTAAAAGACGTGGCAATTGACCGGTTGGTAAATTGCTACGTCTTTTAATGTACTAATAAATCAGTTCGGCCATTTATATTCACATGTACAGTTAAAACTAGTCCTGTCATGAAATGCGCACAAATAGCACATTGATATGCGCGTTAATATACGCGTTATGGCCCAGGTAATGCTATCAAATTCTGTACATATGGCCTGTGCACAAGCAATGTTTCAGCCAATGGACCTCCGGGTAACCCGGAGGTCCATTCGCCGAAACATCGCATGTGTTTGCTTTGAGTAACCAAGAGAAACTGCCGTGCTTTGGATGCCATTCGATATGGCAATTGCGCGCAATCTCAACGCGCAATTAAGCCTAGATAAGCGCACTATTCGTGACAAGACTTCTAGTTTTAACTGTAAAAAAGCACAATTCTGGGAAATACAATTGTAAATGTTTTATAGTGTTGAGCTCTGGTCACACGGTTAATTTCATGAATTCCAGTAAGAATCCAGAGAAGTCTATAAATGATGATAATTTCCGTAAGTGTCTCGGATATTCCTCGATATATCACAAAATCTGTTATTAATTTAAAGGGATTTTAATCTATACCATATGGGCAATTAACCCTTTACCCAACGTAACGGCCAAAACCGGCCAGCGCTATTCACAAAAATCGAAATTAATTTTCATTATTTTTTTCATTTTTGTCTCAAAAACATAGGTTGTGACCCCTCTTTGGAACGAGCTCGTCGAGCTCGTTCCAATGAGGGGCCATAACCTATGTTTTTGAGAGAGGAAATAAAAACAAAATAGTTATTCAATAATTTTGATTGCAAGTGTCGTCTGCTTTTCATATTATGCAATGGGTTAACAGGTCAAATTTGTGCGTTTTGTGTCTGGACGTCATATTATGATAATTCAATTCAAAGATATCGACAGATTATCAAAGAAAACAGTGTTATCGAATTACTGATTCATTTCATTCAGCTCGACTGACTCAATGTAAATCTCATTGATAATGTCACAAGTACATTTGTTATCACAGGCGAATTCTATGAGCCTTTTACAGTTGTATTTTCTAGAAGTTATGACTTTAAATGCGTTGAAACGAACCATTAACATTTTAAAAAATGTGGCAATCTTCCAGTCAGCAAATTGCCATATCTTTTAAAATGCTAATGATTCAGATTTAGGGTAGGACCATATGGCAGTTACTGGAATCGTTTTTGGCATAAGGCAGGGTGGGCTGGAAGACTTTGGTTGCAGAAGCCAGTATTTTGATGGCAAATGAAGAAAAGGGAGAAATTCGCATATTCGTTGGTGGGCTGGTTTTGCAACGAAACGAACGCGGAGAACTATAACATTTTGGACTACCTGGTTTACTGTATCCTTAATCTGTAATTAACAGCAATAAAAAATGTTGACAGATCGCGTCCTCAAACTGGAGTTTTTAAATGAGTTCCTTCCATACAACATTGTGACAAACTAGAAGCACGGAGCAGCTTGTTTTGACTGTCCACTTCTTAGAAAATAAAACTCTACTTGACCTGGATTTCAAAGATCGAAATACTCCTTTTCCAACGTTTTGTTAACCAACACCCCCTCCCCCCTCCCCCCCCCCCCCCCCCCCACAGCCAAAGTTCCCAGCAACCTAGGACATACACTAAAAACTGGATAACGAAATAACTTTGATTGGCGATTTCAAGATACAGGTTGGTGTAATTTCACCGCTTTCTTAGTCAGTGCCTTCCAATATGGGTTCTACTCTGTCCTTACCATATACATACATGTACATGCTCTGTCTTACGGAATTGACATTTTTGCCAATATTACAAGCGTTTACACAGAAGTCGTCGTGCGCAGTCAGGGTTCATGTCATGACTGCGCGGACGTCTTCCATCTACGGGTTACTTCGTGTGTGCACAATATGACATATTTTATACACGGCGAAAATAGAAGGTCTCACATACCGACTTCATGAATGGCTGGAAAAGTTTTCCCTGATGATAGTTTGAATCTATTCTTTATGTACACTCTTCAACCCCCAGCTCCATTTCTCGGGTTCTGGTAATCGATACGAGGAAAGCATTTAACGGGTGGGAACAATAATATTCAACCCCCGCCGCAGAACTTGTGACACAGTGAAGTATAAGCCAACTTGGTTTGCTTGTGTGTGTCACTGGCGCAACTGCAATGCGGGCGGTTTTGTGCCTGTTTTATCTTTGGCAAGTGTGCATATTCGTTTTCCGCATGTATTTGCTGAATCTGCAAATGTAGAAGATCAGCAGTGTGTCTTCCATCTGCATCTCTGGAAACGTTTCCGTCTATTCCAATCAGTGCAAACTATTGTTCCCAACTTCCCATCTCACTCAAGTGGATTGCGAGATTCTGTGTTATTCAGTGATATAGATCTCTAGGGTTTCCTGCTATTGACTATTTTGCATAACAGTTAATTAGCCGTAAGCGTTGAAAGACAAAAACCCTGAGCGTAACACAGCCTAGTAATAGAGCTTGGCTGTCATGAACTCCATTGTCCAAGATAAATGACAGTCCATTCCTTCCAAATTGCAGACATACGTAGATGCTGAGTAAACATATCCACAACAAAGTAATTCAATTGGAATCCACAAATTTTGGGTTCTCTGACATCTAACAAGTGGAATGAAGTTGTAATGGTTACGACAATGTTATGTATTTATTGGTACTTAACGCCACATCAGCATCTAAGGCTATATCGTGCCGATGAAAAAGATGAAATATAATGAATTATAAAAAGCTAATTTATTTTCATGAAATTAAAACGAGTCGATGAAATCTGGAAAGAACACGAGAAAAAAAAATGAGTAATGGAAACCGTAACGAGAAAATGAGAAGAGCCGTTCAAAGAATACTGTGGAAATCAACATGTTGAATTTATATAAATTAATGAGAGTTTAACCCTTTACTCAACGCAGACGATATCAAAATGTATTACTTTAAATATCATTTTTTTTTAATTTTTTAAAAAATGTCAACAAAACCATATCATGTGACACCTCAATGAGCTCGTTCCAATGAGGGGTCACATGATATGGTTTTGTTAAAATATTTTGAAAAATTAAATTTTTCAACTGCTCAATTTGCATATTATGCGGGCGGATGCGGGCGATTCGTTAGGTAAAGGGTTAAAAGAATAAAAACAATTTAAAATTTTCCAGGAAGGTTGATTTCCTTGAGGAACAAAATAATGCTATGAGGATGTGGATTCTAAAATAGGTCTCGTAGAGACGCAACATTAAAATAATGCCGCCTGACAAGATTAAAATACGTATAGTGCAAAAGAATGTGCTCCTCAGTCTGACGAGGAACTAATTTTGGTCGCATATTACCTTCAAACAAAAGAGAATGTGTTAGCCTTGTATGGCCGATAGAGCATCGTGTCAAAATAATTTGATATTTTCTACAAAGGTAACTATAAGGATACTTATCAGTAATTGCAGTTCGAAAACGATGGAGCTTGTTATTTGTCGCTCCATCCAATTCCGCCTGCCACACATATTTGCTGTACTTACTGATATGTTATTACAAATCACTGAAATGGATTTTAAAATCAGTGAGAGGCTTTATTAGGGTCTATGTTTCTGCACTGTCTGCCTTGGTGTTACCGGAAATACCAGCATGTCCATGTAACCAACAGAACACGATGTGGGAAAACGTGAGCATAAATGGAGCTGGTATGTGCGTTTTACAGTATTCACGCGCCAGTTTATGGGAGCTTGAAATGCTGTGACCAGCGTCGACAACCTTAATAGAAGTAGCAACGCAAATTTGGACTGGCCGCTTCCAGTCGTTTTCCACAGTTTACTCTCAACGGACGGCATCATAATTCTAGGGTGTGATATAGACAGAACGCGAAGTGTGTTTGAATCGGTAAGTCAATTATATTTCGCGAGAGTCATAGTCTCGAGCGAAATATGACTACGCCATTCCAACGAGTTATGTAAAAAATCCACCGATTCAAACATACAACGCGTTCTGTGTTTATTAGACATCCCATGCATTAAAATTCAGTTAAATAAACAAATTATAATTCCGATGTTTAAACCCAAAGGTGAAGAGTCTGTTTGTTCTGCTTGGAGCTGTACTGATCAAATGGGTGGGTAAAAAATCTAAACAACCTTGTTTTGGGAACAATCTAAATTACATGCGTTACCTTTTCTATTGGGCGTGTTTGTTGAAATTCGTATCGCTGTTTCTCTTCGGCTGGTGTCCATTCACGCCTAACCACTTGGTGGCTACTCATTCGTATTGCTGTTTCTCTTCGGCTGGGGTCCATTCACGCCTAATCACTTGGTGGCTCTAATTCGTATAGCTGTTTCTGTTTGGCTGGTGTCCATTCACGTCTAACCACTTGGTGGCTACTAATTCGTATAGCTGTTTCTCTTTAGCTGGTGTCCATTCACGTCTAACCACTTGGTAGCTATTACAGATAGTAAAAATAGAAGTACAAATTTGGAAAGAATTGCAAAACAGCTGAGAGAAACATTGTTAAAAGAGGTTTGAAGCATGTCAGGATGTCCGACGATTTACCAAAATAAAGTTGACCAATATGATATATGGGGATCCGCAGACGAGACGGCCACCGGACTGGGTTGATGTTGTGGTTGGAAATGATTGTTTTGTGCCATATTTGGTTAACTAATTTTTTTGTGAACCGACTTTATTTTGCTTTGGACGTTTCCATTTTTACACTACGCGACAGACGATCGATAATTGTATAACGAAATCTGGAAACTATTCGATGCGTAACTAATGACTCAACGGGAAAGGAACTAGTATAAACGATGCTGGGAAAACAAGTTCCGACTTGTACATAATCAGTTGAATACAGTACCATTGATATATCGGCAATTCCGTTAAATATAAGGGTTTAATGTTCAGTGTGTAATAAATGTACTGCTTGAAAGCGACAGGGAGCTTCGGAGAACGCGCTATCTAGCTGGTTGGTACGAATACGACAGCACCTCCTCCTCGTTGTTGAGTCATTCGGCGTACGCTGTGCTTCGCTGAATAACTTCTTGAAATTCGCAATGCAATTTCAAATTCATCCAGCTGTACCATTCAGCAGAATGGCTGACTTGCTATTTGTTTTATTTTTTTTTTCTCTTCCGCAATATTTACGTTTTTACGTCACAAGATATTTTTTTCAGCTATTTGACCCTTGTAAATCGACAAACGCCAAACTTATGACACAAATAACTTCTGACTTACTTAAGCTACAGATATAAAATATCACTCACTACTTTCTGCATATTGCAACAACGCTATGCCTCTGGTCGGAGTGTCTCAAACGACCAGTGACTTACCTTACTGGAATAGACTATTGTAAGGAGACCCTGCAACAATATCTGTTGGAAGTCTGCTAGCCAGATGTGAAAAAACCTCTTCTAAGCATCAGCACCACACTCGAACACTGGGAAAGATGGCAGAAGATCCATGGATCTTCTATAATCTTGGACATCGCTGTTGTCGCAGTCCTATATTCTGTTCTGTTAGAAGGCAGGCTCGCCAGCCACTATAGACATTGTTTTTCTGACGACAACTGTTCTTCCCTCCTATCGACGGTGGAAACTTTGGTGATCCCGTCGAGAGTTCTTGGTTCTCTGACTTCACCTGATGTTGTCCTTTCTCTCTTCCTCAGTAGCCGAATAAGTCTACGGCGGTTTCACCGATAGACTTTCCTCCCCGTTTCCACCTGTCGCCCCTTTTCTTCCTTCTTCCTGTCGTCGACTGCTCTTCCCTGGGACAGAAAAAAAGTGACAACGCTCAAATCTTGTTAACAAGTATGTTTCCAGAAATCAGTATACATACAAAATCGCCGAGCTCCTACCAGTCCGGGAATCCTCTCGTGTCGTAGACTAAATCCTCGATTTCTCTGGTCCTCTGTTCTCTATATATACGAATGTTAAGTCCTTTAAAGAAGGTAGGCTATTTCTCCGACCGCAACCCAGAAGAGCCAGCAAAGTAAGGTGACCCCCCAAATAAGGTGAGTAACTCGTATATATAGGCAACATAGGTGGACCAAGTGGCAAAAAAGCCAACCAGATCGCTGACACACGGAGCATCTGAGATTGTTTACACAATCGAAAACCTTGCTATCGGTTCTACGAAGGCACATTAAGCTACAATATGACTACTCTGGCAAATAGTTATAATTTCATTGCTGATAACGTTATGGTATGATGTAAAGACGTCTTTTTTAACAATTTTGATTTCTCATATATACAAAAGGTATTGGCTTCTGAAACTTTCATGAATATCATGTCGAATGGGGAAATAGAGATTGCGCGGAGTGGGGTTATCACCCAAGCTACAACCTTCAAATTTTGTTCATATCGACAAAAAACACAAGCAATGTTTCAGCCAATGGACCTCCGGGTTTAACCCGGAGGTCCATTGGCTGAAACATTGCTGGTGCTGGTTGTGCTTTGCCACAAATTCGCAATTATTGCTTGGGTGGAATCTCCACTCTGCGGGTGATTTAGTGATAATACACTCTCCACGTACTGTATATGCAACATTGGTGGACCAAGTGGCAAAAAAGCCAACCAGATCACTGACACACGGAGCATCTGAGATTGTTTACACAATCGAAAACCTTGCTATCGGTTCTTCGAAGGCAAATTAAGCTACAATATGACCACCATGGCAAATAGTTATACTTTCATTGCTGATAACGTTATGGTATGATGTAAAGACGTCTTTTTTGACAACGTTTTTTTTTATTTCTCTTATATACAAAAGGTATTGGGTTCTGAAATTTTCATGTAGAATGGGGAAATAGAGATTGCGCATACACGCGGGGTTCGAATGGTCCTTTTCTGGACTTTTTTTCGGCCGAGCTCCTAGAATAAACGCAGAAAGTTTGGCGTGATTGCGCCCAGTACTTTGGCAACATGTTGCTCTAAACGGACGGTACTGTTTTCAAGAGTGAGATACACACATGGTGAAAGCAGTTATGAGTCACGTTTGTAGAGTTAACGTGCGACTTGGTACGTTAAGAGGCAACATGAACCTTCTTCTTAATGTGGCGAGAATCGTCGTTAGCCGTTCTTCGATGGATGGCTTATAAATAATATCCCTGCAATTCCAAATCCATCCATATTTTGTTGTTTTGTTTTTTTTTTTTGTTTTTTTTTTTTTTGTAGATTACGCGGCGTTATATCTCCGCTGCGTCCCATGTCATTGTACAGTACGTGGAGAGTGTATTATCACTAAATCACCCGCAGAGTGGAGATTCTACCCGAGAAAAATTTGTTGCAAAGCATAACCAGCAGAAGCAAAGTTTCAGCCAATGGACCTCCGGGTGAAACCCGGAGGTCCATTGGCTGAAACATTGCTTGTGTTTTTTGTCGATATGTACAAAAAATTGAAAGTTATAGTTTGGGTGATAACTCCACTCCGCGGGTGATTTAGTTACAATCCACTCTCCACGTACTGTATATTTATGTCACTGTTTCAAGTGTAAAGTGTATTGTGGCAAGATGGATTTCCCATTAAAACTTTCGTCTACTTAATAATGTCATCGGGCTGACAATTTGTGGATTCTAATTGGAGGACTTTGTTCGGAATAATTCAACAATTTCCCTTTGGAGAACTTTCAATGTAAATGATTGAATATTTTATTATTTAGAGGATTAACATTTCATTATTATATTTCTACAGCTTTTCCTTTGTAAATAAGAACCGTATCCTACTCCCACGACCTCGAAAGTGTTATTCAACTCCCATGGCGATATCCTACTTCCAGTCATGACGGACTACTTTTACTATCAATGCCACCTCGAAATCCATTGATAACACCCAATCCACTTCTACAAATATTCTTCTTGATAATCCAACTGACAGCGAACAATAACTATGTACACATCCACACAAAGTTATAAGAAGTTGAACATGACTACTCATTCATGGAGATTGATTGAATTATTTCTTTAAAATGTGTTGATTTCCTTCAAAAGTTCATATCTCCCGTCACTTGAATTTCCATTTGGAAACGAGCGTCATTGCATTCCTTTCTGATGGCGTCATATTATCAGTTTATTCATTCATGTTTTTGTGTTCATGCGCCGATTTTTCTAACCGTCAAAACAAATTGAGCGACCTTGGGCAACTACTCATGGATGACGCAAGAGGGGTATTTGTGTTGCAGATATTATCTGGGAAATAATAAACACAATAGTTCACTGCTTGGAGTAACGTACGATGTTTATTCTCTCGTGGGATGCGGGGATTATTTTCACTCGGCTAGCGCCTCGTCAAAATAACCTTCCGCATCCCACTCGAGAATAAACATCGTACGTTACTCCAAGCAGTGAACTATTGTCTATTTATTATCAATCTATTCGTAAGTGCAGTGTGGGAATCGACGCGTAGACAATGCAGCGGTCAGTATGAATCTTTGGGAGGTTCAGTAATGATCCAATCCTACATTTATTTATGAACAATATATGTGCGCTCTGTTTTAAAGGGATTAATATATAGACACACGGTTGATGATATCTACAATTGTCACATTGCAAAACCGATATGACTGACCGCCTTACTGGGGTACATAGAGCTATGTTCGGGTGTTTGCCAAGGCAGACAAATTAAGCGACGCTATATTTGGCGAATATGATAAATCCCACTTGAAAATTTAACGGAGAAGATGTTTTCATCTGCATATACAGATTTTGAAAATTTGCGATCAAATCGAGTACTTATATTGACAATACCCCAAATACCAACCGGTGGTATTCAGTCCAAGAACGACAATTCACTTTCCGATAGATGCTATACCAAACACAGTAATCTGATATCTGTGCAGGAAACATAGTGAGCAGCCATTTGTTTATTCATCTGTCAGTATCCCCAAAGGACGATATCCACCTTAAGAGTATGTAGGAGAAATAGTCGGAAAGATGTATTTATTTGTTGCACAGTTTTGTTTCTAGTTCTCAGGCCAACGGTCTTATTCTGTATAGAATGTGGCGTTGTCATAGTCTGTTTGGTTACTAACTTTTCGTGGAGTATGCGCGTACAGTCATGTAGGTATTAAAACATCAATATATTAACACAATAGGTGGCACGACACAAGGAAATGAATGCATGTGGTAATTTTTAAATTTAGTATCTTGAATATACCATTTGGTTGGAAAAGCTAAAACTAGGTTCGATTTTCTGACCAACTACTGATGCGTGAGTCTAAAGTTAGACGATGAGGTGGTCAAGAGTAAGAGTGGTTTGATGCTATAACAGATTATAGAATTACAATAGTGTCCTGAGAGCTTGATTTTGTCGTTGAAGTAATACGGAATTTAAAATGCCCGAAGTAAATTCCATGATAGATCAATATCTAAGTGTGTACCTAATATCACACCTACTATAAGTACGTGATAATTTCGATGTGTCCGTAAATACCACTTGTAAGTTACATATAAGCCACCCATTTTATATACACCGCTCCCCATTCTTCCTTTAGCTTTCAAAATGTCGACGTTAAACAGGTAAGGCCTAGAACAGTATGGAACCCTTAAGATCTCATTTAACCATACCCAACTAGGCCGGTCCCCAGATGGCGGATAGGCCTTACATGGGCAGGTTGGCTTTGATATATATAAATAAGCAGCTCCGGGCAAAAATGATACGAACCTGTTTCATACGGTCTCCTTGTTCTCCCGTGAAGTGCGTTCCGTGGGTTCTGTGGGAAGGAATCATAGAAGTTGAGGGTAATAGGGCCCATGTTAGGGTTGTCTCCAATTTGGAGATACCGGTCCAATGCACTTATTTGGCCCTAAATTCGGAGGTAGAGGGAAGGTCAGATAGATCCGGTATTGCCAGTAGGTAGACCCTAAACAGGTTGTCACGCCGAGTGTTATTGGAAGGTCTTCAACCAGTCATTTCATTTAAAACACCTTTATCATTTCCAACGTATGCTAACTTTTAACAAATGTCAGAAGTTTTGAACATGGTCCGTTTTGTTGCACTGGGTCGGTTGTGAGTGGCAATTTGCATTGCACTAGATGATTTGCTTAATGGCTAACTTCTGAAGATATGGTACTACCCACATTCTACGAGTCAATCGGTCAGAGGTATGCATTTGCATCACCCTGATCTTGTATGCCTTCCATAAACTATCGGTGTTGTTTGTTGGAAATCTGCAACATGACCCTGAAGTTGGGCACAGAATAAGGGTGTGCGTCGGAGAATGAAAAATTGAATAACAATATATTATGGATACAATACCACCCAAAAACAGAAAAGAGGTAGGGAATATATTGAAAATATTTTATTGACTCAGAAAAAGATGATGAAGAAGAACAAACATAAACTGCGAAAAATTTGCCAAAATGTATTATCATTTATGCTGCAGAAGAGGAAAAAGGAGCATCGGATGTTCGCCCATCTGTGTTACAAAAACAATCAGAGGAATTACTGGAGCTGTACAAGCTGTGAAAAACGAATATCAGAGGCTTTGTTGGTTGAGTGTAGAACATAATTCCAAGCTATAAATTCATTTATCTCACAATCGGGGCGTTTTTGCACTGTAACGCAACTAAAGTTTAATGTGTCTGGACCCTTGTTCCGAATCCGTATCAAGGGCCCCTAATACAAGCGCTTGATTCTGCTGTTGCCAAACGGCATTAATATCATTTTTCGATCGCTTCGCGTTTTTCCCTTCAGAGAAAACAATATTAGGTGAGGCGAAGCCGAACCTAATATTGTTTTCTCTGAGCCGTATATGACACTGTATCTGTCAACTAAACGCCCTGTAACGTATTGATTATGCACGGCATGCTAAAATGTCACTGGTGAAGTTAACTCAACAAATAGTTAAATTATGCGCACTTTTCTGCATCTTGGGCTGGTTTGTAGACTATTATTGGGATTTTCCTGAACGCTCGAGTCGAGGCTTCTCTCTTGAAGTTAACGGATTAGCTTTCGCTATGAAATGAAGAAAACTCCACCTCAATAAACGATGCACGGCAAATTTTAAAATATAAAAAACCTTTACACCAAGAGGGATATTTAATTCACCAGTAATTATTGCAAAAGTAACAACCAAATTCACGTTGACGAAACACACAGTTGCTCCTCTTCGCAAGACAGTATTCAGTAAAGTGAATCCCAGTGACGTAATTTTCTCTGAGGTGTAACGTCATCACTGACCTTAATATGGAGATCAATGAACGCTATTCTATTTTTCAATTTGCGTCTTTCCATCGATAAGGCAAATGAAAAAGTTCCTCTTAAAATAGTTTAAACACATTTTGTGGTCAATATTGTGAGATAAATTTATCATCACCACAGTGTGTGTCTCCGGAAATTCTGATCAAGTCTCGTTTTAGGCAAAGAATCGCATTTCGACGCGCCCTAACGGGCTCGTCGAAATACTGTTCTGTTCCTACAACTCGACTTGATCTGAATTCCCGGAGACACACACTGTGGTGATAATCTGTATTGAACATCGAGGAAATATTAGATTTGGATGTTAATACTTTTCCTGATGACTCACTGAACAGAAGTAAAGGATTATTAACCCTTTGAACCATAAAGGCAAGGTTTTCCAGCCAGGAAACATTATAAGTCATACCTTCATCACATAGTATGGATCCTAAGTTAAAGTGTTACGTAGACCAATCAATAGTTTTAACGTGCAGCCCCGAGGGTATTAATTGCTCTACCTCCAAATTATGAATATGGACTATCCCAGTTGCTAACACGGAACTGACATGGAAGATACCACCAATGTTGAAAGGGATAAGAACCAGAGAACTATCTGGTATAGATGGTCTTGAATTTAAAGAATAACCTAAATCACAGGGAGTAACGGACGTCAAAAGAATTGAATTCCAAAGAGATGGTATAATTATAAAAAAAAATAAATTCTTATTTGACTTCACAACCGTCGCGGAATCAAATAAAGGTGACTATGTGAAAATCGGGGTGGATTTGTACATGTACATCCCCAATCAACTTCGATGTTTTCGATGCCAAAAATATGGTCATGGACAAAACAATTGTAGGGGTCAGGCAATCTGTTACAAATGTGGGCAGCACATCAGGAGCCATGTATCAACACCATCAAATGTGTAACCTGTAAGGGCAATCACATATCATCCCCGAAAGATTTATCCGTATGGAAAAAAACGTGAGCGACAAATGAGTTTCAAAGAGGCCAGAGAAATTGTTTCCTCAATACGTGGCATGAATACATCAATGGCAGCCAAACGAATCCAGAGTCAACACAAACAAAGTCAAACTATCAAGTTAGGAAGAGAAATTGCCAAAAACAAAACAAACTCATGCAAAATAAAAAAAATGGTCAACCCAAATCAGACATAATAAATAATAACCTAAACCTACACAGAAAAATAAGCCGACCAAACTAAAAACCAAACCAGAACAAAATATTCCAGCCAAAGAGCAGAGTCAGAGGAAGAAACAAGAAAGAGAACAGACGATAAAACAGAAAGAAGTACAACAAATAAGTTAGACAGGCAACATTCCATTTCTTGAACGTTAGTCTTCGGGTAATGACAACATATTTCTTCTCACCTGATTTCGCTTCAACTTCATTAGCGTACCACCGACTTTTAAAACTGAGGGAGTAGGCTTAAACACGGATAGGGCACCTCGCTTTCAACATGAAGAAATGTGAGGGGTGGGGGAGGGGGGGGGGCTGCAAAATGACGAATATGAGCCAACACGCAAGACACGGATCAGCATAATATTGCCTGGTCAATAGCCCATAGCAAATAAATAAAGGACAATTAAGTTGGAATTATAAATCTTTATTCATAACAAATCATCAAATAACACAATATACATGAAATATCAATATAATATGCACATTCAAGTGGCAAAAGATAAATCAGCCCCAGTGAAGAAAAATAAGCCTGGTAGACCACTTCACCAGGCCTATATATCAGCCTGGTCACGATTGTAAAATGCAAGCCCTGAAACTAACATCAGGCAGAATACCAAAACGCCTTCAGAATGTTGTTACGGGCAACATGTTTGAGGGCGTCATGGACATATTAATCGATGAATACATCGATGACACGTACTCGACTAAACTACACCTGGATTGTTCTCAGGGTAGGTATCCACCTAAAAATTCACCCCATAAAAATATGGAGGCAATTTCTCCCATACGACCACCAAGCAAGAATCACAACATTAACAATATAATCCAATGGAATTGTTGAGGTTCTAGAGTAAATTTTAATCAACGGGGTCATCTAAGCCAAAAATATAAACCTGCTTCTTTACGCTTGCGTGAAACCTTTTTAAAGAAACCTGTAACGGCTACCTGAGTTAGAAAGTACTTTATTTACAGTCATGTACCTTTACACACAAAGCTACAGGCTGTAACTGTATGCCCAACTTTAGATTTCATTGTAGCGTTTTGTTTTATTTACGTTTCACCACCTAAGATACTACAACGGACTGATTTTGGGCTGCTGGTCTATCAACTCCTATCTATATACGTTTTGTTGGGGAGATTTCAACGCACATAACTCACCTTGGGGAGATTTCTGCAGCCTAGAAGAAGTAAAGGGTAAAGAGTTTATTGCAAAATAAATACAGATTATCATGATAATGTACATGTCCGTTGATTTTTATCAGATTCGAGGTAGTGTCCAGAATGGGATCTCACCGCCCCGGCTTTGCCTGCGAGTTGTGACCCCATTTTTGAACACCACCGAGAATCTGATGCAAATCACATGACATGCACATTATCATGATAATTCATTTATCTAACAATTCTGTCCCATAAACAGACTAAATTTTAAATTATTAATACAGTTTTCCGACAGAACGTTTGGCGAGAAAAAGTTAAAACAAAACATATTTTATGGAACTGTATAGTTGTGCACTCTAACAACGAGTAACGCTGTCACCGCAATTTTCAAAGTTTTTTTCTCAATTTTTCACTCTCCGTGTCACTTCCTATGATGATACGCTTGATTTTACGAGTGTGTGATATCGAATTGTTCAGTTTATATTTGTTGTTGGGGTGGGGGGGGGGGGGGGGCATAGTTCTGTCGCTAACTGTAAGCAATTTTGTTTTGTTCTGTAAGTGATCAGCTGAGTCGATCACTGAATCGCGCATAGCATGTATTCAAGCGCCTATTATAATAGCCCGTCGCGTTCCCGGAAACGAGTCGTATATATGATACGGAATCAGAATGAGTCATCTGTGTGATATGGAATCGGAACACATTATGTGATACATACCATTTCTCGTGGTTTTCAGGCCAAAATCTTTATGATTGTCAGATAAAATGACAGATCAGACAATTACCAGCGTCTAGCATCCCGTTCGTCCAATTCAACTGATCTTACAATGGCATGCCTTTCTATCTTCCTTGATTTTTCTTGGGAGGTGGAAGATGACACGGGAGTGACCACTTTCCAATTGTATTGGATAGTGTGGTTTCGGCAGATGACGAGAGAGAGAGGCCTCAGTGGAATTTTTAAAAAAGCAAACGGGGACACTTTCTCATCACCTTTTTCTGAACGACTCACGCGGGAGCAGTTTGCAGAGTGTGATGACCAAGTAGAAACTTTTATCGAGATATTGCTGGACATTGCAAACACAGCCATACCAAAATCATCGGCAATTCTAAATCGTTTCAGCAGATCATAGTTTGATGATGATTGTAAAAAGGCCATAAAGGATATTGAGAAAACTGAACGGGAATTTAATAAGTCGCCCACTATAAATAATACTTGATTTGAACAAACTGCGAATTAACTGGGCAAAAACAAGACGACAGAAAAAAAAACACAAAAAAGAGAAAAATTCTTAGGAACTTATATTTCTAAACTTAACCAACACAACTCCATCAACAAAATTTGGAAAATGATCCTAAAATTAAACATAACGAAACAAAATTAAATATACAACACTTCATTGATAAACACACCCTAATAAAATTGAAGAATGAAATATTGAACAAATTCGCCTCAACATTTTCTAAATATTCGTCGCCTGAAAATGGAAACCCAGAATTTGTAAAAATTAAATAAAAACAACTGAAAAAAAAAACAGAATATCAAATTTACCTACAACAATTTGGAGGATTACAATGAATTTTTCCCCGTCCTCGTGGTGGAATTAAATAACTCTTTGCATAAAGCATAATATACAGCCACCAGACCGGATAAAATATATTATCAACTTTTCAACTTCTGAATCAAACTTCACTTGAATATTCACTGTCAATTTTAAATGACATATGGCAGTCTGGCCAGTTTCGATTTTATTGTGGATCATGTGACTAGCCTTGAAGCATTTATAAGAAATGCCATTGCATGGACAGAATATGCCTTTCTGACGTGGTGAAGGCATATGATACAGCGTCGAAGTATGATATTTTAAAATATCTTTTTAACATGGGAAGAGACAGCGTTTGCATCTTTAAATAAAATTACTTTTAACCGTTTACCTAAAACGAAAGCACATGACTCATGCAAACAAAATTCATGAATAACTAAATATATTCATTTTTTTGCATCGAAAACATAGCTTATGACCCCTCATTGGAACGAGCTCAGTGAGCTCGTTCCAATGTGGGGGTCATAGGCTATGTTTCTGAGACAAAAATAAAAAAAAAATAATGAAATTGAATGGTGAGTTTTGTGGATAGAGCTGGCCGGTTTTGGCCGTTACGTTAGGTAAAGGGTTAAGGATCCGCCATTTTCAAGTTCATGTTGGATTTGTATTAACTGATCCCCACGATCATGCACTGTGTCTATTGAGCTTGTGTTTTCTCAAATGGAAGACAAGATATATATCATAAGTGCAACAATGCCGGTGTGACAGGAATGATAGTCCTAGAAATGATAGACCTAGGACTATAATTCCGCGGAATAATAGTCCAGAGGGACTAATTTCCCTACGGACTATCATTCCTGTCACACCGGCAGTACCTAGTGGAACGATATGTTATGACCTGTTATGATTAAAGATGATTTTTTACTTTTTATAGGAAGCAAAAATTTCCTGAGATGTTTACCATTGCTGGTGGAAAATCTTAGTTGAAGAACCAACAAAAATACAGGTTATTTCATTATTTTTTGTTTCTTCACAGGTATTCCATAGAATAAATTGTAGGAAAAGGCTCAGCGTCTCATTTCCAATAATGTCTTACATCACAGATGTCCCTTGCAAAATACAAATAAAACACAACGTTCACCATTTTATTGAGTTCCAGACGAGTTTCAATTGAGTACCAGGCGTATTCTAGTAAACTTTCCGGCTATCTGCCCAAGTTCGAGTTGCGTGAAAGAAAAGTCGGGGCACTAATTATTTCGGGGGCGAACGATAGGCAAACGGAATAGTTTTACCTGCTAATTTCGCCTCACGCGCTTCCACAACTACGTTTCGTTTTTCCGAAGTAAACTCGTTAATATTAGAGAGATAGCAAAAGTAAAGTAGGTGTTATCAATACATCTGCTTTGAGCGTTGACAACTGAATGCACTAAAGAGGGCGCGTGTACCCTCCTAGTTAAATGGCTCGCTGTGTGTGAGACACGTTTACCTGCATTAGTTCGTTTCTCAAGTGGTCAACTGATGGTCGTCGTATATGTTGTAGTATCTGGTGCTCGCGTTTGAGTTTTTTGCGTACATTCGAAACTTCTATCTCCCAACTCCATAAGTTTGTGATAAGTATTTGATGAAGATGGAAACATCTACCACTACACTTTATTATTTTGTGTTCTGTTCTACCACAAATATATTTTGGTTTTAAAAAGGTCTTTACAGGTATCCGCCAGTAATGGTCTAATTATTCCAAATGTGTGAAGGAAAATGTTTCTTACATGACACTAATGGTTCTTCTGGTAAGAACCATTATAAATGGGATAGGCGGTCATCTCAACATCATTTCTGAGTGGTATGAACTTTAATGATTTCATATGTCAGAGAAAATCGAAACCCTTACTCTTCTTTTACAGGACGCTTGTCGTGGGTTTGACGAATTCTCTGAAAATGTTGTGCACTCTTCCTGATTGGAAGTACAGGCGGAGGTGATCTTGAGTGGATCGAGTGTTCGTTAGCGCTAAAATATATTTCTTCCGTCCGAACTTTCTTCTGTTTCTCGCCACTTTATAGAAAGCTGAAGCTGTATTTCCTACGAAGATAAATCATACTAGATACGTTTTCGAAATATGCCAACTAGTGTTGGTCCTATCCCCTCTATACTGGATTTTTAAGGTTATCTAAGAACATCGCCACTCAGTGTACCTTTTCCCACCCCGACAAGAATGCAACATATCAGTACACACGTGGAACTGCTATAGGTGCCCTTTTGATGGCGTGGGAGCGTTCGACACATTACACATCCAACAAAAGTCAAGCAAGAAAACTAGGAACACTGCATAAAAATGTTCAATATCACCATTTCGTCGTGTGAGAGCTCTAAGATTCTACATTCCACTGGAAGATAGAACCTTATGGTTCTCACACGACGATTTGTTTTTCTACCAATAATGCCTAAAAAAGTCGGAAATGTTCAGTAGCCGAGAAGAATGAGCAGATCTTTAGATTACCAGGATAAATCCTGTTTTCGCAGATATTCTTTAAAGGCAGTTGGCTATTGCGAGGCGTCAGGTAACTAAAGTTGTGAAAAAATGCTTTATATTGCCTGCGTATAGCAGCAGTTGCACCCGCCCCCCCCCCCCCCAATATAGTATTTTATATTCGTGACCAATTAGCGGTCCAACAATGAAATTGTATAGAGTTCAATGGGTTACCCCTTGCCCTAATCGCGGTCTCCATTCTCATCTCAAGCGAAAAGTTATTTTCCTGACACGAAAAAATGCATTAAGCAACTAATCTCTCAGGATAACGCACTTTTACATTGACGAGGTTCCTGGGCTGAGTAGCTCTCCAGTGCAAACTCCGCCAAAGCGGATCCAAAGCCCTGATTGAGTAAGGAGAAGGCCACCTTGCCCCTGTTAGGTTCGTCCCAAAGGTCCTGAAGGAAGGAATCCTAATAGTTGAGAACAAAGATTGCCCCAGTTAGGGTAGTCTCCATTTTAGAGGTACATTACACGTCTTTCTTCCTCACGTCTGACGTAGACGGTTGGTCGGATATGCCGGGTCTGGCCAACCGGTATCCCCCCCCCCCCCCCAAAAGGGTGCCACATCGAGATGCATTTAGGAGCTTATTCAATCAGTCGTTTTTAATAGAATGTTGTCATCACCATTGATTACGGATTTCTAACGAATTTCGAAAATCTTTTAACATATTATTTATTTATTGCTCTGTCAGGTTTACGTGCCACTAGCAGTTTGTATTGCACTATGATCACTAAATGACTGGTTGAATGGCCAACTTCTGAAGACCTGGCACTACCAATACTCGACGGTCCAAACGGTAGGACGTATGCTATACATCACCCTGGCCGAGTATGCTTTCCATTTACTCTTGGTGTTGTTTTCGGGATATCCGCAACATAACACCTGAGGTTAGGCTCAGACTAACGATGGAATGATGAAAGAGAATCAATTCTAAGATAGCTATACCACATCAACAAAAGAAGCGAGGGTACACTACACGCGACTTTAAAATGCCAGTCTTGTGAAGTGTTTTGTGCACCGTGAAACGAGATTCTCATTCGTTCACAGTTCTGAAAAAAAACAGTGTATTTGTTGTTAATACGTGATAATGTAGTTACATTGCATGTGCAGTACATGCTTTTTGGGTAGCACGTATTTTAATAGTCCATTTTGTTACTCGGATGCCGCTATAGGAGACCATCTGGTTGCGCATTGTTGTTATGGAAAAGAACGCTTTAGAATGATGAAGGGTTTGTTTTGTTGGCGTTCTGGAATGAATAGTAATTTTGTTGTGGAATATCAATGACTGTCAATGATTTTTCTGAAATCACCTGATGCAGGTTTTATTTTTCGTCTGCACCATTCAGTGGTTTTAATTACGTCAATAAGAGGATTGTTGGAGTAACGTTTTTTGGAAGATTTTACAACATTGGTCACAGTTTTCGGTTTGTTTGAAAAGGTTTAACCTTTCGCGCGGCGATGGTATTTTCAATGTAAGTTCAATTGAAGTACTCCATATTCATTATTTGGGGTAGATCTGTCCATATTTTCAACGTGCAGCCTTAAGGCTGCACGTTAAAAATATTGATTCGTCTACGCCACACATTCACTTAGCAACCCCTCTACTTAATGGAACTATGGTGTATCGTGTTCCTTGACCGGCGAAACTACCCCCCTTTTCAATGTGTTAAATTTAAATGTTTAGTCGTCTGGATGTTGACCTAACTGTTGAGGAACTATGCTCGCCACACGCGTTTGCAACAACTGTTTCTACCCAAAGCGTTGCACTTGACGTTTGTCATAGAAACAATTTGTGGATTGTCAGACCACTCACGGAACCAGATCTTGGATACATCCACCGACAATATGTCAGTTAAGCAGTGTTGGGTCTGTTTTGAGTTCAAGTGTTTTTTCAGGGTACATTCCCCTATCAATCCAACGGACGCTGTGTAAATTATGATAAGTTACGTCATTGCTGGTGGATGGAGACTTATAGGGAGCAAAACATAATTTTGAAAAAAATAATTGTGAGTTTATTTTTTATCATTGTGTGGCATTTGTCTATCACGAACTTTTAAATGGACAAAAGGGGACATTTTTTAAGATGTAGAAATGGCAGGGATTGCGGAAATTTGACAACATAAACTGTCTGAGTTTGGAGTAGTACCAATGGACCTATGTTTAGCACGTATTGAAATAGCAAAATATGTGCACAATTAATACAGCTTTTGGTAAACTTATATTATGAAGACAGTTTGTAAAAAAACAGTGGAATAAAACAGCATTGTGCAGTAGGATGCTAGAAATATGGTTCTCGTTCTCTCTCACTCGGCAGAAAAATATCGCGAATGTTTACACCACGCACACAAACCATGAACGAAAATGGAAATATCCCAAATCAATGTTAACAGGTAACATTTTTATAAAAAATAAATGATGATGTTTAAACTTTTAAACTAAATAGCAACCATCAATGAATAGACTTTTTGAACTTAATTTGAAGGCATTTAAAAAATATGAAAATATGCCAGTAGTAGTGTATGTACCTTTCAGGGGCCATTGACCGGATCTCATGCCGGATCTCATGTGACGTCATAGTTACATGACCCAGTTGCGCCATGTTGTGATGTCATGGTAACCCGCGTGAGCGGCCATCTTGTGACGACATCCCCATAGTGATACATGGTGTTAGTGCGCATGCTCAGCTCGTGTTGTTAGGGTGATATGTGTTTCCGTCGTCCATTTTGTATACTGGAGGCCGCCATCTTGGTTTCTATGGCAGCACGTGATTGATATGTTGCCCAATTTTTTCTGCAATGGGACGGGTATGTTCGGAGGGTATGTTCGATTGAATAGGAATATTTCCTGCTTAGAATTTCCCGATTCGTAGAATTACCACAAACGACCCGATAATTTCTACTATTTGGAACTATTCAGAATTCCCTGCTTCTATCTATATATGTAATAGTTTTCGTCTATCTGACCATGCGCTATTGTTCTAGAGTATACTCCAGTAGCGTGGAAGAGCCTATTAATTGGAACAGATTTGCTAATTATTATTATATTTAGCTATTCTGGTCTATTCTTGTTAGGTGTGACCCTATTCCAAGTACTCTTGTTTCATTTATCTAGATCATTTATATAAATAACCAATCAGATTGCTTGATTTCCCATAATCTAATCCCTTTTTGTCCTATGAGGCCATGAGGGCTATGTAAAAGCCCTCAATGAGTCCTCATCTATTATCCCTCATAGCCTCATTGAATTTTGAGGTTATGAGGATCATGAAAAATCCCTCAATGAGGTATAATTTACTACGACTCTTAGCGTCATTTCAGTATTTAACAGGTATATCATATAGAATCCCATTTTGGGAAACACCGGTGGCTATGGAATCCCTTTTTTCTGAAATGAGGATAAGAGTCGTATTAAAAATCCCCCAATGAGGTCTAATTTACTACGACTCTTAGTCTCATTTCAGAAAAAGGGACTCCATAAATAGGATTCCTAAAAATGGATTCCACAAATGGGATTCCAAAAAAGGGATTCCACAAATGGGATTCCGTTTCCATCTTGTCACCAAAGCTCCAGGGCCACTACTGGTCTATGGTCTATCTGTCCTATCATTAGCTTCTACAACAGTTTTCTTCCACTGCGGCCTTGTACCAATACTACTGACTAAACTACCATCCATTAATATTGACTTGAACAATGCCATGACGGAAACACGTATCACCCTAACAACACGAGCTGCGCATGCGCACTAACACAACGTATCACTATGGGGATGACGTCACAAGATGGACGCTCACGCGGTTTCCATGACAACACAACACTGTGTCACGTGAATATGACGTCACATGAGATCCAGCCAATGACCCCTGAAAGGTACATACACTACTACTTATGCCCAATAAGGATGATTATATAAAGGATTTTAGTGAATAACTTGAACAATGCCATGAGTAGACACCTGAGCGTTTCTTTGCAGGTCCACACGAATGAGATAATTCCCGATGTTCACTAAAATGATGTAGATTTTCTTTTTTATTATATGCAACGCGACATTTTACTATGCAATATTCAACCCAATTCGACTGCAAAAACGAACGGTTCAAAACAATAACGAAGTGAGCTGATCGTTCCTTCAAGCATGTACGAACCAAATCACTCAAACATAAAAAAATAGTCACACGTTCCCTCGATGATTTAATCAAGTAACTGTTCAATTCACAGTTGAAATTTAATTATTATAATATTACAACTGAGAATATTTTGATATTTTTCATTAATGTTACTTTTTAGAACATTTTAAATGTTAATTTACAACACGATTTTTGAATTGACTGCGCTGACTCATCCAAAAACAAAAAAAAAGAAAAACGAAAAGGCAACTTCTTGGACGAATCAAACAGGTTTATCGGAAAGGTTTCCCAGTTCAAGGCTCAATATCACTCTCGGAGTCACTTTCTAGTGAGCTTGAATCTACGCCTCGGAGGAGAAGTGATTTTCAGATTGCCCCGTACAGTACGTGGAGAGTGGATTGTAACTAAATCACCCACATAAGCACATATGGCAAAAAAGGGCTTCCATAGCCACAGGTGTTTTCCAAAATGGGATTCCATGGGATATGGCCATTGGATATAGGCTTTTGTTATACACAAGGGAGATAATCCTGCATACAGGTTATGGGAAATCAAGCAATCTGATTGGTTAGTTATATAAATGGAACAACAAGAGTACACGGAATAGGGTCAGAACTAACAAGAATAGACCAGAAATTGCTAAATGTAGTAATAATAAGTAAAGCTGTTCCAACTGATAGGCTCTTCTACGCTACTGGAGTATACTCTATAATAAAGGAACATGTCTAGGTAGACGTAAACTATTGCATATATAGATAGAAACAGAGAATTCTGGGTAAATTTGTCCTATAGCACTACGTGCTATTCTTAATAGAGAAAAACGTCATGGGATAGGGATCCAAAAAGGGATTCTGGGAGAATTCTAATCCAGAACATTACTCCTGTTCAATCGAATGCACCCCCTTGTACCCCTTAGTACTATAGCACTACGTGCTAAGCTGATAAAATGGGGAAATAAAGTCAATTTCGGTGATTTTGGGTGGATTTTGGTGATTTGGGGGATTGTCGGGTTGTTTGTGGTAATCAGATTTACTCCGATTCAATCGAACATACCCACCGAACATACCCCTATCCTATTGTAGGCCTTAGGTAACATAGCAATCACGTGCTACTATAGAAACCAAGATGGCGGCTTCCAGTATACAAAATGGACGACGGAAGCTCGTATCACCCTAACAACACGCGCTGCGCATGCGCACTCAGACCACGTATCACTATGGAGATGACGTCACGACATGGCCGCTCACGCGGGTTACCATAACAACACAACATGGCGCCACTAGGTCACGTGACATGACGTCACTTCCGAGGTCCTGCACCGAGGTCCTGCAACTATTCCCTCAAAACCACATGACATACAACTCATATTATATCTTGTCAACAAAAATGTTCTGAAAAATTTAGTAGCATATAATACATGAATAATTTAACATTTAATTTTAAATAATTGTCCGAGCGACGTTTATAAATATTATTTTACTACCAGATGTTGAACATTTGGTAACAAAATGATATTTATGAACTATCGCTAGGTCAGATAGGAATAATTTTAAATAAACAAGTACAAAGAGATAATGAAACAAACATTTTACAATTAACACAACTAATTAAATGTACTCAAATAATGTTTATTCCGTGAGAAGTAATTATCAAATTCAAGTTGGGTACAAAACGTCCAATGGAGGGTAGAAAAAGTCCAATAGTTTGGGTACAAAACGTTCAGCGATTTGTGTGCAAAACGACCAATTCGGTACAAAACCTCTTGGTACAAAACGTCCTGGGTACACAACGACCAAGTACCTTATCGAAAACAAACATGAAAAATGATTTTGAAAAACTCTCAAACTTTCGAAAATAACTTATTATTTACACAAAATAATAAAAATTCAGATAAAATATTATTGAAAGAGAGGGAAATAAATATTTTTTACGAGGGGACGGTTCGGGTCCATTAGCGACCGGTTTGGGTCAAAACGTAGCGGGCGGTTTGGGAAAAATTGCAGAGGACGGTTCGGCCAGATGACGGTTTGGGTGTTTTCCATTGATTAAGCTCAATCAGTCATTTCTTAATGCCCCCTTCATAATAGAGATCCGATTGGAATATATCTTACACCATGACAACTTTCTTTGAATTACACAATAGTATCCAATTTGCAGACAAATTTTTATATAACCGTTATTTTAACTTGACTTTTTTTGAATTGAGTATGACCCAATGGAAACTTTTGCCGAACATTTTGTCAAATTTCCAAAATGACAACTTACTCATTTAACGTCCGTGTGTCATATATGGTCAACTTATTTCCACCCACAGCGCGGGAGGTTGACGGTGACGTGACAGATATATTCGGCACAGACAAATGTTATGAAATATAATTTTCGAATCATCGGTTTGTACTGAGTGATCTTGGGTACAGATCTCAAGGAATCGATAGTTCTACCGAAGTGAAAGATACGTCAAGGAACACAATGATGTCTTAACAATTCGTTCTGTCAAAATTATATCAATAACTTTATAGTGATGAGATCACAGTAGCGAAAAGAGTCGCTATCCGATCGACAGTATCCGTGCTTCTTTCTCGTGGCAACTCTGTACATGCTCGTCTGTAGGAAACGAAATGAAAGATCATTGAATCTAATTCTATTTTTTCAATTCATCATGCTGTCTTTACTTCTTGGTAATACTATGTCATTTAACACTTTACCCAACGTAGACGACAATCATTATTTAATTATTGTTAACTCTTAATTGCTTTTTTATAGAAATCACCAAAACCATTTCATTTACCCACTAATTGGGACAACCTCAACGAGCTCGCCGCAATGAGGGGGACACATGATCTGTTTTTTTTTATTTTTTAAGTTTTTTTCCAGCTGTTAAATTTGTATATTACGTGGACAGATGCGACGGATTCGTAAGGTAAAGGATTAAGACATCTTGACCTACTGAGTAAGTGTATCGAAATCCCATCTGATCCCGAGATAAAAATTGTTTTTGTGAGCACAGCAGTGTATATATAACTTTAAATTATTGTGCACTTTAATAGTTGGGTTCGCGTTACAATATGGTTCACGTTATATCCATCATATTATGTTGAAATTATAAACCAAGAACAAAACATATTACATCATCGCAAAGCGTTGAACGTGAGCATCAAGTTTATTCAGTAATGACATGTTACCCTTTACAGTGAAAGCAGTGTGTCATGCAATTGTGCATGCGAGTTTTTCAACCATACTTCCTTTTTTTTTTTTGTATTGACTAATCCACTGGAATGTGTTCACTGTTTAGTCCTCAACCAACGCACGCGGACAATTTTGGCTAATTTTAAAATAACTAGTATATGTGTAACGACTATTATGGAAAGTAAAGGTGCTTTTAGAACATAGATTCAATGCTTTTTGAAGCAGAGGAGCCTTCTCTTTGGAAACTCAGAATTAAACAGTCACTCCACTATATTTCTAACCGTTTGCTAATCCATCATACCCTGCTTATAACTGCGTCTCTGTACCCCAAAATGTTGATTTTTTTAACCGACACCAGAAACATATTCCCAAAATGTTGATTTTTTTAACCGACACCAGAAACATTGGGAATTACAATTACCCCCCTCCCCCTCCCCATGGAGTCTACAATACTTAAATCTGGGATGATAAAAGAGCATCGTGAACCACATATTCCTTCTAGGGATCTTAAGAGTACCACCAGTTGTTGTTACTGGTGATCAATTCACCTCAATCAGAATACCAAATACAAGTGTCACCATCCATTGTCTATGCTGATCAGATCACCTCAATCACAAAACCAAATGCAAGTGTCATTAGCCATTGTCACTGGTGATCAGATCACCTCAATCACAAAACCAAATACAAGTATCATCAGCCAATGTTACTGGTGATCAGATCAACTGAATCACAACACCAAATACAAGTACCATCAGCCATTGTCACTGGTGATAATATCACCTCAATCAGAATACCAAATACAAGTATCATCAGCCATTGCCACTGGTGATCAGATCGCCTCAATAACAAAACCAAATACAAGTATCATCATCCCTTGTCACTGCTGATAGATCACCTCAATCACAAAACCAAATACAATTGTCATTAGCCATTGTCACTGCTGATCAAATCACCTCAATCACAAAACCAAATACAAGTATCATCAAACATTGTCACTGGTGATCAGATCACCTCAATTAGAATATCAAATACCAGTATCATTAACCATTGTCACTGGTGATCAGATCACCTCAATCACAAAACCAAGTACAAGTATCATCAGCCATTGTCACTGGTGACAAGATCACCTCAATCAGAATACCAAATACAAGTATCAACAACCATTGTCACTGGTGATCAGATCACCTCAATCAGAATACCAAATACAAGTGCCATCAGTGTTTGTTACTGGTGACCAAATCACCACAATCACAAAACAAATACAAGTTTCATCAAACATTGCCACAGCTGATCAAATCACCTCAATCACAAAACCAAATACAAGTATCATCATCCATTGTCACTGCTGATCAAATCACCTCAATCACAAAACCAAATACAAGTATCATCATCTATTGTCACTGCTGATCAAATCACCTCAATCACAAAACCAAATACAAGTATAATCAGCCATTGTCACTGGTGATCAGAGTACCTCAATCACAAACCAAATACAAGTGTCATTAGCAATTGTCACTGGTAATCAGATCAAGTCAATCACAAAACAAAATACAAGTATTATCAGCTATTGTCACTGGTGATCAAAACACCTCAGTCACAAAACCAAATACAAGTATCATCAACCATTGTCACTGGTGATCAGAGTACCTCAATCACAAAACCAAATACAAGTGTCATTAGCAATTGTCACTGGTAATCAGATCAAGTCAATCACAAAACAAAATACAAGTATTATCAGCTATTGTCACTGGTGATCAAAACACCTCAGTCTCAAAACCAAATACAAGTATCATCAGCCATTGTCACTGGTGATCAGATCACCCCAATCAGAACACCAAATACAAGTATCATCAGACACTGTCAATGGTGATCAGATCACCTCAATTAGAATACCAAATACAAGATATATTTATGTAGCTGATTTTTTTATTTATTTATTGGTGCTTAACACCTCGTCAGCAGCTAAGGCTACATCATGACGAGAACAGTTGGAATGTGGAACCTGTCCGTGTTAGTTACGAAGTAAAGTGATGGATTGAAATTAGGAAATATTTACAACAAAATGTCTCAAACTTGAGTAGTTTGGGCAATAACAAGAGGTGATGCTAGTATAGTGTAAGTCTTATAAATAAACGTGATGATTTGAATCGTGAGTCTAGTTTAAAAGAATAAACACGATTTAAAATTTATTAAAACGGTTGA
Organism: Pictodentalium vernedei; assembly: GCA_031216915.1. Taxonomy (NCBI): domain Eukaryota; kingdom Metazoa; phylum Mollusca; class Scaphopoda; order Dentaliida; family Dentaliidae; genus Pictodentalium; species Pictodentalium vernedei. The sequence continues at coordinate 40,911,799 of CM062292.1, read as the reverse complement.
ATACTTTAAGAAGTGATAGAACTTTTTGTGGGCACGAATGATAAAATAGGTCTCTTGAGATCCAACCTTGAAAGGTGCCTTTTTTATAAACAATAATTTATTTCATTTAAGCCTAACAGGCTTCAGCGAACAGGCAAGGCCTATACCAACGTATCTGCCTTATAGATTGTAAGCATCAGTCAGGTGCAAGCGCAAGTGAACAAAGGAAATTAATTATATAAATTATGAGAGAGACACGTTTATAAATTTCACAATAGAATTAACAGTGTGTGAGATGCAAGTTTGAGATTGGGTTGTTTTGTGGTAGGAATAGTCTATTATTATACTTCATGTAGTAGTGTAGATATCTGATTTCTCAAATAGTATTTGGACAACTAACATGATTACACTCTTTAACTCGAACCATCTTTGACAACGTGTGTTAATGACTCGCAAAGGGCATTACATTCTTTCAATATCACACGCATGAACGAAAGGTAACCGAACGCAGAAAAAGCAGCGCCTGTCGCAATGGCAGATGTTGTTTCCCGCGTTCGGAAAACTCCGGAGCTTGCGCTGTGTTTTTTCGATCTGTCAAATTGTCGTTACTTTAAATGTTCTTTGTTTCGAGTTTTCTGTAGGTTTCTAATGTTACTTACACGCGAATCATTATAATGGTAGGTCCGCCAGTATGATCATATACATACTGACTTCATGCCACATCAAACTATTGAATACTCTCATGTCTGACCGATATGATATCGTGTTTTGCTGATTACCTCGACACGTTGGTATCTCCGGTAACACCAGTGAAGACAGTGCTGCAAAACAGGCTTTAAGCAAGCCTAGCACTGATTTCATTCAGTGATTACAATTCGTATATTAGTAAATACACCAAATTTGTTTGGCAAGTGACCGGGAGTGGGCGACTAATAACAAGCTCCACAACTTCGAACCAACTATTAATGATAAATACCCTCCCTATAACCTTTGTGGGAAATTTCATATAATTCAGATATGATGTCATATTGATCAAACAAGGCTTACACATTCCTTTTTGTTAGAGCGAACTATGCGACCAGAATGTGTTCCTAGCCAACCGGCATTGACAGAGGAGCACATTCGTTTACATTGCACTAATTTTAATCATGCCAGAGGGCACTATTTCACAGTATGATCTCTATTTTATGACACAAGCCCGCACAAAATTCTCTCATTTCTGAAAGTAATCCACCGTTTTAATAAATTTTAAAATTGTTTTCATTATTTTAACCTATACCTTCAAATCCTAAATCATCAGGTTGATTTATAAGCAAATCACTTTGTTTTTATTATCACTCATCACTGTTCGCAACACTCTTGTTTTTGTCATTACTAGTATTCTCATTTATTATTTTTATTCAATCGTTTTGTTTCATATCTTTACAGTTTTTCGCCACGATATGTTTGAGACCTAGTTGTAAAGCTTTAACTTCATCATTGAAAACGGTAATGCTACTTGCAATGGTAACCATTATGGTGCAAAAATAGTTGTTTTGTTGCACTCCATTGAAATAAAAATAGAGAAAACTTTCATAAACATTTTGTTTCTCCACATTTGTCTCTACTGACAACTTTCAAAACAGATTATTTTATTTACAAACATAGGAGCAACATAAGGTCAAATGACAAAATCTTATACATGGTGTTAAAGTTTGACTTGCATGATGTTTGCAGACTAGAAAATATGGGTCCTACCCGAAGCACCCACCTTGCTGCGCCAGAGCAACATGCTGTCTAACAACATCATCCCATTGCATCTTTCGTACCAGGAGCAATATGTCTGCAAGGACACCACTGATCAGACAGCAAATCTCTTCCTCACAAGAAGCACCAAGCGTGCAGGGCCACTGCAACATGCTGATCAATAGCATCACTACAATACTTCTTCCTACCTGGAGGAGCATACAAGCAGAAACGAGAGCGCATGCTTGCTGGACCACCACAACAGTCGGACCAACAGCGTAGTCCTATTACTTCTTTCATAGCTGGAGCACCAACGGTCCCGCCAGGCCACCACAGCTCTTTAATTTAAAAGGAGCATCCAGCTGGCTGGGCCACTGAGACACGCAAACCATCGATGTCGCTCTATTGCTGCTTTCCTAGCCGTCGAGGGGGGAGTAGGCCTGATAGGACAACAAAAACAACAAGGCAATTTCCTAGCAGGAACACATGGTCGTTGGACCAATGCCTCTGGCAGTTCCGGACATCGAGAACTTAAGGACAGAAGAAAAAATGTTACCGCTTGCCTACCCTGAGCAACATGCCTGTGAGGAAGCCAAATCAAAGACAACTCTTTCCTCCAGCCAGGTTGCAGTAATTTCAAGCTTTTAATGTTTCTCCTTTGATTGTGTGACTCATCACGGAGGACGACATTTGAACATGCAAGGCGTTTATAGGTTTGCAAAAATAACATTGTTAGCCCTTTGAACCCGAAATCCCCCTTTTCTGGGCCACATTACGACGTCTTCGAATCTCACCTACGAGTTGCTGTTGCGAGTGAACAAAATAGTAGTGTGGTTTTGGCACGAACGTTTTTCGAATTCGTCAAATAAAATTAAAAATAGCACCCAAATATAATTAGAAGTGCGATTTTCCCACTCATTGCAAAATGCCTTTATCTGATTGCTTAAATAGTATAGTCACAAGGACGTAAAGCTTATATGGCATTTCTCTATCGACCTCAACTCCACATTTGAAGCAAACTCGTCTTTTATTACTTTCCAAAGTGTGATTTACTGGGATTTCCGGGTTTGATTACAAGATAACTTCACAAGTGAATTATGCAGTCAACAATTGTGTCATGTATCCGTGCGCGCATACGAAGACGCTTTGCCGTAGGTGTAATGGGGACTTCATTGTTTCGTTGTTTCGTTTTTTAACTCTTTACCTAACATGAAAAATGAAAAGCAGACGACATTTGCAAAAAAAATTCTTGAATAACTATTATTTTCATTTTTTGTCTCAAAAACATAGGTTGTGACCCCTCATTGGAACGAGCTCGTTCCAATGAGGGGTCATAACCTATGTTTTAGAGACAAAAAATGAAAAAATAATGAAAATTAATTGGCGATTTTTGAGAATAGCGCTGGCCGTTACGTTAGGTAAAGTGTTAAATAATATAATTATCGTTAATAATGAAAAGTAATAAACAGAGTAATTGCTTGACTGGACTGGTTACGTGAAATAATTCATTCGAGGCGAGGGTCTATATTGTAAAACACTCGTGCGCATTCGCGCACTCATGTTTGTACAACGTCCCTCATCTTTCATGAATTATTTCACGTAAACAGTCCAGTCAAGCGATTACTCTCTATATAATCCACAGTTGGATCGCACGATTACGCGTTTTACACAAAGACTGGAACTAAATGTAAAAAAGCAAGGAAACAAAGTGGAGTTTACATAATTCTTCTTTATAGTTGGAAGTATCTGTCTTCTTTAACTCCTGTTCTATAAGATAATGTAGGATAATTGTACATTACACCTGTGAGCATGTCGGTCAGAAATTGACATGCGATAGTCGTCGCGTTTATAGTTATACCTCAGCAAGTAGGGTTGGTGTCATAACACCTCTTACATAAATCTGCCCTGTGTGTCGGACCATTTCACACTCCGGAAGATAGACTCAACTGAGCTTCGGTTACCAGAAAACAATATTGAAAAACTGTTATCAGTGACAGAAATACATATGACCGTCTTTGAAACAGCTGTAAATATTTTTACCAAACTAGTCGATTGTATAACAAAACTGTTGTCATCGATTAATGATAAAACCTGGCGATTTACTACAAAAGAGGTGTTCTATGCGAAAACCAGAATATTTTAATTACACAAGTTGAAGTTATGATGGAAGTCATCAGTTATCATAAACTGCTTGTGACGCGAAACTTTCATAGACAATCGCTGCGGAAAATGATATCTTCTTAACAGAACATAATAACGTGTTCATATTTTTTTCTATTTAAATTACTGAACACAACAAGCTGCTTTTAGTACAAATAATTTTTAATATATCTGAAACATTTTAGGCCCGTAGCTGATTCTGAAAAGAAACTCTAGCGTAGCTTGCTTTTAGAACCCCCAAAAATCAAGAAGCAGCATCTTGATAATGTCAGTTTTACACAAGAGCTAATATTGATGAAAGTTATGATTGTTTTGGCTGATTATGAAATCTCAATGGACCACTTGATCACAAGGAGTGAACAGCCGAATAGTGTAAATTTGGCCCATCCTGAATGCAAAACTTAAGGTCGTTTCAGAATGATCAATTCCTTTCTCTTATGCGAATTTTTGAAGATGAAATTAATTTGCCGCTGTTTCTTATGGAGACGAATTTATCTATTAAAACTGGTTTTCATAAAATAGGTTTATTTCTGTGGTCCGTTGTCGTGAAACATATTTAATGCATATTGGGGACAACCGCGGATTCCGATAGTATTCCGTGCATTTGTTGTGGTGTCCGAGTAGATAAGTGTGCGGTTCCCTCAAGCTGGAGGTCAGGGAATATACCCACATTAGGGGAAATGCTCGAGGTGTCCGAACGCTGTCCACTAGCATCAATTGTGGGACTGCTGTTGTCACAAAGTACCTTCGTATTGGATGTAAAATGGCAATCTCCTGTGCAGAGAGAGAACACTCCATGGAGGCCAAAGATTTCGATAAGAGCGAGATCACGGATTTGCCGCTACGAAGGTCATCGCATGTACCCGCTTCATTGTGGCAAGCAGAGTCGGAAATATAATTTATATAACTTGCTTGCCATTCCTTGTAAAATTCATAAGCTTAATATTAATTCGTTTTGGGTATATGCAATAAACACAAACACAATTGTGTAGTTTCAAATATACTCGAGAACTGTCAATGTATTTATTTGTTAGGGAGAATATTTGAAATGAGACGAGTTATAATTATATTTTGCGTGGCAGACCAGGTCCAGGCAAAAACATTGAACGGGAATTTGTGTTTTACCCAATCAGGATCAGATCTCGATCTGCGTTCAGACACACTATGAAACTGCTGAAAAATCTTATAAATTATCACAACCACGTTTATGTATAAAATGGTGTCAGCAATTGCTTGTAAGGCGATATCTCGACGAGACCCTGATACATTTGTACACAAACATAAAGGTGATGGTTCATTTATCCCAACTGGATTAACTTGGTAAACTATAGCATTTTAATTTCAGATTTCATTTTCAAACCAATGAAAAGCGTTTTCATTTCGATGAAAAGTGGATACAGCTGCCTTGAACTTTTACTATCCTCGGACGTTTGTTCAAATATTTCCAAATGAATGTGAGCAGTAACATTATAACTGCACGTTGTTTTAACTCGAATGCTTCCAGTGACTCAAGAATCAAAATCGTAAAAAGCAGTGTGGTTCCATTTTTCAATAATTATATTTTTGAGAAATGTTTTTGTGTTTTTTCTTTTCTTTTGGAATATAGAAACATACAAGGTCCCTCGCACACGCGTTTTGAAAGCTCATACTGTTCTATACATTTCTGTAAATAGTAACATAAGCATATCTTATCAAAGCAAGCGCATGTATACTATAGTTGCAAGTTACAGACTTAGTATCGGGGTTCCTGATACATGATATATTACGGACCCAGTACACATACTTATTGTAAGTTAAAAGAATAAGCGACGCAACAGTACTGCAATTACAAACGTTGTCACAGAAATGCGACCAATTCACGGAGTTGTGATGTTGCAAAAAGTATCTGTCCGTTTAGCATCACACGGCACTATTTAAGAGGAAATGGGAAATCATTGAATCTCAGATGATATTTTACTTTGGTTTTCTTGATTTGATCTTGATTTCACAATTTTGTGTATGAAATCTTGACACAATTGTGTAGGTGTGTCGTGGTGGGATCGGTTGTGCGATCACAGTACTGTACGTGTTAATTTTCTGGTTGATTTGTGCATTGGTGGAGTTAAAAGTGCCGTGTATCTCTTTCAACACATGTTTATTAATGGAATCGTCTAATGCAACACTTTTTTGCAGCCCAAGAGTTACATGAGCCGACTCCATTTGTGAACACAGTGTTAAAACGGATAAGCAATACAGAAATATTTTAATCCCTAAGCCCTAGGGGACAGTAATAGTAAGAACGTTCCCCGCCGTGCCTCAACTGCCGCAAAAGGCACCAAAGGTATCGATGGTGTCATTTTAATTGTTACGTCTTTTTTGTTTTCTTTTAATTTTTTAAACGTTTTTGTTTTTTTTAAGTCTTTTTATTTGACTTTTAATTGAAGTTTTAATTGTTTTTGAGGGGATACTCACTCTACGTCATAGTTTGTGAGGAGCTACGCACTCTGCGTCACTGTTTGTGAGGAGCTACGCACTCTACGTCACTGTTTGTGAGGCGCTGGCTACTCACTGTACCTCACTGTGAGGGGCTACTCGCTGTTTGTGAGGGGTTACTCACTTTACCTCACTGTGAGGGGCTACTCGCTGTTTGTGAGGGGTTACATACTCTATGCCACTGTTTGTGAGGAGCTACATACTCTACGTCACTAGTTGTGAGGAGCTACATACTCTACGTCACTGTTTGTGAGGAGCTACAAACTCTACGTCACTGTTTGTGAGGAGCTACATACTCTACGTCACTGTTTGTGAGGAGCTACAAACTCTACGTCACTGTTTGTGAGGAGCTACATACTCTACGTCACTGTTTGTGAGGAGCTACTCACTCTACGTCACTGTTTGTGAGGAACTACGCACTCTACGCCACTGTTTGTGGGACGCTGGCTACTCACTCTACCTCACTGTGATGGGCTACTCACTGTTTGTGAGGGGTTACTCACTTTACCTCATTGTGAGGGGCTATTCACTGTTTGTGAGGAGCTACATACTCTACGCCACTGTTTTTGAGGAGCTACATACTCTACGTCACTGTTTTTGAGGAGCTACATACTCTACGTCACTGTTTTTGAGGAGCTACACACTCTACGTCACTGTTTGTGAGGAGCTACGCACTCTACGCCACTGTTTGTGAGACGCTGGCTACTCACTCTACCTCACTGTGAGGGGCTACTCGCTGTTTGTGAAGGGTTACTCACTTCACCTCACGGTGAGGGGCTACTCGCTGTTTGTTAGGGGTTACTCACTTTACCTCACTGTGAGGGGCTACTCGCTGTTTGTGAGGGGTTACTCACTTTACCTCACTGTGAGGGGCTATTCGCTGTTTATGAGGGGTTACTCACTTTACCTCACTGTTTTGAGGGGCTACTCGCTGTTTGTGTGTGGGGGGGGGGGGGGGTACTCACTTTACCTCACTGTTTCTGAGGGGCTTCTACTCACTGTTTTTGAGGAGCTACTCAATGTTTATGAGGGGTTACTCACTCTACCTCACTGTTTGTGAGGGGCTACTGACTGTTTGTGGGAGGGGATACTCACTCTACCCACTGTTTTGGAAGGGTCATGAGGCCATGAGGAAATCCCTTAAATATAGTGTATTCTTTGGGCGGAGGCGGGGGATGAGGTCAACTAGCCTCGCTCTAAACTACACCTATAATTCACCATTTCATCTCTGTTAAATGGATTGTTGTTGGTGGGCTTCCATCAGTTGTCAATTTACATCATCGCTGTTGAGATATGCCAGTGTGCGTGTCTTGTGGAAAGTTATTTTCTAGATCAGATAATTTATCGGATATATCGTAGGGAGCACTGTTCCCAAATAATAATGGCAGGTGAAATCCATGAGTCGAATAGAGGTGACAGCATATCAGAATAGGAGGTCACAAATTCAGGGTCAGAAGATACCAATACAAATACTGAAAGCGAATACTCTTAGGATGAGGCGGACAAAAACACCCCTGCAAACGATTTAATCCGAAGACATTATGGATAGTGCGGCATAATTCCAGGAGTAAAAATGTCCGTATATAGACAGTGACTTGTCCAAGGTCGAGGCCAGCGAATTGGTCAGAGAATCTTTTGAGGACTGGGAGAGATTCCCTCTGTAAGAGCTTTTTCAAGAGGATGCATCGAGTATGGATGTTCAGACCACATCCGGTGTACAGAAAAATCAAAGAAACTGCCCAGCGATTTCGGCGTGACGAGGGTTACGGGATGAACGAAGCCAAAATATTCGAAATACATTTTTGATCCTTTATTAAGAAAATATACTTTTAGATGTGCCGACAGAAACATGTGACGACAAGAGAAAGCCCCAGAATATATTAATATTGTGGCATTGAGAAAAGAACTGTAATATGTTTGTAGCCGAAATAAAATGTTAAAAAACCTGAAAAAACATGTAATATTTTTTATAGCAGAAATACGATTCATATCGCTGGATATATTTCGTTTTGTTGTTTATGGCTTAATCCTCTTGTTGGAGGACTAACCACGGACTGGGGGTGTTATCAATCTCGTAACAAGGGCATATACTTTATTCAACAGTGGCAACACGAATTGTCTCTGACTAAAATTAGAGCAAACGTGTACCCTTACGAAACTCGGTTTGCTGTCTCACAGAGAAACGTCGCTGATTGGTTGATCGCGTGTTCGATCATTGAGCAAGTGATGTCAGATATAAATATACCGTTCAGTATATAACACTGAGTGGGTGATTGACAGGTTTGATAAACAAAATCGAAACTCTATCGAGACTAATGGACAGGTTTCAAGTGACATGACCCGAACGTGACCTGGGATTTCAAAAACGATTAAGTCTAATTAAATCTAATTATAAAAAATTAAAAACAATAAAACATTATTCAAAACAATTGAAACATCAATTAAAAAATGAAATGAAAAACTTAAAAAAAACATTTAAAAGACGTTTAAAAATTTAAAACAAAAGTCATTAAAATGACATTATCGTTACCTCTGGTGCCTCTTGCAGCAGAAAAGGCAAGTTGGAAAACAATGCTTTCCACTGACGATAGGATAATACAGCTACGGAATTGTTACTCATTGTGCCAGCTCCTTGTCTATGATGGAGCTTTCGTTTGCGCAAACAGTTGAGTAACTGGCTTGCAAAATTCACTAAAGAAGCAGTGTTCAAAATTTCAATTTTTGTTGTTCGGCATAACGGAAGTCTGCGCTGTATACCATTCAGGTTTTGCTGGTATAGCGGATTAAAAAATATCTACATACAATGAAGAGTCCACCATATTCTCAATTGCGTCAATAATGCTGTTGATTTTCACCGAAGAAAGAGTAATAGGTAAATTACAAACCGAGGAATCCCTAATTCTCGTTCATGAGTATCAGATAACGTTGAGACAACACGAATCTGAAATTGACGGTCCTTTAAAAACATTTCTACAAAAAGAGGAATACGCCCTCTCAACGCATGTTATTTTTTTTTAACATCCCATACTTCCACGTTGTATCTTTGATCAAAGAAGATAAAGGCCACATGTCCTTTTCTGGTAAGACATTTCTTATAAACGTTTCAAGTATAAACATATGATCCACAGTACTTTGTGAGAGAAGATTATATACCTCTAATTACTATCTGCCCAGATAGAATTTCCTCAGATAATTCCTCCTCAAAATAGTACAAAATATCCTCCAAAAATGACAGCACTAATGCAATGTTTGTCAAAACTCCCATATAAATATTGACATTCTCTAAGTCAACAAACACATAATAAGCTGGAGTGGGATATAATTCACAGAGAGGCCACTCTCCACTGAAAATTGTATCCTCTTTTGTTTTTGTCATTATTGGTTCGTTTTGACACACATTAATTAAGGAGAAAAATGAGTAATTACGCTGCATGTACATTTCGTGCTGGTATTGGTGCAAGTCAATTCTTTGTAGTGTAACTACAGAAAAAAAAAACTTCCTTGAGTTAGTGATCGTTGGCGATCAAGAGATAAAAATAAAAAAACACCCCAAAATACCCCAAATAGCATAAATATGCACATTTCTTTCTATTGTTTTCATTAATTTTCCCTATAATTAATGCAAAAGAAGTATTGTTGGATTTGTCTTGTTGGGATTTTCTTGTTGGGATATTTTACCCATTCATTTTGTTGGGATTCATCTTGTTGGGATGGTACAACATTCTGTGTTATTTTTCGCCAGTCTGATGAAAATTAGATTGAGCTAGCTCAAATATTGAGTTACATTGCATGTATAGTACAATCTCGATTTAGTATGTTGCAAAGGATAAATTAGTTAACAAAGATTTCGGATTTTGGAATACAAAACGTAAAAAATTGCTACAGAGCAATTGATACAAAAATATATGAAATTTAATGGAATTTAACACAACATCATTACATTTAGCATATTATAATATCTAGAATATTGTTCTAGCTATAGCCTACATTTATTGTAATATCTAGAATATTTTTCTTTGTTTTGCCTACATTTATTGTAATATCTAGAATATTTTTCTTTGTATATCCTACATTTATTGTAATATCTAGAATATTTGTCTATGTATAGCCTGCATTTATTGTAATATCTAGAATATTTTTCTCTGTATAGCCTACATTTGTTGTAATATCTAGAATATCTTTCTATGTATAGCTTACATTTATTGTAATATCTAGAATATTTTTCTCTGTATAGCCTACATTTATTGTAATATCTAGAATATCTTTCTATGTATAGCCTACATGTATTGTAATATCTAGAATATTTGTCTATGTATAGCCTACATTTATTGTAATATCTAGAATATTTGTCTATGTATTTCCTACATTTATTGTAATATCTAGAATATTTTTCACTGTATAGCCTACATTAATTGTAATATCTAGAATATCTTTCTATGTATAGCCTACATTTATTGTAATATCTAGAATATCTTTCTATGTATAGCCTACATTTATTGTAATAACTAGGATATTTTTCTATGCATAGACTACATTTATTGTAATATCTAAAACATTTTTCTATGTATAGCTTACATTTATTGTAATATGTAGAATATTTTTCTATGTATAGCCTACATTTATTGTAATATCTATGATATTTTTCTATGTATAGCCTACATTTATAGATAGATAGATAGATATACTTTATTCAACAATATATCACTGAATAACAAAACATAAGACACAACTATACAAAATTAATGACCAATGAGCGGTCAAACAATGCAGTTATATAGAGTTCAGCGGATGTACCACTAGTTCTATCATGTTTACATTCTCACCCCCAGGAGAGAACTCGCGGACAGATTTTACTGCTTTACAAAATTAAAGTAAAGAAAAAAAGGTATAGATTTATTAATTCGACAATTCTGTATTTTGAACAAAGGGGTCCATTTTAGTGAGGAAGTGGGGTCGAGTGAAACACTTGAAAAGCATCGCTTATTAACATATGATTCGATTTCCATACACCTGGATTTACTTAAACGAAGATAAGTTATTTCACTCCATAATAGATTTTTGTTTGAAGATCCAAGTTCTCTCAGTTAAACATTTGTTTTATGGTAGCTTCTACTGACAACAGTTTAAGTTAAATCTAACTGAATACTCCTATGTGAAGTAGGAAGCTATTTATTGAGACGAAGGGATGATCCGGACCTTATACACCGAAAGTGATGTGTAAATTTCATTGTAAATCTGGGCTTGTCGGAGAATCTCCATAATGTCAAGCTCTTCTAGTCAAATTCTGGTCCATAAAATCGATATGTCTGTATAATCATGTGGTTGAGTGTCATGGTGTCTATTTAAGGGGACTATTTATTTAAGAAATTCCAGTGTGAGGTGTGATAACAGGTTGACTGATCATAACATGTGACCTGGGTTAGACAAATAGGAATGCCTCCTGGAATATTTTGATCAAACTCATACATATGCGTATGTCATTGCCACATGTTTATAACCCCCAGCAGTATTCAGAGACGATCCAACACAACAATGCATCTTCGACAATTTTGACCACTTTTTTCTTCAAACTTTTGACTTCTGTATCTGAAGTAAACATTTACCCCAACGTTGGTGAATTATAAGTAACCTTGCCTTTGTAGTAGTGAAATAGTGAGGTCAGCTGTGGTAAGGATATTATTACAATGTAGATAATTCCAGAGTGTACATGTACCTATACGGTAAAAGGCTACAATTATAACAATTGTCAACCTTCCGCATTTAAAAAAAATAAATTGGTGTGCAAATGTCTGCTACCCGGAGCATTCGTCTAGTAAAACACTATCTGTCCACCAAGCTGATGTTTTGGGTTTTTTCTCAAAGCTGAAACTGTATTCCTCCGTTCGACTTTGATCAGTGTTCCAATCACCCAAAGAGATTTACCGGCAGTAAATTATGACTCCAGGTTCGACTCCTGAGATCTCTACAATAGTAAATGATGAAAGTTCTGGTTCAGAATTTTTAAATTGCAGCCTATTTGTCCAATTACATTAAAAGTTGAATAAAATAGTTGAGTTGTCTGGCTCTAAAAACATGGCTATATTATATGATGGGCCAAACACACAATACACATAAGACCGAAGTGAATCACGTCATGAAGATGTATGATTCGTGGGGTTGGGTGTAAACCTGATTTATCCTGACCGTAATGGCTTAAGGCCGATTGACTAATATTCCAACTTTATCATATGACTCGTCCATTTTGTTCACTTTAAAACATTTGATATTTTGTTTTCATATTAATCAGTGATAAATAAAGCCTTCCGTCAATTTCATTGGTCAATTTCAAAACTGGACAATTTGATTGGCTAAACAAAATACAACTGGGTAACATTTGCATAATTTCAGTTGGGAGAATTTACGTTATCTGTCCTGTAAAGGGTGGGTCATATTGTATTAATCTTTTACCCACAAGAAAAACGCCATTCATTTGTTTTATATTTTCACTTTTTGCTTCTAAAACAGATGTTATGACCCCTCATTGGGACGAGCTCGACGAGCCCGTTCCAATGAGGGGTCATAACCTATGTTTTGGAAGCAAAAAATGAAAATTGTTAGTTATACGAGGATGTTTTTTCCAAGTGCCGTCTGCAACTCAAGTTAGGTGATGGCATAAAATGTCATAGTGAGTGGCTAATTTGTGCGTGTGTGTGTCATATGATAAATAGAATTTGAAATGAGTGTTTTACTCATATAATATTTATGAAACTCGTCCGAATTTTCCGTTTGGGCTCGCCATAGGCTCGCCAAAACGGAAAATTCTTAGACTCGTTTCATAAATATTATATGAGAAAAACACTTAATCCATATCCTCTATATATTATCATATCTGCCTTGATGATGCAGTTGGAATATTAATCAGTCGCAAAGATTCTTGAAAGTTTATTAGTGAATAAGAAAAATATATAAGCAACACCCATTTAATTAACACGTACTGTAATGGTACTACAAATTGGTGAGAACCCAACAGCTCGAATAGTGAACTGCAGACATCCATTTGTATGAATCACTGCTTGTGTGACCAAGTATCATGTTTGGGCTTTTAAGAAAGTACAGAGAGAACAGAACAAGATAGGTGGGCGTTAGCGTCTCTTCATTTCGCCTCCAGCTACTGCTGATTTATCAAGGGTGTGGAGAAGTCGTCTATGTTGTGGAATCGCGCGCAAATGTTGTGCCATAGTGTTGCAAATGTGTTTCGATTGTTTTGTGGTCTATTGCGTGGATTTCGACGACACTGGTTAGGATTTAAGGCATGTATATATCGAACTCTTCATATTTCACATTCAGTGTGGCAAATATCTGAGATTTATAGATAGATAGATCTTTATTTTGCAATATGCCAGAAAATTGATTACAATATAACTTTACAACAAACAAGAACAGAAGCTAATATACAGCATGGAAATGGCATAGCCTGTAAGGCTGACTTCCTACCATTCCCCTTAAAAAGAAAGTTATCAAGTCTCTTTGGAATCAGTGCATCGAAATGCTTTTCCCAAAACGGGGTTCTCTTATCTTATTTGAAGATTAAGTGGTGAGAAAAGGAGGATCGGACTCCAGAGGATATGCCTGGCAGATGACACATTCGAGGCACGTTGGGTTGGAATTAGGAAACGAGTAATTATTCAAGGCTTTATCAATTCAGGAATTTCTAAATTTGGTCTGCTAAATTGCGAGATTTGTGGGTCTAGACTGTTCCAGGTTCTTGGGAAGGTGTGTAAGGACAGTTTAGCAAAGAACTGTGTTCTTGGTTTACGGGTATCTAATTTGCCGGTTTGCCTTGTATTCATTCCTGAGGGGTTTCTATATACTTAAAAAGGTATCATCAGATGACATGGGGAATTTTTTGTTGGCCCAGTCTTGCGTAAAATGGGAAACGTGAAGACTGTTGAGATCACTGAATTTCAGAATGTAATAACCCTTGAAAAGACGATTTGTGTGGGAGAGATAGGATTTATTTCTTATGACCCAGACAGCTCTTTTTACAGTTTTAGAATTGAACCAGTAAGAAGTATAAGTTTTCTTTACCTACATTATAAACTCTGGGACTTGGGCTATCGAGATTATTTTAGTATGTATGCATTTTAAACCTTGCTGCTGAAATATTTGTACTCGTGTCTTGGGTGTCGTAAGTTTGGAACATCTAACTGGGGGTATTTAAAGTCAACTAAAGATAACCAACGTTTTTGTATGAAAATTGTGTGAACTGTCACAGCATTTCGTCTATGACTGTACTGAAATTTAACTATTTGGAATCGGTGTTCTGTACATACTATACATAAGTCACACATGAGTTACTAATCATTGACTACAATGTCATGCGTATGCGACCTTTTAAGTACAGATCTACAGTATTGTTACAGTTTTACCAATTGATGTCTCTTGATTACTGGTCAGTCACACCTCGAACTTTGAATGTATAACTCTGTTGATTTCTTACTCTGTCCCAGTGCTATTATAGAAAACAAACAGAACAGTCGAAACACATTTCTGCGGTAAAATCTGCCGTAGCGTTACGTGCCGTTATCATTCAGTGTGAGTGAAGTTTATAGAAACTATATCATCAAAACATGACCAGTGTTATAACTGACAAGGACAAATAACGTTGGTCTGCGAGTGATAGTGTGGAATCCATTGACCAGAAACAAAATAAGTTCAAAGAGACTTCCCATTTCAGAATCATCCACTTGGAACACTGATATTGAGTTTTTAGTTGGCAGTGATCGTGATATTAGTAATACTAGTCTCGAAGGACATATTCGTATGGCGCTAGATTCAACACCATTCTCTGCTCACATGAACGCGCACCCTTCTAAAGCCACGTCAGAGATAGCGCTGAGATCCATTACCGCTTTCCAGGACCCATCCGTGCAGGCCATGTCTGAAGGCCTGATCGAAAAGTTAGTAAAAGCTGTGATTGGGAATCGAATTACAAGTCTCGACCGCCGTGTTAGCGAACTCGAACAATTGTGAGCTTAGAAAATACTGTCGATGGCCTACTTCAGTGCAACATGCGCAGCTCCTTCAGGCATGTCGGAAGCTCAGATTGAAACACTGACAATTTAATCCTAGATCTTGCCACCACAATGGGTTTCCACTCCAACTTGCTCATATTGGGGAGTCATCGTTCTGGCCCTCCACAAAGCCGCTCTACGAGGTCCATGCTTTATAAGTGTGCCAACTATAGATCGCGAGACAAGTTTTATAGAGGCCGTAAACATTTGATTTGAAGGATGGTCAGTGAACGAAATTTTGTTTTGTCAGCGATCATCTCACTCAGGATAGCGCAGCTCTTCCCGTGATGGGGCGCGTCATGGTCAAAGACAAACAATTATCTGGAACATGGAAACATGCCGGAGTCATTTCATTGTAAAGCTGGATGATACTGTTCATTGGATCATTGTTGAACAATTTTGAAATGATCTCAGTTGAAAGCGAAGTGAAAATTCGGACGTCAACAAGTACTTCACAGCGTTCCACCCAGTCAGCCAAGTTCGATTAACCTTTTTTTATTACTTTCCAAAGTGTGATTTACGGGGATTTCCGGGTTTTATTATAAACGATAACTTCACGAGTGAATTATGCATTCAACAATTGGGCCATGTATCCGTGCGCGCAAACGAAGACGCTTTGCCGTGGGTGCAATGGAGACTTCATTGTTTTTTTTTTGTTTTTTAACCCTTTACCTGACATGAAAAGCAGATGATTCTTGCAAAAAAAAATCTTGAATAACTATTATTTTCATTTTTTCTCTAAAACATAGGTTATGACTCCTCGTTGGAACGAGCTCGACGAGCTCGTTCCAATGATGGGTCACAACCTATGTTTTGGAGACAAAAATGAAAAAATAATGAAAATAAATCGGCGATTTTTGAGAAGAGAGCTGGCCGATTTTGGCCGTTACGTTAGGTAAAGGGTTAAATAATATAATTATCGTTAATAATGAAAAGTAATAAACAGAGTAATCGCCTGACTGGACTGGTTACGTTAAATAATTCTTTCGAGGCGTGGAACTATATGATAAAACACACTTGCGCATTCGCACACTCGTGTCTGTACAACGTCCCTCACCTCTCAGGAATTATTTTACGTAACCAGTCCAGTCAAGCGATTACTCTCCATTTACAGGCAAATGAATTAGGATTGTGAAATGTTGCGCACATCAATGATATAAAGTCGCTAACGTTCAAAATTTCAATGTGTATGTGAAATTCTCATACCCTTAGTGTGAACTTTCATAGCAGGTTCAGGCAGTCAAGTGGAGGTAAAATGCCTATAAATTTCTTCTAATACAAACTAGACATTATAACGATGTAGATATCTATGTACTTGGGCTTTCAAAACTAATATTTGTTACATAATCTAGTGGTATCAGTGTGACGCCACACGGTATCATATTTTTTAGCCATACAGATAGGGATACGTTGTCACGACGAAACCTTGTCTTGAAAACGTTGCATGCATGTATCGATGCATGTACATGTAAGTGGGGTGTGTATGCACATGTGTGCCTGCAAATGTATGTGACTGTTTATATCTACAAAAATGTATTCGTGTGTTTAGTTTTTCATACCTAACATGTCCATGTATATGTTAGAAGGCTTTATGTTTAGCGGAGCCTTATCAACGCAACCAGGTTCGGCCAATTCTTTATGAGCACCAACCAGTCATTTGAACGATGTATAGAATCATCTTTCATAACCGAACTTGGTTGTCGGGTGGAGCCATATGAACTAATATCATATGTATGCAGATGACATCTATGCTTCAAGGCGGCTGTATCCACACAGCCAAGTTCCTCAAATTGCCAACAGTGTCATCCAAACAATGATGTAGATAATCATGTACCCTGTTTTCCAACACTAATCTGGTCTGCACCACTCCCTCTTGTTCCACCCTGACGACCAAGCGACATTGTCTAGTTAACAATGCCAATATCGGTTGTATTAGTGGGAGATCATCCGGTATCATACTAAATACCTATATTGATTGAGTATTGTTGCTACGGTGAACTCTTGCGTTGAGATCGATGCATATATGTACATACGTATGTATTTGTGCGTTGGTGTGAATGTGCATCTGTGCCTGTATGTGCCCGTGCCCGTGTATGTCTGAGAATGTGTTGTCGTCATTTAGTCTCTGCACGTAAATTGCATATATGGGCGGTTATGTATACGTGCATGCCCGCTCGTGGGTGTACGTGTCCGTGAATACTTGCATACGTGTAGTTGTGAATCTAGTTCTTCCAAATACATATATTCTTGTCAAACACTATCTAGTCACTAACGTTACCGTTAGTGGTAGCTGTGAGAGGGCCATTCGGTGTCTGAGTATTAATGCCTGTGTCAGCGGTTTACTGCATTGTTATCCTGACTGTGCTATTCCCTCACGGTGAACTTTATGCATACTAATAGATACATATGCGTAAACATGTATGTATATGTTTGTAGGGATACTTGTGTGCGTGTGCGTTGTGTGTATTAGTTTATTACATTTTCAGACTTATCTTCACATTACTGATCGCACCTAACTGTGGTGATTCTTCCTTTCCCATTTCGGTCTCCCCATTCGGTGCAAGGAAGGTCCGCTACTAGGGGCATATCGTACTCTTTGGTTCCACTAAAGGCCGAACTCCTTGACATCTTCCACCTAGATCGTAATCCTCACTCCACTTCTTGGGATTGTCCTATCCACGCTGAAGCTGATGATATCACATAATCATCTATATAGCTTATCAAGATTCAATACCTATACACAATTTTTGACAATGTGCACGCATAATGAGTAATTACACCCGATATTAGAGGTGTTGATAATTGGTTTCCGTCCTTGGGATGGGGCCAATGATTATTGCTTCCATGACATAATACAGCTTCGTTTCCAAATTCGTTTCTTCATTTGTGTTTCTTCCATCCGCTTGATGTATGTTGGTCTGCTTGTAATGTGTTCATCAAGTGGAAACGACTAAATATAAGTTTGCATGCTTACTGCCGAATACACATATTTTGCAACATATGTTACATTCGAGTTTATGAACTGAAATCACAGTCCGAACCCCACTTAATGCCACACATTATCACGAGTGGAATTTTAGCTGAAGTTAATTTCAACGATTTTTAAAATACTCGTACTTCATTTTGACCTCTCACTCTCACGCCGTAACGACGGACACATGCACAAATCGAGGTGTTCTGTGTGCTTACATTTACCGTTCAGTGAGTGTCTTCGCTGGCCGTTGTTTTGTTTAAGCGTATACTTCCACATTCCACTTACAAACACAATGTTTATAACAAGCTATTAATTGAAAATAGAATATGTATTCATTTTTGGACTTCACTTTTATCATAAAAGACCTTCCCACAATCTATTCATAGACTCAATTAATTGCTTTTTTGATAATGTTACTGGCGGGCTTTGGTTATCATATTGAGTAAATAGTTGTTATTTATGAGAGTTACACTAAGGCTGTACAATGCACAGAGTGAGTTACTCCGCTAATGATGGAAATTCCTAGGATAACGCACTCTTACCTTGACGTGGTTCCTGGGTTGCAAAGTTTCCCTATGAGGAACAAACCTAAAATGAGTGAAGGTTTCGCCATCGCCTGTTCCAAGCCCTGGATGAGAATGGATAAGGGCACCTTGTTCTTACATGTGATACGTTTCGATGGCCTCCGAGGAAGGAATCTGGGACACTTTCTTGTCACAGTGTTCCAAGCAACTCACAAGGGACAAATTTGTAGACGATGCTAATCCAGAACAGATTACTAAACAGTAACTCCTGCTTGACATTGCAAGCACTGCTATTCCCCAAACACCGGCTAAAATTAAACGTTTCACCAAACCATAGTTCGATAATGATTGCAAACAGGATATAAAGGAACCCACGAAAACTGGTCGGGAATTTAATAAGACACCAACAAGATTTAATTTAAATGCACTACATATCAATCGGGCAAATACGTAATCAATAAATAAAACATTTTGGGAAACTTATGTTTTTAAACTTAACCAACACACTTGCGTCCAAAAAATGGTTAAAAATATTAAATGTAAAGAAACAAAATCAACTGTACAAAACCAGGGACATAACAGCGCGCTAAGTACTTCTTACAATGAAATATCAAACAAATTAGCTTCAACATATTCTAAACATGCGTCGTCTGAAAACTGTAATCCAGTATACATATCAATTTAAGAAAAAACTCACAATGAAACCAAAAGATCAAATTGACCCCTGCCAACTTATAGGATGACAATGAACCTTTCTTTTTAGAAAAGTTGAATAACTGTCTGCATAAAGCAAAAAATATTGTCGCTAGAGCCGATAAAATACACTATCAATTTTTGAAACATCTGCTCCAAACTTCACTCGAACCTTTACTATCCATCTTCAGTGACATATAGGTGAATGTCCCATCTACCTTCCTGACGAAAGGTAAACACAATTCCTATTCCAAATCCCGATAATATCCAATGCAATCCATATAATTACAGATGTATAACATTAACTGGTAGAGTGCTAAATTATTTTTGGCCATCACAACTTCGACACAGGTCTTTGCCTAGTTACAATTTATGGGAGAGTGCTATGGGCACTCTCCCATAAATTGTAACAAGGCAAACCCTCACAGACTAAATAAAATCACTTCAAAGATAATACAAAACACATCCTCTGAACGTGAGCACCGGCACTTCAAAATAAAGCCCAAATATTGGCTTCCAGCACTCTACCAGTTAACAAGTTGCCTATGCAAAACCATGAAAAGGATGAGCAGTCATCGACTTGTCTGGTTTCTGGAATCAACCAATCTACTTGCGAATGCTCTGGCTTCAGAAGCCAGAGAAGCACTGGAGATCATTTGGTTGGACTTGTTCATCAGAAATGTGCCTTTGCGGAAACAGAGCATGGCGGCGCCATCTTCTTTGACCTGGAGAAATGATACAACGTGGAAATATGGGATTTTAAAAGATACTTTTTTAACATGGGGTTGAGAGGGCGTATGCCTCTTTTTATAAAGAATTTTTTAAAGCGTCGTAAATTTCAAGTTCGTGGTGGGTCTATAATATCTGATTCACACGAGTAAGAATTTTGTGTTCCTCAGGGTAGTATTCTATATGTTACCCTATTTTCTGTTGAAATCAATGGCATCATTAACTAAACTGAGTATATGGTGTATTCGTCATTGCATGTCGATGACTTTTTGATTTTCCATAGCAAACACGAATGCGATTGAGCGCAAACTTCAGTTCTGTTTAAACAGAATTCCGGAAAGGGGTAAAGATAATGGTTTTAGGTTTTCGAAGATCAAAAAGAATTGTGTTCATTCCTGCGGCATCTGGAAGCACTAACGTGATCTGGAATTGAACATCTACTACTCAAAGTTTGCTTAGCACCAAGTACATCCAACTACTTGTTTTACGTTTTAGTTGAAATATTGTAATGGAAAGTGTATATGTATTTTATTTAATTATATCTTTAATGATTTAAGTACAGAAATTAAGATTTTATTTGTGTTTGACTGTCACCGACAAAGGTGACACCCCTCAAAGGGAGGTCGATAACATACAAAACTCAATTTAACAGAATATACATACTCTTTCTTTATTGTCGAAACACTTACTAAATTGTTAAAATACACTGATTGCATACACCTCGATGAGATTACAACATGAAACCAAGATGAATACGTTTGACTGACATGAAGACAAGATGAAAATGAGGATGACGTTACGTGTAATCATCAGCCTTAAAACAAACTTATCACACAAATGTATAAAACCCAGCTTCTACTTTTAAATTATCCCTAGTACAGTTCTAGCGTAGTAAATCGTCACAACTCTTTGTGGTTTATAGATCAAATCGATACTGAGTATAACACAGTACAACTCTTTGTAGTTCAATTCGATACTAAGTATCGTGCATCACAGTTCACAGTCTATATTAACAGTAGTACAGGACAGCACATCTGATACGTCTCGAAGAATTTTCTCTAAATGCCAACGGTGCAAAGGCAATCCTTTCCAGTGCAAAATTAGCTATACTAGATACATTACAGTTTATGAAGTTGGCAATATCATGGCTAACAAATCGCTGTGGCTTCAAGATTAATGGTTCAGCTACTTCCTGCCTTACGTTACTCTCACAAGACACCATCTAAACTGAGATAGCACCACCCTTCCATCAGGCCATTTTGAAATTACACCCAATCATGGGTCGTAGAGACCTCCAATCTGTACATAAAGCATCCAGAACTATCGCAGCTTTATAAATCATGATCCTGCTTTGACCGCAATAACGAGATACAAACCATCTCTCACAGGGATGCAGGTGTTTTCATACAAAATAGCCGCATAAACCGCACGAACAAATCGACCATCTCACTTTACACTGGACTTCACTGACCAGCCCGATAAATCCGGAGCTCACAAACAAGCAAACACCCATTATACATTACCTTCGCTTATCACAGAGACCCACATTGTGAGACACATTTACCTGCAGGCCGACTTAACCCCTTTCCCGACAAAACATGTGTTTCTGAAATAAACTATTATACACAAGTCCAACAAATATCGTTACATTGACATTATGTTTTAGCTTTTGAATACGATAACCATGGGAAATGGATATTATTGGTAAAAGAGGAAATTCTTCAATGTTCTAGAAAGTAGACAGGCGAACTGGTATGGCATCAATATCGAGGATGAGACTCAATACTGTTAATTACAGCTCGATAACGCCTGTTCATGCTCACAATCAGGTTCCTGGTGGGCATTTGTGGGATGTTGTTCCATTCTTAAACTAGCATGGCACCAAGCTCCTGGACACTTCCTGGCGCGACTGGACGGGCTGAAATTGCACACTGCAACTCATTCTAGACATGTTCGAATGAATTTAGGTCAGGGAATCTTGCTCGCCAGTCCATACGCTCAATCTACTCTGTCGGTACTCCCCGACAATATGGGCAACATGAGGACGGACATTATCCTCCATCAGAATGAATCTATCACACACTGCACACTGCACCTGCATACAATATGACGTGCTCTGTACGTCCATCTAAACTGATGCGGCCCCATACCATGATTGACCCTCCACAATAGCCGTCATGCTTAGCAATGTTGGCTGCATGTAATCGCTCTCCTGGTCTTTTCTATATCCTAAAACGCATATCTGTGTGGTCTAGACAGTACATTGACTCATCTGTAAAAAAGACAGGTCGCCAATCTTCTCTGGTCCATCCAACGTGGTCCATCACCCATTCATATCGTGCCTGGCGGTGGATCTGGGACAGCGGAATGCGAATACATGGTCTTGTCGATCGGAGAGCAACCTTGCCCGGATAGTCTGCGCAGAAACATTTACCAGGGATGCTTTCTGGAGGTCAGTGCGAAGCTGGGTTGCTGTGGCAAAGCGGTTCCCACGGGCCTGAATGATCAAATCACTGTCTTCAGCTGCAGATGTTTCCCTGTCTCTGCCACCACCGTGCCGTCTCACCTGTGTGCCATACTGCTGAAATCTTGCCCAGGCTCTGGTGATCACCGCACGGTGCACACCAAGGGCTTCACCAACCTGACGATGGTATCCCCTTGCTCTACCATCCCTACAGCCCGCCACGTCTCTGCTTCACACAAATGTCTTCTTACATGTGTATTTGCCATATTCAATCATTAAATCACAAGGGTTTGTGTTGAAATGAAGATTAAATACCCTACACATGTCATGTACATGCAGACAGTGCACGAAAACGTCATGAAAATCAAGGTGTACATGCTTTCCATGACTGTCACGAAAACTCTGCCTGTCAAGAGAGATAATGTAAACACTGGGGACCATCTCAATACATTCCTCAATCATGTCCACCAAAAATATCGCAAATATGTCACAAGCAAATTTCACAATGATGTGTCAAATATTTGGTGCTTAGCTAACTTTGAGAAGTATATATGGCAGTCCTATTAAATTTAAGGAAGTGAAATTCTTGGGATTACTGTTTGACAATAAACTTAATTTCACTTCTCATATGAAACCTCCTAAGATAGCTGGTAGCACTAATTGGGTTGCTGACCGAACAACACTGGTCCATCTGCATAGATCACTAATTAAATCAAGCGTTTCTGCGAGAAAGTAGTACCTCAGCCACTTGAGGCAATTCATAATAGTGGAGTTGGACTTTGCCTTGGGGCTTTTTGAACTTCACCAGTAGAATCGATGCTCGTTGAAGCAGAAGAGCCTTGTCCTGAGATGCGTAGAATTAAACTGTCACTCCAATATGTTACTAAACTGTTTGACCATCCGTCCAACCATCCATGCTTATAACTGTGTCCCAGATCCTCCAAATGTTGAATTTTGTTAACCGACACCAGGAACATATTCCTCCAGTGGAAAATAAAATTAAATTCCACATGGAGTTCGCCACACTTCAATCGGATTCGATAAAAGAGAACCCTTAACCCCATATTCCTCTTTGTCATCTAAATAACCCTTCTGCCATTTTAGTTTAGTTTAAACAATATTTATTGACAGAAAGACTGCAATTGCATACAATATAGTTTACAACAATAATAGAAACTAGATGGTGCCATTTGTGTGCGAAGCACACTATAGTATATCCCCGCATTTGCACTTTCCTTTTTGGTTAGTGCAGGATACAGACTTGGATAAAAAAGCTTCACGCATGTGTGTGATTTAAAATGATAAAACAGTATTTAATTTCCTTCTGAAGACTCACATGTGAAACTACTTCAATATTTCAAACAAGATACTTCACCCAACATGATGTATAAAGGGTAGTGTTCTGATCACATCATTGTCACATGATTGAAAAACCACTTGGACCCAAATCAAAATTCCAAAACCTTCATGCACATCTACAGATGCTATCTGAACATGTTAACATGGTTTAAACGTTTCAAATTCAATACCCTACGAGCTTTTGAGCGGACAAAGATTTTTCTAAGGATAAAAGTGGTTCCACTGGAACCACCTGGAACCAAATCAAAATTCCGAAACCTTTATGCACATCTACAGATGCTATCTGAACATGTTAACATGGTTTAAACATTTCGAATTCAATACCCTAAGAGCCTTTGAGAAGACAAAGATTTTCTGTGGATAAAAGTTGTTCCACTGGAACCACATGGAACCAAATTGAAATTCCGAAACCTTAATGCACATCTACAGATGCTATCTGAACATGATAACATGGTTTAAACGGTTCAAATTCATTACCCTAAGAGCCTTTGAGTGGACAAAGATTTTCTAAGGATAAAAGTGGTTCCACTGGAACCACCTGGAACCAAATAAAAATTCCGAAACCTTCATGCACATCTACAGATGCTATCTGAACATGTTAACATGGTTTAAACGTTTCGAATTCAATACCCTAAGAGCCTTTGAGCGGACAAAGATTTTCTGAGGGTAAAAGTGGTTCCACTGGAACCACTTGGACCCAAATGAAAATTCCAAAACCTTCATGCACATCTACAGATGCTATATGAACATGTTAACATGGTTTAAACGTTTCAAATTCAATACCCTAAGAGCCTTTGAGCGGACAAAAATTTTCTAAGGATAAAAGTGGTTCCACTGGAACCACTTGGACCCAAATCAAAATTCCGAAACCTTCATGCACATCTACAGATGCTATCTGAACATGTTAACATGGTTTAAACGTTTCGAATTCAGTACCCTAAGAACCTTTGAGCGGACAAAGATTTTCTAAGGATAAAAGTGGTTCCACTGAAACCACCTGGAACCAAATCAAAATTCCGAAACCTTCATGCACATCTACAGATGCTATCTGAACATGTTAACATGGTTTAAATGTTTCGAATTCAATACCCTAAGAGCCTTTGAGCGGACGAAGATTTTCTAAGGATAAAAGTGGTTCCACTGGAACCACTTGGACCCAAATCAAAATTCCAAAACCTTCATGCACATCTACAGATGCTATCTGAACATGTTAACATCGTTTAAATGTTTCAAATTGAATACCTTACGAGCCTTTTAGCGGACAAAGATTTTCTGAGGGTAAAAGTGTTTCCACTGGAACCACTTGGACCCTAATCAAAATTCCAAAACCTTCATGCACATCTACAGATGCTATCTGAACATGTTAACATGGTTTAAATATTTCAAATTCAATACCCTACGAGCCTTTGAGTCGACAAAGATTTTCTAAGGATAAAAGTGGTTCCACTGGAACCACCTGGAACCAAATCAAAATTCTGAAACCTTCATGCACATCTACAAATGCTATCTGAACATGTTAACATGGTTTAAACGTTTCGAATTCAATACCCTAAGAGCCTTTGAGCGGACAAAGATTTTCTGAGGGTAAAAGTGGTTCCACTGGAACCACTTGGACCCAAATCAAAATTGTGAAACCCTCATGCACATCTACAGATGCTATCTGAACATGTTAACATGGTTTAAATGTTTCGAATTTAATACCCTAAGAGCCTTTGAGCGGACAAAAATTTTCTAAGGATAAAAGTGGTTCCACTGGAACCACTTGGACCCATATCAAAATTCCGAAACCTTCATGCACATCTACAGATGCTATCTGAACATGTTAACATGGTTTAAACGTTTCGAATTCAATACCCTAAGAACCTTTGAGCGGACAAAGATTTTCTAAGGATAAAAGTGGTTCCACTGGAACCACCTGGAACCAAATCAAAATTCCGAAACCTTCATGCACATCTACAGATGCTCTCTGAACATGTTAACATGGTTTAAACGTTTCGAATTCAATACCCTAAGAGCCTTTGAGCGGACAAAGACTTTCTAAGGATAAAAGTAGTTCCACTGGAACCACTTGGACCCAAATCAAAATTCCAAAACCTTCATGCACATCTACAGATGCTATCTGAACATGTTAACATGGTTTAAACGTTTCAAATTCAATACCCTACGAGCCTTTGTGTGGACAAAGATTTTCTAAGGATAAAAGTGGTTCCACTGGAACCACCTGGAACCAAATAAAAATTTCGAAACCTTCATGCACATCTACAGATGCTATCTGAACATGTTAACATGGTTTAAACGTTTCGAATTCAATACCCTAAGAGCCTTTGAGCGGACAAAGATTTTCTGAGGGTAAATTGGTTCCACTGGAACCACTTGGACCCAAATGAAAATTCCAAAACCTTCATGCACATCTACAGATGCTATCTGAACATGTTAACATGGTTTAAACATTTCGAATTCAATACCCTAAGAGCCTTTGAGCGGACAAAGATTTTGTAAGGATAAAAGTGGTTTCACTGGAACCACTTGGACCCAAATCAAAATTCCGAAACCTTCATGCACATCTACAGATGCTATCTGAACATGTTAACATGGTTTATACGTTTCGAATTCAATACCCTAAGAACCTTTGAGCGGACAAAGATTTTCTAAGGATAAAAGTGGTTCCACTGGAACCACCTGGAACAAAATCAAAATTCCGAAACCTTCATGCACATCTACAGATGCTATCTGAACATGTTAACATGGTTTAAATGTTTCGAATTCAATACCCTAAGAGCCTTTGAGCGGACAAAAATTTTCTGAGGGTAAAAGTGGTTCCACTGGAACCACTTGGACCCAAATCAAAATTCCGAAACCTTCATGCACATCTACAGATGCTATCTGAACATGTTAACATGGTTTAAAAGTTTCGAATTTAATACCCTAAGAGCCTTTGAGCGGACAAAGATTTTCTAAGGATAAAAGTGGTTCCACTGGAACCACTTGGACCCAAATCAAAATTCCGAAACCTTCATGCACATCTACAGATGCTATCTGAACATGTTAACATGGTTTAAACGTATCGAATTCAATACCCTAAGAACCTTTGAACGGACAAAGATTTTCTAAGGATAAAAATCTTTCCACTGGAACCACTTGGAACCAAATCAAAATCCCGAAACCTTCATGCACATGTACTGGTGATACCTGAACACATTAGCATAGTTTAAACATTAATGCAAGTGAATGTAACACCGGACGGACGTACGGACGGACGTACGTACGTACGTACGGACGGAGATAACGGCAATATCCCCGACGAAATCGGGGATAAAAAACCCAGAAACATACAGATACAATTTTAAGATAATGGATGCAGTATACAGTTATATGAATAAATGAAGCAAAATGATTAAGGGATTCAAACGAAAGCTTAATGCTTATATTAGTCGTCTCTCGTCTCTTCTGTCATTTTGAACCTTTTTTTCTCAAAAAAATCTGAGACAAATCTTTGCAGTCCAAACAGAAATTTACCGAATGCCTGAGTACTGTGCGAAAAAGCAAATCTGTACAGATGGATCTCAAGATGGTGACAAAGTATCATTCGTTGTTGTTAATGGTGATCGCGTCACCTCAGTCTGAATACAAAATCAAAGCTTTACACCTAGCGAATGTACAGGAATGGAAGCCGATTATCTTCTCGGACACTCTCTCTCCTCTTTGCTGGCTTTATTCAACTACAAGTTGAAGAGCCTTCTCAGTTTGGACCTTCGTGGGGAGTTGAATATTCCTATGTCTGTCCAATATAACACTATGTGTTGCTGGTTACCTGGACATGTTGGCATCTCCTGTAACCCCGGGGCAGACAGTGCAGCAAAACAGGTCTTAAACAAGCTATCGCTGATTTTAATATTCCTTTCAATGATTCCAAACCACACATCAATAAGTACATCAAATCTGTGTGACAGGCGGAATTGGATGGAACGACAAATAACGAGCTTCATCGCTTTCGAACTACTATTACTGTTAAAGTATCTGTCTGGTAACCTCGTTCGAACACTTTGTCATATTGTTCATACAAATGTCTTAATTGTTCATGCAAATGTCTTACACATTTTGTTTTGTTAGAGGGTAATATGCGATCAGAATGTGTTCAATGGCAATGTCAGTTGACAATTTAACACATTCTATTAGAATATCAGACGGCGATTTTATAGTTTTCCGTCTCTGAGAGAACTATTTTTCTCAATCACTTCTCTCGTTTATCAGAGATATCAACCTTTAAAATAGGTTTTAGTTGTTTCTACTATGTTCTCTACGTCTCATTTGTCAAAATGTTCTCCTATCATAAGGTTGATTTACACGGTATTCGTTCACTGTTTAATTCACTGTATATCTGACATCGCTATTTATTTCACTATCACGCTATTTATTTCACAACCACGATCATGTACACTTTCCATGTGTTTCTCATATATTTCACCTTATTAAACAAGTGGTTTAGTCTACACCACTTTTTATCGCCACGATATAGCCTAAGAAGCTGATGTTGCTCTATGAACCAATAAATAAATAAATAATGGGAATTCATTATAACCAGAAAGAGCGCCAGGTTTGTCTGGTCATAAAAAAACTGGTAAATGCCATGTCGCTCACTACATGGAAATATACACTCACTAAGGCTGTGCAAAGCAAATGGTTTATTTGCATAATAAACTTGATCTCATTTATAATTACAAAGAAAAGAGTGATTAAACGTGTGCATTGCAGCTGATTAGATGGTAAACTAACATACATTGAGAAACCATAGGGGTTTACACAGGTTTAGTTGGTGGGTTACAAAAAAGGAAATATATTTTATTAATAATGTATAGATTGTTTTTTATACCAGTATTGAAAGGTTATTCCGCAATCAATAAACTGTTCCCTCATAATTTAACTTAGTCTAGAATTGGAAACCTATTAACAGTCTTGCGTATAAAATAGTGCTACACTTTTCAAAGCTTACAAGTAATTCAGTGTGACACAAAATTAGCACTGTCGCCAGAAAGCTAAGCTATTCAGAAAATAGTTCTAATTAGCCAAACATATTTGGAGATATAAAGTTTTCTATAACACATGATCTCGCAATCGATGTGGGTGTTGGTGATGGGAAACTAGAAGTAGTACAGTTAAAACTAGAAGTCATGTCATGAACTATGAGCTTATCTAGGCTTAATTGCGCGTAGGAATTGCGCGCAATTGCCAAATCTAATGGCATCAAATCACGACAGGTTATCCCGATTACTCACAGCAAACACAGGGAATGTTTCTGCCAATGGACCTCCGGGTTACCCGGTGGTCCATTGGCCGAAACATTGCTTGTGAACAGGTGATATGTACAGAATTTGATAGCCTTACTGTGGTCATAACGCGTAGATTAACGCGCAGATCGACGTTCTATTTGTGCGCATTTCATGACAGAACTTCTACTTTTAACAGTACATGTATGTATTCATTAGGCTAGACAACGATCAAATAAAATACGAACGTTTGCTCATCCAAATTTGCAGTTTCAACAGTTAGACGCGAAGAAAGGATATGTACACTCTAAAACCAGTTGTGTTAAAGACCAACCCACGTCTGATGGGCTGAGTGAATAGTAACTCAACTGGGTTCATATTCACTCAACCTAGCTGATTTTGAGTTGTTTTTTTTAACCGAAATGATTTCAGATTGAACACTTTCCAAAGATATTTAGAGCACAATAGATCGCAGCATCATCCAATAAAAGAGAATAACATAAATACGGAAAAAGTAACATTGTATCAAGATTGGACAATGGTATTATTGATCCGCCTTGTAATATGCCTTCTCTTATTATTTGCTAGAATCGCAAAATGGAATGCAGAAAGTTGTGGGGTAAACATAGGTTAGATGCACATTTTCATGAAATAATAAATGACATTCACTCATTAGCCGGTGGACTTACAAGAGGTAGTATCCCCCCTTTTGGCTCGAAACACTTTTTTCACAAATTCGGAATCCACGGGTCTGATTATATACACGGAACTTAATTAATCATCCCCTGAAATGTTTCATGACAGTGAAGTTGCTGTTAATGATTATTATGTTTTGATGATTGCAATGTCTTGAGGTAAGTTTCATCTCGTGGATAACATGATGTTTCTGGTTGATAGAGTACCCCAAACGCATCTCCTCATCCCAGTGAAGCATGCTACCCACGAATGTCACAAACAACACTATCATCCACATGCAATATCTGGGTATAAAACAAGAACATTTGTCATTTCTGTTGTCAACAAATGTTGACATGGCAAGGAGGAGACTCTCTGAGGCACTAAGTTGAGAAATCGTTGGCAGGCATGTCAGTTAAAGCTATTGGAAGGCACCTTGGCTATAGTCATTATGTCATCAGCAGACTTGTCCGAAAAAAAAGGACAACAAACCACAGATGTTGAGGCCGGCCAAGGCTTGGACAACCACGAAATACCTTTCATCGGGAAGATCGGAGTCTGGCACGCCTCGTTAGGCGTGAACACTTTGCGTAAAGTGGGGTTTTGAAACGTCTTTGGCTCCCCAACAGGCGTTTGTGCAACAGGACTGTCCGAAACCGTCTCAAAACACTGCGTTTGAGGTCCAGAAGGGTGATCAAGCACCTACCTTTGTCCGATCAGCATCAAAGACGACGTTTGGAGTGGTGTATGGCACGACAGCATTGGAATCTCAGGACATTGAGAAGCGTCCATTGGTCAGACGAGAGTAGGTTCCTGCTTCACATCACAGATGGCCGTATGACAGCGTGGAGGCACAGAAATATTGCTTACATGCCCAGGATCATCAGATCTACTGTTCCTTATGGTGGAGCATCAACCATGATCAGGGGTGCCTCTCTCATAATTTAAACTTGCTATGGTGACTGTACGTGGGAATCTCAATTATAATCAGTACATCAGGGACATTCTCAATACGGTCGTCGTGCCTCATTTTGAGAACCACCCTTTGCCTTCTCGCCCTGTATTCATTGGCAACAATGCAAGGCCACATCGTTCCCTTGCAGTGGGAGCATTGCTTCAGAACAACGCTATTACAACACTACCTTGGCCTGCAATGCGCCCCTTAGATCACATCCGGGACTTTCTCGGACGTGGTGTACAAGCAAGGGATCCGTCCGTACAGAGTTTGGCCGATTTGGAAGCTGTATTTCATGAGGAGTGGCAGCAGTTGCCTCTGGACCGTATCAGAATGCTCACTGGTAGCATTAGGAAGAGAGTTCAGGCTGTCACCCGGGCACGTGATGGATAGACTCGCTACTGACGTATTTCACTGCTATTGTGTTCAGGAGATCGCAAGTTGTATCAGTAATTACCGGCAGTGTTTCGTCATGGACCGTCCAGCACCATACATGTCGAGAGAACAGTTTTTTCTATCAAAAACATTAGTGAGAGATATATGAAATTAGCGCCATTACAATACTGAAGCTTTATTGTCATGTGTTGTCTTTCATTTGTCAATAGACCATTCTTTCCGCAAACAATCACTTGTGGCCATCTTAAAGATAGTGTGAAGATAATGACAGTTTCTATTAACACCACTGCGAAAAAGCAGGGGAGCAGGGGTGTTTAATTAAGTTTCAGGTGTATAGGTTAACTGGTTGAAGGATGGATTAGTTTTCGTGGTCTGAGTTTGTTATTCATAATTCCAATAAAGGTCCCACTGTCATAGTGTTCATAAACAATGAAATTATGAATAAGAAACATAGAACAAGGATGTATTTTGACTTTACGTCTAGCCGAGTGAATTCGAAGTGTTAGTAAACATTTTCAAGAATTTTCGTGTACCACTTCTGATTTTTAACTTAACGAAATAGTCAAAACTTCCCAATGCTGAACAAAACTGTCGCCTTTTAAGTTTCGTTAGGTTTATTTTAACTACAACTAGGTCGCCGAGCACGGTTCTCTGGTAAGGAGACACAGAGAACGATCAGAGAAAACAATAGCCGGCGGTTCGATTTGGGAAGCAAAAATACTGATACTCACCACAAAGAACTGTTATGTAAAGTATTAACTTTTTTACCGTCACGTCCACTTTAACCATATGTGGATGACCTCTATGTACGCCTACGAGGAAGTTCACTAACACTTATGACATACGTAAAACTCTATCACCAGATGAATTGTTGGAAAGGGCTTTCTGAGACTTTTCCAACAATTAATCAGAAGGTATGTTTGATCTTCGCATACCAGAACAAACAGATAATCATCTTTCGACAGCGTAAGTGTTAAAGTAAAGCCCCACAGTACTATGAAATATACGGTGCCATGAGGTCGCACATTTTGAAAATATGTATTTTATAATGATATGATACAGGCTAATGAGATAATCAGATAAAGATGTTCAAAACTCGATCTGTTTTACATATCAGGACTAGAGTTAGTGTTCCAATACGAGACGCCCAACTGTCTATTTGGGCCAACATCACATCCAGGGTTTGATTACAGAGTTCTGTTCTATTTTTAATTTTTATATCAAATCTTATTTACCATATTAAACATGCATTGTGGTAATTTCAGAATGCCTCACAGGGAGACTTCACGATGGTCTTACAGTTAAAACTAGAAGTCCTGCCATGAAATGCGCACATATAGCACGCTGATCTGTACGTTAATCTATGTGTTATGACCATAGTAAGGCTAACAAATTCTGTACATATGGCCTGTGCACAAGCAATGTTTCAGCCAATGGACCTCCGGGTAACGTGTAGGTCCAATGATAGAAACATTGCCTGTGTTTGCTATGAGTATCCAGGAGAACTCGTCGTGCTTTGGATGCCACTCGATGTGCCAATTGCGCGCAATTCCTACGCGCAATTAAGCCTAGATAAGCGCACAGTTCGTGACAGGATTTCTAGTTTTAACTGTATACGTATATGAACTCATCAATTCTAATTTAAACCTTTTCTTGTCAGGAACTGTAAACGTTTTCTGATTCTGAACTGTGGGCGCCATGTGACTCCTTAAAGCGTATAAGAACCCCTCCAATGTTACAAGCAGGCTTCGTAATTTATATACTTCATATGGTTTCTTTCTAATTTATTGAAAGCACTCCTTGGCGTCAGAGTCTCCTACCACCCTACTCTCCTTCTGGTCACTGATTCGTCATTTCACAGTAGCGTCGGTTGATATTCCTTGATAAATCTCAGATCCAAAGGATATCTCATGTAGTGAGCATTGAAACATTTTATGATGTCAGCATCCTCTATTTCTGAGACTGTCTGACCCTCCAAGGTTACTTTGATTTTCTTAACAAACGCCCGTCCCACAGCATTAAGGAATGTGCGATTTAGGTCTTATTTGTTGACGGCACTCCTTTACGGTATATTCTTCATGAAGTATAAAAGTGAGGAAATATCATTGTCGGACTTGATTTATTAACTTTTAAAAATCCGTTGCAGCGGCTTCCGCTGTTTTTTGGCAGACTAAAGATCAATTCAAAGCAAAGTCTCTCAACTTATGTCGATGGTCAAACAATATTGTGTTCAGTTAATTCAAAATCTAAAGGTACTCAGAAGCAATTACCAAAAGCTTCTGCAACGTCAGTGTCTCCTACGACAACACTCATATTAGCATTGATTCGTCATTTCGTAGAAGCGTCGGTCGATATTCCTTGATAAATTCCAACCCCAAGATATATATCATGTAGTGAGCATTGAAACATTTTATGATTTCAACATCCTCTATTTCTGAGACTGTCTGGCCCTCCAAGGTTACTTTGATTTTCTTAACAAACGCCCGTCCCACAGCATTAAGGAATGTGCGATTTAGGTCTTATTTGTTGACGGCACTCCTTTACGGTATATTCTTCATGAAGTATAAAAGTGAGGAAATATCATTGTCGGACTTGCCTTATTAACTTTTTTAAATTCCGTTGCAGCGGCTTCCGCTGTTTTTTTTTCAACGCCCACATTAGGGAGTTTGCGATTTCAAACGTTACGGGTACGGGTACGTGTAGCAGATAATTTGTGAAGTACGTCACACTTCTTGCACACGCTTACACGTTTGCTACACGTAAAACTGCCGGGTTGAAATTTGAAAATTCCAGTGATTTAAAAAGACAAAATGTGTTTCAGTTGAATGCACAAATTCGTGCCAGCTACAATCCCGTGGTTCCTAGAAGCTTTCTAATTGCAACAATCGAAATAATGAGCGTGTTTGTGAAACAAATTAGTTTAATTTTGTTGTGACAAGGACATGTCAACACTGGCATTAATCACGAAATAATTCGTTTTGGTCAAGAAAAGTCATTACGTGTACGTGTACGGGTATACGAAAATGTTGTCGACAACATCATAAAGTTCGCTTACTTCCACACGTACACGTTTTTATCCAACGTGTAGAAGTAGGTTTACAAGTTTCGACGAACGGGTAGATATGGATTTGTTTAAATAATAATGGTTTCATTTTCTCTCTACATATATAATATAACAGGTTATTCTCGTTGTAATCCTTGTGTTCTGGAAGACTTCTTCGCGGATATCAAGGGGAAATTGTTGTTGTGTTTGTTGTGGATTGAATATTTAAGATCTAAAACGCAGCTGTTTTCTCGAACAGTCTTGGATATTTTCCCTTTCTTTCAACGATGAATTATCACACGAGGATGTTTCTGCTACGTTGCCACTACGCCTATGAACGGTCACTATCATATATTTGATTATTTTATTCTTAATTTATTTATTTTCGTGTGCGGGGTGAGTGTGTGTGTGGTGTGAGGGTGTGTGTGAGGGTGTGTGTGTGTGTGTGGAGCGGGGGGGGGGGGGTGTGGCGAATTGATTTAGTAGTGGGGAAGTTCGATTGAATCAGATGGCTTACTACGATGGTTGTGAACTAGGAACAGTATGGGGGGGGGGGGGGGGCACGTAAGTTGATTACTGAGCCGGAGGCAGATCCCAAAGTGCACAACACTGAGATGAGGAGTATGGGAAGGGTTCCCCTCCCAATGTGGATAATCAGGAGGTTCTCCCCAGGGAGATTCAAGTCCCCCATTGATAACAATCGAACTACTGAATTATTTTTGAAAATTATTTTATATACCCTATTTGTTTCAAAATTATTTATACCCTGTTTGCTTTTCTGTTTTTAAATGCGCGCTTCATTTTAAATGGGAGCGGGTCATGACGGGGTGGGGGGAGCTCTCCCAGGCCCGGCTACGTCAATGAGTAATGGCTTTCCGATGGAAGGTGTTTGTAGCAGGGACCTGCTGAAAGGTAGAGAGCAAGGCATAAGCATAAGGAGAGCAAAACAAAAACAAAACAAAAAAAATAAAATAGTTTTCACGTGCCAAAGGGGCGCAGGTACGACGTGGGATTTTAAAACCATTGCGAACCGAATGGCTATCATTGGATTTATAGTGTCAGGCAGAACCAAGGAGGCCGGATAGCAATCAAGATCCAGCTCGTGAAAAGAAATTGCACTTTGCATTGAATGCGTTTACCGGAGGGCCAGCCCCCACCAGCCACGTTATTCTAGGATGTGAGATTTATGCAGCCTGGCTCACCAAGCTACCATAAGGATTCCAATCGGCCAGTGGTTCATTTGCTAGGTGCCGAGGCACACACAGGTGTGATGCGTTTATTGGGATGAAGTCATGGCATCTAATCAATGCCGCAAAACAATCTTCGTTAAAGAGAGAAGAAAAACACAAACAGAACGCTGCTTTGGGAGCAGCGCCAGCATGATTTCCATAGCGGTTACAAAATGGAAAGAACGCCACCAAAACAGACCAATATGGCGGTTTGTAAAAGCTGGAATCATCCATTAGCTTACAGAATGAAAGGTTGGCAATTCAGTCTCCCTTTGGGAGAACCGATGACTAAATGCAGCAACCAGAAAACATTCACACGCCCACCTTATGACCCCTCACATACACCACATGCCCTTGTTGTGGGCTGGTTGTGGACATATTTATTTCCTTATTTAGGGAGTCAAACACTTGTCCTAGCCAGACAAGTTTCAAGCATTGGCTTGCGTTTAGTCATTCTCTGTGGCTGTTGGCAAGTGGCGGGTTAGCTCACTTGACTGAAAATCAGGGTGAGCTATTCTATTCACTTTTTGCCCGTCGCGCATCCGTCGTCCGTCGTGAAGGTGATGTTTGGGAACACTTTAATGAAATTTCACTTGAGTAGCGGTTATATAGGGGCATTTTTTAAAATAATATTTTTGCTCGTATTGAGGGGGGGGGGGGTGGTGTGGGGCCAAAATGCGCCAATTGGTAAAACATCTTCTCTTGAACCAGCGGCAGCAGAGACCGTTATGCTGCTTCCCTTTGGGGTGTAGAACCCAATTTGTTTAAGAGAAGTTCGAGGGGCAATATTCACCGTCGTTATGGGAGGGGCAAGAATTTTTGCACCGCCAAAAATTTATATTTTCTGACCGAGCGGCCGATTTGAACCAAATTTATTATGAAGTATATTAATGGGTCATAAGTATTTATGCCCCCAACAATTTCCAGTAGCCCCGTGGGAACCGCGGCAGCTAAAAATAGAAATATTTTTTGTTAAACGCCCATATCTCCAAAACCACAATGCACTGAGATTTCTTATTTGGTGTGAAGCTTCTTTGGAACCAACCAACAGAAAGGAATAGTAAAAAATTGTCATTAGTTTTGTCGTAGAAATACAGCTTCTGGACTTCGAAAAAATGCTAAGTCCGCATTTTTTTTAACACTGTGGATAATAGAAAAAAACATTTAAAAATCTGTTTTTTTTCTAAACCACTGCCTCAGATGATTCATATTTGATATATGGCATCACTGTAAGTAGGATTTTCAGGTCTATTTAAATTGATCCCTTTGGGGCAAAAAATGTGGCCCATGCATGCCTCAAAATACAAAATAAAAAAAAATCAAACGCAACTTTTGCTAAATCTGTACGTATCAGGTCATTGATATTTGGTATGGAGCATATTTGGAGCGGGTAGCATCCAACCGGAAAAAGAAAACCCCGGGTTTTACATGGGTTGCCACATGGTGTTATGAAATAATTGGATATACAAGTCTGCGCAGCATGATGCACAACCCTTCTGTGTCAGATACAACGGTGCCATTCTCACAGACGATTGATTGGGGTAATTGGAATGTGGTTGTTAACTTGGCTAAACCGTCCTTGTCAAACCTAAACATTTGACGGCATTCATCATTTGTAAATCGTGACAAGTCAAAGCTTGGGTAATGAAACCTAATGTTAGAAGCTGAACGTTCATCAGTTGTGGATAACAACACTAATTCTACGTCGTCTTCAATCGCACTGAACATCAGCAGATCT
Source organism: Pictodentalium vernedei (assembly GCA_031216915.1). Taxonomy (NCBI): domain Eukaryota; kingdom Metazoa; phylum Mollusca; class Scaphopoda; order Dentaliida; family Dentaliidae; genus Pictodentalium; species Pictodentalium vernedei. The sequence goes on along the minus strand of CM062292.1, from coordinate 40,874,367 downwards.
GAGGAAGCCATTGTTGGTCAACAATATAATGACCTGAACTCACAGAGTTACGGACCCGTTATCCGTACACGTACACGTTAATTAAAAAGTCGTTTCGCAACTCAATTTTTCTCAAATCCCAAAGTGTACGGGTACGTATAGCTACACGTACCCGTACCCGTACACGTTTGAAATCGCAAACTCCCTATTGTTCTCGAGTGTGCGATTTTGGTCTTTACTCTCGAGATTAGAATTAAAAGATATTCTTGCACTATAACATGATTCTGCGCCTATTCGAGGAAACTGGAACACATCGTGTCCACATGGTCTGCTGTATTAAGAGTGTTTGTAATACGGACTTTTCTACATAGGGTGTGTGGGGGGGGGGGAGTGGCCATCCCTTACTAGGCAGGGCCTAAGGTGGCGGATAGGGAACGGCCTGCTCAGTTGGGTTGGTTTGCAATTAACAGATTTGCTCAACTGATCTGGTTTGCTGCGGACTATTCAAATACGCAGTCCTGGTCCAACATGGCTCTTTCCTGCTATTAACATCCAGCAGGCACTTTGCTCTCCTGTGAGTTGCATCCCAAGGGCCCAGGAGGTAGGAATCCTGGCTGCTGAAGACAGATAGTGGCTCCGGTTAGGGCAATCCCCGTTTTGGAAATAATTGTCCATTTCACTGCTGTGACCTCACCTTGGGAACTAGACGGATCGTCGGACCTGTCCTTTCCGGCAAATCGAGAGCACCAAAAAGGGCGTTTTGACCGGGGGAGGGGGGGGGGGGGTCAACCAGTCATTTCGTTTAATCACCAACCACCATTACCATTGCGTACTGATTTTTAAATACTTCACATTTTAAATAAAACACGTTTGTTTATACTGTACTGTCTGTTTTAGTTACAAGTGGCAACATCTGTTAGAGTGTTTTTGTAACATGATTTATTCGTCGACATCTGAAGACATGACCCCCCTATACACAGGTCAATCAGTCAGTGGCATGCTTAGGCATCAACACTGACTATATATTTCCCTAGGATAAGTATGAGGGAATACTGGCAGCCTGGTGGGTACAATGCTTAGCAGTAACTCAACCCCTTGTTCACTCAGTGGTGGGTGGGAGCCAGGCCAAATGAACGATTGTCACAATTAAATATGGCAATACAGCCAACAACAAAAAGACCTGTTTATGCTACCAGACAAGGAGACTCTGACTAAATTCGTTTATACTATCATCAACGGACGAAAACAGGAAATTAAGCACCATCAATCCATTTGCCCTCGCAAAAGCTATCAAGCTATCAAGGGTTTTGGAGGAACAGTGAAGGATGTCAAAAACTTAAGATAAGGGGATCTACTTATTCAAGGCACAAAGCGAGTTCAGGCGCATCACCTTTTTGCATACAACTAGAATAACTGATAATGTCAGTGTTGAGGTCAGTTATAATAAGACGCTAAATTCTACATGAGGTATCTTCAGAACTCGAGAACTAACTGATATAACATAAAATGAAATTACATCAGAACTTAAACCCCAAGGAGTAACAACTGTTAGATGGAACGGGACATTGTAACTTCAACGCTTGGCATGAATATATCAATACCATCTTACGCTTCGGCTTTAAAGCAAATAAAATCCACTGAATCAATTGCATGCCCAACTGAATTTATTTGGCTTACTATCCCTACATTGCTATAAGCTCCTACCACAAGGGACAGCACTTAACCTCTGTCAAGATCAACACAAACAACGTCACTGCCCAAACAACACTTCAAACACATCCGAAAAAAACAACATGAACAATTCAAATCAAAACCAGAGGGGAAAGAGGAAAACAGTAAATCAGATCTGAAAAATGAAAAAGTCTACTCAAAGCCCAAATCAGACCGAATCGACAAATGTAGCAGCAGGGTCTGAGTCAGAGCCAGAGACTGAAAAGGGGAAAAGAACAGAAGATAAAGAAGAAAGTGCAACATAAACTAACAAGATACCAAAACGCCTTCAGAATGGTGTGACGAACAACATTGTTTGGAGGGTTGGATGACATGAATGCTGATGGCTGCATGTGCTTGTCTCAGGGTGGATCGCCGAATAAAAAAAACATATCTACAAAATATACGGTAGCGATTTATCCCATACGTCCACCATCAAAATCACCAAATAAATATAGATAAAAAACCAAAATCAATACAATACAATGGAATTGCAGAGGTTTTAGAGCGAATTTTAACGAACTTGCACTTCTAAGTCAAAAATATATTTTTGCCTACCAGAAATTATTTTAATGCAACCTGAATTTCAAGATCACTTAGCTCTTAAGCATCACACTTGAAATTATCGAGGAGATTACAATGCTCTTCACGCCCGTGGAACATCCATCCTGGTTAGACATTATTCACAGTTGTGTGACTTTACAAACAAATGTAGCCGTACGCTTAACTTTAGATAACGATATTACTTTCTGTTCGATTTACGCCTCACCAAGCAAAATCCTGCAAACTGAATGATCCCGAGATACTGATCCACCAACTCCATACATTGTGCTGGCTGATTATAACGCACATAGTCTCCTTTTGGGTAATGCATGCAGTCAATGAAACGTAAAGGGTAAAACAGTGGAAGAGATTATTCAAGAAAAAATGACTTGTGTTTGTTTAATGATGATTAAGACACAAGTATGCAACCTGCAGATGGTTCGTGTACATGAATTGATCTTTCAGTTACAGCCCATCTTATCTTCCTTGATTCTTCCAGGGGGTAGAAGAGGAATTAGGCGGGAGGGACCAATATTCAATTGTATTGGAGAGTGTGGTTCCGGCGGACGATGAGAGGATGACCCATTGGAACTTTTAAAAAAACGGACTTCCACACTTTCCCGTCGGTTTGTTCTGAACGCCTTAGACTGGAGAATTTGGAGGACAGTGCTAACCAAATAGAACATTTCAATACAGAGTTTCTTGATTTTGCAAACACATTCCAAAGACCTAGGCAAATCCAAAACGTTTCAGCAGAGCATGATTTGATAAAGAATGTAAACTGGCTATAAATGTTCGCAAGAAAACTGAATGGGTATTTAATAAATTACCGGTATCATTTAATTTGAACAAACTGTCGGGTAAAAAGAAGAACACTTATAAAACAAAAAAATAAAAGAAAATTTCTTGGAAAAATTATGTTTCAAAACTTAACCAATACACTACCATCAATACAATGTGGGAAATGATTAAAAACATTAAAGGTAAAGAAAGGAAATCAACCGTACGACCCCTGAAGATAACAATACATTAATTACACCACAAAAGGCAATATCAAACAAATTGGTCTCAGCATTCTCTAAAAATTCGACGTCTGAAAATTGTTAACCAGTATTCGTTAAAATAAAAAAAAAACAACAGTACAATCAAAAGATAACATTTTCCTCCAATACTTTAGAGGATTACAATGACCCATTCTCTATGACAAAGTTAACTAACTCATTGCCTAGAGCATGGGATGCTGCCACTGGACCCGATAAAATACAATGGTTCCTGGAATCGAACAATGTCCTCGCGAATGAATGTTCAATGTGGTGTCTGAGGCCAGAGAAATGTGGTGGATCATTTAGTTAGATTTTAAACATATATAAGAGATGCATTTGTCAGAGAAAAAAAATGTAGTCGCCATCTTCTTTGATCTGGAAAAGGCATATGATACACCGTGGACGTATGGGATATTAAAAGATTTTTTAACATGAGGTTGAGCGGGTGTATGCTCCAGTTTATTGAAATATTTTAAAGGGCCGTCAATTTCAAGTTCGGATCTGGTCAACAATATCTGATCCACACGAGGTAGCTGTTTTATCAGTTACCCTTTTTTGTAAAAATTAATAATATCATTGATGCAGTTGGGAATATGGTGGATTATTCATTGAATGTCGATGACTTTTTAATCTGTTATTGCTACAGAAATATTAAGCCTGTTGAAAGCAAACAGCAGCTGTGCTTAAACGTAATGTCAAAATGGACTACTAAACTCGAAAACATCATCTTGATCCGGAATTGAAAATAAATAAGAGTTCCAATAAAGTTGTTAAATAAGTACAATTCTTAGGTTTCTTGTTTGACAAAAACTGAATTTCACTTCTCATATAAAACAACTAAGAGTGAAATATCAAAAAGCATTCAACCTCCTTAAGGTGGTAGATAGCACTGATTGGGGTTCTGACCAAACAAAACTCTGTACAGCTCATTTGTCAGATCAAAATTGGACTACGGTTGTGTGGTGTTTTACGGTTTTGCAAGAAAGATTCGAAACGGTTTGCTAATCGATCAAACCCTGCTTATAAATACGCCTCGGACGCTCCAAAATGTTGAATTTCTGAACCAACACCAGAAACATATTCCTCTATTGGGAATTAGAAGAAAACACTACATGGAGCCTGCCAAGATTGAATATGATATGACAAAAGCAAACCGTTAACCACACATTCCTCCTTGACATCTCAAAACAAACTACATTTGCTTTGGACCTGGCTTCTACCGAAAATGTCTGAAAATAATTCTTTGCAGTTATGTAGAAATATGACGAAATAAAGTCTAAGTATAGTGCTTATATACGGGTCTATACAGGGCAACTCAATCAGGATACTCAGTACAAGTTATATTTTCACAGCATATTGAGCTGAAGATAAAGCAGTAAAACTAGCGCTAGAAACACATCGTGAATGTACTGGAAAGGAAGTTGATTATATTCTCCGACTCTCTTTCCTTGTTGCTTGCTTTACATAACCCCCAGGTTGAAAAACCGTCTTATTTTGAGACTTCGTGAGAGGATGAATACTCACATGCCTGGCGAATATGATAGGGTGTTTTGCTGATTACCTGGGCATGTTGGTATCGCCAGTAACATCGGGCAAGACGTTCCAGCAAAACAGTCTTTAACCATAGCTCTCACTGATTTTAAAGATCCCTTCAGTGATTTTAAACCATGTGCAAATAATTATGTCACATCTGTGTGGTAGGTGAATTTGAATGGAGCGACAAACAACAAGCGCCATCGCTTCTGACCAAATATGTATTTATCACTACTGGTCTAGTGTTCTTTTTAAGAAATATCTTGTCGTCTTGATACGGTGACATCTTGGTCATACAAGACTTACACATTCCTTTTTATTTGAGTGTATTATACCACCGGGGTGTTTTTCTCACGAGCATGTGTTGTCAGTGGAGCACATTCCTTTACACTGCAATGATTTTAATCATGTCAGCGGGCTGTACCTCACTGTAGGAGCCTCAAGGGTTATGTTTTATCATACGTGTCCTCAGAAAATTATATACGCGATCAGAGTGTATTCCTCTCCAGCGAGTGGAGTCAGTGGAGTCCGTTTTTTACATTGTACTGACTTTAATCGTGTCAGAAGGCAGTATTTGACAGATGAATCTCTATTTTATTATACTAGCCCGTACGCAGTTCTATCATTTATCAAAGTACTCAACCTTTTCAATAAACGTTAACATTGTTTCTATACTTTTAAAATATACTCTACGGCTGAGATTCATAAAGTATGTCTAAATTAAGTCTTGGGTAGTCAGAAATCTAAGTCTGCCTTAATGGCGTCTACGATTTAGATGGTATTCATGAAAATCTTCCAACAATAGGCGACGTTTAATCTACACTGCACCAGGCCATTTTAGACGAAAATCTTAAACACCCATAGAGGTTTGTCTAAAGTTAAGTCCAAGTCTATGCATGCGTTGTTTTTTTGTTTTGTTTTTTTTTTTGCACGGCGCCGGGGCAAGTAAATTCGTTACAAATAGATGTTCTTCAGATATTGGAGATAGAAGAAATGGAGCAATTGGAGGAGCAGCAAGGAATTCGACCCGAAACGGTGTTCCGAGACAGAGCCAGCCCGCTAGAGAAATATGACGACCGAATGTTTTCAGGTGGTTTCTATCGACAGAGGAAACAACTGCAAGGTTCATGGCAGACATCACTGTTCATCTTGAGATACAGACTCCACGAAGTCACACAGTACCAGTTAATACCCAAGTCAGTGTAGATCCGCTATTTGTTTGCTACTTGGTCATTCCAAGTGGTAACTGGCGATTTACATGGACTGTCACAACCGACAGTAAGCCGCATTACCGCAGACGTGATTCAGTCGATTTGTCAACGGAGACGTCATGTTCTTTGATTTCCAACAACAAGAATGAATCTCAGTCCTAAAGTCTCAGAATCATCATGTTGATTTATACGTTTTCCCTTTTCCTGTATCACCACTAAATAAAATGATACCAGCGAGATTGAGTCAGTGGGGATTGCCTCGCTACTTGTCGTGTTGGTAGTTTTCCATACTGTGACCGTGCTTTCGTAATCAACCTTTATAACGAATTTTAAAATTGTTTTTTTTCATTCTGTCAAACAGGACTCTTCAAGTCTAATAAGCATCAGGTTGATTTATCTGTTTTCGCTTTTCATTCATCTTTCACTATTAAGACCACACTTGTCTTTGCGACGTTTCTTTTGTGATTATTTCCTGTTTGTATTTATTTCTCTTACTTCCTCTCATTTTCTCGCTACGATATAGCTTTACCTGTTGATGTGACGTTAAAAACAATGAATGAAACTAACTTCTTTACGTGTTGATCTTCAAGGTTCAAGTTTTTGTTCGGATTCCATTTGAAATATATCATTTACAATATAAGTATATTTTACATTACAGACGAAAATTTAATTGAATATCAGCCGTACAAACGATGACATATATGATGAGATGGGAACTCATTTCGTAAGCAAGCTGATACCAGTCTTAGAGACATTCGTATATTTGAGATGGAGTTTGGAAAATTATATGTTAAATTAGAAGGAGATAATTCATTTTACTTCGTAAAGAGGATAGGTGATTTTCTTTACTTCACATACATACAGTTAAAACTAGGATACCTGTCACGAACTGTGCGTTTATCTAGGATTAATTGCGCGTAGGAATTGCGCGCAACTGCCATATCTAATGGAATCCAAAGCACGTCATGTTCTCCTGGTTACTTATAGCAAACACAGGCAATGTTTCTGCTTGGGGACCTCCGCGATACCCGGAGGTGCATTGGCTGAAACACTGCTTGTGCAGAAACATGTACGTCGGAAAAACCTCTTCGAAGAGATTTATGAGAGCCGGAATCGAAACAATTATTGAATCTGTGGAAAAAAATATGTTTGGGCTAATTCAGGCTCGAGGGCCAGATTCGGCCATCTGTTCTAGGGTCCGGTACAGTATTTGATATTCAAGAACAATTTGAGGCAAATTTAGAACATGCAATTTCATTACCTGCAGATTTACAAATTTCCATGAAACAGTGTCAAGGTATGCTAGCTCGCGCTCAATCTAAATGCGATTATCCATTCGGAGTTGGACATTATATATCTCTGCCAAATATGAAACTACATATATCAGGTTATAATATAATAGTTATGGTCCTGGATCCCCAGACGTATTAAATGAGGAAATTCAAATGTGTATTCTGAGGAATGTAGAAAGTGCAGCCCCGTTCCAAATAAACCGAAAACGCCTGCCCAATTGACAACAATAGAGAAGAACGAACTGCCTCAACGGCGGGGTTCGTGACTACCTGTCTTTCTCCGGGGTTTGTTTGCAGATCTGCAAATTTCGACGAATAATGAGGTGCTAAAAGTATTGAAGGTCAACAAATACATGCCAAATGTATTTATAGTATGATGATGAAATGTTCAGGTAAGAGATAATATGTATATTATGTAATGTTTGTTACAATTGATATGAAGGGGGGAGAGGTGTAATTCCAGTAAATATCGGCGATTGATCTGAAAATATAGTCATTGGCAGTACCTCTGCTTGCCATAGAGCAGGATACAACAGGACATACTGAGAAAATCGATGTAATCATTGAGGGTGTAAATATAACTCCAGAATACAACCCGGATTTTATAACATTCATCAATTTTCTCGTAGTATTGGGAAGATAGAAAGGCTGATGTTTTATTAAACCCTTAACATTTGAATATGTCTAGTAGTACCCAAACGTAGAAGTGTTACGTTTACTTCAAGTACGATATAATTATTAGGTTTATATAAAAAAGGGTAGTTAGAACTCGAAACCTATCAAGAGGATACAGCCATCATAATCTCCCGTGTTCAGTGGACATATACTGTAGTCAGGTAGATACATAAAAATTTGAACGGGAAACCTACGAATTAACTGAAACGTATCCAATTTGGGGACAAGCAATGTGGGAAAACTGTAATGTCATGTTATGCTCACATTCCAATGAACATATATCAGTAGTAAGCATTGTGTAAGCATTGTGTATATCATAGACCACGAGAGATTCGAAAATGAATTTACCTTTATGGTTGAATTGGAAATCAAACAGACCAAAAACTCCCATTTCCGTTGGGAGCGATTTATTCAACCGTAACATCTTTTTTCCGCCCTATCCTCCCACCGGCGGACCTGACTCCGGGAGATTTCAGAATCACAACCTTGTTATCAGTCGACGCCTCGTTTGTGGCAGCCACTCAGTGGTGCTTCCTTCAATCGATGATACGGTTCCATTCGCATACTTGCAAAGGGCATTGCATCCAGATTAGGGACAGCCACATGCCTCTACTTGAATCACAACATGTTTCAGCTACTTAATTTAAGATATATATTTCGATTTACATCTACATGAATCAATATATGTTTCTGCGTTTCAATGGTGTTATAACAAAAATGTGATTACAATAAAACAGTTACATGAATTATCTCCGCTAGCTAAAAATGTAACAGTAAACATCCTGTAACATAATCCATCCGAGCTGATGAATAAATTTACAAATTTCACGTAACTTCCGAATCTGAATACCTCATTTCAAACTAATTTACCACATTATCGTAGAACTAAAACAAGATTTTTGTGTGTATTTGTACTTCCGAATGAGTGCACACAAAAGAAAAATATTTTCAACCAGATAACTTCACGGAGATGTTATGAATGAATACAGCAAGATGCGATAAAAGTAGTGATGGTGTTTATATAATGAGAATTGGAGGATATGTGATGTGGTAATTATAAAGTCGGGATGGCTCGGCAAATGTTCTTTGATCTTTTTTACCAAAAATGTGTGCTGATTCTTCTCCTTATACCCATCACAAGAGCAATTTGTCACACTCAAGCCGGAACAAAGTAACAAAAAGCAGATGTCGAAGTAAGACATGATCAATTTTCATGCAGAATGCAAGGTTACTTTCAAGACTTTTCTCCAACTTCCGGTTAAACGTACACACAACACAGGTATTTGTCAGCTTGAAAGCAAGCTAGCAATCTCTGTAGTACGCACAAGGGACATGTATTGTAGTGTTAATTTTCGGAATATGTCTTCAATAACTCCTCTGAATTTGCCCCAAACAAATCAAAGTGATGCCAGGACATTGCCGACAAAAAAACAAAGCAATATTTTCCTTATTTGATATTCACCCCCGGGTAGTCTCCATGTGGCGCGAATACCACACAGTCAATTGTTGTATTAATAATCAAATTTCAATTTCTTGATTTTAGCGAATAAATGACGGGAGTGAATCATAATGCTTCACGTGTAATTCACACATGTGACTGAGTTTGTGTAAAAATAAATAATATATCAACAGTTGTTTCCTATTAACCACTAAAATATTTTTACAGAGCGGAGAGGGTGAATTACTATCCAAACACTAATATGATAACAAAAATATCTGGGACTCGGTTGTGCTCCAAAACATCAGTGTTATCAAATATCCGGTGATGTAGGCCGGGTACAGGCACCACAAAATCTTAATTGCAATGATTTGCGTAGTGTAACAACTAGTGCTACATGGCAAAATAAATATTCTAATTCATGAAGGATTCTGGGAGGGAAACTGATACTGCGTCGAAGAAAAATGTTTATAAATTTGGAGTGTGTGTGTTCCGTGGCCATTGCCACCCCCCCCCCCCCCCCCCCCACACACACACACACACAAAATGTCTCCAGTTATTATCAATTGGGGCAGATGTTTCAAACGACCAATTCTTCAAACTCCTAATATATTTATATTTCAAAAATTCGCATGAATGAAGAAGTTAAGCTAAAACCAACTCCAATCAAAGTTGCTTCCAAACATTCGGCTCTTCTGTATTTTTCCCAAGCACTTGAACTTCTGTACAAAACTATTTGGCTTGGGTGCTCATTTCATTTTACAAACCTTATTTTGTATCCATATATATATTAGAGATTGCACCACTGTAGTTTCTCAGTTTTCTTTATCAAAATCTCATATGACCTGTGTGAAGTATAAACTATTACAGCACGAAACAATATACATAACTTGTGTGTGGGGGAGGCGGGGAGGCTTCCCCGCGTTTCGTATTGTCTAGATGGCAAAGCTTCCCTCCTCCTCACCTCCTAATCCACCATGAAAAAACATAGTCATAGGTCAGTGTGGGATACAACTAATGACATGTTTCATACCATACCACATTTAGTGCAACTTTAAATATTGTCAACCACGATGTCTTCAGATAGAACTGTTGTGGGCATATTTTCAAAGAATGTCTCGCGTTGGATACGGGAACCTTCTGACAAATTACTTGTTTTCCAAAAAAGCGACTACAGAGCCATTTTGCCACAGGGTTTATTTTTAGGTTTTCTTTCCAAAATTAAATAATAAATTTATTCATATATTGGTGTTTAACGACATTTTTGACAGCCAGGGTCACCCAAGTCAGACAGTTTTACGGGAGAGGAAGGTGGAATACCCCGAGAGAACCACCGAGCAACTGTCAGTCTCCCCAACTTACTAACTACACACAAGCAAGGATAGCATTGGTTGACGACAGGCGCACTGTCGACGTGCAGTACGCCTTTTTTTTATTTTCAATAAAATAATCTGAATATAAATTAACTAATTTTTCTATTATTATTACCCAATTCCCGCGCTCTCGGGGTGTTTCTACTTCCTATTGATGTTTATATACATGTGGGCACGCCTATACCCGCTTTACAGTACTAACTGTGTTTAAACGGTCGTTGTTGTGCCGCCTATGTCGAGTACAACGAACGATGGGTGTACAAATGTTGACCTGTTGTCAAAGAGTGACAAGAACGTTTCCGTTTGAACACAAACGTACAGAATTTGAACGGAACGTCAGTGCACTAAAACATTTTTTTTCTACCGTGGGTTTATGCACTGCATAAAACTATATAAAGGAAAGTGTTCAGAAAACGAACGGACGTGTTGTGTGAATGAGACTCGAGAGAGCCGAAATCCTATCAAAATTCTTAGTCTAATCCGTCAGTAATGAAATGTGAGAACATTGAATTTTTTACGCTATTTTCGTTTTCTTTTCATAATTTTGTCTTTAGTTTGCAAAATTGTATTCATAAAAAGTAGAACCAATACTAGTTAAGTCTGTCACGACCGATTGCTTACTCACACTCAGACGATATAGAGACATCTAAACTAACACTAACATGATCTCACGTATTGGTCGCAGCATTAAAACATTAAAAAGAAAGGAATTCATTTCGCTGCTCATATTCTTATCAAAGAACCCCAAAATTCGTTGTAACCCACGTCTTTTCCTGCAATGCGTACAGTTCCCAATAGAGGTGACACCGGGTTGCAGTTTTTGTCAAACCAAAATGCTGTATTGTAGAGATTTGCACATCCATCGCTGTCTCTGTCAAATGTACTGAAAGGTGTTCCGGTCAGTAGTACCTCATCCATGTTGTGAGCTGTAGTGTAAGTGTCGTAACTCATCGTATATTTATCTGCTTCGTTGTCGATGCACAGATTCACGTAATCGCCTAATGTCGAACCGCCCGTCGGTGTATGGGCATAGTAGTTCAGTTTGTAGGATAGCGACCCGTTAGTGATTCTGTGAATGTTTTCGTTGCCGAGCCAGTACCCGCCTACGGCTACATAACCATCTAGTACGCCAAATTCTAGTTTGAAATCGTTCCACGGTCTATTCCGATATTCAGATGTGAAACCACCACCAGTTGCCACGAAAGCGTATAGATAATTGTCGTAGCAATAGACCTTGATTTTCCCTTTTCCATCTTCAGGGTATATGTCATACCAGCCCAAACCTGCGTTGCCATGACAATCTGTAAAATACAATAATTCAAATAAAATTGTGGTAACAACAGCATACCGTACTGCTTTATGCAGTTGGAGGAAAAGGACTTACGATCAACTCCAGTTTTTATGCAAGGAATTAACTCTTAATACGTTCAGGTGTGAACCTGACGCATGAAAAATATAAGCGAATGAACAAACTAGCAGTAAAAAAATCCGATGGTTGAAATCCTGTTTATGTTGCTTGACGTTTGTTTTTATGGACGTTGAAATTTATTTTCTGAATGGTAACTTCATTCCGAATGTGTTTCGAAGGAAATTAACTTCTCTACGTGTTGTTGGTAGATTGCCTATTATCCGCAATGTGATCGATCCATGTGGTACATCCCGATGATTCTTTGATTCAAATTTTGCCGATGATGATTTTTGGCACGTGGCAAACGCATACGTGTACATTACTGCTCAGGCATGGTTTACGACCAGTCTACGACCGCTCGGCTGTAGGTGTATCTATGTATATGTATATCTATGATACCCTGGTTGGGTGTGCATTGAACGTTACCCAATGCATACAGATATTGGGTAATGTGCAAAAAGCCAAGGCGAAAGAATGTCACGTAAGGAGGAATTTCATTGGTCGTTATTCATCTGAATTACGTAATGATGCGAATGAAACACTTTGACACAAAACAGTATGAAACATGAAAATAAACGGACAACCGAAGGTGATAGTTTGATTTAATAATGTCGGCTTCCTTCTAACACGGAGGAAAGAACCAACTACTGCTGGCCAGTGTTTACGCTGGTCCATAATTATGTGGTAACAACTTTGTAGCCAATCTGAATATTCTAATGCTAATTAAAATGTTCCGGTGCCAACTCGGGTAGACCTTTGTTTTTAGTTTTTCTTGAACTTCACGAGCAACGAATTCACAACTGATTCTACATTCTTGCATGATTTCTTGAAATTATACCACTCATTATGTGGAGTTTACTTACTGGTATGCACCTTTACAGAAGATTTGAACTTCACACAACACAAGTCACATGCGACCAAGCTCACAGGCCACCAGTTAAATTCTGCTTGGAATTCCACGCTCTTATGGGTTATTACTTTATCCACATTTTTTGTAGTTAGCGTGCAGCCTGCCATTCATTTAATGCGACGTCTCTTTATTCACAAAGTTAAACGGATATTTTTTCCTTACCGAGTTATAGGCATTTCAGTCAATTAGTATTTAATTCACTGGAAGCCATCAAGATATTAACAACATTGTACAATTACGTGGCATCATCATAAAACTCAGCTCTGGTGAGTCTTCATTCTAATTATAAACTCAGACTATTGTTAATTCACATTATATTGTTTCCTATCTTTAATCAATGTTTTTATCTCATAAATGACAATGACATGTTTTACTTCCTGCCGCTGTCTCATCAGGATATAACCTTAGATGTTGCTTAAATAAATAAAAATATAAATAAAAACTCGCTAAAGGGATACTGTCAAATCAAGTCTGGATTGAGAAACAGTTCCGGTGTTGATTCAAAGAAAATAAACCTTTTATATTTTTAAGGTTCAATCCTTCGAAATACTTCAATTCATGGGAACAGCGACCCACAGGTTCGCTTTTCCCACCGAGGTATTCCAGGCGAATGAACAATGATTACGGACTATTTAATGAGTAGACTGGTTCTAGGCCATAGCAACGTCAAATTGCTTATGGGATTAGACTGGTGGCTAGACAGCTTGCTATACGACAAGCTCCAGTAAAAAAGAATTAACATTCCATTTTTACTATTTGTCAGTTTATTCCTATTTAAGATAGCTAAAGTCACTGCCATTAGGATGAGCTCGACTTGCCAATGGAGTGTCAGTTAGGCGAGTTTGTGAAGGATTTAGATGAGATCATCTCGCAAATATGTCTTTGTGTGTTCATTTTTTGTGAACCACATAACCTTGTACAATTAGAATACTGAGTGGTGATTGGCGAAGATCATTATACAAAATTGTGCCTAATAACTTAATTAAACAAGCCGCGATAGAACACATTCTGATCTATCTAGACGAGAAGGACAGTGTGATCTTTGTCTCCTGGGTCCATATGTGTGTTGTGTCATTGTGTGGCCAAATTCCAGCCCTATAAAGTATAAATATACATAGACGTACTTGTGAAATGATACTGATACAGTACAGTCACTGACTAGTTTCTGTTGTTTTTTTTGTAGTTGTTTGTGTTGGACAATTGAGCTATTCTGTATGAAACCCGAGAGGTGACATGGTCATTTTTTTGTAATACCAATCTGTGCAAACGGATTACTAATCTGTACGAACAGTTTAATAATCCGTGCGACCAGATTAGTAATCCGTGCGAACGGATTACTAATCAGTGCGAACGGATTACTAATCAGTACGCACTGATTAATATACAACGATGTTTCAACCTTGGCACCTCACTGCATGCGAACGACAAGGGTTATGTTCATTTATTTTATGGTTGCAACACCAATTAAGGAGCATGACTGTAGAAGAATGGTCCAATGTATTTATATCTATTTATTTATTGGTATTTAACGACACTTTCTACACCCAGGCTAACCTCGTGTAGGGCAGTTTTACGGGTGGACGAAGCCGGAGTACCCAGAGAGAACCACCGAGCAACGGCGAATAACTGCCAAACTCCCCAACGCACTAACTCCACAGAAGCAGGGTTAGCTATGGTTGAAGACATGTGCACCATTGACGTGCAGTACATCTCAGTACACAGCACCCATAGCGTGGAGGCTCAACGGTAGACAGTTGGACTTAAATACCAGAGGTCCCGAGTTCGATTCCCGCCCGGGACGACCCGCGTTGTGTCCTTGGGCAAGGCACTTTATAACGGTTGCCCACATGGGGGCGCGATGACGCCTTGTATTAAGACGTACTGCACGTCGATGGGGCACAGGTCTTCAACCGCTGTATCCCTACTTAAGCGGAGCTTGGACAGAGTTAGAATGTTGAGGAGCTGACAGTTGCTCATTGATGCTCGGTGGTTCTCTCCTGGTACTCCGGCTTCCTCCACCCGTAAAACTGTCACGGTCACGATTAGCCATTGTGAATAAGTATGTGATCTTAAACACCAATAAATAAATAAATCAATAAGTACACAGCACCACTGTGTCCCCGCGCTGGCAGTCACGATGAAGTGCCTTGCTGAAGGACACAACGCAGTTACCCCTGACGGGAATCGAACCCTGGACATTTCGGTTTGAAGTTCAATGCCGTAACCACCGATCCACCACGCTCCAGAATGGCTCAAGTAATGAGGGTCAATAAGAACCTGGTATACGACACCTCCCTCCTGGGGTGGATAGGAACGTGTTTGTATGCCTTTTGTAACATTTATCCCGCATTTCCAAGAATCGGAAAAAACAGTTGCTTGATAATTATGTACAGGCCGATCAAACCTCAGTTGATGGGGGTGGGGTAGGGTGGGTGGGGAGGTATGGGCGTGGTGGAACGTATTTGTGGTCTCCATCACCTGACTCTCCCTCCTGGTAGAACCGGTAACCTGCTATCGTTTGACGTATTGGTTATAGGCGTCAGTCGCTACGTGCGCATGTCGGCGCTAATTGTTGGGAATGTTTTTAGCTGGATCAGAATCTCACGAGAGTCCTCTGTAAAGGGAGCACGGTGCCGCCATCCAGCATTTGTACTGACATGATTTATCCCCCTCCCTCCCCCACCCCTGTTCTGGAAGTAGCTTACGCCAGCCGATTTCCAGTCAAACTTAGTTCGCCATTGATCTCCAAACTGATGCGTTATCGGTTTCGTAGCTCCTATCTTCTCCACCATTCCGCGGGTTTCTTGGTTTCTAGCTCCTATCTCATCAATACCTAAATGGCACCCTGGCTGCTATATAACGCAAAGTTCTATCCATATCAAACAAGCATCATAAAAAATGTCATGCTTCTGGTAGGTTTCGGAGTTTATGTGTGTAATGATTGGCAATGATCAAGGCGTTTTAAGTGAATAGTTATACCCTACACAATTGAGTACAAACTCCGGACACACTCCCACTATATTAAAGGTATTTAGGCCCCAAAATAACTATGTAACATCACAGAAACCAAGACGACGGGCTACATCACACACAATCGAAGTCACAAACACGTATCGGCATTACAGAAAGAGCTACGCATGCGCAATAACAACATCATGGCATGACTTCACAATATAACCGCTTGTGTGGCCTACCAGAACAACCTGCTTCATACCCGTTATGCACTGCGCCGTGACATCATATGTAATCCTGAAGAGAATTCTGTTAAAATGACGTTAAAATCACCTCCTCCTCTCCTCTCCAACTCAGCGCAACGCACATTACTATATTATGTTCAAGTCGTGCTAAAAATTTACACCTATCTTTCCCACTTGATGGCTTCCCCCCTCATGCAGAGGTTACTGGGTACAATGTAGTATATATACAAAACCGGTGTAAGACAACAATCATGCATTGCTCCACCACCAGGGTTCCCAGGGCAATGCAACTGCCTTTGTAATGTGGGAAACACATGCAAGGAACAAGCGCATGCCTATAGCCACTTGTTTTGGCTCGTCGTTAGACGCAATGTGTAACAGTTTAATAAAGGTTGAATGTTACCAACTAGCTGTACCCACCGATGGCATTCGAATCTTTATGTTCAGGGCAGGGCGGACAGCTTCACATCCACTCACCCTCTCCTCTCCCCCCCCCCCCCCAACAAAAAAACAAAAAAAAAAAAAAACATATCGTGGACCATGTGTCTGTCCTGTGTTTTCTACTTACGTCATCTGACTCCATCCTCTCCGTATTGTTGTTTATATGTTTAAGCAATCACTCCCCCACCTCTCCCCTCCCACACACCCACGCGCACTTTCTAGGTCTAGAATATATCAGGGCCAGAAAGAAGTATCAGTACACGGTGCTCAGCCGCATTACGCAAAAAAAAAAAAATAAATAACGCATTATGTAATAATGCAACATTATACAATTAAAAAAAAACACAACGCATAATGCAGATAGACAGAATTATGCAATGGAGATGAAGCGTTGTGCAACAACTGATTGTATGTTTATTTGGTAGGAGGGCAGGTTATTCTGACGTGTTTTGCTCGACAAAGTTTCTGGCGCAGTTTCATACCACCCCCTTAACGATGAGACAAAGCAAGTGGCTACAGGCATGTTTGTTCCTTGCACATGTATGCCACATTCCAAATGCAGATGGATTGCCATGGGAACCCCGGTGGTGGAGCAGTTCTTGATTGCGGTCTTACACAGGTTTTGTATATATACTAAATTTAACCCATGTAAGCGCGAGGGGGGAGGTCGTCAAGTGGGAAAAATAGGTATAAATTGTAGAATTACATGGACATGATATAGCAATGTGTGTTGCGCCGTGTTGGAGAGGAGAGGACAGGAGGACGTGTTTTAACGTCATTTTAACAAAACCTCTTAAGGATTCCATGTGATGTCATGTCGCGGGTTGTTCTGGTGGCCCACATAGCGGTTATATGGTGACGTCATGCTACGCTATTGATTGAAACGGGGGAGGCAGAAACGAAGGCATGCTTACAGACAGTTGTGGGAGTCCGTTACATGACTTTTTGCGAAGAGAGAGTTGGGGTGTCTCAAAAGCTAGTATGGTGGCTGCATGTTTACCACTGCACGTTTAGTGCGAGACATTCGGTGGGTCCGACATAGTGTGTATGTGGGGAAGGGGGTACCTCCCCAATACTCTTAGAGTATGCGGTCACGGCTCTCTGCACGCTGAGTATATGGGCAGAGAATTATTGTAGATTGTGGTCCATGTTTTGGGCACTCATATGGGTGGATGTCCACCCCGTGGAGTTATGTAACTTTTCACTGCTTATGAAAGTGGATTGCGCTCCATCAGCTGTAGGCTGAGCATAGATACGCGTTACGTATTTAGCGCATGATACGGTGTGTTGTTTGTGGTTTTGGAGTAACTGCTGCGTTTGAGAATACGTGTTTCACTAATTGGGTGCAGTTCGAATATATGACGTGTACACTGTTTTATTTGTGAAGATCGTATCAGTATTTGGCATGCGTGGTGGTCGATGGCACTGGTGGAGTACCAAAGGTGAATGGCTTAGCTACCCGTTTCCTCCATTCACCCCTAGACCTCGCTTTAAGGCTCATTTATAATTGCATGCTATATTGTTGAATGCATGTGCTTTCCACGATACGACGCCGAGGCCGTGAGTGTTTCCAATAAAATGATTTGGCCCTATTTTTAGCGTGTAAAGCCGTATCAGTGTCGGCGCGCAGTATGAACTATGGCTGTACCAAAAGGTTCATTAGCATGTGTGTGCTGTATTGTTGGAGGTAATGTGCTTTCCAATTATTAGGCTGAGTACATTGCTTGAGTAATTAATTGTCGACATTTCAAAGGATATTGTCGATAGATTGAGATCAAGTGTGCTGTGTTATTTGTCAGCTTGTGCCCTTTATTTGCACTTAATTTGTGCTGAAAAATAATGTGGGTGGATTTCCACTTATTGCCGTTAAGAACAGATTAGGCTGTATCAGATGTCAGCATCCTTATTTAAGGGCTATTTATTTGACTATTGATTGCTTTATCGAGGAGCTTGGCTGCTTTGTCGACGAGCTTGATTGCGCAAGCGTAGTGTTTGGCTCTTTTATAGAAGAGCTTCGCTTATTCTTTATTTGAACAGTTCACCTGTCATATTTGGAAGAGTTTGCTAGGCACCGGAATGAAGTCTATTATTCATGCCATTTTATCGTTGTCAGAATGTGTACATGATAGGTTTGTGTATATATAATTGTGTTTTGCTAACCGATCATTATATTTTGTATTTTCTCATTCAGTTGGTTCCGTGGAAGTCACTTGGAATCAACATGGAGATGTTGCCTTTCTCATAGTCAGTCGGATGGTTTCTGACCTAGCTCTCCTAGAGCCTTTGGACTGAAGGAGTCCAGGAGGAGGCATGTTTCTATGTTTGTCCATTACTGGGTGAGGCGGACTTTTGTATTTGTTTCAGTGAGTTAGAATGTAGAGCCCCATGCTGGGGGAAAGGAAATCTCGTAGTATTTGCCCGGCAGAGCCGCTGGTATGTGTAGCCCTTGCTGTAATGATGATAGGTGTTTCTCTCTTCACATTTGTGTTATGGAGGCCGTCCTCGTGATTTCTGTGATGTTACGTAGTTACGTTGTGGCCTGAATACCTCTAATATACTGAGAGTGTGTTCGGAGTTTGTGCTCAATCGTGTTGGGGTATATCTATTTACTGAAAACGCCTTGAGCACTACCAATCATAACACAAATAAACCCCGAAACCGTCTAGAAGCATGGCATTGGTGATGATACTCGTTTGGTATGGATAGAACGTTGTGTTATATAGCAGCCAGGGTGACATTCAGGTGATGAGCAAGGATCTTGTAGCCAAGAAACACGCGGAATGGTGCAGATGATAGGAGCTACCTAACTCATAACGCGTTACTTTGGAGTACAATGTGGACCTTGGCGAACTAATTTTGACTGCCGTGGACCTTTGCAGACTGAAGTGTGACCTTTTGGATTTCCCTCGACATTTTTGGTCTGAACTTGATAAATGTGGGCACTGTGGACACTGAACTGACGTGGTCCTTTGTGAACTGATGTGAAATGTATGGACTTATGAGTGTTTTAGAAACTGCTGGCGACATTTGTGAACTCAAGATAATGGTGGTTTGAGGACTTTTGGAGAGCACTTAGGACTATAGGGAACTGAATATGGTGGGGGTTGATGTATTAGTTATAGTGGTTTGCTCAGTCGTTGGTTTAGCAGTTGGTTTAGTAGTGCTGGTGGTTTCTATTGTGGTTGTCAGTTGTCCCGGGGCAAAGCGACCGGTTGAGCTGGGGATTATCGGTCTCGTGCTAATGAGTAAAGGGTAGAAACACTGTTTCAAACATTTTTGTTTCAATGGTATCGACATAGTTGTCTCTTTGGGTCGTAGTTTTAGTTACAGCTATTACACCAACCAGTATAACCCCATAGGAAGAAACGAAAGAACTACATCAATCACTATAACTACTTAATTCACAATCAACCACTACTACTAGGACATCTACTACTACAACAACAACTACTAAAATTACGACGCCCATACAAAATAACCGCCTTTTACTACTTCAACCTCTACCACATCAACCACTTCTACTACTTCACCCAAAACAACACCCGTTATACAAACCTTTACTACACCGTCAACCACTACCGCACGACCACTATGACTACAAGGCCAACCACTACTATTAAAATTACTACACAAACCACCACTATACCAACCACTAAAACACAAACACCCGCTGCACCAATACAATTCCGACACGAGGTAACCCTGGCTGTTGAAAATGTCGTTAAACCTCAATAAATAACCAATGCAATACCATCCTCCACAACGCCAATAGTTTATACAACATCTACTGCACAAACCACTACATCACAACAACTGGTACACGAACCACTATAGTTACTACACCAACTATTACTACACCATCCACTAAAAAAAGAACTACCACAACAGCAGCACCCAACTACCACTTCAGTCACTAATTGCACCCATGAAACCCAATACAATACCTACAACTACTACACCAACCAAAGAAATTATGACATTTCCCACCGTAGCTACAATTACATCAACTACAACTATTATAACAACCACTACAACAATTGCCGCGTCAACAATTACTAATATAACTACCACAGCAGCACAACAAACTATGACAGCAATCACCCCAACTACACAACACCAAACCAACCACTATGACACCAAATACCACAACTTTAAATATGAATACATAACGTGCAATATACATACAATATCAACCACTACAACTACGACACGTGTCATTACACGAAGCAAGATAAACACTACACCAACAACGGTAAGCACAACACCAACTACTACACCAACGACTACAAGTTCAACACAAACAGATACACCAACCACTGCATCTGCAACTACGACAACCACAACCACAGCAGCGACCGCTACCACTACTACTCCAACCACTGCAACTGCTAAACGACTAAGCACCATAACCACGACACCAACCGCCACCATATTCAGTTCCATATAGTCCCAAGTGCCCCCCAAAAGTCTTCATACCGCACTCAAAGCACATTAGTACCTAAACGATCCCGGCAGTTTCCAAACCACTGTCATCAGTCCATATCAGTCCATATTGTTCACATCAGTCACCAAAAGTCCAGATCAGTCCACCAATGTCCACAGTTGGACACATTGGTCAACTTCAGACCAAAACGCGGACATCAGTCTACAAAAGTTAACGGCAGTCGACATTAGGCCACCAAGGTCCACATTGATCTCCAAACTAATGCGTTGTGGGTTTCGTAGCTCTTATCTTCTCCATCATTCCAAGAGTTTCTTGGCTTCTTGCTCTTAGCTCAACATTACCTGCATGACATCCTAGCTCCTATATCTATATAACTCAACGTTCTTTCCATATATTAATTTATTTCTTGGCAGATAACGACACTTTCGACACCTAGGGTCATCTCGTGTCAGACAGTTGTACGGGTGAAGGAAGCTTGAGGTCCGGGCAGAACCATCGAGCAACAGCGAGCACCGTCAGATTCCCCAACGTTCTAACTTCGCACAAGCAGGGTTAGCATTGGTTCAAGACAAGTGCACCATGGACGTGCATTACGTCTTAGTACACAACGCCACCGTGCGGACAATCGGGATGAAGTGCCTTGCCCAAGAACACAACGCAGTTACCCCTGGCGGGGATTGAACAGTGGATCTTCGGTTTGAAATCCAATTCCGAAACCACTGAGCCACCGCTCTCCCGTTCTATCCATACCAAACGAGTACCATCAAAGATGGTCAAGACGTTTTCAGTAGATATAGCCCCATACAAATGAACACACACTCAGACCACACATTCACATTATATAATAGGTATTTGGGCACCTAAGTAACCATGTAACATCACAGAAATCAAGATGGAGGCATCACACAAAATGAAAGACAGAAACACGTGTCTCCATTACAAGAAGACCAACGAATGAGCATTAACATCACCATGGCAATGCGGTCACAATATAACCGCTTACTTGGGGTACCAGAACAACCAGCTTGATACCTATCATGCACCGCGGCAAGACATCAATGTGGTCCTGAAGAAGATTCTGTTACAAGGGCGTTAAAAACACCTGTTTGTTACGAAGGATAGTATTTTATCCTAAAAAATGCATAACAGAAGTGCCGAATTATGTATCCTATACCTCAAGCAGGAACTTTAAAAAAGAGATTGATTCTCGATGATATCATCTGCATTACATGGTATAATTCATTGTAAACAGCCAATTATGGGGGATAACGAGTAATTTCGTGTGAACTGTGCCAGTTCCATGGACGCTCGACCTGCTAGCATGCCTTTTGGGGGGCTTGTCTGTAGCCGAGTAGTCTATGATGCTAGTCCAGTTTCGCTAGGCGATTGGTGCCGCAGAAATGTACTCTCGTCAAAGCAGTGGTTCGATCCCCATCGGCGTCAGAGTCTTTCATCCTAAAAAAATAACTAATAGAAGTGCCGAATTCTGTATTCTACAACATTTGAAAAAGAGATTGATTCTCACTGATTTCATCTGCATTACATGGTATAATTCATTGTAAACAGCTAATTCTGGGGGATATCGAGTAATTTCGTGTGGACTCTGCCAGTTCCAGGGACGCTCGACCTGCTAGCATGCCTTTTGGGGGCTTGTTGGTAGCCGAGTGGTCTGTGGCGCTGGTCTTACAGTTGTCTGCCCTTTGGTTAATGGTGGATGCAATTTTCTATGAGAAAACAACCAAGGTATTATCTGTATCATCAAGCTTATTTGATGATACATATGGCTTTATTTTTCCGTCGCAGCTTTGGATTTAATAATTATCTTCATCTTCTGTGAACTTTTGTGGATTTAAAAGTAATTGGTGTTGATATTTTGTTGATTTATTTGCTGGTTTGGTAATATGGCTGAGAAGAATGTTTCCAGTGGTGTTTCAGTTTTGATAAAACCATCGATTTCAAGAATGCATGAAAGAAACAGATCAAAGGATATACGTAGAGTTACCGGTGTATAATCTTATAAAAAGGAATGTACAGTAAGACTGAATATACTTGATAATTCTAAACTTAAAGCCAGTGAAGTCAGTGAAGCAGTCGAGAATTTGTGTGGTTCTGAATCATGTTTGGCATGTGTTCCCGTCAGCGGCGATTTATTTGAAGTAACGTTAAATGACATGGATGCTACAGAATTATTATCAGACGGAGTTTTGATATGGAAAGAGAAAAGTACTTGCACTAAAGTGTTTACTAACTCGGTTGCTGTCTCACTTCTTCATTTACCTGCATACCTTTTGGATGATACAATTGAAGAAAAGTTGAAATGTGAATATAATGCGCAGTTATTATCGTCAATTCATAGGAGTTGCTATCCTGGCACAATTGTCGCGGAGGGTACAGAATATGCGCGTGTGCTGTTTGCGGCCGGAGTACGTTCACTCCCATATTCAGTGAAATTTGAGAGGGCAAGTGGATTTGGCAATTCTCGTGTGCTTCACGAGAATCAAGTGAAAGTGTATTCGAAATGTTTGTCGCCTAGCCATTTAATTAAGGAATGTCATAAATTGTTTGTTTCAATTGTAAGTTACTAGGGAACCTCGTACGATAGCGCCCGAGCTTGTTGTAGAAAATATAGGTCATTTATTTGCAACTGTGGCTCAGTAATTGAGAGTGCTGAACCGGAGAAAGAACCGCGGAAAGAAGGTCAAAGTGAACGCTCGTCAGATAAAACACATAATTCAACTCCACTGGACAACAACAACGGTAAACCTGACATGCTTGTTGATGTTACTGAATCGGAATCAGACATGCGTGACAACCTTAATTTAATTCAGTTACCGTCGATATGGGAAACAGATAGATGGGACAATGATGACAACAACTCCAAAGGTGCAACTGACTTACGTTTTGAAAAATATATGGAAGCACACTTAGGTGTTGTTAATCCCCATGCTGATGAAACGCAGAATAATATCGAGTCTATTATGGCTTTTCATGTTGATTATGTCAGTGATGAAGTATGTTCGGTGTCATTGGATGATACTGATTATTTCTCAGAATCACTTGAGAATAATCAATTGGAAGAGAATGACAGTGAAATGAATGAAGTGAAACCATCCAGAAAACGTAGATCAAAACCGACTAGTCCAAAACATGCTAAATCGGTTCAAACGAGTGAATCTAAAAAGTCCGAAATTGATCCTCCATAATGAGTTTGTTTCTTTTCATTCATTTCACATTGTTGTTCTTCACTCTGGTACTAATAGGCACCTTTAATGCTAATGGTTTGAGGGATGTATCCAAGGTTAATAATATTTTCAGTTTCATTCAGGATAAGGCGTTGGACATTATAGATTTACAGGGAACACACTGAAAGTAGGATTCATTAAAGGGGTTAAGGCACACCTGGAAAGGGCAAATATACGAATCATGTTACAGTAGCAATTGTAGATTGTAGAGGGGTCGCTATTATGGTAAGCCAAAGTTTGTCTGCTCAGACAAGACTTGAATTTCGTGATAAGGAGGGGAGGGTGATTATAATAGGCATTACTGTAGTGAAATTGAACACACAGGATGTTGTTGTTGATATGCTCCAAATATCAGCAAAACGACCATTTCTTTTTTTTCAATTACTTGGAAACATGTATGGATGTAGGTGATGTTTTTTTTGTTTTAGGGGACTTCAATTCTGGAGTCACTGTGTTGGATAGGCCTAATGGCCAGGTTGATACGACAACCAAATGTTTACAAAGGTGGGTGGAACATAAAGCAGTAAAAGATCTATGGAGGTATAAAAATCCAGATAAAAGGCAATATAGTTGGTTCAGGTTTATCGATGGGAATCTCCAACAAAGTCGAATAGATTTTATTTTTTGCTCCAGAGATTTAATTCAATTTGGTATATTTTCTAACATGATATATACTTCTTTCAGTGACCATTCCTTGATTATTGCTAAATTTAACTTGGAAAAAGTTGATCGAGCCCCAGGGCTGTGGATCTGGAATAATTCCTTATTGAATGATAGAGAGTATACTGGACAGATTTCTGAGCTTATTGAAACAGAATTAACATGTCCACTATATGCTAGCGAGCCTTTGGTATGGTGGGATAATCCAAAATTAAAAATTAAAAAATATAGTATGTGGTTTGCAAACCATAAAAGTTAAAGATATTATATTTGTTCTTTCCTGAATCAACAATCACAATATCAGAAAATGATCTTCACAGGATGTATTTATTTGGCTTACACTCGTCTTACAATAATATCATCAACAATTTTGTCAACCTGTTTTTAAGTTGTTACAGGTTAGCAGTTTATCGTCGTAGGCATTATGCTATTTATGAAGGAAATATTCTTAAAGCAGAGTCTTTGCTCAAATTGATTTTACCCACGCATTTGCGAGAATTTAAAAATTACCGTGAGAGGGTTAATAATAAGTGTCGTCTTCTAGAACATGTTATTAAAAATAATCCTATTACCTATCTTGAAAATGACGAAATTCACCTAACTTCGTAAACACAGA
The DNA here is from genome assembly GCA_031216915.1 of Pictodentalium vernedei. NCBI lineage: Eukaryota > Metazoa > Mollusca > Scaphopoda > Dentaliida > Dentaliidae > Pictodentalium > Pictodentalium vernedei. Next base: position 40,848,652 of record CM062292.1, on the reverse strand, counting down.
AAAACTTACAGCAAGTTAATTTATAGCCTAAAGAAACATATTATTAACATTATTATTGTTATTATTGAAAAGTTTCTTCCCTTTAAGTAGAAATATTATTCTTCTCAATATGTATATTCGGAATCATGTGCCAGGGTGTGAATGCGGTGTGACAGAAAACTGAATGGAATTAAACTTAGTTCTGGATGTACTACTCTAAAGTGTGAAATTATAATTTCTATCTTTTATTTATTTTTGTATTTATTTATTTTTTTCTAAATATTTTTTTATTTATTTAGGAAGATTATTTCTTCTGAATATGAATATTCTGAAATCATGTGCCAGGATCTAGATGTGGTGAGGTAAATTGCTGTAGAATGTAATTATCATTTATATAATACTATACGTCCCATCTGTGATATTTGTAAATTAATTGGTTTATTTTAATAAAAAAAAATATATGGCGCTGGTCCAGTTTCGCTAGGCGATTGTGGGGCAGAACTGTACTCTCGTCAAGGCAGTGGTTCGATCCCCATCGGACCAGAGTCTTTCATCCTAAAAAATGCATAATAGAATTGCCGAATTCTGTATACTATAACAGAGATTGATTCTCACTTATTTCATCTGCACTACATGGTATAATTCATTGTAAACAGCTAATTCTGGCGGATACCGAGTAATTTCGTGTGAACTGAGCCAGTTCCATGGACGCTCGACCCGCTAGCATGGCTTTTTGGGGGCTTGTTGATAGCAGAGTGGTCTGTGGCGCTGGTCTTACAGTTGTCTGCCCTTTGGTTAATGGTGGATGCAATTTTCTGTGAGCAAACAATCAAGGTATTATCTGTATCATCAAGCTTATTTGATGATACATATGGCTTTATTTTTCCGTCGCAGCTTTGGATTTAATAATTATCTTCATCTTCTGTGAACTTTTGTGGATTTAAAAGTAATTGGTGTTGAGATTTTGTTGATTTATTTACTGGTTTGGTAATATGGCTGAGAAGAATGTTTCCAGTGGTGTTTCAGTTTTGATAAAACCATCGATTTCAAGAATGCATGAAAGAAACAGATCAAAGGATATACGTAGAGTTACCGGTGTATAATCTTATAAAAAGGAATGTACAGTAAGACTAAATATACTTGGTAATTCTAAAATTAAAGTCAGCGAAGTCATTAAAGCAGTCGAGAATTTGTGTGGTTCTCATTCATGTTTGGCATGAGTTCCCGTCAGCGGCGATTTATTTGAAGTAACGGTAAATGACATGGATCCTACAGAATTATTATCAGACGGAGATTTGATAGGGAAAGAGAAAATTACTTGCACCAAAGTGTTTACTAACTCGGTTGCTGTCTCATTTCTTCATTTACCTGCATACCTTTTTGATGAAACAATTGAAGAAAAGTTGAAATGTAAATATAATGTGCAGTTATTATGGCCAATTCACAGGAGGTGCTATCCTGGCACAATTGTCGCGGATGGTACACAATATGTGCGTGTGCATTTTGTGGTCGGAGTGTGTTCACTTCCGTATTCAGTGAGATATGAGAAGGCAAGTGGATTTGGTTATTTTCATGCGCTTCACGAAAATCAAGTGAAAGTGTGTTCGAAATGTTTGTCGCCTAACCATTTAATTAAGGAATGTTCTAAATTTGTTTGTTTCAAGAGTAAGTTATCTGGCCACCTCGCACGATCGTGCCCGAGCTTGTTGTGGAAAATATAGATCATTTATTTCCAACTGTGACTCAGTAATTGAGAGTGCTGAATCGGAGAAAGATCCGCGGAAATAAGGTCAAAGCGAACGCTCGTCAGCTAAGAAAAAACAATTCAACTCCACTAGACAACAATAACGGTAAGCCTGACATGCTTGTTGATGTTACTGAATCGGAATCAGACATGCGTGACAGCCTGAATTTAATTCAGTTACCGTCAACATGGGAAACAGTTAGATGGGACAATTATGACAACAACTCCAAAGATGCAACTGACTTACGTTTTGAAAAATATATGGAAGCACACTCAGGTGTTGTTAACCCCCATGATGATGAAAGTCAGAATAATATCGAGTCTGATATGGCTTCTGATGTTGATTATGTCAGTGATGAAGTATGTTCGGTGTCAATGGATGATACTGATTATTTCTCAGAATCACTTGAGATTAATCCATTGGAAGAGAATGACTGTGAAATGAATGAAGTGAAACTATCCAGAAAACGTAGATCAAAACCGAGTAGCCCAAAACATGCTAAATCGGTTAAAACGAGTGAATCTAGAAAGTCCGAAATTGATCCTCCATAATGTGTTTGTTTCTTTTCATTCATTTCTCATTGTTGTTCTTCACTGTGGTACTAATAGGTACCTTTATTGCTAATGGTTTGAGGGATGCATCCAAGATTAATAATATTTTCAGTTTGATTCAGGATAAGGCGTTGGACATTATAGGTGTACAAGAAACACACCGGGAGGAGGATATATTAAAGGGGTTAAGGCACACCTGGAAAGGGCAAATATACGAATCATGTTACAGTAGCAATTTAGAGGGGTCGCTATTTCGGTAAGCCAAAGTTTGTCTGCTCAGACAAAACTTAAATTTCGTGATAAGGAGGGGAGGGTGATTATAATAGGAATTACTATAGTGGAAATTGAATAAACAGTATGTTGTTTATATGTTCTGAATATTAGCAGAGAAAGATTTTTTTTCAGTTATTTGGAAACCTGTATAGATGTAGATGAATTTGTATTTGTTTTAGGAGACTTCAATTCTGGAGTCACTGTGTTGGATAGGCCTAATGGCCGGGTTGATACGACAACCAAATGTTTACAAAGGTGGGTGGAACATAAAGCAGTAACAAATCTATGGAGGTATAAAATTCTAGATACAATGCAATATAGTTGGTTCAGGTTTATTGATGGGAATCTCCAACAAAGTCGAATAGATTTTATTTTTTGCTCCAGAGATTTAATTCCATTTAGTATATTTTCTAACATGATATATACTTCTTTCAGTGACCATTCCTTGATTATTGCTAAATTTATCTGGGAAAACGCTGATCGAGGCCCAGGGCTGTGGATCTTGTATAATTCCTGATTAAATGATACAGAGTATACTGAACAGATTTCTGAGCTTATTGAAGCAGAATTAACATGTCCACTATATGCTAGCGAGCCTTTGGTATGGTGGTATAATCCAAAATTAAAAATTAAAAAATATAGTATGTGGTTTGCAAAGCATAAAAGTAGTCGGGAAAGAGAGAAAGAGTTTGCTCTACAGAAAGCATTAGCTTTAGAATGTAGTAAAAATGGCAGGTTGTTGAATGTTCTAAAAGTACAACAGCTTAGGAATGAATTATCTGTTCTAGAAAAGCAAAATGCATGGGGGTTATTATAAGTCAAAATATCACTTAGAATCGGATAGATCAACCAAGTATTTCTTATCCCTGGAAAACTTTCGACAACAGTCTAACACTTTTCCAGCTGTAATCACACCTTCTAGGGATGTTGTAGGATAGTTTGGACATTTTAAATGTCGCCAATGATTTCTATGAAAAGTTGCATAAAGAAAATATAATTGAACAGGATAAAATGGATAAAGTTTTAGATAATTTGGATTGCACTCTTTCACAGGATGACAAAGATTACTGTGATCAATCATTCCGTGAAGATGAAATTTGGTCCGCCCTACGGTCAATGGCGCCATCAAAATCCCCTGGCATTGACGGATTGAGTAAATAATTCTATGTCAAGTTTTGGTGTAAATTGGGCCCGATTCTTTCGAAGCTCTTCACCTTAACTTTTAATGAAGATATTTTACCTAATGCCATGAACAATGGTGTAATTGTACTTGTGTACACAAAGAAGGGCGATAAACGTGACTTGTACAATAATAATAATAATAACACTTTGGCCAGCCGCTGATTTGTCGCGGTTCTCGGACGAGAAGGCCATGGTTGCCCCTGTACTCCCAACTGCCTCCTTATTCCCACGCTTCTACTCTCCTCCCAACACTCGGAAACGAACTGCTTGATGATATCCCTTGTCCCATTCTTCTCAATCTCTCCAATTAGCATATTAACCCTCTCCTTTTAGTCTCCCTCTCACCACATGTCCTTCATTCTCCCATCCTACTTCCCCATACAATTGGCGCCCAATTTCACTTTTTGGGGTGGAGAGAAAATTGATTGCTAAAGTACTTGCAAACTTACTGAAACAAGTAGATAGTAGCATAATTTCTCCATTTCAGACGTGCTGTGTCCAAGGCCGGAACTTGAGTGAAACGATTATGTCTATTAGAGATTTTATATCTTATCTTGAAAGTGAAAACAGAGAAAGGGTAGTTATGAAAGTTGACTTTAGTAAGGCTTTTGATAGAGTAAATCACAGTTACTTATTTTCTTTACTTGAAAGATTTGGCTTTGGGGAGAAATTTCAGAAATGGACCAAAATTTTGTATAAAGAAGCCAAAAGTTGTATTAAGATTAATGGTCATACTTCTTCTTATTTCAATATTTTGTCTTCAGTACGTCAGGGTTGCCCCTTGTCAGCTCTCTTGTTTGTGGTATGTTCTGAACCCTTGGCCAAACTTATTAATAACAATTCTGTTATCCACGGTATCGATGTTCCTGGTGCTAATCAAAACTGCAAATTATTTCACCATGCTGATGAGAACAAATTAGTTTTAGCTGCTATTTCTCCTCTGCATGAAAGTATTGAATGTTTTAAAATATTTTCAGAAGGGAGTGGGGTCCGTATCAACTATGACAAATCTAAAATCTTACCCCTAGGGCAATTAAAGGATATACAATCCTCGCAGCTTCCTTTACAGAAGGCACCAGGTTATCTGGAGATACTTGAGGTTCATCTATGCTTTAATAAAGATGAATGCGAGACTTAATTGGAGAAAGAAGGTTAAAAAAATGAATACTATTCTTTATTTGTGGAAAACAAGAAATCTTACTCTTAAGGGTCGTGCTATAGTTATTCACACATTGCTACTCTCCAGAATTTGGTACACTTTAAATGTCAGTCCTATTCCAGAGTTGTATGAAAAAAGATTAAGGCCATATGCCTTGATTTTTTTGTGGTCATATTCAATACATACCATTAAATATGATATGGTTATTGGGAAGTTTTGGAAAGGGCGGGGGGGGGGGGGGGGGGCTAAATATTCCTGGTGTTACACTAAGAAAATGTCATTTCGTTGCAAATGGCTGAACAAAAGTATTTGCAGCGTTTTCTCTTGCAATAATTCTATGTATTTTTACTTCCGGAAATATAAAAATTTGAATCTAGTGAAAGGGACTTTTAGAGTAGATATAGAAGCAAAATGTGTCAGCTATCTTCCGGAATTTTATGGTGAAGTTCTAGCAGCATGGTATGAACTTAATAATCGGAATGTTAAGTTAGTTGGCTCAAAAACTGATAGAAACGAACAGTCATTATTTGATAATCCCCACATACTTAATGACTTTAAAAGCTTATATTTTGATAACATTGTTAAGGCGGGTATACATCGACTAAAACATATCATTTATGCATTTGTACCTGGATTTCTGCCCCAACTACCAATGCACGAATTAGTATGTGGAGATATAGAATGTAATTGTACACAAGTCAATCAACAGTTTCAATGCATTTTGGGTGCTATTACTCCGGCTTTGAGATCTGAAATTTTATCAAAAACTTCTCTCTCATCTGGTAAGATGACACCCGGGAGCATTGATGACACAATGTGCTTTGTTAATGAACACGACACCTTAGCGTCAATCAACGAATTGTCTGCAAAAAATGCATATAATGCTTTGAGAAAAAATAAATTTAAAGAACCCTCTGGTGAGCAGAAATGAAGACAAATCTTGCAAGATATATCGTTTAAACCACACTGGTGTGTTATCCATATTTCAATCAAATCTAATAAAATGATAGATCTGGATTTCAAAATCCTTCATAACATTGTTTATAAGTTGTTACAGGTTAGCAGTTTATCGTCGTAGGATTATGCTATTTATGAAGGAAAAAGCTATAAAATACTTTTAAATAGGAGGCTATTAGGATCACAGGGGACTATCTTGTTGGAAGCTCTCATCTTGCAAAGTATACTATTTCTATCAATTTCTACCACGGCAAAGCTGTTTTTTTTTCCTGATTTCGTTGTATTCGGAGACAGGTCATCTCATACTTTTGTTTGTAATTTTGACCATTGTTTACGTCGGCTTCTGATACCTGATTCTTTGAGGTGTGAAGATCCATTGTTCACTTATACTCCAGGTATTCATTCCAATCGACTGTTGTTCTATCATACCGATACAGTTATGTGTAAGATAATTCAAACATCCAAAAGGTCTTACACTACAAATGAACTGCATGAAATAAACTTCACGTATCAGAGGGCGCGGCGCCAGTACAATGCAGTCCCGTTCTGGTTAGATGATGCCGTGATAAACAGATTAAAGAAACATGGTATCTTCAGAAGTCGTCGGACAAAAAGAGGTGCCAGACAGCCGCAGAGGGATCGAGCCAAGCGTGGCGTTGAGTTCAGCAATCTTACTCAGATCAAAATTAACCCCTCGCGTACTAGTGACGATGTGTTGCGGATGTGTGTTATGAATACTAGATCAGTTGTCAATAAAGTCAATACGGTTCTTGACTTCGTAGAAGACAATAATGTATCTGTGCTACTGTTAACAGAAACGTGGTTGGTGAAAAACGATTCATTTACCGTCGGGAAGCTTCAGTCAATTGACCATTGACTATTTCACACCCCTTGAGAAACTCGCAAAGGTGGAGGAGTTGGGATTCTTGTTAAGAACAGTTTTCAAGTCAAGCCTTGTCGTTTAAAATCCTTTGACACTTTTGAGACAACAAGCATTTTTCTAACTGTTAAATCACGGGTTATACACTTTGTGGTTGTTTACCGACCACCAGTTTCCCCAAAGAAAAATGTAACTGTAACAGAGTTTTTCAATGAATTTGCAGACTTTGTCGGAAGTCTTACCACAACACCCGGAGAATTAATTATTGCTGGTGACTTCAACTTCCACGTTGACGACACCACAAATACCACTGCCATGAAGTTCGTCGATCTTTTGAATTCCATGAATCTGACCCAACACGTCTGTAATGCTACTCACAAATGCGGGCAAACGCTCGATTTAGTAATTACTAGGTGTGACGACTCGTGTCTTATCCGTGGTACAGAGATCACTGACTTCGCATTTTCGGATCATTTCCCTGCCATTTGTGATCTCAATCTGCCGACTCAATTACCAGTGAGACGGAAAATCTCTTACCGCAAATTTCGTGGTATCGGTGTCCCCAGATTCGCGACTTCGATTAATTTGCAATCAGCGACGATGTCGCGAGATTGCGAGTCTGTCGATGAGCTTCTGGATGACTTTAAAAAAGGTCATCCTGGAGCTGCTTGACAGATACGCGCCATTACGTTCTAAGTCTGTTGTCATGCGACCCAATACTCAATGGTTCACGGACGAGATACGCGCAGCTAAAACTTTGAGGCGAAAACTGGAGAAACAATGGCGACAGACGAGATTGTGCATACACAGGGGAATGTTTCTTAATCAACGCAACCTTGTCAATAATCTTGTACTATCGGCAAAACGAAACTTTATTAAGGGCGTCATTGCTGACAATCGGCAACGGTCACGGGAACTATCCACAGATTTAGATATGTTCTTGCATCGCAAAAATCAGTCTGTTCCCCCAGATCATTCCTCGGATGCATCCCTCGCCAATACCTTTTTAGTTTATTTTGCCGATAAGATCGAGACTATAAGAAAATCATTCAGTATCAAAGACAACCTGAATAGGCTCCATTTAAATGTGTGTAATCGCGGTCAGTCTGCCATTTTGGAGAGGTTTGATGTTGTCGATGCCCTATGGGTAATACGTATTATAAAGCAGGCGCCATCCAAACAGTGCTGTCTTGACCTCATACCAACCTGGCTGTTAAAGTCCTGTCTTCCTGACCTTATATCACCCATAGTGAATATTGTTAATACATCACTTCAGTCTGGTGTTTTCCCAGATAACATGAAACATGCTGTAGTCACTCCTCTACTTAAGAAAGCATCACTGGATCCTGAAATTCTGAAAAACTACCGCTCCGTCTCTAACCTGTCGTTTTTATCAAAGGTTGTAGAGAGGGTGGTGCCTTCTCAGTTGAACTCATATTTATCCAAACATGGCCTTGCGGAAGTATATCAGTCTGCCTACAAACCGAACCATAGCACCGAAACTGCATTGCTTCGCGTTCAAAATGACTTACTGTTATCCATGGACGAGTGTAATGTTTCTTGCCTAGTTTTACTGGACCTCAGCGCAGCATTCGATACTATTGACCACTCGGTCCTAATACACAGACTGGAGCATAGGATAGGAATTACCGGAAAAGCTCTTGATTGGTTTAAATCCTACTTAACGAACAGAACGCACAGTGTTTGTATCAATGGCCAAATGTCTGGAAAATTTGTCATTCCGTACGATGTACCCCAGGGTTCGGTATTGGGGCCGATCTTGTATCTGATTTATGTTCTTCCTTTGGGGGATATCGTTCGCCGCCATAATCTTAAGTGCCATTTCTATGCTGATGATACTCAGTTATATATTCGTTTCACACACGACACTGAAAAACTTGCCCGTGGGGTTACTGAAGCATGTATTACGGAGATAAGACTTTGGATGTCTAGTAATTTTCTCAAGCTCAACGACGAGAAGACTGAGGTTATCTACGTCGGAACGCCTAAACGGCTGTATAAGTCCCCGTGTTGCAGAATCCGTATTGGCGAAGCTGAGGTGTTTCCTGCATCCGAAGTCCGAAACCTGGGCTGTCTCTTTGACAATAGCCTCACTTTTGACACACACGTTACCCAGATCTGTCGTTCAGCTTTCTTTCACCTTCGAAATATTGGTAAAATACGATGTCTTATTGATCAGCAGATGTCGGAACAACTTGTTCATGCATTTGTTACCACTCGACTGGATTATTGCAAATCTTTGCTCTGTGGGGCTAAACAATATAACATTGACAAGCTCCAGCGGGTACAGAATTGCGCGGCTCGTCTCATTGCGAAAACAGCAAAGTCATCGCATATCACACCTATTCTCATTGGTTTGCACTGGCTTCCAGTCCAACAAAGAATTGAATTTAAAGTACTGTTGCTGGTCTACAAGTGCCTGAATGGGTTGGCCCCGACATACCTAGCTGATTTAGTCGAATACTACCGACCACCCAGAACAGTTAGATCCTCCAGCATGTTGAATCTCAAACTACCCAGTAGCAAGTTGCGTACAGCGGGTGACAGGGCATTTTCAGTCTGTGGGCCTAAACTCTGGAATAGACTTCCGCATGATATCAGACAGGCCAGTTCCTTGCCCGTTTTTAAATCAAAACTAAAGACATTTTTATTCAGACAGGCTTTTACTAACATGATTTAACCTTTTTCATATGATTTTACCATTTGTGTGATGTACAGCCAAAGTGCATTTTTTTTAAATGGAATTTTAGGCTTAATAAATCATTATTATTATTATTACTCTAAAGTGTGAAATTATAATTTCTTTTTTTTTATTTATTTATTTTTTGAGAATATTTATTTATTTATTTAGAAGGATTATTTCTTCTGAATATGAATATTCTGAAATCATGTGCCAGGATCTAGATGCGGGGCGTTAAATGACTGAAGAATGTAATTATCATTTATATAATACTATATGTCGCATCTGTGATATTTGTAAATAAATTGGTTTATTTTAATAAAAAAAAATATGGCGCTGGTCCACTTTCGCTAGGCGATTGGTGCCGCAGAAATGTACTCTCGTCAAGGCAGTGGTTCAATCCCCTTCGGCCTCAGAGTCTTTCATCCTAAACAAGTGCATAACAGAAGTGCCGAATTCTGCATTCTATACCTTAAGCAGGAAATTTGAAAAAGAGATTGATTCTCACTGATTTCATCTGCATTATATGGTATAATTCATTGTAAACAGCTAATTCTGGGGATACCGAGTAATTGCGTGTGGACTGTGCCATTTCCATGGACGCTCGACCTGCTAGCATGCCTTTTGGGGGCTTGTCGGTAGCCGAGTGGTCTATGGCGCTGGTCCAGTTTCTCTAGGCGATTGGTGACGCATAAATGTACTCTCGTCAAGGCAGTGTTTCGATCCCCATCGGCTTCAGAGTTTTTCATCCTATATTTATATATAATTATATATATCTAATATATGTAGGGAGGGAAAATAATAGTTGATTTTTTGGCCTCGAATGTTACATATATATATATATGTAACATTCATGGTCGGAGATCAATTGTTGCTTTCGCACCCTATCCTGTGGTAAGCTTACATCATGCATTGACAGGACTGATTCAATGTGTGGTCAGGAATAGTAGTATGGTAGGTTGGGCCCCTTTAAACCTTTCGCTAGTAAAATGTTTGACCCAATAATTTCCACCCAGGAGGTTATCAACGCCTGGTGGACATCCCCCAAGGAGTGCAATATTTATAAACGAGTGGTCAAACTTGACTTCATACCTACATTGCAGTCTGCTTAGAGTCAATAACGCTAATGTGGTCATAAACACCAGCGCTACATATTCGGGTGGTGTGAGCGTGCTTGTTAGGGTGAAGGTTATGCTTATACTGGCACATTTAATACGTTTTGTATTCAGTTCTTCAGGGTCTGTGGTGTCTGGACCTGTGAATTTACACGTACAGTAAATGTCGATTATAAGTCAAACCGATGTCCAGCAGAGAATGTGCTTCACTGTTTGGAATGCACAAGGGCTGGTTAACAAAACTGATGACCCGGATTTTACGGATCGGTTGAAAATATAATTTTATTACAGTAACGGAAACTTGGCACTCCAATGGAGATAATATAAATATATCCGGCTATACTTGTGTAGATATGCGACGTAATAATGCCAAGAGACAAAAAGGCGGAGTTGCGTTTTACTATTTAGACAAGTACAAGCCATATTTTCAAAAGTCATTTTCAGTTGATGACCTATCACTATGGGTACGGTTCGACGGGAATGTATTTAATTTATCGTGTCCAGTAGTTTTTGTTTCTGTCTATATTCCACCTCGTAACTCAACTTACTGGGTATCAAATGATGTAGAAACATTTGTACATAGCCGCATCGAGAGTAAACAAAAACATTTTCTGAAAACACCATGATTATAATGGGTGGTGACTTTAAGTCACATACTGGTAATCTGCCGGATTATATTACAGATGATTTTGATAAATACGCGCCATTACCGAGTTCTTATACTGTCGATTCTTGCCCAATTCAATCAAGTATGGATACCGCTGTGAATTCGTATGGAAGGCAATTACTTTCTTTATGGCAAAGTGCAAAGCTGAGAATAATTAATGGGAGGTGTCACGGGGACGTCATGGGCAGTTTCACCAGCTATCAATATAATGGCGCAAGCGTTGTACATTACATCCTCATCTCCGGCATGTACATATCCGATGTGGATTATTTCTGCGTGAAACTGCCAATCTAGCACTCAGACCATTGTCAGTTGACCCTTCATTTAAAGTATTCAGCTGAAAACGCATTTTTTAGGCGAGAGGAAAAGTATACGTATGCAAAGTCCAAAGTATTAATGAAATGGACCGAAGGTAGTGCCGCGAAGGCCTTGAATACGCTAGTATCTCCTGCTATGAGAACCAACAAAAAGAGCAGCTCATAATTAAACAATATGCCGAGAATGTTGAAGGAGCTGAGAAGGCAGTACAAAACCTAACGGATATGCTTGATTTCATAAATAAATCTGCCACCAAAAGGGTTCTGTGCACCAGAAAAAGACCAAAAAAACCCAGATGGTTCGACTATGACTGTAAACATTTTAAGAACCGCAAGGATAGAGCCATCAAGTCCTTTAAAGAGCACCCTATGATAAAACCAAAATTCGTGATTTTTTCAAGGCGAAAAAGGAGTAGAAAAGGGAAACTAAGCGGAAATTCAAATTGTATTTTAAAAATATTTGTAAACTATTAACCTCGGATCCCAACACCTCTGTGGATTTTTTCAAGTCTTTACTTTGTGACCCGAAGAATGGGAAAGGATCAGGAAGAACCCACTCCTTAAAAGGAACCGCTGGTATCGGATATTCCCCGAATATTGATAAACTCACTGCTACTGAGATTCTCAACGCAGTCAAGCAATTGAAAAATAAAAAAAAAAACACCAGCTTGCGACAATATATCCAATGAGCTCTTGAAAGCAGTCTTGCCTAACCTGATAGATCATGTTACAAGATTATTTAATCTAATTTTCGATTAAGGTCATTATCCTATTACGTGGAGTAAATCTGTTCTCACGACATTATACAAGAAAGGAGCCCAATATGAACCCAACAATTACAGGGCAATAGCCGTAAGCAGCGCGATGGGAAAGATGTTCAACAATGTTATTATTGAAAGGATTAATAACTTTCTAGAGGACAACTGTCTCATCAGCGATAATCAGTTTGGGTTTAGGGGGGGGGGGGGGCGCAGCACAATTGATGGCACTTTGATACTTAAGACAGCAGTAAATAAATATAGAAGAATTAAAAAGCCGTTATACACGGCCTTTGTAGATTTTAGGAAAGCACTGTCGACAGGAAAATACTCTTCGAAAAGTGCAAAATATTGGTGTATGTGATAAAATGCTAAAAATTATTCAATCCTTATACAATTCAAGCTATTGTCAAGTAAAAACAAAAGTCGGACCAGGCCCAGCTTATTTATTTACCATTGGCGTTAGGCAAGGCTGTGAGATCTCCCCAACATTGTTTAAATTTTACATTGACGACAAAAAATCATACTTGGACAAAGACTGCGCTCCTGTTTCTATTAATAATACCTACATTAACTATTTACTTTTCGCTGATGATTTAGCTCTCTAATTTCAGACTGCGCTGGTGGACTCCAGCGAGTCTAGAAGAACTAGACGAATACAGTAGAAAAAATGCCCTCGGCGTAAATATCGAGAAAACAAAAGTTATAACTTTTCACGCCCGTAGTATAAAAAATCCACCTAAATTTTATATCGGTACAGAGCTGCTGTCGTACACTCCATAGTACACATATTTGGGTTTATCGTTTACGGCCAATTGCAAAAATGCAAAATACACAGGAGGAGCTGAGACGTAAAGGCCTAAAAGCTCTCTACTGTTTACAAAATACGTTTAAGAACAAATAGTTTCCTTGAAACTATTTGATTCACTCATTAAACCCATCCTGCTTCACGGAAGCGAAATATGGGCCCACGAATTCAACAATGTACCCAATGGTAATTACCCATGTGAAAATGTTCACCTTCAGTTTTGTAAAACCTTACAGGGGGTGAATAATAAATCGTCGAACCATGCTGCAAGAGCCGAACTTGGACGTAACCTTCTACACATCGCAGCCTCTCTCCAAATGCTGAAATACGTTGAGAAATTATATCAGTCAACCCCGTCCACTTTACTAAGTGAAGCGAGAAAACAATATGAAAATTACACAAAGAACGATTCAATATTACTCAAATATCAAGAAAAAGTGAAAATGATTCCGGTCGAACGCTGGATTTCAAAAGCTGCAGAAATTTTCTAGAACACTCTCACATTGAGAGGTTTTTTAATGACATTCATGATGACAATAGAAAATCTGGTAAAAACAAAGTGAGGACATATAGGTGGTTCAAGGAAACATTCAATCTGGAACCTAATCTGTTACACACCACGTCATTAGAAGCGAGAATTCTCTTCACTCGGTTACGTGTAATCAACCATAAACTTCGAATAGAAACAGGTAGGCATTTGCAGCCACCCGTGCATATACACGAAAGGGTCTGTTCCATATGCAATTCTGATGCCTTAGAAGATGAGTTACATTTTGTAATGGATTGCAGGGAGTACGAAGCGATCAGGTCTATTGCGTTTCACAAAATTGAATGCGAATGTCCTCAATTTTCTGATATGTCTAACTCGGATCGGTTCGTGTTACTTATGAAAAACGAAATACCATCATTATGCAATGTTATCTGTGATATGATCCGGCAGTTCTTTAAACAACGGGAATTGTTGTACAGAAAAAAAATAATATAGTGAAAATGTCCTGATAGAATACGTTTTTGAATGCGAATATTTGGATTTCATCATTCACCATATATGTAATACTATGATTTGTATTTTTTGCAAACTGCCTTGTTTTTGGTGTATTTGCTAAATAAATATTCTATTCTATTCTATTCTATAATGTTACAAAGAATGCTGTAAACAACCAAGAATGTTATAAACTACGCATAATGTTATAACTTTTAACGTTTAAAATCAATGCATATTGTTATATTTGTTAACAATGCCTAATGTTAAACAAATTAAGCGATAACGTTTTGTCTTTATGTATTCTCAGCCCGGTTACCGCTATTTCAGATGAACTCCAACTTGAATTCGCGTACTTTCCAGTTACCATCTTAAACATGTGTAGTGTATGATAGGGGTTTCTTGCCGGGTTAGGCGCGCATGGAACTTATTTTGAGGAGACCTAGTCACGTGACATACATCCAGGTAGCCTTGGTAGACCTCTATCTCTTGACATCATCACCATGGTGTGTACGTGTTTCAATGGTGTCAGTTTATGGACATGACAAATTTTAAGGATTTTTTTTAGCTGGATCAGAATCTCTCGAGATTTATCTCCAATTAAACCATGATGGGATGGAAATGGGGCGCTAGGTTATCCGGCGGGTATGTATGCCGACACGAATAGTCTCCTCATCCAGGATAGCAGGATAGCGGCATGTCATAGTGGTCTGACCCCTTTAGGGGTCAAAATACCTCAATTTTTGCCTCTATTGAGTGACTAAATCCCACTTTACGCTTATTTCTCTCGTTATAATAATATCCTATTATTTGATTATTTTGCTAGAAGTGTTTCTAAAAGTTAAGATTTGAACAAAAAAGAGGTGGTGTTGGATGTAGCAGTGAGTGTGTTTTGGAGGTGTTGGAGGAGGTGGTGGAGGTGAAAGTACAGGTGGAGAAGTCACTTAGAGCAGGGATTGCGAGGAGGAGAGGGTAGGATGAGGAAGAATGAGGCAACTAGCCAGTTGGATAGCCCTGCGAATCCGATAGTGAGACAGTGTTTTATTGTGATGATAGACAGGTTTTGTAGAACTAAATTGTAGCCTTTTTTTCTCCTTACGAAAAGGGCGACACGTGTTATATATATATATAACAATATGGAGAGGGTGGAGTCAGGTGGCGCAGAAGAATCCTTGAGAGGACGCAAACACGCAAACAATATTGCCTAGGTTCACACAAAGTCGGGAAGACAGCACCCCCATCCCCACCCCAATCACATACACACACACCTACACACACCATATTCCCTGGAACAACCAATACCACGCGGGAATGTTACACATCGGTCTACAGTTTAAAAAAAAATCTTGCAATGTGAAGTGATTGTCAATTTGTGTTATTAGTGATCATTGCCATCACCTTCATTTCTTCCGTGTTATTTGACACCGGCATTTTTTTCGTCCATTTCAATCTCTTGCACGCACAAAGCATAAGGTAAAAGCCAATATGTCATCCATTTATGTCTGATTCTCACCCGTCGCTCTATTGAATTACTTTATACTACCTTCTATACAGATATATAACGTGTTTTGCATCTATAACGTCTCATCGAGTTTGTCAGTATTAGAGCCAATCGTAAATTAACTATTTGCAATGATGCGCGGTGGCTCAGTAGGAAGAAATGCCTCCTACAAGCCGAGTGGTCCTCGGTTCGGATCCTACCTGCGGCCACCGCGTTGCATCATTGGGCAATACACTTCATTCCAACTGTCCACGTGGGGGCACGGTGGAGTTGTGTTCTAAGGAGACCTGCACGTCGATGGTGCACTTGTCTTCAAGCAATGCTAACCCTGCTTGTGTGGAGTTAGCCATCTCCCAACAATGTACATGTGCTCTGAGTTTAAGTTGTATGAACATATTGTAAATGTTTTAACACTGTAGGACGATGATAAGAATGACATGGGGGTCGAGTTCGAACGTATTTTGGAAATGGGTGAATGAGCGTAACAAAGGAAGTATCCCACAGAGTAGTAAGATAGATGGCAGAGATACAGGCGATCAAGATTAAATCGCATCAGAACTAGTCAAGCACTGGGTAAAGGTAAACGATAAGCGTCGGGGCATAGGGAACACACCGGAGTGTCCGAACCAGATCGAGGAAAATCTATCGAACTTCAAGTGCAGCGAAATTAAAACCGAGGAGGTGCGAAAGATGATATCAAAATTAAGGAATGGAAAAGCGGGCGGGGTGGACGAATTTCCTAACTAGTTTATCAAAAAAGGGGGAGAAGAGCTCTGTGAAAGCCATACTGCCCCATTCAATTTAGCCATAGAAAAACAAGAGGTCCCAAAACAGTGGAGAGAAAGTAAGGTGACATTTATTCACAAAAGGGGGAAAAGGACGTTTTGGATAATTATCGAGGGATCTCAGTCAGTAGCAGCATTGGAAAAGCTTTCTGTAAAGTTCTGTATGGGAGATGAGAGAAGGTGATTGAGGATTAGGGTTTTTTTTTGGGGGGGTGGTTGGGGGGAGATTCAGAATGGATTCAGGAAGGGAAGGAGTCACTGACCATCTTTACGCGCTATCTCAAATGATAGAATCCGCGAAAGTAATAAAGAAAACGATATTTATGGTCTTTTGGGATGTTAAAAAGACATACGATAGAGTATGAATGGAAGATATGTGGCGAAAGCTTGAGACTTTGGGCCTGGGAGGCGAGTTGGAATTCTGAAAGCAATATATAAAGATGCACATAGTGAACAACAAAACGTGTGCCTATGGAGATAGGCCTAAAATAGGGGTGTGTCCTTTCGCCAATTATTTTTGCATTGCACATCACAGGTTTAGAAGATGAACTTCTGCATAGCGACGAGGGGTTAGAAGTTGGGAATTTGAATATCCCAGGGCTATTTCCACCCCCTCCCACCCCCCACAACCCAATAGTTCAGTCCCCCCCCCCCCCCCAGGTTATGTGGCCTTATTGTTGATGCCTTCCACAACTTATAAATTCTGGACACAAACGGACTCATCGTCAAGGAAACTGTGTTTATTTGTCTCAAATTTAAGTTTTTTCCCCCCTGGGGAGCCCTCCCCCTCTTGTGCTCGCCCCCATGTCGCCGCTACGTGGCTCGGATGCTGCGGCGCATCCTATTATATATGCCCCCTCCCCCACCCCCCCCCAAAAAAAAAACCCAAAAAACCAAAAAACAAAACAAAACAAAAAAACAAAAAAACTTAGTAGTCCAGCGATCTGAACGTAGCAGCTCCCCCCCCCCTCCCACGTAGGGTGGTAACCGTTACGTCCATATAGCTGAACAAGCACCCCCCCCCCCCCTCTTTCCCCTAGATATTATTCTGGAACCCCGAACGTTGATATCCTGCTACGCTCCTGGTCGTTGGAAATATGATGACAATTGACCATGCTTTTTTCCATAGGGGCCCGTAAAGCGCATTCCTGGATATTTCCCGTTCCCCCTTCCATACGCCAATACAGAAAGAGGTAGCATAAAATTCGTAAATGATGAGTAAATTGTTTGGTAAAATCGAATGGAGTCATCGCGGAAGGTGTCATCGCGATGCAAGAACATGACAATAAGGGAAAAAGTGTTAATTGTTATACATTTTGGTACTTTATGTGTGTTATAGAACGCAAAGTAGCGTATAGAGGAAGTGAGGAGGGAATATCCAGTGGAGCACGTTACGGGTGCAGTGTAAGAAACCTCCTTAACCAGGAATGCAAGGCTGAACACAATGAAATGATAAATAATCGGTTTACACTTGTTTAGTTCAGCTTCACGTTACCTGGTTTAAAACATTAATTGACCATGTCACCTCCGGGGTTCCATTATATGAACTCTGGTAATATTGTCAATTTATGTATTAATCCGTTCGTAAAGATTAGTAATCCGTTATTAAACCGTGCGTACGGATTAGTAATCCGTTCCCACAGATTAGTAAGCCGTTTGTAGGGATTAGTAATCCGTTTGCACGGATTACAAAAAAAATGACCTTGTCACCTCTCGGGCTCCATAAATCTGGTATTTCTTGTGCGTCAAAGCTAATTAGAACTGGATACCCCAATGGAGTGGAAATTACCACCCAGAACAAATTTCAAATGCTGGGCAGAAACTTTAGAAATACGTTTCAAATGGCTAACCTGTGTTGAACCTATCAGTTCACCATCTGAAACGTTGAATGTGCGTCTAAAACTTTTTGGAAAGTTTTGTTGACAATACAAACCCAATCTTCGAATACTAGACTTTATAATTCTGGAGAATCATGGCTTTTCTCGGTGAGATTCTCCGATTTTTCATGACGCCACAGTGTCTGATGAATTGTTTGCAACTGTCTCACTGAAGTTCCTTCATTGATGTTATGAGAAAGGTGAGTATAGTAGTTTCAAATGACTGTTTGATAAACGAATTGTTTAGGTAAAAACCATCATTAACGGTGGAGTGGGTTAATATCAATATCGTCGCCCGACAAGTTAATGACCGACGAAAGGAGTTATGGTTGTTTGACACATACCTACTGAGTGCTGCGTCTATTTGAAAATGGACTATTTTATCTCAAATGTATCCAAAATATTGATGTCTGCCAGCTTGTAGAGGGTTAACAAGTGCTAACAGGAATATTTATTCGGAGGAGAGAAGAAGCGGGGGAATATGGAGGCAGCTGGGAGTACAAGGGTAACCAAGATCTTCTCACACGAGAACCACGACAAATCAGCGGCCGGCCAAAATGTTATTATTATTATTGTATGTTGTTCAATAAAAGTATCGGGGAGCTACACTATCAGCATAATAAATACATGTATCCTACTACAAATATGATACCTGTGCTACACTATAAAATGGGAGCGCGGTGGCTCAGTAGGTAGAGGTGCAGGCTGCAAGCCGAGGGGTCCTTGGTTCGAATCCCACTTGCGGCAACCGCGTTGTGTCCTTGGGCAAGACACTTCATCTCCATTGCCCGCGTGGGGGCACGATGACGCCGTGCAATAAGGCGTACTGCACGTCGATTGTATGCATGTCTTCAACCAATCTAACCCTGCTTGTGCTGCAGTGCGGAGTTACGATGTTGGGGAGCGGGTAGCTGCTCATCGTTGCTCGGTGGTTCTCTCCGGGTACTCCGGCTTCCTCCACCCGTAAAACTGTCACGGTCATGGTTAGCCATTGTGCAGAAATATGTGACCTTAAACATCAATAAATAAATAAATAATAAAAGTATCTATCTTATTATCAGTTTGTAATGTCACAATAAGATCTGAGAATGGCCATTTTTTCTTTAAAATCAACTTGACGTTTTTAGAGAAATCCTCTGATAACATGAATGTTTAACCTTTTGAGGGTAATCTCTCTGTAACCAACTCTAAAAGGGTTAATTCTTGGTTTATGAATACCTTCGTTACTTATAAAAATGATCCTCGTGGAATTGGTTTATGAATACCTTCGTTACTTATAAAAATGATCCTCGTGGAATTCCACTTCCAATGAAGGGGGTTATGTTTATCTTGCTGGTACACATTGCGTGCAATGGGTGCCCAAGAACAGCCCATTTTCCCAAAATGTCTATGCTTAGCAGCCTCTGGAGGGTTAACAAACGCTTACCGGAACATTTTGACCATGCAACTTGTAACGTCACTCCAAGACCTGCAAATGGTCAATTTTTCTTGAATACTTACTAGATTTTTTGGAGAAATCCACAGAAAATGGGAATTTAAAGCTTTTAAGAGGTGCATCTCCTTACCCGGGCGAAAATGGGTTAAGTCCTCGATTTTTGAATACCCTTACTAAAATTTTCCTTATCAGTTTTTCGTCCGGTAGCGGAAGTTATGTTTCTCTGTGGCATTCCCATTTGTTGGTGTCCAAAAACACACTTTTTTCAAACTGTTGACATTTAGCAGCCCATGGAGGGTTAACAAATGTTTACCGGAATAGTTTATCCATGCAACCGGTAATATGATACCACGACCTATCAATGGTCATTTTCTGTTGAAAACTTACAAGATGTTTATAAAGAAATCCAGGGAAAACATGATTTTTTTTAAGGTTTAGATGGGTATCGCTAATAATTACCCCAAAAGGGGTTAACGCTTGGGTTTTTGAATAACCCTATTCCTTACAAATATGATTCCCAGTGAATTCCACTTCCAACAAAGGAGATTATGTGTATCTCTCGGGTATACATTGCATGCTGTGCGTGTCTGAAAACAGAGCATTTCAACAAAATTATGATGCTTGACAGCCTGTAGTGGGTTAATAAACGCTCATCGGAATATTTTGTCCATGCAACATGTAATGTCACACAAAGACCTGCGAATAGTCATTTTTTCTTGAAAACCTACAAGATGTTTTTAGAGAAATCAACAGAAAATGGGAATTTTAAGCTTTTAAACTGTATCTCTTTTTATCCTGGCAAAAATGGGTTAAGACTTCGACTTTTGAATACACTTACTACTTACAAAAATGTTTCCGTATAAATTTTACGTTCGATAAAAGGCGGTACTTTTCTTTGTGGTGCACCTATTGGGTGTTGTTGCTGTCCAAAAACAGCCCATTGTATCACAATTTTGAGTTTTAACAAATGCTCACCGGAGTATTTTGTCCATGCAACTTGTATTGTCACACCAGGACCTGCGAGTGGCAAATTCTTCTTGAAAATCTACAAGACTCGTTTAGAGAAATCCACAGAAAAATGATTTTTTTAGCTTTTGAGGGGTATTGCAGTTTAACCAATCCAAAACGGGTTAACGCTTGTTTTTTTGAATACGCTTATTACTTACAAAAAGGATTCACGACGAAACCCACTTCCAATAAATGAAGTTATGTGTATCTCCCGTGTATCGTCTGGGTTCTTTGGGAGCCCGAACATAGCCCATTTCCTAACAAATTCGATGTTTGGCAGCCTATGGAGTGTTACCGTATGCATCGCCAAATATCTCTTGTCTATGAATGATCGAGTCACAGACAGGTCTAATAATGATGAATGTTTGAAAAAAATCTACAAGACGTGTTTGGAGAAAGTGCCTATAAACCACAATTTTGACAGTTTTCTGCCAATGCTGAAAAAATAATGCTAACCGGAATATTTTTTCTTGCAACTTGTAATGTCACACCAAGAACTGCGAATGGCCATTTTTTCTTTAAAATCTTCCAAGATGTTTTCCAAAAAATCCAGGGAGAATTTGAATTTTAAGCAATTGATGGGTATAATTGCTTATCCAGCCCAAAACGTGTTAATGGTTGTTTTAATATTGTTTAAAACAGCTGTTTGAATACGCTTATAACTGAGAAAAATAATTCTCAGTGATTTCTACTTCCACTTATGTTGACCTCTCCTCTTAACTTTGGGTGCTGTGGGTACGAAAACACAGCCCATTGTATCAAAATGTTGATGTTTGAGAACCGGCATAGGGTTAACAAATGCTTACTGGAATCTTTTGTACATGCAACTGGTAATGTCACGCTAAGATCTGAGAATGACCAATCTGTTTTGAAAATCTACCAGATGGTTTTAGAGAAATCCTCGGATAACATTAATTTTTAACCTTTTGAGGGGTGTCGCCCTAAACGGGTTAATGCTTGGTTTATGAATACCTTCATTACTTACAAAAATGATCCCGGTGAATTCCACTTCCAACGAAGGAGGTCATGCTTATCTCGCCGGTACACATTAGGTGTTATGGCCCATTTTTTCAAAATGTCTATGCTTTGCGCCCTGCGGAGGGTTAGCAAATGCTTACCGGAATATTTTATCCATGCAACCGGTAATGTGATACTAAGACCTATCAATGGCCATTTTCTGTTAAAAAACTACAAGATGTTTACAAAGAAATCCAGGGAAAATATGATTTTTTAAGCTCTTGATGGATATCGCTATTAACCACCCCATAAGGGGTTAACACTTGGGTTTTTGAATACCCTTATTACTTTCAAAAATGGTCCTCAGTGAATTCCACTTCCATCAAAGGAGATTATGTGTATATCTCGGGTTTACCTTGCGTGCTGTGCGTATCCGTATACAGCCCATTTCAACAAAATTATGATGCTTGGCAGCCTGTAAAGGGTTAATAAACGCTCATCGGAATATTTTGTCCTTCCAACATGTAATGTCACATAAAGACCAGCGAATAGTCATTTTTTTCTTGAAAATCTACGAGATGTTTTCAGAGAAATCTACAAAAAAATGGGAATTTTAAGCTTTTAAGGGGTATCTCTTTTTATCCTGCCAAAAATGGGTTAAGACTTCCACTTTTGAATATCCTTACTACTTACAAAAATGTTTCCGCATAAATTTTGCTCTCGATAAAAGGAGATAATTTTCTTTGTAGCATACCCATTGGGTGCTGTTGCTGTCCAAAAACCGCCAATTTTATCACAATTTTGACCTTTAGCAGCCCGTGGAGGGTAAACAAATGCTCACCGGAGTATTTAGTCTGTGCAGCTTGTATTGTCACTCCAGGACCTGGGAGTGGCCAGTTCTTCTTGAAAATCCACCAGACTCGTTTAGAGAAATCCCCAGAAAACATGATTGTTTAGCTTTTGAGGGGTATTGCAGTTTTTTTGAATACCCTTATTACTTACGAAAATGATCCACGGTGAATTCTACTTCCAATAAATGAAGGTATGTTTATCTCCGGTGCATCGTCTGGGTGCTTTAGGAGCCCGAAAACAGCCCATTTCATCAAAATTTCGATGTTTGGTAGCCTCTGGAGGGTTACAATATGCATCGCTTAATATCTCTTGTATGGCTGTGTCACATAGAGGTCTAATAATGATGTATGATTAAAAAAATCCACACGACATGTTTCGAGAAAGTGCCTTTAAATCCCAATTTTGGCACTTTTTGCCAATTCTGACGAAATAAGGGTTAAATCAAAAATTCTGCTTCGGTACATTTTTAGATTTTGTGACCGTCTATGAGTGTGTCAAATTTTGTGAAAATCGGTTCGAAAATGGCTTCTGAATCGTGCGGACAAAATGTGTGGGAAAAAAAATTAACCTGAAAAAAAAAAAATAATCCGTAGAAAAAACAATAGTCTTTTCCAGAGGGAAAAGCCTAACTAGACTTTATGATTCTGGAGAATCATGGCTTTTCCAGATGAGATTTCATGGTTTTGCATGACCCCAGAATGTCTGATGAATTGTTTTTAACTGTCTCACTGAAGTTCCTGTATTGATATAATAGTCTCAAATGACTCAGTTTGATGAAAAGTGTTTAGCTAAAAACGAGTTGTTTTTTGGTTACCCTTATTGCTTCCAAAAATAATTCTCAGCAAATTCTACTGCCACTTATATTGACCTCTCCTCTTAACTTTGGATGCTGTGGGTTTGCAAACACAGACCATTTTATCAAAATTGTGATGTTTGAGAACCTGCATAGTGTTAACAAATGCTTACTGGAATATTTTGTCCATGCAACTTGTAACGTCATACTAAGATCTGAGAATGGCCATTTTTTTCTTGAAATTGTTCGAGATGCTTTTAGAGAAATCCTCGGATAATATGAACTTTTTAACTATTGAGGGGTATTGCTCTGCAAACAGCCCTAAACGGGTTAATGCTTGGTTTGAGAATACCTTCATTACTTTCAAAAATTATCCTCGGTGAATTCCACTTCCAATGAGGGAGGTTATGTTTATCTCGCAGGTACACATTGGGTGTTATGGGCGCCCATGAACAACCCATTTTCTCAAAATGTCTATACTTGGCAGGCTCTGGAGGGTTAAAAAATGCTTACCGGAATATTTTGTCCATGCAACTTGTAATGTCACACCAAGACCTGCGAATGATCATGTTTTCTTGAAAACTTGCTAGATGTTTAGGAGAAATCCACAGAAAACGGGAATTTTAAGCTTTTAAGGGGTATATCTCGTTAACCAACCGAAAATGGGTTAAGACCTCGAATTTTAAATTCCCTAAATACTTACAAAAATGTCTCCCTATCAGTTCTGCGTCCGTTAAAAGAAGTTACGTTTCTCTGCGGCATTCCCATTTGATGTTGTTGGTGTCCAAAAACAGACAATTTTGTCAATTTTTTTTACATTTAGCAGCCCATGGAGGGTTGACAAATGCCTACCAGAATAATTTACCCATGCAGCTGGTAATGTGACACCAAGACCTATCAACGGCCATTTTCTCTTTAAAACCCTACAAGATGTTTGTAAAGAAATCCAGGGAAAACATGACTTTTTTAAGCTTTTGATGGGTATCCCTGTTAACCTCCCCAAAACGGGTTAACGCTTGGTTTTTTGAATACCCTTATTACTAACAAAAATGGTCCTCGGTGAATTCACTTCCAACAAAGGAGATTATGTTTATTTATCGGGTATACATTGGGTGTTGTGCGCGTCCAAACACAGCCCATTTCAACAAAATTACGATGCTTGGCAGCCTGTAGAGGGTTAATAAACGCTCACCGGAGTATTTTGTCCATGCAGTAAGTAATGCCACACAAAGACCTGCGAATAGTCAATTTTTCTTGAGGACCTACAAGTTATTTTTAGAGAAATCCACAGAAAATGGGAATTTCAAGCTTTAAAGCGGTATCCCTCTTCACCCTGTCCAAAATGGGTTAAGACTTCGATTTTCGAATATCCTTACTACTTACAAAATGTTTATGTATAAATTGTACGCTCGCTAAAAGAAGCCACTTTTTCTTTGTGGCGTACCAATTGGGTGTCGTTTGTGTCCAAAAACATCCCATTTTATCACAATTTTGACATTTAGCTCGGGTTAACAAATGCTCACCGGAGTATTTTGTCCATGCAACTTCTATTGTCACACCAAGGCCTGCGCGTGGCCAATTTTTCTTGCAAATCTACAATACTCGTTTAGAGAAATCCACAAAAAACATGCATTTTTGAGTTTTTGAGGGGTACTGCAGTTTATCCAGCCCAAAACGGGTTAACGCTTGGTTTTTAGAATAGCCTTATTATATACAAAAATAATGCACGGTAAATCCCACTTCCAAAAAATGAAGTTATGTTTATCTCTCGTGTATCGTTTGGGTGCTCGAAAACAGCCCATCTCATCAGAATTTCGATGCTTGGCAGCCTGTGGAGAGTTACCATACGCATTGCCTAATATCTCTTGTGTATGAATGGTCCTGTCAGAGGCAGGTCTAACAATGATGAATGTTTAAAAAAAATCTGCAAGACGCGTTTCGAGAAAGTGCCTATAAACCCTATACAGGTTTTTGCCAATTCTGGAGAAATAAGGGTTAAATTGAAGATTCCGCTTGGGTACATTTTTATATTTTTTGCCTCTCTATGCGTGTGCAAAATTGTGTGAAAATCGGTTCGAAAATGGCTTCTGAATCGTACAGATAAAATGGTGTGGAATAAATTAAAAAAAAGAACAACAAAAAAAGAACAAAAATAATAATAATCCGTAGAAAAACAATAGTCTTTTCAAGAAGGAAAAGCCTAACTGAAAAAAAATAATCCGTAGAGCAAGTAAATTTTAAGAAACAATTTAACTCAACAGTAGAAAGTTGTATACGGCCATACAATGAAATTTTAATTGAAACTTATATCGTGACAGAATATCTGAAATTGGCCATCTTGCAGAGAGATTTTGAGATCCAAATCTTGTTTTGCTACTTTTCGATAATAATATAATTCGATATTATTCAACACTACACCCCAAAGTAGTCTATTAGCTCTTGTTCGTTCTCATTGTTGTTAGTTCTATGCAAACACACAAGACATTTTAAAACAATCATTGTCAATCTCGATGCCGTATGTGTTGCGCAAGTTGCAATGTTTACTTCCCACTTCCTGTTTTATCGTTGCAGGAAATTATGTAAATCTAATGTTCCATAACAATAGTCCATTAACATTTCACAGTGGTGTATTAAAGCATTATGACTAGCGAGATAACTTGGTAGGTATAGTGGACATCCGCAAATAAAATGATGAGTTAGTTGGGTCAATATTTCTGAGGAAAGGTCTTTCTTCACAGTGTACTGGTCTTCGAAAAAGCATTATTGACTCACTCCGAAAGAAAGTCGTCATACGGATCCTGGCGTTTAGTTCTGCAGGTATGTTCAATTGGAGAGGAGTATATGGATTTAACGGAAATGACCCGACAATTCATTTAATGGAGTTTTTACGCCATATCAGTAAGGAAGCTACAAATCATTCTAGAAACGCTTCCATCTTGGATTATAGAGGGGCCTGTAGTGACGTAGGTCATATGGTCTCCAAAGTGTGAGTTCGATTCAACTAGAATATATAGAATTACCAGAAATTACTAAGAACTACATGTACCACATATTATTATAAACGACCGATAAATACATTAAATTACCCAAATGGACGTTAAAACCTCCCCAGTACCCCCACCACCATAGATTCATAGGACCGGTATGCTTTCAAATGCTATTTCTATTTGATAGTAACGGCTCTCTCCAAATTTTGTGTTTTACCGAAGGAACCTATACAATCTTCTACCTAAACCACATTGTCTATTTATTTTTCTGTTGCCAAATGCTCAAAATCATCTTTAAATCATTTGAGGTAGCGCTATGGGCGATTTGCTTTTTTGAGAAGTTTATGTGATTCAAACGCCCAAGCAAAAGCAAACAAGCCTTCACCCTACCCCGTTCTTTCCACCTCGGGGGCAATTCTATCAGTTTATTGGTTAATATATTTTTATTAAACTCATTCGAGGACTGTTGAGTTGCAGAAGTTATAATTATGAACAACGATATTTGAATTCATCTGCAAAAAGCATGGCGCACGCTAAGGTTATTTTGAGGCAATGTGGGTCTGAACACTGCGTTTTGACAATATATAACGCTGCCTAATGCCCAATGGAAACGATTAATGGGAATGCGTGATGCGTGGGGGTTGGGACCTTTGGTAGAACAAAATATTTTTGATTCCCATACTCTCATTAAATGGAGGAAACCTTTTGCGGCGTTTTTGTCCGGTGGCCCTACCCTCCAGTCTATGAGTCTACGATGGTGGAGCTTCTAGGAAGGTGTAAGGGTCAATTTTGGGCGACTGACTTTTTAGATAATTGTCGGGTCGTTTCGAGTAATTTGTTGTAGTTTGCGGCCCATTTGCGGTAATCATATTTACTTTAAGGGAATCGCTATCACCATTTAGACGCCCCTTGCTTCTATAGCACTACGTGTCACCTTATCAGTGCAAGCGGGGGTGTTTCTGGGAGTGTTTACGTGTGGATTTGGGGCATATCTGGTTGTTGTTGGGTGGTTTCGGAAAAATCCGTATATTCACATCCAACTGAACATACCCCACCCTGCTAGAGGTCGCCAAAACCTCATAGCAGCAACGTCTCATGTGCCCATCTAGCAACCACAGTCATAATTTTTATTCTCGATCGGCACAATCCTTTATAATGTTATGGGTAGTTTATTGGTTATGTTGGTGTTATGCAAGCCTTGGGTAGCCCACCCCCTGTCCGTTCATTATTTGCTAGTATAAGAATCTTGGAAAACCCCATGAGTTTTAATTGTCCAGACAACTTGATTCTCCTGATTCACAATAACCAGACGCCTTATGGAGGCTACGATCAGCTCCAACACTGGAAGTCCCATTCAGCTCACACGCGTTATAGTTGCCATCTGATACTTTTAATTTGTTACAGCCTCGTTCTCATAATTCGTAATTGAAACTTCATGTTTCCTAATTTCAACTCCAGACTTCTTTACGACACGGAGTAGGTTACTGTCGAGCGCAATAATATTTGGCCCTTTTCCTACCGAACCGACCACATTCTTGAGTGATACTCAAGGCTGAAGTCAAAGCCTTTCACCTTGAACTTTAACACATCGAGAAAGTACTCGAGAAAAAATTGAACCTCTATTTCGACTCTCTTTCCTCTTTGGTAGACTTGCTAAACTCCAAGTTGAAGAACCCTATCATTTTGGAACTTCATGAGAAAATTATTTTTCTTCAGTCGGGGCACCATTCATATTGGTCTATATCCGTTTGAAAGTATTGTATTGTATTGCTGTGCCTCCTCCCTCCATATGCGGCTTGTGGAATACTGACTCGGACGCTTTGTCTGTTCGTTTGTTCGTTCGCTCGCCCGTCCACTCTTCCGTGCAAAGATCCCGTCCTTTATAACTCAAACATCGGTTGTCTAATTTTGATGTTCTTTTGTATACTGACAGGTCAGCATAGGGGGAAGGGTATCAACATACTGCAGGTTTTGTCCAGGCATCCGTACCAAAGTTGTGGCCAGTGTTATCATTAGAAAAACTCTCTCAAAGAAATTGAAGAACACTCTCATTCTGGAACTTCGTGAGATGTTGTTATTCTCATGACTGGCCAGTGTGATATCGTGTTTTGCTAGTTGCCCGGATACCTCCGGTACCACCAGGAAGAGCAGTGCAGCAAAACAAGCCACTTTCTGATTTTAAAATTCATTTCAAATATGCATGGCAGATGGAATAGGGTAGGACGACAAGTAGCAAGCACCGTAGAGCCCGACCTAATATTATTGATATTAATTATTCGTCTAATAAACTTCTTCCGACATGATGTCATTTTGATTATGCATTGCGTTTTTCATTAGAGGGTAATATGCGACAGAATGTGTTCTCTGTCAATGTCCGTTGACAATCAAACACATTGAATTAGACTCTACTGATTTTAATGGCGCCCTACTGCATTTTTACAATGTACCATCTCTGAGAGAACTATTTCATACATCCACTTTGTGCCAGATTCTCTC
Organism: Pictodentalium vernedei; assembly: GCA_031216915.1. Taxonomy (NCBI): domain Eukaryota; kingdom Metazoa; phylum Mollusca; class Scaphopoda; order Dentaliida; family Dentaliidae; genus Pictodentalium; species Pictodentalium vernedei. The sequence continues at coordinate 40,819,887 of CM062292.1, read as the reverse complement.
CTTACTCAAAGACTTCAACTGTTTTGATAAGTTTTAGTTATTTTAATCTTTCCTCTACGGCTCAATCGAAGCTTTTCTATCACAGGATTGAATTACATGGCATTCGTTGAACGTTTGGTATCTTTATTCATTACTGTATTCGCTAAATCATGTTCATTTTCCATGTTCTTTTCTTTTGTTTATATTTTACATTATAACATAATTGTTTTACTCTACATCACATTTTATTGCCATGGTATAGCCTTCGTTGCTGATGTGGCGTCAAACACCAATAAAGAAATAAAAGTTGAGTGACACAATTTTGTCTGAGCAATCAACAGTTATCAGCGTTGAAGAAAATGGGCTAATCACTAGCAATTTATGACACTGATAAGCTGGAGTTGTGGAACATTTGTCATATTGCTGACAGGGAGGCTTCATGATATATCAATGAAAAATTAACAACTCCACAAAGCGTTACTTATGGAATACATTTTTTCTCTTCAAGGAAAATGGTTCTGCAAATGCAGTATAGGCGCCGTGGGTTGGTCACTTTCCACAGATGAGTGATATTTTCACGGACTCAAAACTATTAAATTCCAAACACTAAGTATAGGAATGATTAATAAACATTTTCTTAATGAAGCACCGGGTAAATCCCGGTGCTTCATTAATTAAGTTTTTGCTGATTATGATGTGTATTACCTGGTAACCGCATGCGTGGACATCACTGCCCACGTGTGGGTTATGACCAGTCCGCGGTGACTGCAAGGTAAAGCAACATTAAGGTGAAATTTGGATGGCAATTCGAATGGCTGAGAATGGTACAGGACAAGGTAGACTCAAATGATGTTGTTCTTCCACTGGTGACATCAGCTGGCGTTGATTCTGTCGTATTCCAACTAATATATAAATGTGAATGTCTGTATCTCTCTCTCTATATATATATGTATATCTATCTTTATTCCAGGTGAACTCCTCCGTTTCTCGACCGATCGTTCTCAAATTTTGTACATGGAGGTAATTCGTCCCTGTGAGTAACATGGGATGGGTGCCGTGCCCGTGCGAGGTAACCTTGACCTTGTAACTGATGACCTTGACAGTAGTTAGGGGAGCCACTATAGACCAAAGCATGTTTAACACTGAGTTTACCATAGGCTCCATTGCCTTAGTGTTAAATTGTGAAACTTAAAGGCCAAAACTTATAGAGCAAAATGTCTGTAACTTATAGACCAAACATGTATGCACTGGAAATATTACTTTCCATCAATGAAATATGATCGACCAACTTGATGTTTTAAATAAATGAGTTTCCCACGACTTACACCATGCATTTAACAAGCAGAACAATTTATTATTTTTAAGAGCAACGGGTCAAGCAATCCCAACATTTCCGTACATTTACACATTTATTCGAATATCTTCGCTCATAATTATTCTACCTGGACATATTATATACCATCGTAAAGCTTGTCAACTGCAGTTTAAGATGATATCTTAAGCGATACAATCGGTTCGGAACTTAAAATGTTATGGACTGTTATCTGCCAAAAGAAACACAAAACCATATTCAACACAGGCATCCCATAAAATGAACTGACACACTATTTAAATGTACATCCATTTGGTTACAAACAGTTTTGCTATCTATTCCACTCAATAACCTCTGGATACTATACACCAGTTGTTAAATGTGTTTAGTGTTAGAGTCGATTTCCTGGAAAATAAAACGTCACTTAACACAACGTCATTTTCTGGGAAGTGGTTTAAATATAGTGCGTCTTCGCTGAAAATAACCACTGCTTTGCAAATCAAAAAATCAATACTGACTTAACATTGCGAGTTATATCGACACCAGAATAACTCCTGAAATATTACTTTCCATCAATGAAGTGTGATCGACCAACTTGATGTTTTAAATAAATGAGTTTCCCACGACTTATACCATGCATTTAACAAGCAGAACAATTTTTTATTTTTTAGAACAACGGGTCAAGCACTCCCAACATATCCGTACTTTTACACATTTATTCGAATATCTTCGCTCATAATTATTCTATATAACATATTATTTACCGTCGTAAAGCTTGTCAACTGCAGTTTAGGATGATATCTTAAGCGATACAATCGGTTCGGAACTTAAAATGTTATGGGCTGTTATCTGCCAAAAGAAACACAAAACCATATTCAACACAGGCATCCCATAAAATGCACTCACACACTATTTAAATGTACATCCATTTGGTTACATACAGTTTTGCTTTCTATTGCACTCAATAACCTCTGGATACTATATAACTGTTGTTAAATGTGTTTTAGTGATTTTAATGTTGACCGAAAGATACACTAACAAATAAAAGCTATAAAATATTTACCATAGGAATTTTCCCATAGAGTGAATGGATTACATTTTATGACTTTTCAAATGTGTATAAGAAACATTTATTAACAGTATAATTCAGTGGGTATTAAATGTACATTTAAATGCACAATTAAATGTACATTAAAAAAGTATAAACGGAGAAAGAATCTTAGGTTGATTCACACTTGGGTTTTTGACTTCAAGAAGACAAGACATATTTTCAAAGCTAGAAGACGATAGAACAAAAGATGAAGAGAGCCATTGAAGAATACAGTGAGACACAGAGTGAAGTAGATAACACGAAACAGAGAGTAGAATCAGCTAAAGATATATACACCATCCACCCACTCCTACAAAGAACATCAAGAAAATTCCGTTCCAAATCCCATGTATGCAGAATAACATTCAAACAATTTAATCAGAAGAATCCATGTGACATCCTTGGAAAAGTATTTGACAGTATGGTAGAAGATATTAAAGAAGAATGTGGTGTAGAAGACAATGATCCGATGGGAATATCAGTTAACCACTCAGGATTAGAAATATGTATATCTATCCCATTTACTAAGGCTTCGGCTATCACTGGTAACACCATATTAGATGAAATAGAAAAAGTTGTACAATCAAATGATAACTTTACTATCCATGATGGGCAATTATCTTTAGAAATAACACACACTTCTCTACCACAAGGGTCTGGGCGACATGCACCAATTTCATTTTCATCTGTTGATAAAATGGTTGGAAACAAGAGAAGTATTATTGAAATTAAAAATGTTAATGATTCAATGTGTCTCGCACGGGCCATTGTAGTGGGAAAGTGTCATGTTGATAGAGATAATTCTGAACTTTGGTAAAAGAAATGGAAAAATATTAGATATTCTGATAGACAGGCACAAGAGTTGGAAGCCAATGCATTGATGGACAAAGCAGGTCTTGATTATAATATTCCTTGTGGATATGAAGAATATTATAAAATACAAGACCTGCTTTACCCAGAGTATGTCATCAAAATTCATCCACAGTATGCAAAAAGTGAATTTTTATTCAAACCTCCAATTACCACCACTGATAGTAAAGTTATTCATATTTACCACCATGACCAGCATTTTGACTCCATCACTACAATTACAGGGTTTTTAGGATGTCACTACTATTGTGAACTTTGCAGTAAAGGGGTGCAACAGAGAGAACGTCACGTGTGCCCTTTTGGTTGTGTTTGCTATGCTCCAGCAAAATGTATTCCCGAACATCCCATCACCTGTTACACTTGCAATAGACAATTTAGATGTCCATCATGCTATAATAACCATATCACTACAAAGGGGGAAGAAGAAAAAACAATTTGTCAATTAGGTCAAAAATGTAAACAGTGCAATTCATTAATATATCCAACAAAAGGAAAGCACATCTGTGAAGGATTCAAAAAATGTAAATATTGTCAACAAGTAGTTAATTCTGATCACCAATGTTTCATTCCAAAATACACTTCACCCGAGGATGAAAAATTACCAAACATTCTATTTGTATTTTTTTATTTTGAAACCACACAAGACTCAGGAGTTCATATCCCAGATTTCTGTGTTGTCCATCGTGCATGTGGGGGATGTATTTGCAAATCTATAGATCAAGAATGTATTTCCTGTGACAAATTTGGATATCGGCAATCAATATTTAAAGGGGAATCTACTTTATCAGATTTTTGTGATTGGCTTTTCAGTAAGGAACATAAAGGGACAACAGCTATTGCTCACAATTTAAGAGGTTTTAATGGACAGTTTATTTTAAGGCACCTCATTGAAACTGGTACAACAACTCCTGATGTAATTATGAATGGGAACAAAATTATTTCACTTAAAGCTTGTGGTATTAGACTTATAGATTCTTTAAATTTTCTTTCAATGAGATTGGCACCATTTCCTAAAACATTTAGCTTGACAGAATTAGCAAAAGTTTATTTCCCCCATTTGGCAAACACACAAGCTTATCAAAATTATATTGGCCCTTATTTAGATTCAACATTGTATATGCCAGATTCAATGTCTCCATCAGATAGGGAAGATTTTATCAAGTGGTACAACAAAATATTTACTAGTAATGCCAGATTTGATTTTCAAAAAGAAATGGAACTCTACAGTAAATCAGATGTAGATATCTTACGTAGGGGGTGTGGGGAATTCAGACAAAAAATTATAGATAGTCATGGCATAGATCCCTTGAGAGAAGCATTTACCTTAGCCGATGCATGTACAAAAGCTTGGAGAAAAAATGCACTTCCAGAAAACAAAATGGCAATCATTTCAGACATAGGTTACCCTGCTAAAGTCAAATACTCCATTAAAGCCATTAGAATTTTACAGACACTTGCACAGGAAGAAAACATACATATTCAACATGCACTCAATGGTGGGGAAGTTAAAATAGGGGGATATTTTGTTGATGGGTTTCACAGAGACACAAATACAATCTTTGAATTTTATGGATGTATGTGGCATGGGTGCATGACATGTTACAAAGACAATACACATGAGAAAAATCCAATCAATTTGCTAAGTTACCAAACTCTATACAACAATACACAGGAATGCATACGCCATTTAGAATCATTAGGGTATAACATAAGAATAACACGGAAACATGAACTTGATCATTTTTGCAAATCAAATCCTGAAGTAAAATCAACATTAAATTCATTTTTTCCAAACATGGATCCTATTAAACCACGTGAAGCATTATTTGAGGGAAGAACAAATGCCATCAAATAACATCATAAAATAGACCAAAACACAGAAAATGAAATAAAATACATAGACATCTGTTCACTCTATCCTTATGTCAATAAACACAGAGAATATCCAGTTGGTCATCCAGATATGCTCACAAAAGAAAACACAGACATGAATAATATAAGACAGCACAGGGGACTTATCAAATGTAAAGTTTTACCACCACAATCTCTACACATGCCAGTATTACCAATTCATTGCAACAAGAAAATGTTTTTTACACTTTGCAATACATGTGCGGAACAAGAATTAGACAAATGTGAACACACACCAGATCAACACAGTATTACAGGTACATGGACATCTGTTGAACTTTTTAAAGCATTGGGGGTGGGATACACATTACTTGACACTTATCAGATTTGGCATTGGGAAGAATGGTCTTCAGAAATTTACAAACATTATGTGAACAAATATTTAAAAATGAAACAAGAAGCCAGTGGATATCCAGATTGAGTGAAAACAGAAACAGACAAAGATACATTTAAGAAAGACTATGCACAAATTGAAAACATACATTTGGAAAATATTGAAAAAAATCCAGGACAAAGATCATTTGCTAAAACCATGTTAAACTGTTTATGGGGGAAAAGTGCACAAAACAATTTAAAAACTAAAACAGAATACATACAAGACCCATCAAAATATTTTGACCTGATACAAGATAAAGACATCATTATTAAAAATGTTGAATTGTTTGATCATGATAAATGTATTTTAGTCAATTACACAAGGTCTACAGATGTTTATGAACCTCACAAATCAGCTAATGTTGCAGTTGCATCTTTTGTCACAGCTTATGCACAAATGGAATTATATAAAGTAATAGGACGTTTGGGTAGTAAACACTGGACGAGAAAAGACATTTTGCGCAATAATTAACCTACTGGGGCAGTCATTCAATCGTTTGGAGTAACTGAGCCTGAGGGCAGTGAGGCAGTTTGAGATTCCATTCTGACTCTGAGTGAACTCTGCAGTCTTGGTAAGTTTGCACTATATTTTTCAACATTATAAAGGTTCTGACTTGAAATTTAGCCTTCTTTTTATTTTACCTCAAGTCTTACAAACAAAAGCTTTAGGCTGTCCACATAATACTACAGTACACAGATATACAAAGGGAGAAATATATTGCATGATAACTGCAAGAAAATGTCATGTCTTGTCTCCACAGCACAAGTTATTTAGTTTGTACACCTTTTTTACACCTCTCCCCCCACCCATCTATAACCTGACAGCATTTTCTTGAAAGCTCACAAAATGAGTATCCAACAGTCTTAGTCAGAGGCTGAAAGAGAAATAAGAGGGGGGGGGGGGGGATGTTCTCACCAGTAAGCTCCAACCTATTTTGGTTAATAATATTTTCAAAGATTGATTAATGTTTACATTATTTTGTACTAGTAGTACTATACTTCACCAGTTTGTTATCTGAACGGTTCTGTCAATATTTTTTTCTTGGTATCTGGTTCAAAACAAAATAAGTTTTTATGTGTCTGCTCCAATATCTTGTCAGTGTCTTATATTTGGAATTTGGTATTCTGAATTTGTATTTAGTAAGTAGATTTAAAGAAGACTGATAGAATATGGCTAAAATGATAGGCTTTTGGAGAACATTTTCTTGGGGATGGGGGCTGACCAATCAAACTGCCCAGAACTTTTGTTTCAAAATCAAAATGCAGGCCCTTGCCTCGAATTTGCCTATGAAAATGCTCTTCCCACTGCCCTGATATTTGCCAAAATTATAAAAATACCCCCCTCCCTCTGAACACTCTGTTCTGAAAATACTAGTCCTTTTCAATGAAAACTGCAAAATTAACTGCTTATTGGTGAAGGGGGTGAGAGTGCCTCAACCCCCTCCCCATCTCATACACCCATGTAACTAAGTCACATAGGTGGCATTTGATTTAAGTTTTGTTGCTGAGAATTAAAGCAAAATAAGAAATATCCTTGTATAAAACAGAAATACTAGCAAAAATCCTAAATTAGTCATTTAAAAATACACATCAATCTGTGTCTGGAAAATATTGTCATATTGTCTATGTTTTAAATATTATAATAATTATTTTTGAATTTCAGGGAAGTCATCTCATAAAATTGACAATATATTGCATTTATCAGACCACATGTATTTACCACCCCTTCCCTCTTCATGGTCTCATTCCCACCCTACTCGAGATTTTTCAGAATTTCTGTAGTGGGTAGCTGGTAACATTTTTTAATTTCCCCAGTACAATCTTCAGAAAGTCATATTTTAGCAATACTATATCGCCCTAAAAAAACCTTCCACCCTGCTCCCACAAAAAAATAGAATAAAATAAACCTGTTGCCCCAATACCCACTAGCACGTAAAAAGCATTGGTTCCACAAATGTAAAATACCAAGTTTTTCTTATAAAACCAGGCTTTTCATTCTTTCGAATTTATTTTCTTTATTCAGCTAGAGTGGGGCGTCGGTGGGGGAGGGGGTGTGGGGGTGGTCATCTAGTAAGGGTGGTTCTACCTGTCAAACATCTCCAGGCGCTGTCGGGTGTCGTCGTCTGTTTTTCCATTTCATGTTAACCAGTATTCAAGATTCATTTAGTCTTGCTCCCTGAGGACAACTTCACCTTAACATGCTTTTCAAAGTATGTTTGCCTTGGCAAACGTGCTGCTTCATTGCCAAAGTGTGAATCGAATAAGATTACAGTTACACGGTAGGCCCCGTGTCGACTCGCTGGCAGCATGCTGCAATGAGGGCAACATTGTAACAAAGTTTTATAGGAACTGTACTAGTGCCAGTAGTGGCTGGCTGCAATATCGAACCCAATTGGACTTTTTTGCACTAAAATTAATTAAGTTTTCCTCGATTTTCAATAACGAAAGCAAAGGTTGAGTTTCACTGTTCAATTTCTTGGCAGAGATCATGTGTCTTTCATGACATTCAACAGTTTTTAGCATAGTTGTGCATCAAACATTTTGTGATGAGAATCGGTAATTCTGACAGATAAATATAGCCGATGGTTCTCATTGGTTATATTCCACTGAACGCTGCAAACTATAAGAACCAGTCTAACGAGTGAACTTGTGCACGCGAAGGGTACTTTTTATCGGATTGCACTAGAGCTTTCTGGTTAAAATTACCGCATGCCCCTAAAATCCATGTGATCGTGACAAATACAGTTACGGGTGTGTAATAAATACAAGATCTTGAACAACTTGCAAATCCAAGAGTTGATCTTGCAACAAAATGACACATTATTTTAAAACCAGGAGGTGGTGGATTTTTGGCGGTGTTATTATTCGTAATTTAATTTGATGGGATGGTCATAAGACAAGTAGATCATTCTATTCACCATTCAAAAAAACAAAGAGTAAGAAACAAAAATCACCTAAAAGGAAACGAAAATCCCCTAAGAAAAGATCAAATAATTCATCAAGTTCTAGAGAGATAAAAAATCAACGAAAGGTAGGACCTAAATATATGTACACAAATTTTGAAATTGCACCTCATATATCTCCATCTACAAAAACAAAAGCATAACTTGTGAAAAAAATTCAAAAACAAAGAAAAGTATCATCACTTAAGTTAACACGTGTAGTGCCAATAACAAAAGATGGTGTTAAAAATCATGAACCAATGTATTCTGTAATAAAACCAAGTCAAAATGTACTGCATGACCCAATGGGTTCTAGACAAAATACAGAGCATGTACCATTAAAAGAAAAGATTCCCACAATGGCACGTTTTACAGCTTTAAATACACCTAAACCTGTTAAAGGGATAAGGTCTTACTTTGAGTGAAATAAATAAGTTTGCACATGTATATATAAATAGCGTTACATTTTATATTTGTTTCATTTAATCATTAGATTCTATAAGAGCAAGATGGAGAGACAAAATAAGAAACAAAAAATTCCTTTAGTTAAAAAATATGGTAGTATGTTAATAGGTTTAAGTCAAACTCCACCAGCATTTCAAAAACAAATTATGAAAAATGCACCTAAAGAATTAATTAATTGTGTGTCAGAATGCTGTCATAATCTTTTAAAAAGCAACATACATCTAACAAAAAGTCAGAAACAAAAATTACATCCAAAGTGTCAACAACTACGAGCACTCACTAGTAAATCAATAACTCTTAAAAAGAAAAAACAAATTTTAAATCAAAAATGTGTTTTTTTACCATTACTTGGTTTACTTGGACCTGCTATAGGAGTTGCAACAAATCTTGCAAATAAATTAGTCAGTAAAATATGAAAAAGATGGCTATTGTACCTTATCAAATGTTAGAAGATAGAAATGAAAAGCTCAAAGACCAAGATTACCACCTAACCCACAAGTTATAAATACTGCACATCTTCAAAATGATTTATCATCCGTGTTAGAAAATTCAGAGTTGTCCGAAAGTGAGAAAGAACAAAAGTATGGGAAAACTTTACAAAAATTTCAAATGTCACATAAGAAGACATTACAACCAACATTGGTTCCATTGCCTGAGTTAGGAGAAAAATCATTATTTTTACGAGATCATATTATAGAAAGTGTCCCTGTTACAATGAGACATAACTTCATTATTATCTGCTTTATCATCTCATCCACACATGAGTTGGGGTGATCAGGGTGTATTAAGTTACGATGGAGAAGTCATAAAAGGTTCAAATATCATAGATTTAGTCAATGATGTTCTTAGACACTGAAAGGGTTTTAAACCGAGTGGATGGGAAATGTTTAGTCTCGGATTAAAAGATATAAATATCCCTCAAGATTTTGTTGGAAATCGTGAATGTTGGTTATGGATGAATAGACAACCTATACCCAAACCCAGTAAATATCAAAGTTCTCCAGAAGATAGTTGGTCTGAAACTCCGCAATCATCCCCTCCAAAACGTAAAGTTCGTCGAGGTCATAGAGTGCAGTGGAGTGAAGACACACCAATGTCAGCACTAAAGCATAAATTGACAAAATGTAGATTATCTGAAAAATGGGAGGCTTATTGAATGATTTATTAACTGAAATATATTACAATACAAAACATCCTGCTGGTTATGGTGGTATACAAAAATTGTACAAAGCAGCTCATAGTAAAGATAATTCCATCACAATTGATCAAGTGAAAAAATGGTTGAAAGGAGAAAGAACTTATACTTTACATAAACCCATCCGTAAAAAGTTTTCAACACGTAAGACTATAGTGGGTGGTATTGATCATCAATGACAGATTGATTTAGCAGACTTACAAAGTTTACAATCTTACAATGACCAAATTCGTTATTTAGTTTGCGTTATTGATGTATTTTCCAAATATGCATGGGTAATAGCCATTCACAATAAATCAGGAGAGACATTAACAAAATCTTTTCAGAGTATTTTGAAAACTTCTGGACGTAAACCATTATCATTACAATCTGATAAAGGTTCTGAATTTAAAAATAAAGATGTACACAAATTTTTAAAGAAACAAAACATTCATTTCTTCACAACAGAAAATCCTGAAACCAAAGCTAGTATTGTTGAACGTTTTCAACCCACATTGAAAACACGAATGTGGAAATATTTTACACACAAACGTACTTTAAGATACATTGATGTGTTGGAAAATTTAGCTGATGGATATAATCATAGTTTTCATTGAAGTATTCAAAAAACTCCTGCTTCAGTATCATTAGAAAATGAAGTAGAAGTATCTCAACATTTGTATGGTAAAAAAAATCTAAAAAGAAAAAAATACAATTTAAAGTTGGTGATATAGTACGTATTAATAAAACCAAACGTACATTTGAAAAAGGGTATTTACCAAATTGGACAAAAGAGTTATTTAAAATTGCTCATGTAAAACATACAATACCACCCACTTATAAACTTGAAGATATGGGTGGCGAAAATATACAAGGGACATTTTATCCACAAGAAATTCAATGTAAAAAAGATAAAAAATATATAATTGAATCAATTTTTAATAGACGGTCAAGACGTGTGGGAAAGAAAATTATTAAAGAACTTAAAGTACATTGGGAAGGTTATCCAAAGAAATTTGATAGTTGGATAGCAGAATCAGATTTGGTATAAAAAGAATGTGTCAACAAATGAAACTTCATTACCTAATGAAACCACAAGATGTACAAAGTCAACAAAGTCACCAATTTAAAATTTGTGGAAATCGTGTTGCAAAAAATCAAGTCACTTATTTCAGACATATTATAATCATTTATGGTATTATAATTACTGCCATTGCACATTTGAGTTTACAAAGCCCTGATAAAGAATTGTGGTTAGTGTTATTAAGTAGTTCTTTAGGATATATTCTTCCAAGTCCAGGTTTAAAATATTTGAAACAACCACAAGATAAGAAAAATGAATTCATTTTACATAACACTTCTGAGTGATAGTTCTATGAATATGTTTCCAAATAATAACCAATGTTGTTTTCAAACACAATTATCTAAACCCATTCATGTTGATAAAGAAAATTGGGAAGTGGGATTAGTTGAAGTAATTTTACCTTCGGAAGCAAAAAATATTACAGATGAAGAATCTGTTTTTAAAATCATTGTGACAGATAGCAAAATATCAAATCGTATTAATAGAACGAATTTGAAACATACATTACACAAAGGTGTTGCTGTTGTTGAATTAAATATTTTATCAGGTGCATATTAAAATGGCGCTCATGTCATAGATGCAATGCAAATAGAAATTCAAGAAAAACTTGGAGACATATTTAAATCATTTGATGTATTATTTCATCTTGGATTTTCAACTCTCCAAGGCCGTGTAAAAATAGTAGGAAATAGTATTGGAAAAATGGGATGTAAAGACAATATTTTTCCTGTCATTTTTCCCAACACATCAAAAGGTGCATTTAAATATAATGTGGACTTAAATGTGGATTTCAATCAAATCTTTATTTATTCTGACATAGCAGGTTATACATTTTTAGGTGATACTGAATCACCTATTTTACTTGTGATTCCATTTGAATCACATAAAGAGTCTTTGCATACTCATATAGAATTTGATAATGTACATTATGTACCAGTATCAAAATCTTATTTTGATCAGATTAGTATAAATATAAATAGGAACACTGGTAAACCCATTCAGTTTGCAAGTGGCAAGACAGTTGTCAAGTTGCATTTTTGACAGAGACATAAATTAAATTTGTAAAAATGATGCCGGTGTATCAAGGTGTACCACGGGTCTATTTTTCGCACAGCAATAAGAAAATCTGCACCATTTATAAAACCAATTGCAAAAATGCATTTCAAACATTAAAGAGAGATGGATTAAAACATGGGTTAGAAATGGCAAATGAATTGATAAAAAAACGTAAAGCACCTAAAGACATTTTATTAACTCATGGAAAAGATCTTTTGAAATCAGTTGGTAAATCTGCTTTAGGTATAAACAGACAAAAACAAGAACGGAAACGTCAGTCTGTGGTTTGTTCTCGTAGAGGCAAGACACGTCAAAGACAAGCTTATTCAAAATGAAAATCAAGACCACTTGATATATTTGATTGAAAAACACCATGATGTTACATGGATCTTGCGAACATTTTGGTAGTAGTTTTGATCCAGATAATGTATCACCAACATCAAATGGTATAGAAAATATTGGTGAAATTGAACAATTTCCTATTGCATCTTTAAATAATTCTTCACCAATAGAATTTTTAATTCCAAGACAAACAGCCAAGTGGATAGATCTTGCAGCATCTACACTTGAAGTTCAAATTAAAATTACAAAACAAGATGGGAGTGTTTGGGTGGAGATACATAAATTGCTCCTATCAATAATTTTTTCATAGCATGTTCAGTAAAATTGATGTTAAACTGAATGGCAATCTTACCACCACCAATACAGACCTTTATCCTTATAGAGCATTTTTGAGAGTTTTCTTAGTTGTTCAAGAGATGTGAAAAAAACACATCTAGCGGCTAGTGAGATGTGGTATACAGATACTCCTGGACACTACACAGAAACAAGTAAAGCTTCGTCTAACAAAGGTTTGACTGAACGAGCAAATTTAATTGGTGGTAGCAAAAATGTACAACTAAGAGGAAAACTACATTTAGATCTGTTTGTGCAAGATAAGTATTTACCAAATGGAGTTGAGATGAGAATTAAATTGCATCGTGCTCCAACTAAATTTTGTTTGATTGGTAGTGATCATGGAAAAATAGAAATTAAAAAAGCCATATTCAGAATACCGGCATTGGATTTATTTCCAAAATTTGAGAATGATCTTAATGCACAAATCGATCGAACAAATTATAAAATGCCTATAAGACGTAGTGAAATTAAAACTTTTACTATTGGAAGTGGTCTTCCTTCAAAAATAGAAGACTATCTGTTTCATAAACAGATGCCAAAACGTATTATTCTTGGTTTAGTTAGTAATCGAGATATAAATGGAGACATTGGCACTAATCCATTTAATTTTCAACATTTCAATTTGAATAAGTTGGAAATCACAATAGATGGGCATTCCATTAAAGCACGTCCCTTTGAGCCGAATTTTGAAGGTGGACTTTATCTAAATTCATATTTATCATTGTATGAAGCTATGGGCTATTTTGGACAAACTCAATCATTTAATTTATCTTTGCAGGATTATGCAAAAGGGTATACCCTTTGGGGTATTGATTTGACACCTGATCAGAGTAGTAGTGGGCCCTTGGCTCACCCAATAAAGTCTGGCAATCTTAGGTTTGAACTTCAGTTTGCTCAAGCTCTTCCTGAGGTGATCAACGTTATTGTCTAGGCAGAATTTGATAGTGAGATAGAAATCAACAAATTCAGAGAAGTTATATTTGACTATTAAACAAGATGAGTCAGTGTGAACATTGCAAGATGTGCAAAGAAAAAATACAAACATTATTTCAAGAATATGTAGTGATAGAACTGACAAAATCCATTCAACAGAAACTGAAAAATATCTGTGAAGAAAATCGAACCAACACAACAACATTAATAGATACAAACATTGCAGAGTGTTTACAGAAAGTGTGTCCTGTGACTATACTATATAATCTACACAAGAGAGCAAGACAAATAAACTTATTAGAATATTGTGCTCATATGGACTTTGAAATAGACTGCCAAAAAGACATTCAAAAGTGGGCAGATTTAGTTAAAAGAGACTGGTCATATTATACAGCATATCTTGATTAACGGCTCCATGCCAGCCTTTTCAAGGCTAAGAAGATGGAACACATACAATTACAAACTATACTTGACAGTTCTCAAAGGTTATCATCCTTAAATGGAAAAGTGTGTTCAAAAGACTTGTTACCAAAACAAAAACCTAAACACAGACAAGCATATATTGTGAACACAGATTCATCAAAAGAACCAGGAGAACATTGGATATCAATATATTTTAAAGACAATCATTCTGCTATCTACTTTGATTCATATGGTTTACCACCAATAGACATATACAATTTCATAGTGAAAAATACAGATTCCTGGACAATAAATACAATGAGACTACAAAGTGAATTTACTGTTGTGTGTGGAATGTACTGTATATTTTCTTTAGATCATCTTGCAAGAGGATATGATTTTGAGACAGTTCTTACTATCAAATTTGATCCAAGAAATTTCCAAGAGAATGATATAGATGTTCGACGATGGTTTGAGCAAACTTATAGACATTGTTTAAAATAACTGTAATAATAATAAATACCAGGTGTCAAAACAATCCCACAGAGGTAATTTTTTACATGGATGACTTTTTAGTTTTTTAAGTTTTTTTATTAAAGTCAATCATCTATTATATAATTTTCGCCATACATTTGTGTAACAGGGAGATAGGCTTTTTCAGTTATTTTTTATATTTGTTTCAAAATCAGATCACTTAAGTGATATCAGTTTTTTTATCTGACTCCCAAGATTTTTTTTTTTCAAAACAAAATCTTGGCTGTCAAATAAAAACTAGCATAAAAAAGAATCTTAATGTAAATAGGTTTTCTCATGGATAGGAAAACTCAGATCTCGGTGTATATATGTTCAGATTTCATTTCATTATAATGATTCAACTTTAAATACAGTTTCGTTTTTTGTTAAAACCTCGGTGATAGTTTAGTAGATTTTAGTTAGGTTAGTCCTATAATCCCTTTTTTATCACTGTGTCCCTATTATCTCCCAACAGTAAAAAGAGTTAAGAGTCACTTCTCTTTTTCACTGAGGGTATGAGGTTTTAATATTGTATGCATACTTATCAAAAACTTTTATAGTGTAACCTGATATACAGTTTATACTGTAGAGAAAATTTTGATTGTTAAACATGCAATGAATACTATTCTTACTATAGAAAAAAAACAACTATCAGAGAGAGTTCGACAACAACGCAAATCCCTAAGTTTTTTTATTTTGTGTATGTGTTCTTGTGTTTTATTGTAATCATAATTTCCTTATGCTCACAACAAAACACAAGAAGACACACAAAATGCCATTTTCCCCATGTACAGAAGTTGTATGCACAGAGTGGAGAAATGACAACCCAAAACCACATGGATAACCCCTAATATAAAATGATTTAAATTAATATAGACATTGGGTCACACTCTAGGGAGGGAACTGTTTTTTCTCTTTGTATAACAAAGACTTGGTTGTGCACATGAGAAGATATAACTCTTTCTAATAGTGTGGGTAGCCCTGAAAAGGGCCGTTTTTAAAAATCATCAGTTCCGTAGAGAGCTATTTGGTAAACTCATCTCTTCTTCGGTGAAGAATTCACCTTCCCACACGTCTATGGTTGTTGCTAGCATCTCTTCATCTGTGAAACATTCTTGTTCCCATTGATAACTTTTCCCCCACAAGAGCTTCCTCCTGCAAATGTACGGGGAGATCAAACCAGTGTTTAGGTCGGTTCTTGTACTGAATCTCCCCGAACGGACGTGTGGCGGCTTTAACGAAAGGGTGGTCTTCAATCTTCTTAAGTTGCTCTTCCATAGAAAGTGTTGCCGAGCACCACTTTCTTAAAGCCAAGGCAAATTCTTCATCAGCCCTCTGTTTCTTGGTTCTCTCATAACTCTCTACGGAACTGTAATCAATCTTCGTTGACTCCATGTTTTTTACTCTCTGTCAAAGATAATTCTTGAGTCAGATGATCAAATGTATCCAAATTCTCAACTCATTGGTTTGCTAGAGAAAAATCCAAGTCTGGGGTACATAAAATATTTCCTTATAAAATAAAAACTTGCAAAATAGAAAAATAATTTGCAAACACAAAAAATATTTTCTTAGAAAATATATTTTGTGTTTGCAAATTTATTTTCACAAAAAACTTTTTCATAAAAATTATGAAAAAGCTTTGTGTAAAAATAATTTGCAAACACAAAATATATTTTCTTAGAAAAAATGTTTGTGTTTGCAAATTATTTTTCTATTTTGTGAAACACAAAAAACAAAAAAAACATTTAAGCAAAACAAAAAATTAATTTGCAAACCAAAAAAAATAAATTAATGTACAGCGGAAATCCAGATCCTATAGTATATTTCTAGCCAGAAATATACTATAGGATCTGGTCATAAGCCAGAAATATACTATAGGATCTGGTCATAAAGCATGATGCAGAGCCTCTATAGACCAAAGCATTTTTAACACTGAGTTTCCCATAGGCTCCACCAGTGCATACATGTTTGGTCTAAAAGTTACAGACATTTTGCTCTATAAGTTTTCGCCTATAAGTTTCACAATTTAACACTAAGTCAATGGAGCCTATGGGAAACTCAGTGTTAAAAATGCTTTGGTCAAAAGAGGCTCCCCTCACTACTCTTGACCTTTTATTTTGAAAACGGCTGGGCCGATCGGGCTAAAATTTCATATGTGCGGGTATATTGACCCATCGATCATTTGGACTTTATCGGGCTGCCTGTGCGGTGTTACCTTGACCTTGAAATTGGTGACCATGACCTTTTATTTCGAAAACGGCTAGGCCGATCGGGCTAAAATTTCATATGTGCGGGTATATTGACCCATCGATCATTTTGACTTCTTCGAGTTGCCCATGCGGGGTGACATTGACCTTGAAATTGGTGGCCTTGACCTATTTCGAAAACGACTGATATAACCATCTTCTCTCGTGCAACGCCGAGTATCACCCGCTAGTAAAATTATGTTTGCCCTTTCAACGAACTGGCTGGGAGACAAGGATCAACAATTCAAAATGTCTGTAGTAAAAATCATCAGAAAACACTCCCATGAGATATGTAATGCTACAGATCTCTTTTTTAAATTGGAAGATGGTACACTAGGAAAAATGTGGCAGCAGCTATCGGGAAACTTTTTGGTATGGGTGGAAATGGTTTTCTTGCCAAATTCTACGTACATTTTTATACTGAATATCTATAAGGAGCATTAAGCACTGTAGACTTCTTCGAATCACTGATATTGCATAGCGATCATCAACAGCGATGGATATATTTCTCTCAATCAGACGCTCTACTCACCAGCTCCAGTCTCATGAGGAGATCTCGCGTTTGAAGAGGTACGTCAGTTATCCATCAAACGTCCTGGTAACGATACATATAGAACGCCACCTAAATCAGCTTTGATGCATGTTTGAAATCTCATAGATCTCCATATTTCTAGCATGTATATAAGCATGATTCGGGATTGCCGGACTTTCTCACTTATTGTACAACCACAGCGAGAGAAAACTGAATACTTCCTCGAAAATTACTCCTAAGGCTGCACACTAAAAAGATCGTATAATAATTAGTGAAAACGTATCACAAATAAAGTCCCCAATGCGATTGCAGAGTAAGCAGAAATGTACCGACACATCCCAGAGAGGAAAACACAGGTCGTTGACCTGAGCACGAAAATGTCAGAGCTGAATGAAGTTCCCAGATAATGAAGTGATTCTAGAGATTCTAGTAGGTATTTGTGAAACACTGATCAGTCAGTTAGGAAGTTGTCATTTCATACTGTTCACGACAATTTTCTTTTTTGACGTGATTCGTCAATTACTACTTCAAGACGATGACAATGTATTATTTAATGTCAAGCGATTCTTCGTGATCAAACACTTCAAACTGTCTGCAGAAGATAATCATATATAATTCATTTGGGAGTGACCGTTTGATAACATGGCGTTCTACAAAAAAACATCCCTTGTCATTCTGCTGGAATCGACTGTTCTATTGATATCTGATTATGCATATTCGGCGGATGTAGCGTGAATATTGCAACATATAGAGTGAAAATGATGGTAGATGGTCACCGGAGATATGTGACACAGATGCGTGGAAGCTTCTTTTTGAAAAACGCGAGCAAACTTACAGAATCCAGCTCATTGGACCTGTAACCGAGAAAGTAAAACAACAGCAAATCTGCCACTTTTAAGGGTCATTTGGGTGAAAATATATTTTTAGAGGTAAATATTGTGGACACATAATTAACCCTTCGCCCCAACACAACTAATGATGACACAACGAGCGGAACTGGATTTAACTCTTATCCTTTCAACTATTTGCCCCGAATGATGTCTCATCATGTGATCACATGATGACTGTTCTAAAGTGGCCTTCAAATGGTTGTTGAAAATTTCAATCGATTTTGCAATATTAAAATACTGATAGCAGGAATAATCAATATGTCACTGTATCATGACTGCAACACTTATGTTTTGGCATTTCGGGTTACTTAATCGATTCCTTGATGTAGTGTCAGAGTAAATGGGGGATGATTTGTATTCGTGATGTGTCATCTCTGACTTATTTCGTATTGAAAATCGACTTTGGATAATGTTATCGCCCATTAGACTGGTGTCAAACGTTCCAATTAAGAAGGATAATTGTTGTGAACCCATATATAACATCAGAAGAAAATAAAGCAAAGTTTCCCTTTGTTTCTTTTAATAAACGAAAACAACAGACGACTCTAAGAGCTGTCTGTTGATTTCGTTCATTAGAAATTACAAAAGGAAACTTGGCGTTTATGGCAAGCTAATTTGAAGGATCTAAGTAACTGTCCCTTTGGCTCTGTGTTTAGCGAATGTGTTTTTACAGAAACAAATAGCAAATCTAACGTCCCATGCTTTTATATTAATGGAAGGGATAGTGTCTGTATTATATGTCAGGATGCGCATCCTACTGATATAATGAACAGAAAAAGTTACAGAACATCAAAAATGTTAAAAAATGCCGATTTCCTTTTTTCGAACGGAGACAGGGAATAACAGTCAAACTGATTGGGAAAAAAATATAAAAAGGCAGCTTCTGTGTTGTTTTTCTACACTTCAGGCAAATGTCTAAAGTTTGGGAAATGATGTGCACTTTCCCTAACATTTCGAAATTTCAATTTTTATATCCAATTTCCATATCCTTGGTGTCAAATTATCTGACAGCTGTGGAACAGAAAGGGGAGTTAGCTTTCCTGCAGATCTCTTCCAATGACTAATTGTCATTGCCATGTAACTTGACATGTTGAGCCAATATATCAACTCGAATAATAAAAACTGAGTGATGTTACAAGAGATAGCATTGTTGCTTGATATAATTTGGGTACGACCTTTAAACTGTCCACACTTTATGAAATCACAGTCGTAGTTAGACAGGCCGTAGACTGCCATCCGGTTATTGCTAAAATAGGTTAAGGGTTTAGTATAAGTTCAATCAGGCGTATTTTTATGATTTGGAAAAGGGAAATAAATCTAAAACAATAAAAACAAAGCGACAAATTTTCGGTGAGAATAAAATGTCCTTCGCAAAACGATAAAAAGACATTTTTGTGCGTAGCTTATTCATTCTCGTAAATACAATAACGTTTCGATATGCTCACACTACTATATAGTTTTCTTTCTGTGTCTTTTTTAGTTATTTTTATTGATGTTCTTCGGTAGCGCGGTAGCCTACAGTAAAAACTAAAAGTCCTGTCACAAACTGTGCGCTTGTCCAGGCTTAACTGCGCGTATCGAATACCATCCAAAGTGCTACACTTTCCAAAGCTAACTAGTAATTCAGTGTGACACAGAATTAGCACTGTCGCCAGAAAGCAAAACAATGCAGGAAATAGTTCTAAAAAGCCAAACATATTTGGAGATATATAGTACTCTAACACAAGATCTCGCAAGCAATGTAGGTGTGGGAGATGGGAAACTAGAAACAATAGTACAGTTAAAACTTGAAGTCCTGCCATAAACTGTGGGCTTATCTAGGCTTAATCGCGCGTAGGAAGTGCGCGCAGTTGCCATATCGAATGGAATCCAAAGCACGAAAGGTTCTCCTGATTATTCAAGTAAACAGACAATGTTTCTGTCAATGGACCTCCGGGTTACCCGTAGGTCCATTGGTTGAAACATTGCTTGTGCACAGGACATGTGTACGGAATTTGATAGCCTTACTATGGCCATAACGCGTAGATTAACGCGCAGATCGACGTGCTATTTGTACGCATTTCATGACAGGACTTATAATTTCAACTGCAGTGGTGAGGGCATGGAGTATAAACCGAAACGTTCACGATTCAATCTCGACTAAGGGTGTGGTGTGTAATTGGGTGAGGCACTTAATCACGGTTACCCGCGTGCGGGAACGGTGGCGCTGTGTACTAAGGTGAACTTCACGTCCATGGTGCAGATGCCTTCAACCTGTACTTACCCTACGTTTGCGGAGTCACTGCTTGATGAATCGTAACGGATTATCCAGCTTCCACCACCCGTAAAACTGTGCGAACAGAGGTGTCCCTTCCTGTCCAAAAGTGTCGTTAAGCCAATAAATAAATATATTAAAGTTCATCAGCCCGTTCAATACCATTTTTCAATCCTACCCAGAGATAGTTATTTTCGCTAAAATCAAACTAATTTTCAGTGTTATTTCACTGTAATATTCATTATTATCGTAAAATATACAACAAAACATTACCTCGAATTCCATTTTCACAGAACTGTCCGCTCAGCGGATGCTCACACAAACACTGTGTACCATTAAATGTCTGGTTATTCTTGCACGGAGCAATCTGTGAATTAGACAAATAGTAAGCCTATAAAAACAAAGTCATGAGGTTAAGCTGCAGAGACTGCAAACGAAAACAATATGCGACGAAATATTTATCATAAAGTTACAAGAACGGTATTTCTAAACTTTATTCCGAAAAATATCGATCGTTTCAATCATTTTTGAAACCCTCAATAAGTTTCCATAGACATTTTTCAGCGGTGGATATCTTTTGTAAAAACAAGACCCCGGGGGAAGGGAGAGGGCTAAACATGGAATAGAATGGGCATATCGAGAAATATATAGAGAAACACATAGCGAAATGCTTGTTACATGTTAACCTCTAAAACCATGTCTCTCTTCAAGCAATACTTCTCCGACTGACACTGGCGTGTAAGACGATATGTCACTCCCTTCGATTAACCCATAAGTTTCAGAAAAATGTTTAACAGTCAACAAGAAACTCGAAGTCCTTGACCTCCGCATACTTGAATAAATGCAGTCCATTGCAGTTTAGTTCATTGCGATATTAATAAGATATGGCTGGATAATGTTTTCGATGCAGAGGGTTTCATACAATAGATGTCCCATGGACCTTGCAGCTTTGTATATTGTTCATCGAGAGCTGCCCGTGTACAGTCTGGTGAACATCCAATTGACCCAATTTGTGATTATTGACATTACATATGGCTGATTACGTTCAGTAAATACATGTACTGATTAGAAGGGGCCTCTACATCTGACTATTTGGAAGAAGTAAATATGCAGTACAGTAACTAGGAATGTGAGTAAATTATTTCTTTGATATGGTTGTTTTAAATTAAAAGGAAGAACTCCTTCTAAAAATAACATCACATGGATGGAACCAAACCCTAGATTGGTTGTCATTCATTTTATTTCTTTCTTTTTTTATTCTAAACCATAAATTTAGAACTTTCCTTTGCCTAATCAAGGCTGGACAATTCTTGCAACTCTCTCACGATTAGCACCCGATTAACATTTCGATACAGTGTCAGTGTTTCTTCTTCTGTTTATGAGTAATGCATGTAACGGTGAATTCGCGCTACGATTCTTTACGCATCTTCCCATAATTTTCATGTACAGATTGCCAGTTGATTCAATACTACATCTATCTGAGTAGAGGAAGTTTTGTAAAGTACTGCAGAAATCGTATTTTATTACATATTGTGAGAAAGAATTTTCTACGCCCATCCGACTGATCTCTTTTTAATGGATTGCTAGAACACCAACGAAAAACGCCGTCATGCAGTCTGTTCTATTGATATCTATATAATTGCGCGCAATTGCCATATCGAATGGCACCCAAAGAGCGGCAGGTTCTCCTGATTACTCATAGCAAACACTGACAATGTTTCTGCCAATGGACCTCCGGAGGTCCATTGGCTGAAACATTGTTTGTGCACAGGGCATATGTACGGACTTTGATAGCCTTACTATGGTCATAACGCGTAGATTAACGCGCAGATCGACTTGCTATTTGTGGCATTTCATGACAGGACTTCTAATTTTAACTGTTGTGTTGAGGGCATTGGAGTGAACGTTCACGATTCAATCTCGACTAGGGGTGTGTCACACAAAGAAGAATGTCTCCACTGCCGTCATCTTAGTGGTGGCGGAAGTTGCTATCAATAAACAATTTTCATCAAAAAAAAATTCTCGAAGCTTTTCAGTTTCCTGTCGTTTCTTCGAGTGTTTTTTTTTAAAAATATTGATGTTCGTTACAAATAAATATGTTGACGATTTTAACATTTTTTGTAGTGATACAGATTTCTCATTTACGACGTATTTTAATTATTTTTGACAAAAACAAGTTCCGAGATTGGAGACTTGATGCAGTGTTTGTTATTACTCTTCGGGCAAAGTAGGTTGCCATGACGTTTTGTGAGGTGAAAGATGTTACGCTACTGCGTAAATGCTTTCATGTCATAAAAAGTAATGGATTGGGAGTAGTTATCACATTTACTGACTTGACGCCACCTTGAGTGGGAGGCAGTTTCAGTTGCGACGTTTTTCTCTGACGCTTCGACAATCCAGTTCAAAAGTGTCGTAGTAACATAATCTCATTCGTCTTATTCTCATTCAAGAAATTAGAATAAGAATTAAATTATTTTATTACGGTATTTTGAGATGTATAGAGATCAATGGTCTGTCCCCATCAGGATAGTGCCAGATCAGTCAGCGTAATAACTCCACTCATTCGTGATGGTTGATGACGATAATGTTGTTACTCTGTGACGGGAGAAACACACAGTATAGCAAATTTCACTTCATCAAACGTCATTGCGTTTATCTAGCACGTGTACTTGTTAATGGGGTTCAACTTTTCAATCTCGACACTTTTTTTTTATTGTCAATACGAACTAAAATCTGTTCAGGTGACGACTTACAGTACGTGGAGAGTGGATTGTAACTAAATCACCCGCGGAGTGGAGTTATCACCCAAGCTATAACTTTCAAATTTTGTACATATCGACAAAAACACAAGCAATGTTTCAGCCAATGGACCATTGGCTGAAACTTTGCTTGTTCTGGTTATGCTTTTCAACAAATATGCAATTATTGCGTGGGTGGAATCTCCACTCTGCGGGTGATTTAGTGATAATACACTCTCCACGTACTGTACATTTAAGCTTTTTAGCTTTCTGTCGAATCCCTCCTTTAAACAGTAACAAATTTCCCTGTCTTTAGTTGTTTCATTATAATACTGAATTTTTTGTTGTTCATATTTTTTGTTACTGAACTGTTGTTGTGAAATGTATGCATTTATCAATTATTGAATAAATATTGTTTAAACTAAAATCTGTTGTAAATATTCAATTTTTATAGGCAGGAAAATTGTACATATCAACATATTGATTGTTTACATTCATGTATATCAAAGTATATTCTTTGAAAAAAGTGTCTGTGATAGCGAGGCTTCGGGAAATTGTAAACCTACTAAAACATCTTTGAGCATTGTTATCTACATCAACACAGGCAATGTTTCAGCCAATGGACCTCCGGGTTTAACCCGGAGGTCCATTGGCTGAAACATTGCTGGTGCTGGTTGTGCTTTGCAACAAATTCGCAATTATTGCTTGGGTGGAATCTCCACTCTGCGGGTGATTTAGTGATAATACACTCTCCACGTACTGTATGGTTGAGACAATTTTCTATATGCATTCAATGAGCGTCCCAGGAATCAAGTATTACAGAGATCAATGACCCATCTCCTCTGGGGGTTACTTGGCAACATATTATCATCTGTTTCAATAACTCGACAAGAGATATGATTTAACATGGAAAGGCCAGCTCAATCATACTAAATAATACGATTATTGTGTACTCACGTTATCAGTAGTGGCCAGATGTTCTTCTTGAGTAGTTGTTGGCACCTGAGAAGAAAAAGAACGTATTCAACTGAAAGTAGTATTCATCTGAACATGTAGGTTCTTTGACCATTTATTTATTTATTTATTTGTGATAAATGAGATCAATAACTAGTGCTGCCGTAGTATGAATGTTGATATTGTTTTTAGAATTAGAGAATGGATAATTACTTCTCTTCTCACCTGTAAAATATGTAGGACAGTCACTAAATTCTATTCGCGCCGAGCCTTGTATATAATATGTTGTATATTTATGTATATTTCTATATAATGTTGTTGAATGCATTTTGAACTTTTATCTTTTTCTTATACAGAATGAACAATTCTTGAAATTTTCAAACTTTCGAAGAAAATCAAAAACAGAAACAAATACAGCGACAATAAATGAATTTCTTGAAACTGAAACCTTTGAGGAAATGTTCTATCATTGCTCATTTAACGCAAATTCCACCTGCTAACCCCCCCCCCCCCCTCTCTCCCCACCCTCCCCCCCCCCCCCGCGAGAGAAGTCGTTTGAGTCATTTTTCTATATGTTCCAATAAACGTTCCAACAATCCAGTTACGAGGCCATATTTTCCAACATATTATCAGTGTTTTAATATCTCCATAATATATAATATAATCATTTTGTACTCACATTATCAGTAGTGGTGAGCTGTTCGTTCTGAGTAGTTGCTGGTACCTGGGAGAAAAATAATCACACCTTAAAAATACTTTAAATAAAAGTGAAAGTGCCCATTTATTTTAATATTCATGATTGTTGTAGTCACTGGTTCATCACTGGTATTCAGTTGAGAATGTAGTTTTTTATGGGGATGACCATAGACAAATATTACACAAAGGTGCAATCGGAAATGCATTGGATTAATTCAAACCCGTGTCGTTTGGTTATGTTTTTATATTTTATCCTTGAAGGTTTTTTTTTGCTTTTAAGTCGGTAAATATTTGCTTCGAATATAGACAAATCCAAATTAATAATTTTTTTTTTTAAAAAATGAGTACTAAACATAGTAATGTTAGATGACTAACGGCTGTGGAACAACATTTTACAGTAAACAAATATTGCCACTCCCCAAAACGCTCCCTGCTGACAATCGTCATATTCACATTATATCTATATAATTGGATTGCTAGAATGCGCATTAATCACAGACAGAAAAGAATTCCCAGCTTCCACCTTCTTCGCTGTGGAATGGCGGATTGAGGGGTATTGTTCCTATAAATAGACAATGCGAAAAAAACAACAGTTTCACGCGATATTGCGTAATTTTTTAACTACTTGAAACTGCAGACCCTGTTTTAAACGAAAAGGCTTGACGTCACCGAAAGAATGAAAAATAAATATGTTGTTATAACACATTTTACCGACATTGTAAATTGCATAGTTACAGCAAAGTTTTCATTATCAATTAATGACAAAAATAAAATTATGCTTTTATAGGAAAGTTGCTATCGTGTTCCTAGTTTTCCCTCTGGGCCTTTAGGTAAATAGTATAACGTTTGATATAAAAGCTGTTTCTCTGTCACCGTTGTCAGAGCATTAGTTTAATTTAACCCTTTACCCATCGCATACGATATCAAAATTTATTTTTTCAAATATCATTTTTTCAAATTTTTCAAAAACTGTCAACAAAACGATACCATGTGACCCCTCGTTGGAACGAGCTCAACGAGCTCGTTCCAACGAGTGGTCACATGAGATGGTTTTGTTGAAACTTTTTGAAAAATGATATTTTTTCAACTACTAAATTTGCATGTTACGCGGGCGGATGCGGCCTTTTCGTTGGGTGAAGGGTTAAACGCTATATATTTCGTAGCTGATTATATATGATTATCAAATATCCACAAAATTACCAGAATATAATAAAACCGCAGCAGTTAAGAAACTTGTTTCAGGAGCAAGCTAAAAGCTTATGTGGGTTATTTTCTTGTACAACTTACCAAATGAGTACATAAATAATGGATATCTACGCTGTTTTCGTGAATATCGGGATTTATCTCATTCGTGTGAACCTGAAAGTTTTATTTTTTACGAGCGCTTGCTCCAGTGAAAAAGAATACTACACGGTCCACACTCATGAGATAATTCCCTATATTCACTAAAACACCGTATATTTTCTTTTTATTATATGCGACTTGACATTTTAATATGCAATATTCAGCCCAAGTCGACAAAGTTTCATGACAATAACAAGAAGCTGCTGATAGTTCCTCTGATGCGACATTCAAGGTGACGTCATACGTCGAAGCGTAACGTCATTTAGGAAGATGCTGAAAACAATCATCGTGTGGACCTGAAAGTTTTATTTTTCAGGAGCGCTTTCGTGAGTGAAAAATAATACTTTCATATCTACACTCATAATATGATAAATCCCAAAACTGCCTAAAACAGAGTAGATTTTTCTTTTTTTATTATATTCTACGAGACATTTTATGGCACAATATTCAGCCCAATTCGACCGCAAAGGCGTACATTCAAAACAGTAACAAAAATAAGCTGATCGTTCTTTCAAGGCGACGTCATGCGCCGAAGCGTGCCGTCATTTAGGAAGCTACTGAGGGATATTTCCAGATATCTATCGAGTCGATAAGTATCGAGAAATATCTTTTAGATAATCTGCGATAATTCACAGGTTAGCATATACTAAATATGGCCGTCTTGCAGAAATCTGGAATAATTTATATTGTTTACGAGAGCGGAATAAAAAGGACAAAAACAGAAACTGAACGGTAAAGTCGAGGTGGATGATAATTGGTAAGAATGACAGAATGAAGAGAGAAATCCCAGTCAAGAGAAGTTGACAAACGAGAAAGTGGTGATCAGCTGTTTCACGAATGAATGGTTTTGAAGAGGTGGTCATTAAGATTACGACATCACAGTCTGAGTCCACAGGGAATGCTTTATGCCCACGTGACTTGCTTTGGAAAAAGGAACTTGGCACCAACAGCATATCTCGATTGGGATGCTGCTTGAACTGGGATAGCGAGTAATTCTCACGAACTTCATTGGGAAAAGAATTCCACAGTTTAGTCGAACTCTGAAGAAATCACATCTGATGTGAATTAGGACGGTTGAGTGTTACCGACAAATCAGCATTGCTACGAAGGTACGGTGTTCTACCAGCCTTTCAGCCTTGTAATATTGTTGCCCTGAATATTACTACTGACTACCACTATTCTGTCCTGAGTCAGAGTATCTCACCCATTACTATCTTGTTGTACTACTATGGGCCCCAATTCATATCACCATCAAAGTTGTATTCCACGCCTGCTTGTTTGAACGACTGAAATCAAAGGAGCTATCAAGCAATAGCTTGAACGAGTAAGTCCGCATACTGCTTTTCAACTAATTTTGGTAAAAAGGGATTCTATAGGCATTAGGCAAAACGGATTCCATAAGTGGGATACCAAAAGTGGGATTCCAAGATCCTATACAATTCCAGGTGGTCTTACCATCGGCTTCCACCTTGTCTTCAACTACTTGTCCATCGATTTGCCGCTATTGTAGTCACCCAACATCACAGTCTTCTACTACCCTTACAGCTTTGTAGCATTGCAACTATGACATGCAACTATGCTTTATACTTCCCAGCTATGCCAGATCCTGTCTCAACTCTGCCCTAGGTCATGTGTTTAACAGATTACGCCATTCATCTAAGCCTTTTCAGTCTATACAATGCGTAGGCCTCGTGCAAACTTGGGCTTCTCACATATAAAAAACTGTATGTTGATCGTACCGAGATGTGTTTATGTCTTAATACACATTGTGTCACATTGTGTCCACATTGCATGCAGCACCTTGACACGCACTGGCTGTGCCGTTTTGTGCTTGCTTGCTTATGCACAATTTGTGCACAATGCAGCACATACGATGAAAATGTGATGATAGAAGTATAGTCGAATACTAGGAAGGGATTCCCCAAAACGTGGGTCTGTTGGTTGATGGAATGTGATTGTGTGGCAGTGCAGAATGTCATGCTAATGCACAATGTGCGCACAACACATGCTGCACATGCGACGAAAAGGGGATGATGTATCGTCCGGGGGTAGGTCCTATTTGTGTATGTGTGTTTATGCTTGTGAGGTGTTTTGCAGTGGTTTATGTTTGAAAAGGTAGGACATGGGCCCTAAAAATATAGTGGCCTATAGCCTTGACAGTATGATCAATTTTAACTAATTCAAATCGTTATACTGTAATGGCGTGACATTTGACTTTTTATTTTGGCGGATGTTTTCAGTGTTTTCCACTATTTGTGGGATACCGGAAGTGTTACGTTTAGCATATCGTCAACGTTGGATAGATTGTGGGTTTTAGATTTCCTTTTCAATGAATCAATGTGGTTTCTTAATTATCGATACTGTCCCCATGTTTGTCGTCTGCTATCCAGTTTGGCCTGGTGGTGAGTTCGTTTACGTTTACGTATTAGCTTCCTACAGTACAGCAGCCGGAGACTGGAAACTTTCCACTCGTATGAAATATATCCACGAACGCAATAATATCAGATTCCAAACACTAATTATTGGAATAATCATCAAATAATTAATTAAGTAAGAACCGGGTGCTTCATCAATTCAAATTTTGCTGATGATAATTTGTAGTATCTTGTAAAAGCGAGCGTGGACGACATTACTGCCCGCCCGTGGATTACGACCAGTCAACAGCGACTATAATGTAATTTCATTGTACATTTAAGGGGGTTCAATACTTCTTGATACGATTAATTTGTCTCGAATAAATTCTTAACCCTTTACCAAACGTAACGGCCAAAACCGGCCAGCGCTATTCTCAAAAATCGCCAATTAATTTTCATTATTTTTTTCATTTTTTGTCTCAAAAACATAGGTTATGACCCCTCGTTGGAACGAGCACGTCGAGCTCGTTCTAACAAGGGGTCATAACCTATGTTTTGAGACACAAAATGAAAAAAATTAGTTATTCGAGAATTATTTTTGCAAGTGTCGTCTGCTTTTCAGGTTAGGTAAAGGGTTAAATTTTCCCATCAACTATATGATGGAATCGATTTACAAAAGTAGAACAGCGACAGTTGGAAGAAATTTCTATCCCATTTGGTATCATACATAGATTGGTTTAGATCAACAAAGTCTTTTTCCCAAAGCGACAGATTTTACGCTCCACTGGCCTGTACCGCTCGGTTTGAAATTTAACTTCCTCTATAACAGGGCAGAGGAAGCGTGATGTTCATAATAGAAGTAGTATTATTTATTTATTGGTGTTTAAGGTCACATACTTATGCACAATGGCTAATCGTGACCGTGACAGTTTTACGGGTGGAGGAAGCCGGAGTACCCGGATAGAACCACCGAGCAACGACGATCAGCTGTCAGCTCTCCAACATCGTAACTCTGAACTCTGCACCACAGCACAGGCAGGGTTAGATTGGTTGAAGACATGCACACCATCGACGTGCAGTACGCCTCAGTACACAGCGTCATCGTGCCCCCATGTAGGCAATCGGGGTGAAGTGTCTTGCCCAAGGACACAACGCGGTTGCCGCAGGTGGGATTCGAACCGAGGACCTCTCGGCTTGCAGCCTACACCTCTACCAACTGAGCCACCGCGCCCCCAATGGAAGTAGTCACCCACCTGCTGGTTAACGACAAACAACGGATCATTTTTAATAATCGAGTCTAATTAAGGGCAATTCACATGACAAAAAATAAACCTGCTACATTTTTTAATCAGGGAATAAATTTTAATCCTGGAGTAAATTGCAAACTGCTCTGCATTTTCCTGCGCTTATACAATTACGATATTTTTCGATCTGATGCCATTTTCAATATCGGGAGAAATTCACATGGCCGCAAAATTCCAATTTAATCCTCGATTTATCGTAAATACACCACCTCACTAGCTGGAGTATTTCTAAAACTTTTAATCTAAGATTTTATCTAAAATTCTGGATTAAAATCGTTTACATGGCTGCTAAATTGACCTAGGGCTATTTTTTAATCTGGGATGTGCTAAAATCTAGGATTTTATCTCGTCTTGTGAATATGGTATTAGCGGGAAGATGATGTTTCCATGAAATATGTAGGTTGGGTAATGATTTGTTGAACTGGCCCATCAACAAATCATCATGGAAGTCGCCAGTAATTGCAATGTTTCAAATATTAGTATCGACGGCTTGTTAACCCTTTACCTAACATGAAAAGCAGACGACACATGCACAAAAAATTCTCGAATAACTAATTTTTTTCATTTTGTGTCTCAAAAACATAGGTTATGACCCCTCATTGGAACGAGCTCAACGAGCTCGTTCCAATGAGGGGTCATAACCTATGTTTTTGAGACAAAAAATGAAAAAAATAATGAGAATTAATTGACGATTTTTGAGAATAGCGCTGGCCGGTTTTGGCCGTTACGTTGGGTAAAGGGTTAAAGGGACGTTGCGACTTGATTCCACATTTCTGAATTGGAGTAGGGAGGACGATAAAACCTCCTAAGAGGACGAATAGTTTTGTGGAGTAAATGTAAGTCCGGATCCTTTCCAGGTTATGTTTTTCAAAATCATCGCGCGTTGGAGGAATAAAATGCTATTTTTCAACTAGATCGCTACACCATGACCCCTGGTAGAATGATCATTGCTCACTGGCAAATGGTAACCAGCAATTTTAATATCGAGATTACTTAAAGTACAGTCGTCGTGGACTGGTCGCAATGCACGCATTGGCAGCGATATAATAAAAATCATCATTAGCAAAATTTTAATTAATCAATAACCGGGTTGTACTCGGTGCTTCATTAATTACAGTTGTGATGATTATTGCTAGAATTAGTGTTATTCCCTTCGTGGAAATATTCCCCACGCGCGGAGGGTGACCAATCCCTGGTGGCTGTACTCTACATTTCCGTTCAGCCATGATTAGGTAAAGACACAAATGTCGAAACTTTTGCTTCACCTCTCACAATATATGTTGTAGAGTACAGCCACCAATCCCTGGTGGCTGTACTCTACATTTCCGTTCAGCCATGATTAGGTAAAGACACAAATGTCGAAACTTTTGCTTCACCTCTCACAATATATGTTTGGGTTTAATGTTCTGGGCATTAAGGTGTAATAAGCGAATTTATTTAAAATTTCAAGCGGAGTCCGAGGAAGTCCTAGCTGAATCCGTTGACGATGCTGAGCAAGTACGACTGATCGGGCCGGGATTCACTTAAAATCACCTGAGAGATATAACAGTTTATGTATCCATTTACAGGTACATGTGAAGAGAATTGGAATTATGTGTACAAGCTTGAATACACAACATTTATTGCGAATTACTCTAAGATCGGGCTCCTTGTGATCAATACATCAGTTTATACGACCGTATGTTTCTTTTTTGCCCGAAGAAGATGGCATTTTGCACA
Source organism: Pictodentalium vernedei (assembly GCA_031216915.1). NCBI lineage: Eukaryota > Metazoa > Mollusca > Scaphopoda > Dentaliida > Dentaliidae > Pictodentalium > Pictodentalium vernedei. The sequence goes on along the minus strand of CM062292.1, from coordinate 40,788,072 downwards.
GCTAATAAACAGCATTTTTTCTGTGATCAGTACTCATGATATGGAATGCAAGTGTAACGCCCCGCAAGCCAAATGCATATTCAGTCTCCAACGGGCAATTAAGATATATTATACGTCGAACAGCTGGTAGATACACGTCCACTTTACACCTGTATGTAGCAATATCGATCATTTACTTTAAGTTGGATGCAAACAACAGAATTTCAGAGTGGATCTGGGTATGTAGAGCTGGGGACGTTTGCATTTCAGCTCTCCCTGTTGGTGAGTCGGCTTGAGAGTATTACAGTTTTATGAGAGACTAGATAGTTTTGAAATCGCAAGAAGTCATACAACGAAGCGCAGCCAACCGAAAAGCACCCAACAATGGTGCGAAGATGTCTGCTCAATAAAGCCGTCTATGGCTGCACGATATTCAAAACTGAATACTGGTATCGGTATTCAAAAAAATACCACGGTATTCCGGTATATCGAAAACTGTTCAGATATTTGAACACAAGTACCACAATCGAGACTCGAGGCATCACAGTCGGAACGAACTAGGATGCCTTGATGATGCGATTCGAAAAACCTTTACCCGACGCAGACGATATAAAAATTTATTATTTTCAGATTTTCCCCAAAGATTTCAACAAAACTATATCAAGTGACCCTTCATTGGAACGAGCTCAACGAGCTCGTTCCAATGAGGGGTCACATGATATATAGTTTTGTTGAAATTTTTTAAATTTATTTTTTCGACTCTGAATTTGTATATTATGAGGGCACAAGCAGACGATTCCTTGGATAAAGGGATAATATTATTCATACGGGGCTACAGTTAAAAAACACAAGACATCTTGAAAATTAAATAAATAATGACGATGAACGGATATTTTTTAAATTACACCGGTATTCAATCGATATTGGTTTGAATACCGGTATATATCGGTTTATCGATATACTGTGCAGCCCTAACTCCGCCACTCGTTTCCAATGAAATATTTCAAAAATAGGCTAAGCTTTGAAGTCACGTAAACACGTCAAAGGGGCAGCAAATCAAATTAGGTCAACAATACTAAAGTTTCGAAACCTATCACATTTTCATTTTTGATCCTCTATGACGTCACCTCAGCGTTAGAGTATAACGGTTCAGAATTTCCTTGGAGGGCAGCGCATTTTTAAATACATTTTTTGCGGAGATAATATTTCCGGAAATTTGAAAGGCTAAGACTCAAAATGAGGCTGGAAATAAAAGGTATACAAAACGTAAAATTGACATCGCTTGCATCGGGGCTGTCAAACTGAAATGAAAACAAATTAGGGTTAACAACTTAATATGATCACAAATAGGTGTTGTAAGTTTCAAAAGTGTATCCTGTATTAATAGGCCGCAACTGGTCTCGAGAACGCGGGGCTTTTAAAGAAGACTGGACAAAATAGGTCAGACTTCAGTGACATAAAAACACCAAAATGGCGTAAAATTGAAAAAAAGAAACAAATCCAGCTATCTCTCAATTTTTGGAGCTCTGCAGAATGCCAAATGCTCATAAAAATCTGACGCATTATAACCTTTGGTCAAATGACCCTCTATGGCGTAGCTTCAGCGTTTGGGTACAACAGCTGATAATTTCCTAGGACTGCACCACTTTTTTAAAATTTTGTTTTTGTATGTAGATCATATTCCCGAAAATTTGAAAAGCTAAGGCTCATTATGAGGATGAAAATAAAAGGTGTGGAAAAAACGTAAAATCAGCATCGCTGGCATCGAGTGTGCAAAAAGGAAATAACAGAAATATCACTCGCTGCAGCATGAACTTTCCTGATCACAAAAGGAATAACGGTAAGGAGTTCACCGGTACCATAACCACATAAACATCGTTGTCCTTATAGTCCAAGGCTGCTACTAGACAATAGTTGGTAATATGACGGTTGTTCACCATCTGCTAAGGTCGGTTTCTAGTTCCATGGAAAACGATTACTATAGTTCGAATGCCGTCTACCGGACACCCCTGATTAGAAACAAATATCTAATAATGTTGTGGCCTCACAAGGATAAAAATACCAGATATTCAGCTTTACAGCTTCCACCTTACAACAGATATTCAACTTTACAGCTTCCGCCTTACAAAACATGTAGGGCAGGACAGGAGGAGTCACACTCGCTTATTGACTTCATGTCACTTTGAGGGGCGGTGGCAGGTTTGGGAGATAGATACAGATTTAGTCGCGGTTTCGTAGACTTTCCAGCAATCTAAATTCAAAAAAAAAAATTTTTTAGTATTTTTTATTTATAACAACATCCGACACCAACCCCTCCCGATCCCCAGAGTGATTCGATTGACACATTTTTCTATACGTAACCAATGAGCGTTCCTGAAATCCAATTGTATAGAGATCATCTTGCGGTCCATCTCCGCGGGGCCATACTGGGAAACATATTATCATCACCCTTTGAACAATAATGGACCCTTTTCTGACCCAGGAACATGAAGCGTCATAGTTTCGCCAAGTAGGATGCCGCCTCAGTAAAAGTATGGGGTAACCAAACAATACTTTCAACGTGCAGCCCGAAGGCTGCACGTTGAAAATATGGAATGGTCCCCCCCCCCCCCCCCAGGTAATGAATATGGACTTTTCGTATTGTGTAATTTAACTGACTTGGAAGACACTATACGGGTTGAAAGGATTGGTAACTTGATAATAATGCAATGTTAACGTCCAGAATCTACCGCAGTGCTCTCTGACTTACATTATTACCCCGTATCAGAGGCGTTCACACCCTTTGTTTATTCTATGACATTCTCAGCTCAACCCAGTGGAGCATTCTGCCGGTGCTCCACAGACGGGCAAACAAGGCAATCACCTTAACAGGTCATTATCTTACACCTAGGTACTTTGGGGATTGCGTAGTACTGGTGAACATTTCCAACGTGAACAGCTGGCATGTGATGTAACGTCGCAGGATCACACATTCAAACTTCGCTGATCGCACACCAGCCACTACTACGGGAAGGACCCGAATCAATCGCCGAATGGTCACCCATCCAATGATTAACCGGGCTCGACATTGCTTAACTTCTGTGATCTAACGAGAACCGGTCTCGCTTCGCTAGTGCATGGTATGAGGTATCTGGGTATGGTCAGATCAATCATATTATATAATGTGATCACTGTGTACTCACGTTTCCAGTTGTGGTCAGCTGTTCATTCTGAGTAGTTGCTGCCACCTGCTGTGAAGAATAAAATCACGTGATTGGTTTGTAGTTTCTTTTACAAGAATAATTTTCCGCACCTCTAGCAGTGACCATGGTAAAATATTACTCAAAAGTGCATGCAAGGCGAGAGGAAAGAGATTATTGGATGTATGCAAATCTCTGTGGCCTGTTTAATTTTTTTATATACCAACATTGAACGTTTTCTGCTGATACGTAAATATTTGATATGAATATAAGGAAATCCAAATTACTCATTCACAATAAGAATAAGAAATAATACAAAAAAGCTTATGATGGCGCAGAAGGGCTATGGAAACACATTTCACAGTACATAATTATTATCACTCCCATGACGTTTTCTGGTGAAAATTGCCATATTCACAATATACTTTTAGTGGGGGATATTTGCAGAGATATCTATACAACTGGATTACCACAACACATTTTACTGACATTGCAAATCGCACAACGGTAACAACATTACAGCTTAACGTCACTTCAACGATATGAGGGGTTACACTCATTGATTGGCTTTACGTCACGATTAGTGGTTGGTGGTGGGGAATCGGGATAGATTGAGTTTTGACTGTTTTCGCTATCATTTCAGTAATCCAGTTGTATACAGATTATTGGCATGGTTGTGTTTTATCTCCTCCTGTACATTACGTAATGTATAGTTCCTGGCATACACACTCCTTGCCTCCGAACCATAAGTTTTATACAGACGTAATGTATAGTTCCTGGCATATACGCGCCATGCCTCCAAACCATAAGTTTTATACAGATGCTTATATCGGAACAAGATAAACATTCTCGAAGGCAGTGCTTGTTATCTAAATTCAAGTTTTTGGCATAAAATAAAACTGACAATATTTCGGGTTGTGGATAAATAATAACATAAATTATATCAACAATTAGTGCTGCTGTGATGTAAATGTTGATATTGTTTTCAAAAATAATTAATATATCATAAGGCCTCGACGCATATGCAAACTACGAACCACGTTCACTCAGTGCACAAAATAACTTTTTTTCTTTGCGTAGCAAAATGCAACAAATTTCCAAAAAATGAATGGCATTTTGTAAAAATTACATTGCTATTTTTGTATACCAGACTTATGTTATGCTGTTTTATATTGAATTCTTCTAAGTAAATAGAATAGTTGCATCCATTTCTGGGCATTTCCAAATGCAACACATGAAACATTTACTATGTCTTTTTTAACTGAACGGCCTTTAAGGGTTGCATGGACTTGGATGTTTTCAAATAGCGTCTTGGTTGTTCAATAGAGTTCTCAAAATGGAAGTTGGGATTTATAATTTGATGGGCTTGAAGTTATTTTTAATGTACATTTTTTGCAAAATGTTGCAAAAATGTTGTAAAAACAGGAAGAATTTAAACCAATAGAATTCATCTTACATATGAAGTTGCTAATGATGCTTGATGGAGAGTTAATCTGGGTTATGCCTGGAATGTTCCACAATCAGAAGTAAAGCATCAGTGAATTAGTTTTCAAATTTTCATTTACATTTTGCGATACAAGATAATCAACTGCACCCTAATAGGCTGCATTCGATTACCTTGTATAGCAAAATGCTATACATAATTGAACATTGTGTAGCTTTTTGCAAGTTTTGCACAGCAAAAAGCAACGCGACACCGCTTATTTTGAGCCCTGCGTTCACTAAATTCTATTTCAGCCGAGCTGTGTATATAATGTTTTGTATATTTATAATGGCCTATGGTCCCAGTTTTTAAACACAGGCATATCTATCAATGGAAGATCCGGGAAGATGCAACTGCTTGATTTTAATTTATATCGCCTATTTCAAGCAGGAATTCCACCAGGCATCGTCGTAACACCGCGACTCTGGATTGAAAAATGTGACGTTTTTTGGAATGTGGACTCGACGGGAGTCGATCCAGGGTGGGATGATTCGTAATTGTCTCCAAGTAACCTGTATTTTATTGTGAGAGTTACCCGTGGATCGTTTGCCTTAGAATTCAATGCAACTGGGACCATTTCTTTTATAATGGTCTATGGTCTCAGCTTTTAAACACATGGATCTCAATTAATGGAAGATCCGTGAAGATGCAACTGCTTGAATTTAATTTATATCGCCTATGCCAAGCAGGAATTCCACCAGGCATCGTCCTAACACCGCGCCACTGGATTGAAAACTGTGACGTTTTTTTGGAAAGTGGCCTCGACGTGAGTCTGTACGTTGAAAATATTGAATGGTCTACCCCGAGGTAATGAATATGGACTTACTTATGGCATGAGGTCTGTGGGTACGGTCAGATCAATCATATTATATAATGTGATCATTGTGTACTCACGTTTTCAGTTGTCGTCAGCTGTTCGTTCTGAGTAGTTGCTGGCACCTGGGAAGAAAACACATGCAAATTTATTATAATTGTTGTACGGGTCGTGATTGGTTTGTAGATTCCTTTATAAGAATATTTTTTTAAAAATAACGTTCTGCCCCTCTAGCGATGACCATGGTCAAATATTACACAAAACTGCATGCAAGGCGAGAGGAAAGCGGTTATTGGATGTGTGCAAACCTCTGTGGTCTGTTTTATGTTGTTATATTTCATCCTTGAACCCTTTTTGCTGATATGTTTTTATTTGATATGAATATAATGAAATCCAAATTACTTCTAAGGACAATGCAAAAACATGTCACAGTACATAAGTATTATCGCTCCCAAAGACGCTTTCTGATGAAAAGTGCCATACTCACAATATACTTTTAGAGGGGAATGTTAACACAGATGTATCTATAACTGGATTACTAGGACACATTTGATCGACATCGCAAATTACACAACCGTCACAACCTTACACCTTCCACGCCATTACACGTCACCGATATGAGAGGCTACACTCACTTATTGGCTTCACGTCATGTTTAGTGGGTGGTGGTGGGGATTTTGGACACATTGAGTTCTGACGGTTTTCGTTGCCATTACAGTAATCCAGTTGTGTATAGATTAATGGCGTGGTTGTGTTTTACCTTCACCTGCACTTCGCGTAATGTATAGTTCCTGGCATTCACACTCCTCGCCTCTGAGCCATAAGTTTTATACAGACAGATTTATCGGAACAAGATAAACATTCTCGAAGGCAGTGCATTTTTAGCTAAATCCAAGTAGTGGGTAAAAAATACAACTGACAATTTGTTGGACAAAATATGTGTCTTTGTTTATTATTTTCGTTCGGTCTGTATAGAGGATAGGCAATAATATAAATGAGATCAATAACAAGTGCTGTTGTGGTGTAAATGTTGATATTGTTTTCAGAAACTGTGAATATATAATTAGTCCCCAAATCATATGTAAAATATGTGCGATGCACACTAAATTCTATTCGAGCCGAGATTTGAATTTAATTTATTGTATATTCATATATATTTCAGAATTGAATGCAATTTTTATAATCTTATTGGTGTATGAACGTGTGGGAATGGGTACAAATTATGTATGAATTACCCATTCCCACACGTTCATACTCCAATAAAGATTATAAAAATTGCATTCGATTCTTATAATTACACTCCGTAACTGTTTAAACTACTTTTTACCAAACAAAAGAAAGGCGAAATAAAATATGTACGAACGAACGAGGCAAAAAAACTCCCCCAAAAAACAAAGCACACAACTCTGATTTTTAATTTTCACAACTTTAGAAATGGATACGAGTATTTTAGTAACGGGCTTTATGCCACAGTTGGGAAATGTCACCAAAGAAACAACAGCGGAGTTGATCACTGCGAGAGGCGCAAAAAGTTAAAAACCCGCCAAAACACCGCCCGCATTACATTCTGTCAACTGCGCTCTACCGTAAATGCGGGTCAAAGTTCGACCAAATGTATTCATTGGAAAATTAATTACATTTGGTCATGACGTTTTCATCCAGCTGACCAATGGGAATTGAGTATTTGGACCCAAAACGTATAACTACATTAACAATGTAATTATTTGTATCTAATGTCGTTGAATTTCTTTTGAACTTTTCTTCTTTTTTATATAATATACAATTCTTGGAAATTTCAAACCTTCGAAAAAAATCACAGATCGAAACAAACACACTGAAATGATGTACATTTCCTGAAATTGAAACTTTCGATCATTGATTGTTTATCGTAAATTCCACCATCCCTCCCCTCCACATAGATATAAAATGTTTGAGACATTTTTCTGTATGTTCCAGTGAGTGTTCCAACAATCTAGTTGTGTAGAGATCAGTGGCCCATCCCTGCGACATCACTCTTGCCAACATATTATCATTTGTTTTAACAACTCTTTGAGATATCATGGTACGGTCAGATCAGTTATAGTGTACTCACATTTTCAGTAGTGATGAGCTGTTCCTTCTGAGTAGTTGCTGGCACCTGGAAAAAAATCAAACGTTAAATATAATTTAAATAAATGCGAAAATGACCGTTTATTTTAAAGTTTGTACGGATTGTGATTGGTGTAATCACGAGTTCATCAGGAGTGTTGAATTGAACAGGTAGTTTTTTGACAGTTTGTTTATTTATTTATCGATGATTTGCGCCACAGAACAAAAAGCTAACGCCATATTGTGGTGATGAAAGTAATGTATTATAAAATAAATAGAGGATATGGAATGAGTGTTTTTCTCATATAATATTTATGAAACGAGCCTATGAATTTTCCGTTTTGGCGAGCCTCTGGCGAGCCCAAACGGAAAATTCGGACGAGTTTCAAAAATATTATATGAGGAAAACACTCATTTCATATTATATTTATCATATGACACACACACGCACAACTTAGTATGACTTTTTAACCCATCAGATCAATCATATTATATAATGTGATCATTGTGTACTCACGTTTTCAGTTGTCGTCAGCTGTTCGTTCTGAGTAGTTGCTGGCACCTGGGAAGAAAACACATGCAAATTTATTATAATTGTTGTACGGGTCGTGATTGGTTTGTAGATTCCTTTATAAGAATATTTTTTTAAAAATAACTTGAGTTGCAGACGGCACTTGGAAAAACACATCCTCGTATAACTAAAAATGTTCATGTTTTGCTTCGTCGAGCTCGTTCCAATGAGGGGTCATAACCTTTGTTTTGGAAGCAAAAAGTGAAAATATAAAAAAAAATGAATGGCGTTTTTCTTGTAGGTAAAAGATTAATACAATATAACCCACCAAAACAGGACAGATAACGTAAATTCTCCCTACTGAAATTATGCAAATGTCACCCAGTTGTATTTTGTTTTGCAAATCAAATTGTCCAGTTTTGAAATTGACCAATAAAAGCTCCCAACTCTAATTATGCAAATTATGAAAATGTGGTCCAGTTGTATTTTGTTCAGCCAATCAAATTGTCTAGTTTCGAAATTGACCAACGAAACTGACGGAAGGCTTTATTTATCACTGATTAATATGAAAACAAAATATCAAATGTTTTAAAGTGAACAAGACGGACGAGTCATATGAGTCATTATCGTCCACGAAATAAATAAAAAAGAGACGATAACATATGAACAATAAAACTAAGAAGTGAAGACAGGAATGAGGAAACTAGATCAGTTGTTTAAAGATTGCTGTTTAAATCAACCTCTTGAATAGATATGAATAGATGCAAGTTTAAGAGAATAAAAACAATATACAATTTATTAAAATGATTCATTTCCTTGAGGGACGAGAGAATTATATGAGGATTTTTTGGGTAAAAATACCTGAAAGGAAGTTTAAAATCACCGAAAGTCTTGGTTAAGGATTGTTTTTTCTGCACTCTCTACCCTGGTGTTAACAGAGATACCAACACGCCCAGGCAACCAGCAAAGCACGGTATCATATCGGCCAGACATGAGGGTAGTCAACTTCTCACGAAGTTCCAAAATGAGAAGGTTATTCAATCTGGGGTTGAGTGAAGCTAGCAAAAAGGAAAGAGAGTCGGATAATAATTGACTTCCTTCCCTGTTCATTCTCGATGTGTTCAAGTGCCAGTTGTAAAGCTTTAAATTTAGCTGTGGAAATTGAACTTTTATTTAGAATTTTAATTGAGATGACCTGATCGCCGGTTAATTGCGATGATGATACTTTGTCTCCATCTTAGATCCATCTAGTATAGATCGTTTTAGTGCAATGTATGTACACTTTTACGGCATATTTTAGTTCAATCCTTTACCTAACATGAAAAACAGACGACACTTGCCAAAAACATTCTTGAATAACTACTTGTTTTCATCGTTTATCTCAAACATATAGGTTATGACCCCTCATTGGAACGAGCTCGACGAGCTCGTTCCAACGAGGGATCATAATCTATGTTTTTGCGACAACAAATATAAAGAAAAGAAAATTAATTGTCTATTGTTGAGAATAGTGCTGGCCGGTTTTGGCAGTTAGGTTGGGTAAAGGGTTAAATTCCAGAGAGTTTATCTCAGAATTTGGCGGAAACAAGGCCCAAAATCACTGTTGGTTTCCTTAGATGCCACGAAGGAATGTGTGGTTCACAATTCTCTTTGACAGAATCGGATTCAAGCATGGCGGACTCCACATGGAGTTTAATTCTAATTCCCAATGGAGGAATATGTTTTTTCCTCTCGGTTATAGAATTCCACATTTTGAACATCTGAGACACAATGAAAAGCGGGCTTTGATAGATTTGTCTGTAGGTTAAAACATATTGGAGTGGCAGTTTAATCTTGCGCCTCTCAATAGAAGGCACTCCGAACTCAACAAACATTTAATCTATTGATGACGTTCTGAATGATTTCGGCTAATTCTTGTTCGACTGTTATGAATAGCGTCAAGTGGATTGAGGTATGATTTTCTCGCGGAACAGAAAATCACAAAACCGTAATCCAAGTTTGATCTAACAAATGATCTACAGATGGAGTAATGTTTTGTTGGTCAGCACGCCAATCCGTGCTACCAACTACCTTCAGAAGATTCAGTGATATTTTACAGTTGATTTATGTGAGAGGGGAAACTCAGTTTATTGTAAAAAATTAAACCTAAAAAGTTCGCTTCCCTTTCAACTTTAATAGGACAGCCATCCATTTTGAATTCCAGATCGAGGTGATGTTTTCGATGCTTACAGAACTGAATACAATTTGTTTAAGACTTGAACATTTGGAACCGTTTCTTATTGGCGGCCATTTCAGAATTTTGTTTAAACTCAGCTGAAGTTTGCGCTCGATGGCATTCATATTGTTGTTGCTAAATATAAAGTCATCAACATACAATGAAGAATCAACCATATACTCAATTACATCGATGACAAGGGGAGTTCTAATCCTTTAATTTAATATGTTGCTTTACTTCTGTTTCTTTTTAATTTTAGTGAGTTATGGACTACAATTTTGTGACGACGAATGTTTAGAATATGTGGAAGCCAATTTGTTTGAATTTTGTTTTTCAAGTAGCGTGTTGTTATCTTCCGGATGCTGAACAATTAATTTGATTGAACAGTTGATTTAGTTTCTTCACCTTTAATTTCGTTCATCATTTTCCACATTTTGGTGACTGGTGTGTTTTGGTTAAGTTTAGAAACACATGTTTCTCAAGAACGTTTGTTTATTTGATGTTTTAGATGTCTTGTTTTTGCACGATTTATACGTAATTTGTCGAAATTATTTATAGTGGGTGACTTATACGATTCTCGTTCAATTTTCTTGGGGTCTTGCACAGCTGGTTTGCAATCAATATCAAACGATGCTTTGCCGAAAGGTTTTGGATTTTCCGATATTTTTGGAATGGCTATGTTTGCAGTGTCAACCATACTCGTGTAAAATGTTTTACTTGGTCAGTACTTTCCTCAGATTTCTCCCGGGTGAGCCGCACAACACAAAGCGATGAGAAAGTGCCCCGTTCAGCTCTTTTGAAGTTTCGCTGGGGCACCCTCTCATCGTCTCTAAGGACTACACTTTTCTACACAATTAGAAGAAAGTGGTCCCTCCCGCACAAGTTTTCTTCAACCTTCCAAGTCAAATTCAGGAAGAGAGAAGGATAGTTGATAGAAAGATCAATTTATGTGTGCGCTTTACGTGTGTTATCGCTTGGATAGCCAGCCTGAAATATAGTTCCGGTTGTGCGGTGAGTAGCATGTGCTCCAGTTAGTGTATGTTGTTTCCATTTATCATATGTTGCGTGTACACAACGATTCTTTATGAAACCCGGGGCAGCGTCTTCCTATTTCCACCGTTACAGACTTACATTGAAAAAAGTGGTTGCTTCTTTACTTCCTGTCAGCCTATTTGTGGTGAGACTCAAGGCAACTCCCATTGGCGATCGCTCACCAGTGACCATGCCTTCCCAACTCTGACTCGAAGTTGATATTTTCTCTCCCCGAATTTTCTCAAGATTTTGACATAGCAAAGGCTATTTTTGGTACCTCAGGCTTCTATCGACTAGGAACTTGCATTGTGGATGTAGCATGATATTTTGTGGTTATCAAGCAAATCTGTCAACTCTTGAGCTTCAATGGGACATTTAACGGACTTACTCTGTGAACTCCTACGACGAACGAGTTCCGAGAACGATTTGGTCAAGTCACCTTCTCGGAGTGCATGGCCTTGAACGGCAGCTGCCGAATATATGGCGGGATTTATCCCCACAAGGTTGCGTCACTAGATACCTACCTCCCATATGGAAATCAATGGAGTCTCCAAACTTCCGTTTCGTTGATCGATGAGTTGTTAAGATAATTATCATTACTTAACCCCTTCACTCTATCAAAAGTTAGGCTTCCTGATTCTTGATCACTTTATGGTCAAATAGCCGGAAAACTGTCCCACAACTTCAGACTTTAGTTCATCCTCCCTGGTGTTGTGTGAGGTAAGGTCCTCTTTAGATGATCATGCACAGGTGATGTTCATATAACATATATCTTGTGGTAGATCAGCTGCAAATGCATCATAGGATGATACGCTAATTAGTACGTGCAAACTCTTTGTTGCAGCATGATGCTTGTTATTCTCGCCGTTGTTTTTCAAGTCCAGACTATATTTAATTTTGTGAATGTATTTGTTCAGAGCATCTTCCAGGGTCACCATTGTTATTCTGATTACTGTCAGCACTTATTTCCAAATTACAGACAAAGCAAATACGCTTTTTCTGTGTTGATTCTCTTGCGCATCTATGTGGTTTGCTGTTTATTCCACTGGACCCAGGAACAGCCTCTGCACCGGTTTGACTAGTTTCTGTTTCCTTTCGTTTTATTCGATTTCGAAATGTGTCTTGGAACCCTTTGTGATCAAACATAATCTGATTAAGGTAATTCTGACAGACATTTTAGTTCTGGACGGCCATTTTGGATTTAAGAGCTAATTGTGGATATAAATTCATATGGTTATAGGATCAAAGTGACAAAATCACTAACAAAACCTTGATCTTAACAGTAAGAATCATTATATTAAATCGGTTTAAGGTAATTTTGGCTGCCATTTTGGATTTTGCCGGCCATATTGAATGTGTGGCAAATTGCTGGGTAGCCCTCAAGCTTATTTCAAAGCGTTATGGTCCAGGATGATGAAACCGTAAAGAAACCTTGACCCTCGTGAGGATAAAATAGAAGTTTTTCCTCTCTTGATCCCTGTCGAGGATTGTTTTTAAAGGGCAGTTAAAGATAAACAAAATGCAGAATAGAAAAACGAAACGGAAACCACTGAGTTGTATGATACATAATGGTATGGTTCAGCACATTTAGTTGAATACTTCAGAATCAATCTGGTGCCCCTCGTTTTGGTGTGCAGTCTGGCAGAACAGGATGGAGTTTGCTTCAATTTAACCGTTGAATATGAATACCACCAGGTCACCGTGTCCCTTAATAAGGACAACACACTTGTTTGAGCTCCTGTTAGAGACACATCTCAATCTCTTTTTCCAAAGACTTGATTTACATCATGAGCATAACAACGTGTAAAACATTCGAATATTTCGAGTTCTTAATTAGCTTTTAATGAATAAATAATGTTACGTTGGTTTCCAGACTACATGTGACATATCAGAATACTGAAGCTTTATTTATTTATTTATTTATTTATTTATTTATTTATTTATTTATTGGTACTTCGATACATCAACATCGAAGGCTATATCTTGCCAATAAATTCGTAGTTATTGCTTTTAAGTATGTCATTTTTTGTGAGAAAATGTGACATAAAATAAAGTAACGATAACTAAAAGGAAATTCTGGTCGCATTGTACCCTGTCACGAAAAGGAATGCGCAAGGTTTTTATGACCAATGTACCAAAATGCCATTGTCGTTGCTGCAAGTGCAACTCTCCGAGCGAGTAATTGTCAGCAATATTATGTTGGAAGCGATTAGCGGTTATTACTCGTTGGACCATCCCCTTCCGCCCTACTGCCACGCGGACTCCACGTTGTTATTAATATGTGGTTTGCAATCACTGAGGAAATTCCTAAAATCAGAGAAATACTTGTTTAGAGCCTGTTTTGATCTAATGTATACCCTGTGGTTTTCGAAGACACCGGCATGTCAACGTGCCCAGCAAAATACGACACTGCAATTCGAATCGTTCGAGCAGTATGATCGAGCAATAGCTCTAAGGCTCATTTGCTCGATGAGCTTTGAGTCGTTCGAGCAATTGCTCATGGAACAATTACTCTCTTGGCTCTTTAGCTTATAAGGAATATTCGGGATAGGTATGCCTTGTGATACAGGTAGTAGTATCCTCAGATAAGTATCCTATAAAAGGTATCCTCGATAGGTATCATCAAATAATACAATACCGGCCCATATGTATCCTCAAATACTGAAATGAAGAGTCGTTCGAGGAGTCACTCGAACGAGCAATTATTCGATAGCTCATTTGCTCGATGGACTTCGAGTCGTTCGAGCAATATGCCGAGTCACTCGATCGAGCAATTACTCTAAAACTCATTTGCTCGATGGACTTCGAGTCGTTCGAGCAATATGCCGAGTCACTCGATCGAGCAATTACTCTAAAACTCATTTGCTCGATGGGCTTCGAGTCATTCGAGCAATGACTTTTCAGTAACTGCTTGATTGCTTATTGGGTTTGGGAATGCTTTTGTTATACACAAGGGAGATAACTCTGCATACAGGCTGTGAGAAATCAAGCAATCTGATTGTTTAGTTCAATAAAGGATCTAGATAAATGAAACAGCAAGAGTACACGGAATAGGGTCAGAATTAACAAGAATAAGCCAGAAATTGCTATAGTATATATAGTATATATATATAGTAATAATTAGCAAAGCTGTACCAGTTGATAGGCTCTTCTTTGCTACTGGAGTATACTACAGGACACCCCCTCGGTGCTCTAGCTCTACGTGCTAAGACTATAAGATAAAATGGGAAATCCGTATCAAATAAAGTCAATTTCGGTGATTTTGGGAGGATTTTGGTGATTTGGAGGGATTGTCGGGTTGTTTGTGATAATTAGATTTACTCCGATTCAAACGAACATACCCTCCAAACATACCCCATCCCATTGCAGAAAAAATTGGGTAACATAGCAATCACGTGCTACCATAAAAACCAAGATGGCGGCCTCCAGTATACAAAATGGACGACGGAAACATGTATCACCCTAACAACATGCGCTGCACATGCGCACTCACAACACGTATCACTATGGAGATGACGTCACAACATGGCCGCTTATGCGGGTTACCATGACAACACAGCATGGCGCCACCGGGTCACGTGACTATGACGTCACATGAGATCATCCATGAAATCATGCAAATGAGACCCCAAACAGACGAGACATACTACTGTCGTGTTTGTAACATTGTCATTTGTATTCTTTCTTCTGTCGGTTGTTTTATCAATAGTTAGTTTTCACTGAAATGATTCGGTGTTCTTATAATTTTTTTTATCTACAGGCATGATTTGCACTGTGCCAACATTAGCATCCACATTGGAATATGGTTTGGGATGTTTTAAGCTGGACTGCTTGGCTTCGACATATTGTATATATTGTACTCAATGTTTCGGTTGGAGTCACCAGTTCTTCATCGACACTCGATTTCAGCTTAAAAGAAAACATAGACATCAACCACACATCAAAATGGTTAGTCAGCTAATTAGTCTGTCTGAAACACACAGACTATTGTTTTTGCACGGTTTCTTTTTCTTTTTTTTTTTTTTCTTCTTTTTTTTTTTTTTTTTTCTTCTTCTTCTTCTTCTTCTTCTTCTTCTTCTCCTGTCTTCTGTCTTCTCATCACTTTTCTGTCCGCAAGATAACTCGAAAACGAATAGCCCTATCTCGTTGATTTTTGGCATGCTGATAGACAGCCAGAAGTTCTCGGCCACCTATGTTTTTCAGATTCCTGGGGTATCGGGGGTGTCTGTAGGGGTGTTTTGAAAGTGGGTCACGCCCATATCTCAGGCGTGGTATGACCTACAGACCTGGGACCAACACCAAATGAGTCGACATTCAATGGTTGTTCCAAATGTGGGTCAAGGTCACGGAGGTCATCTAGGGGTCATTGAGTGCATTTTTCAGAATTGCTGGAAATCACATTTTTTGACACCCTAAAGTATTCCTGATGTACACACATGCATTTTGACGTAAAAAAAAGTGGGCGTGGCCAAAATTTTGGAAAGTGGGTCACGCTCATATCTCAAGCATGGTATGACGTATGGACCTGGGACCAACACCAAATGAGTCGACACTCGATGGAGATTCAAAATATGGGTCAAGGTCACGGAGGTCAACTGGGGGTCATTAAGTGCATTTTTCATAATTGCTAGAAATCACCTTTTTTGACCCCCTAAAGCATTCCTGACATACACACATGCATTTTGACGTGAAAAAGTGGGTGTGGCCAAAATTTTGGAAAGTGGGTCACGCTCATATCTCAAGCATGGTATGAGGTATGGACCTGGGACCAACACCAAATGAGTCGACACTCGATGGAGATTCAAAATATGGGTCAAGGTCACGGAGGTCACCTGGGGGTCATTAAGTGCATTTTTCATAATTGCTAGAAATCACATTTTTTGACCCCCTAAAGCATTCCTGACGTACACACATGTATTTTGAAGTATAAAAAGTGGGCGTGGCCAAAATTTTTGAAAGTGGGTCACGCTCATATCTCAAGCATGGTATGACATATGGACATGGGACCAACACCAAATGAGTTGACACTCGATGGAGATTCAGAATATGGGTCAAGGTCATGGAGGTCACCTAGGGGTCATTAAGTGCATTTTTCATAATTGCTAGAAATCACATTTTTTGACACCCTAAAGCATTCCTGACATACACACATGCATTTTGACATAAAAAAGTGGGCGTGACCAAAATTTTTGAAAGTGGGTCACGCTCATATCTCAAGCATGGTATGATGTATGGACCTGGGACCAACACCAAATGAGTCGACACTCGATGGGGATTCAAAATATATGTCAAGGTCACGGAGGTCACCTAGGGGTCATTAAGTGCATTTTTCATAATTGCTAGAAATCACATTTTTTGACCCCCTAAAGCATTCCTGACATACACACATGCATTTTGACGTAAAAAAGTGGGCGTGGCCAAAATTTTTGAAAGTGTGTCACGCTCATATCTCAAGCATGGTATGACGTATGGACCTGGGACCAACACCAAATGAGTCAACACTCGATGGAGATTCAAAATATGGGTCAAGGTCACGGAGGTCACCTAGGGGTCATTAAGTGCATTTTTCATAATTGCTAGAAATCACCTTTTTTGACCCCCTAAATCATTCCTGAAATACACACATGCATTTTGACGTAAAAAAAGTGGGCGTAGCCAAAATTTTTGAAAGTGGGTCACGCTCATATCTCAAGCATGGTGTGATGCATGGATCTGGAGCCAACACTAAATAAGTTGACACTTGATGGAGGTTCAAAAATGTGGGTCAAGGTCACGGAGGTCACCTGGGGTCATTGAATGCATTTTTTCAGAATTGCTGGAAATCACATGTTTTGACTCTCTAAAACATTCCTGAAGTCCATACATCCATTTTTACGTAAAAAGTTGGTGTGGCCAAAATTTGTGAAAGTGGGTCATGCTTCAAGCATGGTATGATGTATGCACCTGGGACTAATACCAAACGAGTTGACACTCGATGGAGATTCAAAAACCGGCCAGCTTTATACACAGAAATGTCTATTCAACTTTTAATTACTTTTTCATTTTTGCTTGAAAAACATAGCTTATGACCCTTCATTGGAATGAGCTCATTTTTAAAGGATTATTTATTTATTGGTGTTTAATGTCACATATTTCTGCACAGTGGTTTACCATGACCAGGACAGTTTTACGGGTGGAGGAAGCCAGAGTACCTGGGGAGAACCTCCGGGCAACAGCGAGCAACTATCAGATTCCCCACATACTAACTCCACACAAGCAGGGTTAGCATTGGTTGAAGACAGGTGCACCATCGATGCGCAGTATGCTTTAGTAAACATCGCCACCATGCACACACGTGGGCAATGGGGTGACGTGTCTTGCCCAAGGACAGAGTGAGGACCGCTCGACTTGCAGCCTGCACCTCTGCCAACACAGCCACTGCGCCCCCATTTAACCCTTTACCCAACGCAGATGATAGCAAAATTTATTATTTCAAATATCATTTTTTTTCAAATTTTCCAAACAATTTCAACAAAACCATATCATGGGACCCCTCGTTGAAACTAATATTTTTTTCAACTTCTCAATTTGCATATTATGCGGGCGGATGCGGCCGATTCGTTGGGCAAAGGGTTAAAGGATTAAAATGGAATATTTAAAGCGAATATTTTAACCCTCTGAAGATCTTAATATGGGGGCACGGTGGCGCTGTGTACTAAAGCGTACTGCACTTCGATGGCGCACCTCTCTTCGAAAAAATCATTGAGAATAATGAAAACCATTTCCATTCTCACAGTGTTGTTCTAAACACACATGGATATAGATGGGACCTCGGTATTTTGACAATGCCAATAAGTCTTCAGACAGGCTCTCGTGGGGTCTTTGAGGCCTTTCAACGTCTACATTCCAACATTACTGAACCTTTTTACTTGCAATATATTTTCCAGAGGTACCATGCATGCACTTCATCATTGCCTTGCTAATATGAACATTTGCCATCATCTACAAATATAGCAGATCCGGAGTTGGTGGAGCCAATATTTATAAAGTAGTTTATACTCATACATTAGGTTTGGTATGACCTATAGTAATGGTACCTACACCAAATGAGTTGAAACTTGCTGGAGGTTCAAAATGTGGTCCACCTCTATGCGGTCAAGAGAGGTCATTAAATGCATACTTTTTCGACCTATTAGGAATTTCATTTTATACCAGTTAATGCAGTTCTGAAGATTATACATGTATCTCATCATTCAAACAAATGGCAGCGGCAGTAATGTCCATTTCTTATTCCTTGATCGAACCCTATAAATGATGTGCAAATATATGCCTTTTCGGATTTCTTAGAAAAATTGTTCTGATTCCTGTATGAATATTTTCTCTATGAAAGAATTTCACAAAAAGCAGTAAGGAGAAAGCTGTGACTGTCACATACAATAACATGATCTATTTATTTAATCTCATTGTACAGAATTAATTCCCAAACCAAGTTAATATAAAAACAAACAACTTGATCATGAAGAATTCCAGTGTACATGTAATTGTATACTGTCAGGATGCTGGTAAAATATGCAATACTGACATAGTTGACTGTACTGTTAACTGTGTTAGTGCTATGACTGTTTAAAATTAATTTATTAGAGAAGTTCTAGTTTTATGTATGTGTTGTTTATGTCACTAGATGGTCTTTTATGAGCACGCCTTCAAATGAGCTCTTGGGGTTTTTAAGGTTTTTATGACAATATCTCCGACATAGAGTCTGTGCACCCTTTGTCAGCGCGACAACTCAAATACGGATCGTCCTATCTCGATGCATTTTGGCATGCAGGTTAAAAATAACCAGTTTGCACTCATCTATGTTTTTTTCACCCTTTCCATCTGAATGACAGATGACAGATCTGAAGTTGGTGGAGCCATTATTTCAAAGTGGGTTGCGCTCATTCTTCAGTGTAAATGTAGACATGGAACTACACCGACTGAGTTAAAAAGTGCTGGAGATTGAATATACGGTCCACCTGAATGAGGTCATCAAGTGCATATTATTCAGAAAGACTGGGAAATGCATTTACACCTTAATGTATTTCTAAAGTTTATGAATGTAATTCATCACTCAAATTAGTGGGCAAAGCCAAAATTGTCCATTTCTGATTCGTGTATCGAACCCTTTGAATGCTGGTCACATATATGCCTTTTCTGGTTTCTTATAAAAATTGTTCGGATTCCTGTATGAATATCTGTAAATACTGTTAACGAAAACCCATTTCTGATTTGTTAAAAAAATATTTTACACCAGAAGATACGCCTCCATAAATTCTCTTTCTGTAGAGTTTATTCCTGATACTTTAACCCTTTCACGCAGACTTGAATTTACTGGATGCAGTAAATTCTGTTTCTCTAGTTTCGACTGCTTTTACCATGTTTCAGTTATCTCGCATCTCTGCGCAGGGATGTCACTCAAATTCGTGAAACGTTCAATATTTTAATGTCATAACCATCTTTGGGGTGGCTCCTGAAGAAAGGGAGACCTCAATGGGAAAACAGTGGAAGAGCTTACTTCAAAATATGATCTGTGCTAGTCCAATGATGGTTAATAAGTGTGTCTGCACCCCGCAGCTGATCTTACACATCAATTGATCTTACAGTTGCATTGTAACTTTTTCAAGGATCGTCAATTACATGTTTGTGTTGCGTTTACTTTTTCTGATCCTCGTGAGCAATAATCGAGTATTGCTCGGCGCAGTATTTTATCTGTTACCCCGTTTTCTGTGAAAAGTAATGCCATCATCGACGAAATTTAGAATATGGTAGATTCTTCATTGCGTATCAATGTCTTTTGGATTTGCTACAGCAGTAAAAACATTGAATACCATTCATCGCAAACTTCAGTTGTGTTTAAACCGATCTCCGAAATGGGCTACAGAAAACGGTTTTAAGTTGTCGAAGACCGAGACGAATTGCTTCCATTTATGCGAGCTCCGGAAGCACCACCTTCAAGTTGACCCGGAATTGAAAATATATGTTTGGGTTTATTATATGGCAATAATCTGAATTTCACTTCACATATCAAACAACTATGAGTGACATGGAAAAAACACTAAACCTCCTAGTTTAGTAGTTGGTAGCAGTGATTGGAGTGCTGACTAAAAAAACATCACTCCATCCATACAGGTCACTCGTGTGGCCGAAATTAGTTTACTGTTGAGTGGTTTTCGGTTCTGCAACAAATTCGTACCTCAAACCACTTCATGCAATTCATAAGAGAGGTATTAACATTTCCCTGATTCGATAGAAGAGGACAATATTCCTCCTTGGCATTTAAGGAAACCTCTCATTTTGGATCTTGCTCTCTCAAAATAAAATGTCAGACAAGTTCTGTGCAGTTGAAACAAAATCATGCTGAAATAAAGTCCGAGTTTGTTGCATATAAACGAATCTAAACTGGTGAGTTTAAAGATGGTGACAAAGTTTCATCAGCTACAGTTACCGGCGATCAGGTTACCTCAGTCTGATTACAAAATACAAATTATATTTTCACGGCTGCCGTCAAAGCGTTACACCCATTGCTTGAACACAACGAGAATGTACAGGAAAGGAGGTCGATTGTCTTTTCCGACTCTTTTTCTTCTTTAATAGCTTTATTCAAACACGACCTCAAGTTTATCAACCCTATCATTTTGAAACATCTGGAGAAGTTGAGTACTCGTCCCCTGAGTTCCAATGTGTTCTGTAAGCACATAGAACACATTGGAACTCAAGAGACGTACTCTCAAGTCTGACCAATGCGATATCGTGTTTTGCTGGTTACCCGGTTATGTGGAATCTCAGGGTATACCGAGGCAGAGAGTGCAGCAAACATGACTTTAACAGGACTCTCGCTGTTTTTAAAATTCCTTTCAGTGATTTTAAACACACATATATAAGAACATCAAATATGTGTGACAGGCAGAATGGGATGGAGTGACAAATAAGAAGCTGCATCGCGCCCAAACTACTTTTATTCGCACGTATCTGTCTAGTATCCTTTGAAGAAAATATCACCTCATTCTTCCGCCAGGATACCATGTTGGTCATACAACACTTACACATTCCTTTTTGTTAGAGGATAATATGCGACCAGAATGTGTTCCCTGCTAATGTTCATTAACAGTCGAGCGAATTCTCTTACATTGTACTAATTTAATGACATTGGGCGGCGAATTACAATGTCCAGTTTTTTAGAGAACTATTTTTCACAACCACTTCTCACCAATTAACCTATTTAGTAAGTCTTTTGGTTTTATCTCTTCTTTTCGTTTCAATTTCCGAAGTATTTTCCTTCGCGGCTTGATTAACACGGCATTCCTTGAACTTCTGGTATCATTGTTGACTCTTGTCCTCGCTTATTATTCCAGTGTCACGATCATGGACATTTGTCAGCTTTTCCTCATACCTTTTACTGTGAGCCTTTTTTTGTAGCTACGATATAGCCTATGTTGTTGATGTAGCGCTAAGCACAAATAAAGACATAAATAGTTAATCTCGCTCGGGCAAGCGAGTCCCGACAAGCACAGTGATGTCATATTTCAAACTGCAGTATGTGCGTATGAAACAAGAAAAGAATATGTGCACCTGTCCTTCAGCAAGAGATGTGAACTAACCTAATTTTGTATTTTAGACATAAATGTTGGCCAGACAATGTACCGCACCATTACTCGGCCATATTGGGTTGTAGGGTTGAATATTTCTAAACATCCGTACAAATGCAACAACGACTCCCCACAACCCTGTTGATAGGAGTATAAAATGTGATCCCATCTAGAGTACAAGTGACAGAGGGATGGCTGTGGAAATTTTACCAAATTGTTGAGTTCGATAGCCATTCATCACAAAGGTTGCGGGACATTATAAGTTATTTCCGCCAACATGTATGATATATGGAGATCTAATACCTGGATGTCGGTTTTTAAACACCGAGCCACAGGCGAGGTATTTAAATGAGACATGCAGGTATTAAATCTCCATATATCATACATGTTGGCGGAGATAACGTTTTTGTGCCGTTTGAAACACAATACAACTTAGCGGAAATAAATTTGTGGACCCATTTCTCAGCTCCACAGTCATTTGGACCAAATTCGTGATAATAATTTTGTTTTTATAATCGCAGAAGACAACAGATAGATTGCATCCCTTGGGTCGTTAAGGAAACAAGTAAACAGTATTTTGTTGACATATCGTCCCATGCGTTCCAATGTGTTCTATCCTACTGGCACATAGAACACATTGGCACTCATGGGACGAATTATTTGCTCTTATTTTATTTTTATGACTGAATTGTCAGAAATCTGATGACAGTTGTGACTATTTTCGGGTTTTTTGGTTCGATTTTTATAATGAGGCGAGGGGAAGCGAAACGCTTTTATTGAAACCAAATACCCCCGATATTTCGCGTACGCTTATACCCTGGATGTTGCACGCTCTCATATACCTTGGATGTTAGGCGCACTATTTGCCATGGCTAGTTGTCCAAGGCATTCTGACCAATCAAAAGAATCTATCGGGATATAGGGACATACAATTTTAAACAAAATCGTGGTAACAAATATGAAGCCATTGTAAAGGAAGTGCAATGGAAAGAGAAAACTGTGTTAGATATATGCCTGAAGTCATCATCTTGTCTTTCTGTTGATTCACATTCGAATACGTTGAAACAAGGACTAACACATTGAAACGCAGAATTGGTATATCATACATTGTTCTCAAGTGGTTCGCATCATATCTCACTAAACGAACACAAAGCGTTAACATAAATACCGCATCATCCCCTAAATTTACATTAAAATTTGGCGTCCCTCATGGCTCTGTACTAGGGCCCTTGCTTTACGGTATATATGTCCTTCCTCTGGGTGATATAATTCACAGACATGGTTTAGAGTATCACTTCTACGCTGATGACACTCAGCTATGCATTCACTTTAAATCTAACGAAGAACACATATCACGTTGTAAGCTTGAAAGGTGTGTTGCTGATATTAGCCATTGGATGAGCAACAACTATCTGAAGCTAAATGCTGAAAAAACCGAGCTTATATATATAGGCCCACTTCGCCAACTCTCTACATCAATGAAAGCATCCTTAACAATAGAAGACAATGCAATCACCCCCAATAAAGTAGTTCGGAACTTGGGCCATTTCCTGGATGAGGATCTTACTTGCGACAGACAAGTCAATCATATCTGCCGCACGTCTTTTTTCCACCTGAGAAATATCAGTAAGATAAGGGCAACTATTGATAGGAAAACTGCAGAACAACTCATCCATGCATTCGTCACCAGTCGTCTTGACTACTGTATGGGTGCAAAAATTCACTTATTGACAAACTCCAATATTTTCAGAATTGTGCTGCCAGGATCCTCACTCAAAGTCGTAAGTTCTGCCGAATCAGTCCGATCCTCAAAACCCTTCATTGGCTCCCCGTCCAGCAAAGGATGAAACATAAAATACTACTTATTACATACAAATGTATTAACGGTCTGGCTCCGAAATATTTATCTACACTTGTTAAGCCCTGTACCCCAGTCAGGAATCCCCGCTCCTCTGAATCCTATAATCTTGTGGTATCAAAGTCTAAACTTGCAACAGCAGGTGACAGAGCTTTCATATGCGCCGCACCGGCTCTCAGGAACTCCATCCCAGTGCATGTAAAATCTGTATTGACCATAAATCAATTTAAGTCCGGTCTCAAAACCCATTTGTACGAACAGGCCTTTATCTGTTGATTTTGTAATTCCTGATCATTACACATAGTTTTATGAGAACGCATGCACGCACGTGTGCGTGAGTGTGTGTGTGTGTATGTGTCAGTTACTTTTGTAAATCCATAGAGTACAAAGTGGAATTTAGGCTTAAACATTATTATTAAACATTATTATTATTATTATTAACACATGTCAGACATTCTTGGGAATCCATGGGTTACCCGGAGGTCCATTGGCTGAAACACTCCTATGCACATAATTTGATAGGCTTACTATGGGCAAGGCGCGTAGATTAACACGCAGATCGACGTGCTATTTGTGAGCATTTCATGACATGACTTCTAGTTTTAACTGTAGATGTTGCTGCAAAGTATGTCTTTATCATTACCTGCGCCAACCTAAAAGAATTCATCAAGCTAAAAAAAAATAAATAATAATAACAGGAACGAAATTATGGTTGCATAATTATTACCCTTTAACAAAAAAGGAAGGTGTAAGGCTTTCGGGATTGTTGACCAATGATTTCTTTAGTTAAACTTGGATGAATGTTCTATCAAATCTAGTCATGGCTGCTTTACAACAGCCATGACTAGATTTGATGACAAATATTTTGAAAATACTCAGCAGATTAAGAGTTAACCTAGTTTACGATTCCAATTCCTATGGAGGAAAAAAAAAACAATTTCCCAATCACAGTAACTGGGACTTCGTAGGATGTCCAGTCATTTTTGTTTTATTTCTAAGTTAAGGAACAATTATCTTTTAAAACTGTACTAACACTTTAGCCTTATATCTCTGTATTGTGATGACTGTTCTATTGAAAACGTGTCTTTAGATTGGTATGATTGGACGTGCATAGATCTGTTATCTACATGCATGGTTTTGTATTGTGAGAATATTGGCAACCTGATGTTAGAGATAAAGTTACTCGCCATACGGATTGGGATATTTTCAGAGAGACCGCTCGACTGCAACAATAACATAACTGCCATGCATTGTACTCACCGTTTCGGTTGTTGTCATTTGTTCTTCATCAGTAGTTGATTTCACCTGCAAAGGAAAACAGAGACATCAAAATGTCATGAATAAACGACCCTTTAAGGAAAAACTCAACCTCGGGTCTAGCATTCCAGTCCCCCATACTCCACTCTCGTTGTTGTTGCATTTTTACTCATTAATCATGCATTCTGTTTTCCAGTATTAATCCAGATGTATGTTCAAGATTGACTGGCATTCAGTATTCAAACATTAATCCAACTTTATGTACAATGGCCTGGCATTCAGTATTCCAGCATTAATCCAGCTTCATGTACAAGATTAACTGGCATTCAGTATTCCAGCATTAATCCAGCTTTATATACAAGATTAACTGGCATTCAGTGTTCCAGCATTAATCCAGCTTTATGTACAAGATTAACTGGCATTCAGTGTTCCAGCATTAATCCAACTTTATGTACAAGATTAACTGGTATTCAGTATTCCAGTATTAATCCAACTTTATGTACAAGATTAACTGGCATGCAGTGTTCCAGCATTAATCCAGCTTTATATACAAGATTCACTGGCATTCAGTGTTCCAGCATTAATCCAGCTTTATATACAAGATTCACTGGCATTCAGTGTTCCAGCATTAATCCAGCTTTGTATACAAGATTCACTGGCATTCAGTGTTCCAGCATTAATCCAGCTTTATATACAAGATTCACTGGTATTCAGTGTTCCAGCATTACTCCAGCTTTATGTACAAGATTAACTGGTATTCGGTATTCCAGCATTAATCCAGCTTTGTGTACAAGATTAACTGGTATTCAGTGTTCCAGCATTAATCCAGCTTTATGTACAATATTAAGTGGTATTCGATATTCTTGCATTAATCCATCTTTATGTACAATAAACTGGCATTCAGTATTTCAGCATTAATCCAGCTTTATGTACAAGATTAACTGGTATTCGGTATTCTAGCATAAATCCAGCTTTATGTACGGTAAACTGGCATTCAGTATTCCAGCATTAATCCAGCTTTATGTACAAGATTAACTGGTATTCAGTGTTCCAGCATTAATCCAGCTTTATATACAAGATTCACTGGCATTCAGTGTTCCAGCATTAATCCAGCTTTATGTACAAGATTAACTGGTATTCAGTATTTCAGCATTCATCCAGCTTTATGTACAAGATTGACTGACATTTAGTGTTCCAGCATTAATCCAGCTTTATGTACAAGATTAACTGGCATTCGGTATTCCTGCATTAATCCAGCTTTATGTACAAGATTAACTGGCATTCAGTGTTCCAGCATTAATCCAGCTTTATGTACAAGATTGACTGGCATTCAGTATTCCAGCATTAATTCAGCTTTATATACAAGATTAACTGATATTCTGTATTCCAGAGTAGTATGTAATGTGGTTTTGAGGTAAAGGTTGCCGGACCTCGGTGTCGGACATCGGAAGTGACGTCATGTCACGTGACCTAGTGGCGCCATTTTGTGTTGTCATGGTAACCCGCGTGAGCGGCCATCTTATGACGTCATCTCCACAGTGATACGTGGTGTGAGTGCGCATGCGCAGCGTGTGTTGTTAGGGTGATACGTGTTTCTGTCGTCCATTTTGTATACTGGAGGCCGCCACCTTGGTTTCTATGGTGGCACTTAGTTGTTACCTAAATGTCTACAACAAGACAGGGGTATGTTCGGAGGGTGTGTTCCTTTATAGAAGAGTAATTTCTCGATTCGTAGAATTATCACAAACAACCCAACAAGTTTTACTATTTCGAATTCTTTCAGAATTCTCTGCTTCTATCTATATATGCAATATTTTTCCTCTACCTAGCCATGTTCCTTTGTTCTGGAGTATACTCCAGTAGCTTAGAAGAGCCTATTAGTTGGAACAGCTTTACTTATTATTACTCTAATTAGCTATCCTGGTCTAATCTTGTTAGTTCTGACCTTATTCGAAGTACTCTTGTTGTTTCATATATCTAGATCATTTATAACCAATCAGATTACTTGATTTCCCATAATCTGTATGCAGAGTTATCTCCCTTGTGTACAATAAAAGCCTATATCCAATGGCCAGATTCCCAGGCACCCCTTTTTTCTGAAAAACATATAGCCTTCGGAACCCCTCTTTTTCTGAAATGAGGCTAAAAGTCGTAGTAAATTATACCTCACTAGCCGATTGCTTTGTACTATTCTATGACTGGTATAGGTACTACGTTATGGCAGGTCAAGTGGTATTGTGGAGTGGTGGTGGGGGTAATGCCTGGCAGTATAGAACAGCAATATAGTATGAACGATATATATCTCTGTGGGCCCCTGCAGGTCCCATGTTAGCCCTTAGTACTATCAATCCACTTGATGTCCATGTTATCCTAAGACTGGTATAGGTAGCATTCAATGCTAGGCATAGTGGTATTGTGGGTAGGGGTACTGCCTGGTAGTTTAGAACGGTACTATAGTATGGGCGGTATATACACCTATAGGCCCCTGTTAGTGCTTGGTACTGTTAACCAACTGATTGCTTTGTTTTTTATATGGCTGGTATATGTAGTACGTTATGGTAGACCTAGTGATTTCGTGGGGGTGGGTGTAATGCTTGGTAGTTTAGAACGGTAGTATAGCATGGGCTGTAGATATCCCTGTAGGTCTCTTGCTGGCCTTTGGAACTACTGATCCACCAGGTGCTTCATATTATTGAGCGGTATTCTGGGGTGGGGTCAATGCCTGGTAATACAGAACGGCAGCAGAGTATGGTTGGTATATTCCCCTGTAGGTCCCATCCTAATCGTTCGTAGTATTAACCTACCAAATGCTTTGTATCATACTGTTACTGGTAAGGTGGTACGTAATACCAGTAGTTCCTACCCTATTCCGAGTACTTTTGCTGTTTCATTTATCTAGCTCATTTATATAAATTGTAACAAACCAATCAGATTGCTTGATTTCCCATAATCTGTATGCAGTGTGATCTCCCTTGTGTATAATAAAATGTGATTGGTTATAAATGACCTAGATATATGAAACAACAAGAGTACTCCGAACAAGGTCAGAACTAACAAGAATAGACCAGAATAGCTCATTATATTAATAATAAGTAAAGCTGTTCCAACTAATAGGGCTCTTCTACGCTACTGGAGTATACTCCAGAACAAAGGAACATGGCTAGGTAGAGGAAAACTATTGCATATATAGTTAGAAGTAGAGAATTCGAAATAGTAAAACTTGTTGGGTTGTTTGTGGTAATTCTACGAATCGGGAAATTACTCGTCTACAAAGGAACACACCCTTCGAGCATACCCCTGTCTTGTTGTAGGCATTTAAGTAACATAGCAACTACGTGCCACCATAGAAACCAAGACGGCGGCCTCCAGTATACAAAATGGACGACGGAAACACGTATCACCCTAACAACACGCGCTGCGCATGCGCACGCACACCAGGTATCACTATGGAGATAACGTCACAAGAAGGACGCTCACGCGTGTTACCATGACAACACAACATGGCGCCACTAGATCGCGTGACATGACGTCACTTCCGAGGTCCGGCACCGAGGTCCGGCAACCTTTACCTCAAAACCACTTTACATGCTACTTTCCAGCATTAATCCAGCTTTATGTACAAGATTAACTGGCATTCAGTGTTCCAGCATTAATCCAGCTTTATGTACAGGATTAACTGGCATTCAGTGTTCCAGCATTAATCCAGCTTTATGTTCAAGATTAACTGGCATTCAGTGTTCCAGCATAACAAACATAACAAGTCAATTATCCGAGTTCCTGGTGGAAAAGAATCTATATCTGTTTTTTTTTTTGTAAACCTCCACCTTGTACAGTGTACTGATTACAAAGGTGGAGAGATAATTTCTAGAATTTACTCGTGGAAATACTCGTTCCGCTCTCACCTCACTGCAATGTAAAGTCACCTGTCGAAAAATGAAAGCGAGAACACTGAATCTCCATCATCCATTGAGTACAACAAGGCTCCATCTGTGATAATTCAACATCAATTTGTTGCACTCAAGGGATGACATGCTGTTTTTTTTTAATTCTTGATTCAGTCTTGATATGTCATTTAGGAAATCTCGACGAACTTGTGAACATCAATCACCACTGGATCATGATCAGTGCAACGTTTTTTTGTTGTTTATTTTTTTTGGAAATATTTTTAATGTTTTTTTTACAGGAAACATCTTCTAGACTCACTTCGTTCAAATATGCTAGTTACATTCGGATTCTCCGGTTAAAATTCACAACTGAGGCAGTGTTGTTTCTCCCAGTAAGGACAGAGAAAAGGTTTTCGTGAAGTTTTAAAACAAATTCTACATTTAAAAGAGTTTTGATTTCATAGGTTAGTTCTATAGTAATGGTGGTCACTCATTTTGGCTGGCTGATTACCGGAAGTTGATCGCGCATAGGCAACAGTAAACCAACATCAAATTTGTATTAGTATATTTGTGTCAATGACCATAACACTAATGTGTTTGAATTATCGCTCTTCTTGGTGTTTATCTGTGAGTATCGACTCTTCACACACTGTATGCATTGTAGCTTCATATTTCTAGAACATAGCGCCACAATGCCTACAAAACACTTAGCGTGTCAGTATTCTTGGCACAATAAGGTAATAGAAGATTCCGTGCATGAATGGTACTTTGAAATCTTTACATTAAATGTATTTGTTATCTAGAGAATAACAACAGTACACACAGAATGCTTACGCCCATCTGGTTCTTTTTGTGTCTGTTGCAAATAAAAGGATATTAATGCATATCCCTCTCAGTATACTCAATTCACTGAGTGCTCGTCTCGTTTGTGATTTGGGGTACAATGAAATTAGGAAAGAGTGCAGCACCGTTTCAAGAGATGACAACTATGGATGCAGATAAAAATAGTGACACTTTTGTGGCATGTGCTCGTTCTGATAATTCACCTTATTTTAAGAGACAATAGAAAATGGAACATTAAATCATTGTACCAACAAGGCTTTGCTAATAGCTCCGCATTTTAAATTTATTAATATAAAAATCTGGCTAGAACCGAAATAATAATAATAATAATAATAATAATAATAATAATAATAATAATAATATAGTTTATAGCCGTGAATCCACCTAGGTGCTCTCAGGCTTTACACTGATAAAAAAAGAAATGTGTTGTGTAAGCTGCCGATTAGTTATAGACAGGAGATCGCGTAAAGAGGTGGGTCTTTAGTGGCGATTTAAATTTCGTAAGAGATTGAGGCTGCCGTGGCATTTCGAAAAGTGTGAGTCAAGTTGTTGGACGCACATGACCTTAAAGATCTTGCAGGTGTGTATCTCGTGATAAGAGTTGTCACATAGGACGGTACCATGCCGTTAAGAGCTTTATATGTGACGAGAAGGATTTTGAATTCCACCCTCTCTTCTACAGGGAGCCAGTGCAATTCAAGCAGCACGGGGGTTATGTGGCAGATTTTTTTTCGTCGTGTGACTATCCTTGCTGCGCAATTCTGAATAAGTTGCAGACTTTTCAAAATATAAAATCGACAGCTGGAAAGGAAGTTTGTAAATAAAGCAGCACTAAACTGGGTTCTCAAATCGAATCTCGGTAATCCATTCAACCGCGGGCAACGCCGATCAGCCGCTTCGACCGGAAGGATGAATGTGACAAAACTTCATTTTAGCGATTACTTTAGTAGTATGTGAAATGTTATATCGCTATCTATGGCAGTTTTGGGGGGAGGAGTGCTCACAAAATGGGAGGGTGGAGCCACAATTTTTCTACGTCATATCACTAGAATCTGTCTTAGGACTTTCACAATGTTTATACTTTTGTTTTGGGGAACGATGAGTGCCGAAATGCTCTATGATTTCAACTTCGTGCGGTGAACATTAATTTTTACTTGTTCCGGCCCTTCGTGGTAGGTATTAACGTCATAGCATTGGGTATTTGTCGACAGAGTGAGTGAAAATAAGACGATGAGCGACATCAGCTATTCTCCTGGGTGCTTGACAAACACTATCGCGGTATATGTAGCGGTGCTAGATGTCCACAGAATGGGAGGGAGGAAACCCAAACAGTTTTAAAGCATCTGTATCGGTTCGACGAGGTGGGAGTGTTCACAAAATGGGAGAGGGAAGTAAACACATAACGAGTGGTAAAAGGGGTCCAAATGCCGCTTTACTAAAAACTCCAACAGTACATATCGTTTTTATTTGCAAAGTTTATGTAATTCGTACGTAACATAATGTTTTGTAACGTTGACGTGAATAATGTCACGTGAAAATTCGGCCATAACCGATGAGAAATTCCCGGATTTTATATATCGTTTTTATTGTAGATGGTTTTTCGAAACTTTGAAAGCGTGAGGCCGGATACAGGATTTGATTTTAAAAGTTAAAAATATACCGCGAAAGTTTGGCGTTGCTTTAGATAAAGGTATGGAATTAGAAACCTAAAGCAGCCATAAGACACGAAGAACTACAAGTGTGCCACATTTCGTGATAATCGGCTTGAGGGAAGTACTCTAAACCATGGCTGACTAAAGGTAGACAATCAATCACTCTAAATCACTTTAATTTCATAAAATGACTTTTATTACACATCCATTCAACTTTAAACCCTTGTATTTAACGGAGTAGCCGCTATGACATAAATGATTATGTATTCAATGGGTGATGTACAAACCGGAACTTTTTTCCCAGCACCGTTCATACTAGTTCCTTTCCCATCGAGTCATTAGTTACGTTTCTAAACGTTTCCAAATTTCGTTATACAATTATAGACCGTCTGTCGCATAGTGTGAAAATGAAAACTTCCAAAGCAAAATAAAGTCGGTTCATAAAAAATTAGTTAACCCAAAATGAGATAATATGTTTTAAAAAAAACAATCATTTCCAACAAGAACATTTACCCAGTCCGTGGCCGTCTCGTTTTGTGGATCCCGTTATATCTAAATTGGTCAACTTTATTTCGGTAAATCATCGTACATCTTGAAATGCTTCGAACTTCTTTTAAAAATGTTTCTCTCAGCTGTTTTGCAAATCTGCACAAGTCTGACTTACATTTTTACTAACAGTAATAGCCGCCAAATGGTTAGGTGTGAATGGATACCAGCCGAAGAGAAACAGCGATACGAATTTAAAAAAACGCTGGTTCCGAAAAGGTTGTTTTGAATAAATCTGACCAAATTCTAACAAAACATTAGCAACCCGTGTTGTCGAATGTTTGTTGAGAATAGTACCCTGGTCATAAACAGTTATTTCTCTCCCGGCGTTGCAAATACGAAAACCCATGCACCGGCACTTTCAATAAAATTTATACGGTGAAAACATTAACCAATTGAAAGTAAAATCCAAGAGACATCATTGTGCTGGTGAACCGACATTTTTTCAGGTGAGAGGTTAGATAAAAATGCTTCAAGCACAATAGAAGTGTATTACTGAATCTTACTCCTGTTTGGGTTTGTTTGTGACAAATAGTTACTCAGCATCCACAATTGTGGGGCAAGAGATGGTCCTGTTGAAATAGGTTCAATACAGATACCTTCCTGTTGCGATTTTATGCAGCCCAAAATGACGTGCTGATTTTTGTAGTTATTGACAGATTGTTTTTTAGGCGGGGGAGACAAGTTCTCCATCGACAGTGCCGTTAAATCCCAACAAAACTATTGCGCGTACCATCTCACTTTAAGGAAACGCAAAGAAAGTCACTAACCACAAATAGCTTGTACAAACTACTAAAACTGGACAGAACAAAACGACTTATTTAAGGTTAATGAACATAAACACATAACATAAAATTGGAAAATAATTATTAAAAATATGAAGCAAAGAAACGAAATCGACTGTAAAACTCCTTGAAGATAATAACACATTAATTACAAATAAAAACAAAAATATCAAATAAATTACCTTCCGCGTTTTCCAGATAAATAAAATATTAGAATTTTCCGTGGCAATTCAGAAGTGTAGCTGCCCAACTGCCCCAAAATTGAAAGGATAATAGTTTGTAAATTTAGTAAGATAACAGAATACTTGTATAGGAACAAATTACGTTTATGGGTTTTTTTATCTCTCTTTCCCCTTTTGCCCACGAATATGATCCCCCCACCCACCTCACCGGAGACTACTTCGGAAATGCACCAAGCTTGGTGCTGATTTGATGGATGCTGTAGGAAAAAGTAGTGAACAAATACAAAGATTTAAGGAAGCAAAATACGTGAGTTTATCCTCTTTGACCAAATTCCACTCATCTGACCCATTGGCTCGCCTATGCCCTTATTCAGCCTCCGTAACCCACTCTCAAGTGCAAATGCGATGTTTGAGGGTGTTCGGTGCACGATGAAGGAGACGTTGGTGAGCAAATGATCACAAATTATCGTATTGACTGGAATGTTCTTTTTTTCTGTTGGAAAATTGAAAAACGATTTACATAGAAGTAAAAGATTCCGTCAAATGTACATTGTAAAAAATCTTTCTCTAGCACCACGTATTTGGTCAATACACGATTACAATTGGTTTCTTGTTTATACGTTGCGAGTGGACTTAGTTTTAACGTAAAATCACCTTAGAGCCGTAGGTTTAACTTGTTGAATGATGGAAACCATTATCAGGGTTTTCAAGAAAAATTGAAGGCACTGGACCAAAAGTAAATGTTTTCCTTGCTCATGTTTCATATTCAATCAAACGCAAATAATATTTTGTTTATATAAAGTTGTCCTATTACAAATTAATGGAGAGCGCCTGTTGACCTTCTCCAATAATTTGTAATAAAACAAATGTTGAATAACAAATTCTGTCCACCAAAAATAATCTAGACCTCAACCAGTTAACTGTTTCCAACTTCCATTCAAAATGAGATTTACATCCTTCAGAAAACTTTCCCTTTTTTCGGTTCTCTTTGAAGTTTGCCTATGGATAGATCATAATATTTCAGGGGTATATATTTTTGATACGTAAAAATATATTTTACCATTTTCTTTTTTCGCCGTGTGCTATTTGGTGATTTTTTCCATATTGTTTTCTTTCCATTTCCCTTAACCCTTTGGACATTGATGGTATTGTCCATGCTATTTAACAGCCATCAACTGGTAGACTCTATATTCGTTAGTTGAGGAAAGACCAATCGACATTTTAAGCTCCAAGGCTACACGTTGAAAGTGTTGATTGGTGTACAACACCACTTAACTGAGCCAACATTTACATTATGAATTCATGCCTCATCACGATCCCGGTCGAAGAAGCGACCTTTTGAGTTCAGAGGGTTAAACGCAAAACATGTTCACGTCTGGAGTATCGAAACCTACTAGACACATTAACAACAAACCTTTTCAACAACATCACATGTCGTGAAGCAAAATTTTGAAAAGACGTTCTATAACAAGGATAAATCATTGTCGTTCTTTTCGTTCCTCAACAACTCAGTAATCGGCATTTAACCCTTTACCCAACGTAACGGCCAAAACCGGCCAGCGCTATTCTCAAATATCGCCAATTAATTTTTAAAATATTTTCATTTTTTGTCTCAAAAACATAGGTTATGACCCCTTCGTTGGAACGAGCTCGTCGAGCTCGTTCCAACGAGGGGTCATAACCCATGTTTTTGAGACAAAAAATGAAAATAATTAGTCATTCAAGAATTTTTTTTGCAAGTGTCGTCTGCTTTTCAGGTTAGGTAAAGGGTTAAGGAGAATATAAACAGAAACAACTTGCATGAAATTACCAAAGAGAGTTATTTATTTATTTATTTATTGGTGTTTAAGGTCACATACTTATGCACAATGGCTAATCGTGACCATGACAGTTTTACGGGTGGAGGAAGCCGGAGTACCCGGAGAGAACCACCGAGCAACGACGAGCAGCTGTCAGCTCTCCAACATCGTAACTCTGAACTCTGCACCGCAGCACAGGCAGGGTTAGATTGGTTGAAGACATGCGCACCATCGACGTGCAGTATGCCTCATTACACAGCGTCATCGTGCCCCCATGTGGGCAATCGGGATGAAATCAAATAGAGATAAAAGCATTCAAGGCACTCTGTGGTCGGACTCCACTGTCTCGTAAACCAATCGTCCCCACATTGCATCACTAGCTATATTCAACTAACCCGATGTAGTCTGCATGCAGTGTTCATGCCACTTATGGCGGTGAGGAAACCATCGTCCACCTAAATGAATATCCCCCGCTACACACACACACATGTCAAAGGATACAAGGGATTTTAATTTTATGTAAGGGTACACACTAACAAATTCAAGATATAGGAACGCCTTGGTCGATCATGGGAGAAAAACTGGAAGGTGTTCTCATCAACCGATGGAAGTGGTCTGAGGGTTTCGTATAGAAAATTTTGAAAATTAGCCTCCCTCCCCCTTCCTCCCACACACGCATTACATTTCATTGCATCGGAAGGCTACTGGGCAGGAAAGTAGTGAAATGTCCCATTAAAATGCTCCTTTTATTTGAAAATGTCCAATAAAAAAAGAAAAGGTGTGTTTCCGTCTCAAAACTCAACATTTTAATCTCACTTTTATTACAGGCCTGACAGGCATTACTAATTCTTGTATATTGTTACTGGTCCCTATAAACTCAGAGACTACAGACAGCGGTTATTCTGAGTACATGCCGGTGTAAAAGGAATGGAAGTCCGTAGGAACGTTAGTCCCTCTGGACTATTATTCCGCGGAATTATAGTGCTAGGTCTAACATTTCTAGGAATAGTAGTCCCGCGGACTACTATTCCTAGAAATGTTACACCTAGGACTATAATTCCGCGGAATAATAGTCCAGAGGGACTAATTTTCCTACGGACTTCCATTCCTGTCACACCGGCACATGCATGTATTGATTCCGTGTAGACAAGCGTACATTGTTTTGCTAGAACAATTAAAATTACAAAAAAGACCGACTTTCGTTTAATGAATGAGCGAATGTCCTAGTCAGTTTGGGAAATCCTTATACGAAACCCAAGCGATATTAACGAATCGGTTGACAACTTTGTAACTACTCTCACTGGCGTAATTGATAAATGCACATCAAGTGTCAAAGTCACTATCCGAAACGATGACAAACCATGGTTTGACAATGCAGTAAGAAAGGAAATTCGCAAAAGAAACCGGGCGAGACAAATAGCAATCAAATACAACTGTGAGCAGTCGTGAGAGAAATACAAAGGTATCAGAATCAGTGTAACCAACGTCAAGAATGCTATGAAAGTGTTGAAGAGTCAATGTGCGAATAAACTGAACCTAAATAATTATGGCATGTTATTTAACTGCTTCTGGGTAACTTCTGTGTGGAATATCCCCACAATACAATGACTGCAAATATGGTAGAACAGTCGCGGAAAAATATTTGGTAAAAGCGAATATGCTCAACCAAATATTTATTCAGAATAGTGGGCAAAAAACAGAAAATCATAAATTCCAACCCCTAAAACGCAAGTGATCGAAGTCACTTTCTTCCATATCGTTCAGCGAAATAGATATCACCAAACTTCTCCGATCATTACCCAAGAAGAAGGCCAATGGTTACGATGAAATAAGTCAAAGATTACTGAAGGAAACAAAACTCACAATATGTAGCCCACTTTTCATCCTATTTGAAAAATTGGCGTCAACGTGTTCTTCTTACCCAGTTGAATGGTAAAAAGGCGATGTGATTCTGATTGTTAAGAAATGTGACAAATGTGATTGTAAAATTCACCGGCCAATACCAACACTATTTTGCATAATGAATGTTATGGGAAGAGTGGTTATCAAAGAAGTTCATAAATATTTCATTACCAATAATCGTTTTTAGAAACTACAATCATGATCTCTTACAGAGAACAGTACACTTTTACAGCTTATGAAGCTCAATTAGCGACTTGACAATATACACTGTGACGCTGCCCGAATTGTTACGGGTTTAACAAGATCTATATCCCGAAAACGGCTATTTATCGAAGTAGGGTAGAAATCACCAGAAGAATGCCAGTAGTATAGCTCGTATGTTTCAGGGGTTAGTTGGATGACCTCGGTGGATGACCTCAGAAGTGACGTCATGCCACGTGACCCAGTGGCGCCATGTTGTGTTGTCATGGTAACCCGCGTGAGCGGCCATCTTGTGACGTCATCTCCATAGTGATACGTTATGTGAGTGCGCATGCGCAGCGCGTGTTGTTAGGGTGATACGTGTTTCCGCCGTCCATTTTGTATACTGGAGGCCGCCATCTTGGTTTCTATGGTAGCACTTGATTGCCATGTTACCCAATTTTCTGCAATAAGACGGGGTATGTTCGGAAGGTGTGTTCGATTGTAGAAGAGTAAATCTAATTACCACAAACAACCCGACAATCCTTCCAAATCACCAAAATCCACCCGGAATCACCGAAATTGACTTTATTTGATACGGATTTCCCATTTTATCTGTTTAGCGCGTAGTGCTATAGTACCGAGAGGGTACCGGGGGTGTGTTCCTTTGTAGAAGAGTAATTTTCTGGTTCGGATTTTCCCAGAATCCTCATTTAATTACCCAAATAAACCCGTCAAGTTGTATTATATCGAATTCTTTCAGAATTCTCTGCTTCTGTCTATATATGCAATAGTTATCGTCTATCTGGCCATGTTCCTTTGTTCTAGAGTATACTCCAGCAACGTAGACGAGCCTATTAGTTGGAACAGCTTTGCTTATTATTACTATATTTAGCTATTCTAGTCTATTCTTGTTAGTTCTGACCCTATTCCAAGTACTCTTGTAGTTTCCTTTATCTAGATCATTTATATAGATTATAACTAACCAATCAGATTGCTTGATTTCCCATAACCTGTACTTAATCGTATAGAGTTATCTCCCCTTATTACAACGAAGTTGTATCAGATTCTCATCACATCTATATCCAATGGCAATATCCCCGGACACCCCAATTTCGGCACCCCTTTTTTGAAAAACATATGACCTTCGGCACCCCTTTTTTGTCATATGTGCTTATGTGAAAAAGCACAATGTGACACAATGTGCCCTATCACATAGGCACATACGGATATTTGAGAATACCTATTGCCTGGTATTGTATTATTCGAGGATACCTACTAGAGAATCCCTTTTTTTGTCATATGTGCTTATGTGAAAAAGCACAATGTGACACAATGTGCCCTAGCACAAAGACACATGCTTTATGTGCCGATATGTGCTTATGTGAAAAGGCACAATGACACAATGTGCCCTATTACATAGGCACATACGACCAACATGGGATTCCAAAGCCACAGGTGTTTTCCATAATGGATTCTTTAAAAGGGATTCCATAAAATGGAATTCCTATCCGACTCCGTAAAATGGGATTATACCATGACTACCTATTCTACTATATATGAAAAGCCTATGACATAAATTTTAGCTTTATACACCAACTGTGGACAAATTTGCACGTATGTATGGCTGCTGCTCAGTAAAATCGAGGAAACATAATAGCGACTTTTAATAATCTGACAATCATGGCATAAATAAAATATACCCAAAGTAGTTTGGTGTACCAAATGTCAACACTCGTGGTGAAGTGGTGTTAACCGAGCCTCATTGGATCGCTGCTATCACCACCTCACCACTCACGGCGAACATTTGGTACACCAACCTACTATGGGTATATTCTATACTTTTCGCACAAATTACTTATTGTTGATATTTCTAAAAGCTTGTTGCCACTCCCACACCTGTATACTCTATTTATTGTTTATTCTAAGGAGGCGAGGGGAATTCTAATTAGAAAGCACTTGTCCTCCAATCCTCTTTTGCACCATCAATGGCAAATAAAAATATGATTAAACAAAACACTTGGAAGTATTGGATTTTAGCTTTTATACAATGGCTTCATAACAGTATATTTTTTATTTGCTTCTTATTCAAATATTCAGCACTTTTCGTAGACGAATGACATGTTATTTGCTGTGGTTGTAGGGATTGTTCGTGCCACCTCCCCCTCCATGCTCTGGTGTCAATAGGTTCCTAGGAATTCTAACATTGATGTCCTTTCCATAGTACCCACCCTCTAGCCTGTCAAAAAACTGTGGTGCGAAGAAAAGGCCCTAAAGAGGTGCACTGCTTCAGTGTCTCGATCCTACACAACACCTCTTCAGCAGAAAACAAAGCACTGCCTTCATAACAATATTAAGGAAAAATCTACGATAATTTTAAAAACTGATTTAAAAGTTATGCCGCCAAGTTTTAAAACATTTTTGAACCTCTTTGTCAGGGAAACACATAAACAATTATTTCACAGTCCTTCTCAGTTTACTGTTAAGTTCCAGTGAGAGTTAAATTAACACCTTATTCTATTTTGAAAATAGGCTCTCCCTATGACGTCATTTTTCTGTGTCTGCAACCATTTGAGAAAAAAAACTCAATTGCAATTTAATAAGACATCTCGAAAAGTTATCGGAATGTCATAATGATAGAACGGAAGAATGTTCGAAATGTATTTCCGAGTGAGCTAAACAATAAAGCTCATATTTATTTTTTTTTTGGTCATATTTTTACACTGTGATATTTGATTTGAAGACGGGTGTGGTAGGAAAGACAATTAGTATCAATCATGCGCCAACCTCTCATGTCACTTCATCTTTCTTTAGACGCCCGCCCATACTGTTTTATTT
The DNA here is from genome assembly GCA_031216915.1 of Pictodentalium vernedei. Lineage (NCBI taxonomy): Eukaryota > Metazoa > Mollusca > Scaphopoda > Dentaliida > Dentaliidae > Pictodentalium > Pictodentalium vernedei. Next base: position 40,748,441 of record CM062292.1, on the reverse strand, counting down.
GTTCCCAAATACAACTAGTGACAATCGGTGTCAATGAACCTCACGGGATTCATTAATCGCCCGTATGTTAAAAATAGCGCCCTCTCCCATGCGACCAAGCGGGTAGTGTACAAACTTACTTTTTTGAATATTGGGCCACAGCGAAGCGGTATCAAATGTTAAATTGAGGTAAATAGCAATGCATAATCAAAGTGATCCAGGTCCTGCATTAAGTGTTTCTTTCTGACACTCCCCGACAGGTCGTTGCCTGAGTGCTAGAATGTTCTATGCCCCTGTGGGACATAGAACATTCTAGCACTCAGGCGACGAGGTGTCTGGAAAGAATAATGTATAAGAGTCGCATATGCATGTTTGAAGATGCAGGGTCAAATAGGGCTAATCGATTTAATATGTCAGCATACAATTTCGGGCATTCGAGTGTATAGACTACTCACCACTGTAAAAGTCGTTGTCATTGCATCACTATCTGGTTCTTCTGATTCATTTTGGTCTCTTTCAACTAGAATAATAAACATAACATACTCGCGAAGAGAAACTGCACAGTAATAAACTCATTGTTAATAAAAGCTAGAAATCGTTTGTATTTTTGTTATTTCAAAATATTGCACACAATTTAACGAAGCTCCACAACGACATATCTTCTGAATTTACAAAACATTCGTATTAACAATATTAATTTATTTATTTACTGGGGTTTATCGACACTTTCGACAGCCACGGTCACGTATTGACAGTAACATGGCCGTTTTTTAATAAGAGAGTAAATTGTTCGCCACCCGTATTTAATTGTGATTACGCTATCCCAGGTGAATATGTCATGACTTCTTCGTAATGTGAAGATTCCTGGGCGATCTTGGGAATAATTGCTTTCTTCGGTCATTCAGTAGGAAAGTTATCTGTTTCCTGCACTTCAGATACTTTTTCTCCGCTAGAATAATGATGTTCAGCATAGGATCCTGCGAATATTCGAGATTCGATTCGATATCGATACCATACGTATGCTTCGATATCGATCCCGAATCAGTCTCAAGATTCGATTTTTTCGAATCTCTCGTGCTAACTTCAATTTGTTACATTTCCAACAAAAATAGGATAAAACTGTCATTAGAAAATTCATTCATGTAGGCTCAATTCCTATTCATTTGAGTAATTGACAATGTTTAATTGTTAGGTAAGGTGTGAATTTGGCCCAGAACATTATCCATAGTTTTGGTTTTTGAAGGCTTAACTTGATACTATTCACGTTCTTAAGAACGTGAATAGTAACAAGTTAGGCCTTCAAAAACTAAAACTATGGACAATAGGCCTAGCTGTTTCAGCGACGGTGCTGCAGAGAATATTTAGTTATTGGTGTTTAAGGTGTTCACTCCGTCGCGTAAGGGTCATCATAGTGTTCCGTAACTTCCGTTTGATGCAATATGATATAACTTGTCTTTTAAGATTCGATTCGGGATTCGATTCGATGTCGTTATCAGAGACACAATTCGATTCGAGATTCGATTCGAAAAGAAATTTGTGACTCGCAGATCCCTAGTTCAGCATTGTTTGTTTGTCACGCTGTGTTTTTTTTATCGAACGGTTCTTTGTCTGTATGTTTGGGCTTAACTAAAGTACCCACGACGTTGATTGATAGTGATATGCGCCTACTGTAGAACATACGCTTGATGTCGGTTTTTCTTGAGCTGGTCAGTAGTTCTCAATAGCATAAAGTTCAGGTATCGGCCGCGATTCACAATGCCATGTAGCCTATCTAGCAACGTGATATGCTTAGAGTGTGCTGCGAACTGTCGCAACCGTAATATGCATGGCACCGCAGAGTCTTGACCCCGGCTGACAACCACCGCAGCAATGGACTTGAAATTCACTTTATGTTGACGACACACAGCTTATATTCATTTTAAACAGGATATAACTTCTACAGCATGCAACTGAATTGAAATATGCATCTCAGTCATTAAGGCATGGATGACAGAAAATTGTGCCTAACTTAACGGTGATGCGACTGCAGTTATATACATTATACATTGGACTAGCGCAGCAGCTTTCTAAAATCTGTCTAGAACAATTCAAAATGCCATAATGATACCACGTACACGTGTCTGTAATATTGGATATTTCTGAGACGAGAATGCGACTGCTGATAGACATGTTTAACAGGTCTGTCGCAGTGTGTCATTCCATTTATGAAATATCGGCAAAATCCGACAATTTATTAATGGGGCAACTTCTGAGCATGTTTTCGCCACCAGTCGTCAAGATTACTGTAGCACCATTCTGTTTGGCTCAACAAATGTTTTTAGTAGAAGCTTTAACATATTCGCATTATCACACGAGCTCCCAAGTACTGTCATATAACGCATATCTTCTATGGACGTCACTGTCCTCGAGTTCAACATTTAAAAATTTACTTACTCGTGTATAAATAAGTGAATCAACGCAATAACACCATCTTACCTTTTTGATATACTTTACCGGTATCAAGCATCCAGGGCACTTCTCCCATCGAACGTCTACAATCCGGCACAGCCTGCAGCGAAATTAAGCACAGCTGGTGGTATCGTTTTTTGTTTTTTGCCGCGGGTCCAAAACGTTCTCCCTGTCTACTTAACACACGCAGATGAATAATTTTTTAAATCGGGCATAAAACAAACCTCTACAAGAGGACATTTCCGAAATAACGCAATTATAACTCTCAGTCATCAAAAGATTTTTTTTTTTTTGTACAGCAGTAGTGCACCGTGTGTGGGTTTGAAGATTATTATTACTATTTGTTATTATTGATTAATAGTTTGTGTCATTAGATCAAAATGATATCACGCATATAGGAATTCACACTTATTTAACACTCTTATTTTAATTGACACTGATTTAACATGAGTCTAAGATTATGTTTCCGATCACATTGAACTGCTGTGTTTTTGTGCATTTACCTACACTTTTGCTTGGACGATGCAGGATTGGGAAAAATGTGTTATTATTAATTAGATACCAGGCTTTTATCTGGAGTATCATACATGCCTTCCTTGATACGTAAACAATACCTGGCTGATATTCTCCCAAGCTCGGTTGATAGAAATTTGCATTGATACTAATTATGAAGGCTATGTGATTATTCCATTGCCACGCAACTCCACTGATGCCTGTATGTTCCCAATGACAACTAAAGTCGTTTCGCTAAAGACTGTGTTTCTTTATCTTTTGAATCGGTGGATTCAAGGATACTCGTATTAAATAGCATTCACAACTCTGCAGAATGATTCTGTAGAATCAAACATTCCCCTGCACTGGGCAACAGTTTTGTTAATGTAAACAATAATCCTCAGTATATTAAATTCTTCCCTCGAACTTCCCTTGTTTTGATAATAGTGCGCAATGGGTGAGAGTGGGTGACAAGTCCCTCGTATCCTTAACTCTGTCAGAGATATTGGCTGAGGCATTAAAATTGCAGTGCATGCTCGGACATGCCTTCTAACTGTTGAAGACTGTAACCGATGCAGAGTGTTTGGAGAAATACTGCAAACCGATGCACTCCGTTGCAATTCCACTTGAGAATGCAAGGCGGGACATCTTTCGTCAAGGCACTGGTGAGAACAAAGTTCACAAGACTCACTGCACCACATTGTACAAGGCCCCTTTTTCAGAGTCCAACCTTTTCAGTAACCATGTTTAACTCTTGAATACGACTGAATTATTTTTGTTTGTACAATGTCCAATGCCTTGGGTAAAACTAGTTCAGCGGTTTTGGTACAAAGCGTCTATCTGAGTAAAACATGCACGGATAAAATGCCCCGGGGACAAACGTTTAGAAACCGTGCATTATTGGTGTTCTGCTAATTCAGGGTCTGGAGACTGTACACCAAAACGGATCATTTCAAGGCCCGGTTTTGATGCTTTGTAATTGTTTGTAATTGTTTGGGGAAAAAACACTTCGATAAACGTTCGTTACATGGTGGATGAAGGAGACGAGTATATTTGACAAATTGAGAAACCTTCAAGTCATTCGCGTGTTTTCATGCGGAGATATTTTGCCAATGAATATTTGGGCAGTTTGGGCCGATTTGGGGGATTTCTTACATGAAAAGAACAAGTGTTTAAGTGGAAATTTTGCACTCATAATGCACAAGACAGGAATTTATTTTTCATTTACGATAATGATATCTTGCGGTGTTACTATTTATTCCAGTATTAGTGTTCTACTAATTCATATTCCCGAGACTAATAATACTGAATGGAAACTACACATTTGGACAGCAATTATAACTCATCTTTGATAAAAGATATATTTTGTTTTTGCATTTATGATTACCATACATTGCCCTCTTACCATTCAGTTCATTATTGGTGTTCTGCTAACTCGTAGTCCCGAGATTGAATGCGAAAATAGATGATTTTGAGGTTCATTTTTTAATTTATTTGTTTTTAGTTTTGCGAAAGTTTTGGCAGAAAGAATAAATTTTGGTAAACTTTTGTTAGCACTCAGTAATGAAGAAGTGTCTTTTGGACTGATCGTTGATAAGTTCATGTCATTCGCGCGTTTGGACCAGGAGATATCGGCCAATGGAATTTTGGGAGTTTTGGTGAGGATTTTGGCAGAAGAAAGTTAAAGCCAAAAGTGAAAAGGTGATAATAAGTATAACTCCCAGCCATGTTAGACGCTTCGAAGTTTTAAATAAAACTGTAAGAGCTTTCTCGAGAATTCCGTTCGCTGCATGTGTTGGAAGAAAGAGAGAAAGAAACTTGTATGAAAGAAAGAAAGAAAGAAACCTCTACTTTAGATTTCAGCAATTGGCATTTATACTACATGTATTGTTATGTATTACCCTTTCTACATCATACAAGCTTCCTAATTAGTTCGTAACCAATACATCCAGTAAGCTACCTTCAACCCCAACGGGGTGTCCGAAGTTCAACGGGGGTGTATAGGAATATCACTTGTCAGCTAAAGGTGGTGTACAGGCATTCTATGGTACACTTCGCGGATTTCCCTTTCGGCCATTGCCTCGAATATTTTCGTCAGTAATAAAAACATTCGGACTCATAAAAGAAATGAGAAAAATGTTGTTTCATGAGAATATTCCGACAACTTGATATAAAATAATTGTATATACCCCCAATTTCCGATTTTACTGTCGAGAAGATGAATTCTGTTGAGGAGTTTCTACACTGTAGATCCGTTGTATTTTCGAGATGCATGCAACCCTTCTCGTTATATGAATTGCCTCTTCGGTGAAACTCAATAAAGCACATGTACAAGTTTGAATATAGTGTCCCCGATTCCCCAAGACACACAACGCAGCACTCTCTCAAATAAAACACTTAAAGTCAATTTGTGTCTCACAATAATAACAACGCATCATTTATCAATGCCCTGGTACTAAAGTATCCCACATTTTTCAGTTCAGTAGAAGACAAATAATTTCAAATCGTTCTTGTTCAATACTAAGAAAGATATATTTCTTCCAGTTTCTCTAATTATTACTTTTATGTAGGTTTTCGTCACTGGAATACAATTAGGTGAATATATGATAGAACAAAACTCGACACACTGAAAGCGCATGGTAATAAATTCGTCACACTGTGCTTCAGCAGGGTGTACGGGATTGTTTTGCCCTTCTGAGAAACACAGAATGGTAGTACAGTCCCGAGGACTCAAAACACAGTGTAACTAATTTTATCACCTTTTAAAATTATACAACCTTCCTCATTGGCTAGTAACCAATGCATCCAGTACGTTACATTTAACTCCAACGGGATGTAGGACGTTCAACAGGGTGTATGAGAATGTCTCGCGGCAGCTAAAAGGGGTGTACAACCATTATATGGTACGCTTCGTCGATTCCCCTTTCACCCATCGCCTCAACCATTTGCGTCAGAAAGAATAAACATTTAGACTCACAAACAAAATGAGAACAATATTGTTTCATGAGAATATTCCGAAAACCTGAAATAAAACATGTGTACAACACCCAATGTCCGATCTTACTGTTGAGAGATGGAATCAGTTGTAGTGTTTTTACAGTTAAAACTAGAAGTCCTGTCATGAAAAACGCACAAATAGCACGTCGGTTTGCGCGTTAATCTACGCGTTATGACCACATTGAGGCTATCAACTTCTGCACATATGGCCTGTGCACAAGCAATGTTTCAGCCAATGGACCTCCGGGTAACCCGGAGGTCCATTGGCAGAGACATTGCCTGTGTTTGCTATGTGTAACCAGGGGAACTGCCGTGCTTTGGATGCCATTCGGTATGGCACTTGCGCGCAATTCCTACGCGCAATTAAGCCTAGATAAGCGCACAGTTCATGACAAGACTTCTAGTTTTAGCTGTACACTACAGCTTGTTGTGGTTTCGAGAAACATGCAATCTCATAAAATGAATTGTCTCTTCAGCGAAACTTTTTAAAGTGCATGTACAAGTTTGCATATAGTGCCCCGATTCTGCAAAACACACAACTCACCACTCTATCGAATAAAACACAAATAAAGTCAATTTGTGCCCCACAGTAATAACGACGCTTCATTTCCTAATGTACTTGAATTGAAGTCCCCCAAATGTTTGAGTTCAATGGAAGGGAAATAACTTCAAATCAAAATATCATTACTATCGTCTGCTTGTCAAAATGTCTCTTAAACACCGTGCTTTTATTCAGACGAAGATATATTAATAAAACGTGCTAAATCCGTTCCGGATAATACACAAAAGGCAAGTAAAAAAACAGCCAATGCAATCAGACAAATGATTTTGAAGAAACAAGTACCGTAATCGACAGTTTTTGAATCGTTTGGTGGATGAAGACTGGCGGAGATTCTTGATCAATTTTATATTGATGCCCATAAGAAAGATGGAGAAATGTACAAAACGGTATCTTTGGAGAACTTTAGACATAATTTGAACTGTTACCTTCAAACACCTCCCAATGGTAGCAATATTGACGTGAGAAAAAACAGTGACGTTGTCGATGCCAGTTCCTTAAAACAGCTATGAGTGAATTAAAATCGAGTGGCAAAGTGGATGTTGAACATTTTACCAGTATTTCAGAACGTGATCGCAGCACATTGTATAATAGAATTCGTATGAGTTTTGACTTAAATATATTACAAAGAACAAAAGATGAGCTCACAGAAAATCGTCGAGAGAATGATAAAGAAACCTACACTGCCATAATGCCAGAAGATCCAAATCCGGAAAAGTACTGTCCTGCTGGATCTTCTGAGAAATATATTTCAAATCTTTATCCAGAGTTAAATCGCTTGAGGCAGAGGACATTTGAGTGTTTTCTTGATTCTGACGGTATGTGGTACTCGAAGAGAGCAGTTGGAAAAGACACTCTTTCAAAATCTATGACTAAACTGATCAACTTGTGTGGATTGTCACAGATTTACACAAATCCCTATATCGCACTACAGGGTTCCAGTTCTCACAGGAAGTAATTTTTTTCTCTGTCCAGATCATGTCCATTACTGGACTTAAATCTGTCAGCTCTCAGTCAATCTAGCACAGAATATCAGGCGAACAGAAAGTAGAAATGTGTCGTGCCATCACTTACGCGGTTCACAAAAATGAACTGCCACTACTGATACAGTCGACACTATGGACAGCTTCAGCAAGCACCTAGTTAGGCTTTCTTCTGGTATTGAACATGAAGACTCAAATAAAAATCGAAACAATCTACCCGATCACCACGAGTGGTTTAACAGGGATGCACAGTTCTCGGATTTTGATAAAACAAACAATCCAAGTTTTGTTCGTTATCAGACTGCTGTTAAAAATAGAAGAAATACCCCAGATACAAAAGTAGTTTCTGAAGTATACATACATATATATATACATCACAATTCATAACACTTATTGTACATTTCACTAAATGCTGCGCGTTTCAAGGTAGTTGTTGTAAAATATACAAACAGAAGAAAAGAAAAAAGATAGTATTTTCGGATCGAGGTTTATTCAGTCGCAGAAAGGCCTTTTATCGACTCGCATTTATTGATTTATTATTTATGTATTGGTGTTTAAGGTCACCTACTTACGCACAATGGCTAATCGTGACCATGACAGTTTTACGGGTGGAGGAAGCCGGAGTACCCGGAGAAAACCACTTAGCAACGACGAGCAGCTGCCAGCTTACCAGCATCGTAACTCCGCACTGCAGCGCAGGCAGGATTAGATTGGTTGAAGACATGCGCTAGATCGACGTGCAGTACGCCTTAGTACACGGCGTTATCGTGCCCCATGTGGACAATTCGGGGTGAAGTGCCTTACCCAAGGACACAACGCGGGTCCTTGGTTGTAAAATAGATTCCGATCAAATCTTTTCTCAGCAGAAATAAACTGTTGCAGTTTACTGGTCAACATGTTCAAGTTGTTTTAGGTTTCAACTATATCTTTCCGAAGACTTATCGTTCTTGTTGACTAATAAAGAAAGAATATGTTTCTTCCAGTTTCTCTAGTTATTACCTTTATTAAGGTTTTTGTTACTGGAATACCGTTTGGGTATGATATAATAAAAGCAAAACGCGACTCACGGTAGGGACTAGGTAATATATTCGTCACGTGGAGCTTCAGCAGGGAGTATGGGACTGCACTTCCCTTCTGAGATTCTTATTTCTTGAGGTTGAAACACCGTGTAACTAATAGTATATACAGTACAGTCGCCAATAAAGTTGAAACCCACACGGGCTATTAGCGCCTTATTTGCGAGATATTGTTTGCCATATTTTGACTTTCCTATTGGGTCAGTCAATCGTAATTCGCCCACCGAACGCGTTAATGTGACTCGTTCCACAACATAGTCATACAACTTACAAGCAAGTGTTGAAATTGAAAGAAAACGCGCACTACAGTAGTTTTTATCGTTAAATTTGATTCGAAATGTTCCATTTTATGCACGGCACTTTAAAACCCTTTGCCCCACGCATCGCCAGCATCCGCCCGCGTAATATGCAAATTCCGCAGCTGAAAACATATTATTTTTTGGAAACATTTCAACAAAACCATATCATGTGACCCCTCTTTGGAACGAGCTCGTCGAGCTCGTTCCAAAGAGGGGTCACATGATATGGTTTTGTTGAAATTTTTTGAAAAAAATTAAAAATTGATATTTCAAATAATAAATTTTGAAACAGTCCGCGTTGGGTAAAGGGTTAGAAAAAGATAACTCTCTCTCATCGACAGTGACAAACCAAATCTATGGCTAACGATGGAAGTTTTCATAAGATAGTTTCACTCGTTTTTGGAGAATTGATGAAATATGGTGCGAGGAATCATCTAACAAAGTCCTCGACCTAAATAGAGAACAAAACTCAATTTATTTTCAAAATATATTTACAATAAAAAACTATCAACAAACTCCCGCTCATCCCCCAACAAAGCCCCCACCCCCCAAAGAAAAAAAAAAAAAAAAACTAAAATAAAAATAAAAACAACAAAAACGATGGCGAGTGCATGTGATGATGATCTGCAAGCACCCAGTTGTAAATCACAGGCGTAATAAAGTTATAACACCATGAGTCAAAATACTGTTTTGATTTTATTTTAAATGTACATCTCTAAATATTTTTAAATCCATATACATCAAGCAGTTCGTTTGTGGATGTTAGGATCACAGGTTGGTAGAGCTGGGCATTAGAGAACACATGCGTAATCTAGATCGTATTTAGTAAGATTTAGCATCTAGCAAAAGTGTTACTGCCATCATTAGTATTTTTATATGTAATTGTTCCCTCAAACACCTGCTGCAATAAAATCACGAATGCGGATTCGGTAATCAGAGGTGTTCACATATAATGAAATAAAACTCAGTTACGAGTTTGCTTTAGCAAAAGTTTGTCATCCAGGTCAGTAAAAATGTCTACATATTTTTGTTCATTTTCGCCTGAAAACTAAAAATATCGCTCCAATGCGGTAGGGAAATATCTGTATAATAAGACGCAAATGTGGCGGCATTAACACATTAATATTGCCGTACGTTACACCAATGTTATAGGTTGTACTGTGCATGCATGACTAACAATTTTCTTCACTGTATGAAACTTCCTTTAATTTCCTAAAGCTGCCCAAATTTTTTCACTAAGGGAATGGACATTTAACAAAAAATTGAAAAAATCGAAAGGTTAGCGAATTTGTATAAACGAAGTGCGCATCATTTCAACAGGCGCTGTCCTGTAGAGAGAGAGGTATGAAACTATAAAAGCTACATTTTATTATTTCCCCCCACTCAATTTGAAGTGCTGACTGTTATTCTCCGTTGAAACCAATTTAAAAATAAGAAAACTGAACGTTCACAATATTTTACTGTTCTGTAATTTGTCGATTAGAAAATGTAATATAGGTTGCTGTCATTTCCATGAGTACGAAGTCTGGGAGGTGAATTTTTCCTGCGAAGAATTAAGACTTGGATAGATAGATAGATAGATAGATAGATAGATATTTTTCAAAACAAAGAAGCACGGGCGCAGGTCGGTAAATCGATTTCTGTTGTAAATTATTTCTATGGAATTCAATGTTGTTTTAATATTTTTGAAGTTATATGACTTTATGACAAAATGAACTCATCTCAGAAGTGCTTTCACAAGAATGTTTCGAAGACTGGGATTTTTCTTATAAGCTATGATGCATCGTTTGTTAATGGCTTCTGGCAGTTTTGTGTTTAATTCCGTAAAGTTGTTTTTGAAAATTTTTGCAATTTCCACATTGCGTCGATTATAAACCAAGGGAAAACAAATAATTTTATTTGGCAACCCAGAGTACTCTCTATTGAGTCCGTATGGGAGATAGGTCCTGAGCTTACCAATCCAATAGTTTTCACGCTCAAGTCGTTTGTCTGTTGTGGTTTCATCATCATCCAAAAACGGAATTTGCTCAATGGGTTGGAACCTAAAATGTGACTTAATGTCATGACCCGGGAGGTTAAAGTGGTCTGAGACTGCCTTTCCTGAATCTAAACGGATATTTGATAAATGGTTTTGCATTCTGACGCGCAGAGGGTTTTTCGTCTGGCCGACATATTGGATATGGCATAATTTACATGTGATTAAATAAATGATGTTTTCAGAATCACAGTTGAAGCTGTTTCTAACTTGGTAAAACATACGGGTTTGTTCGCTAAAGAATGTTTTACCGGTATTCATGTAGTTCATACGATGTATGTAACAAATTTTGCGTTGACATAGATTTACTGATCCATTTCCCAGAACAGGGCGGTTATGCCGAATTTTCGTGGGGTGCGTTGGCTCAGAGTCCCGAATGGGTGTCTCTATCTCACGGATTGTATCAGATTTAATTTTTCGCAAAAGTCGTTTTGAGTAACCGCGTTTAACAAGTGTTTTGAAAAGAATTGAACATGCGTGATTGAGGTCGCTTCTGTTCGTACAATTTCTATGGAATCGAATGATTTGAGATTTTACCAACCCATTGAATAGTTTGGGTGGGTGGTAAGAAGCTCTATGGAGAAGTTGGTGAGAATCGGTCGGTTTAGAAAAGACTTTTGTGTCTAGTACGTTGCTATGCCGGAAGTGAGGGCCCTTGAATACAGTCACATCCAGAAAATCAATGGTATTTTCTGAAATGCAGGGCTGTAATTTAATGGATTCATCGTGGTTGTTCAGGATCTCCAAGAATTCGTTGAAGTCATCACGGCCATGGGGCCATATGATGAAAATGTCGTCTTGGAACCTGTGATAACATAATGGCTGTTTTCTTGCTTTAGCAAGAGCACCTCTCTCCCATTCTGCAACAAAAATATTAGCAAAATTTGGACTGAATTTTTTACCCATACTACATCCACTTACTTGGAGGTAAAAATTATTGTTAAATTCAAAGTCGTTACCTTTCAATGATAATTCTAACAATTGCAGGATTTCTTCCGATGGCCTGTTTGGGTCATCGTACCTTTTGAATGATTTTTTTATTGCCTCTAGACCAGCGTCAATACCAATGTTAGTATACATACTTTCAATGTCTAGGGTAATGAGGAGACTGTCGGAAGGAACCTGCAATTTGTTAATTTTCATTAAAAAGTCCTCAGTGTCTTTGAGGAAGCTCGGATGGCGGCAAGCAATTGGTTTTAAATAAAAATCAATATACTGTGAAATGTGGTAAGATTCCGAGCCACAGTCGCTGACAATAGGCCGACCAGGAGGGGTAAATTCGTCACTCCAACTGCTGAGTGGTTTATGTATTTTAGGCAAGAGGTAAAACTTACGATTGTTTGAATCCCTCTCTGCAATTAAATACTCGACATGTTTTTTCTCAATGAAGTCGTGGTCCAGCAAGCTTTTTAGAATTCCATTAAATTAAGATAGATAGATAGATAGATAGATAGATAGATAGATAGATAGATAGATAGATAGATAGATATAGATAGATAGATAGATAGATAGATAGATAGATAGATAGATAGATAGATAGATAGATAGTTTATTTCTGCAGTATTATTGTTACAAAGACGATACATGAATTAAGCATATAATAAGTGATTGTACATAAGAGACACCATGTAATAAGTATGGGGAAAGCAACTGCAAGGAGGCGATATAGCCAGGCTGGCTGTTTTGTAATCACCCCCTCTAGAATTATCATTATAATTCTGGTAGATTGCAATAGTATTCAAAATACACTGAAACCACGCATTCATACACATATATATATACGTATATGTCTATACACCTATGTAATGCACAGGCACACATACATACATGTATATGCATACATGGATCCAATATTATATATACATACTTGATTACTTATTTGTTTTCGGAATTTTCTTCAGGGCAACGGTCTATCATTGTGATACGTTATTGCATTCAGTTAAGACAAAAAATCTAAAACAGGGAAATTTGACGAGATAAATTACTGTAGAACCGAATATGCTAAACAATGAGCCAAAGTGGACAATTGTTGTTGGTAGGAGTGATACTGATAGACATTCTAAGTGACCGAGTATATCTTAACCAGTTTCTCCTAACTTTAAAGTCAAGTTTCGTTTTGTTCCTTTTAATGCACGAAAAAGAGTTTCTGTTGTTTTCGTTTATAAACAAGTAACAAAAGGAAACTTGGTTTTATTTTTTAAAGATATCATGGGTGTTTCTTCAACATTCACTTGCTTCTGAATAGGACCTTCCTCGTTCATCTAATAATTTCATTACGATATAAGTCATGGATGACATTGAGTATATATTTCGGGTGTGACAGAAGACTGTTGAGAATCGAGAGTTTTTCTTGAAAATCTCACCTATGATACATCGACGTCACTGTGAGCACGCGCCGTCATAGAGGTATTGGCCGCTGTGGATGTCCACTCTGCAAACCAACATTACGTTGTTCAGGTTAGGGTGTACTGGGATTCCCGTACTGGTCTGGTGTTGAAGAACAGTATGTTTGGTACATACCAGCGTTTGTCTACTATCAGCACGTAGTACTATTAATCCATAAGGGCATACACTTCCCAAAGTTTGGTACGGGTGGCATATAATGCTAGTCCAACTAAGTATTTACACTCTTATGTTGGTTGTTTGAATGCAAGGCCACATGGTTATTTCCCGTTTGCCTGGATTGTAATATTATAGTATAGTATGGTTATTCTTATGGACATATTATGGCCTGACTGAGGATAGAGGTCGAGACTGGATCAGATAGAGCAAACAAGCACGTAGTAGTTCTACAAGTCGATAGTAATGGCGGAGGGCTATATCTCAGGGGCAAAGCTGCAAAGCTGCAAGGATGCAGAATGCAATAGTTGGTGAATAGAGTGGTAACTGATCATAGCACAGATTACATTGACAACGGAAAAGCCAGAAATAGACGTCTTGTGGCCATAATATTAGTTATCCTTGTGTTTTCCAGGGTGTATGGAAATTTACACGGGTTTGGGAACTCATACACCCTAACATAACTGAGCAGAAGGTGAAAATTAATAATTAAAAATTGGTACTTTTTTAGCAACATAGCCTGCTATTCTATATTCTTGTTTTTACATCGTGGTTAACCACGGTGTAAAAAACAACTCACTGTGGATTGCAAGTTACGCCGTACCTCTCAGCCAATCAAAACACAGTATTTTGTTTCATTTGGAAATAACTAGATTTATCTATTTCCAGATTACTATCCTACAAACTATATTTCACATATATCCACCATTGGTACATCACCGTGGCGATGTATCCTTAGTGGATTTGTCATTACCTTATACGGCGAAAAGGGATTGTATAACCACGGACGTATCATAGAGGACACGCCTGTAATGAAATACCGTGTGTAGGAGTCTATACGTGGATTCCAAATCGATTTCGCGAATCTGCTGGCGGTTGTGTTCATAGAACAATTAAAAGAAGTGACTAATGATGTTAGCAGCAGTACGGAAAGCACTGAGTTATTTGGACCCATCAATAGTTGTTATTAGATATAGTACGTAGTAGGTTAGCAAATAAAGGCTGGTAGTGGATTAGAAAGTAGAGCGTTAGCAGGCAGGTTGGTGGGTAGAGAATGTAGAAGCAGAGGTACAAGCCATGAACCGACATTCTGCAAAAGGTATCATTTAATAGTACAAGAGTGATGAGATATTATTCCTCAATGGGTTGTTTCTTCTTGGCAATCACGGTCTCCTACGAGGAAAAAAGGGCGTCAAAGGGCAGTCGTTTGTTAGAAGGGGTTTCGAAAGGTGAGGCAATCCTCCAGTGCGAGATAATGTAGCATCCTTCATATCCCAGGATATGCCACGTTCCGTGACACTCCAGCTCCAGACCCACTACCCAACAAACGAGTGATCTTCGACCTTCGGATTGGGATGGAGAGACAAATAACAAGCTCCATCGCTTCCGATCCACTATTTCTGATCACTACCCGTCTAGTAACCTTTGTAGAAAGGTTCTTGCAGTTTTGACGCGATGTCATATTGGTCATACATGACAAACACATTCCTTTTTGTTGGAGGGTACTGTGCGACCAAAATGTGTTCCCTGCCAGCAGGTGTTGCCAGTGGAACACATTCTTTTACATGGTACTGGGTTTAATCATGTCAGAGGGCAGTAATTTTCTGTATGACCTCTGAGAGATCTTTTTTATCGTACGAGTCGGAATAAGAATCTATCATTTTTTAAATCAATCAACCTTTTTAGTAAATTTTAAAATTGTTTTTATCATTTTAAACTAGAGTCCTCTTGACTTAAACTCAGCAGGTTTTCTATGTTTAGTCACTCATCATTGTAATTATTCATATCACATTGTCTTTATCATTTTTATTGTAATTGTTTTATGTCTTTTATTCATCTTTGTATTTCATTACTGTCATGTCTTCCTTTTAAAGTTTTCTCGCCACGATATAGCCTCAGTTGGTGATGTGGCGTAAAGCACCAATAAATAAATAAATAACCTTCGACCTTTAAGGCCCAAATTCCAAGCAATGTTCTTGCATGTTATACTGTCCGCACCAAACATAGAACAGGATGACGTCTTAGGTGGATTATCAGTAGGCCAACATAGGTATACCCATACTGTACTGCCCCATCTTTTCGGTACGAGATACAGCTGACCCGAAAAACGTGATGCCAGATTGTCAAGTTAACATCAAAAGTGATAAACGTTTCTATAATGACGTATGCATATAATGGTCTCACGACGCCTTCGGCAACCCCAACCATTTCAGGGTTAAGATTTTGAAGAAAAGACTCATGTTTCCAATCAGTCTCCTATCATACCCATGCTATATATCCCAAGCCATGTATATACATGACAATACATGCCATGCCTTACGATATATGCAGTATGTATACAACTTGTCGGATATAGCCGAATAAAGCTGTGGTTTTCTAGCGGAAATAGTTTCACTTTGAAAAGTCCAATTTTGAATCTGCAAAGGCCGGGGTAATTGGGACAGAAAACCTCATGATATACTACTGCCAGTGGAAAGACAATTTTAAAAAAAAATTGAAATGTAAATTTTAGTCGATAAGCGAATATGTGGATGTGGGCACTTCATTCAATGAAAGGACTAAGCCACAGCATAATCGGAAAATGTGTCTTACTGTATGTTGTAGCGTATTTGGGAAGTCTAAATTTACAATTCCTGACGTCATGAGAGGTGATTCCATGACGCTTGGTTCTGACTGGCCAATCCGATTGTTCCTGTGAAATCTTGGGAGAGATTCAAGAAGACTGCGGCATTGGAAGACAACTATGGACCTGATATGATATTATTTTTGATGATGTATTGATGTTTGATGCATTGTTGATGTATATTTCTGATGATGATATAATTATGCTATGATGTATGTATGAAGATGGTCCTGTTCTGAAAGGAGAGGTAAGTTAGACTTTACGAACAATCAATTCACCCGTTTGGAATTCTACTCACACTCCGGGGGATTGTACAATGTTTTGTTAGCAAGGTATGTTTTGAAAGTTAGTTTTATTTTATTTTTATTATTATTATTATTGTTATTATTATTATTATCATTATTATGATTATAAAGTGGGATTTAACGACACTTTCGACAGCCAGGGCTACCTCATGTCGGACAGTTTTACGGGTGGAGGAAGGCAGAGGACTAGCAGAGAACCACCGAGCAACGGCGAGCAACTGCCAGTCTCCCCACCACACAAACCCACCACACACAGGGTTAGCATTGATTGAAGAGAAGTGCAGCATCGACGTGTAGTACGCCTCAGCACACAGCGTCACCGGTATGAAGTATATTGTCTAAGGTCACAACGCAGTTACCCCTGGCGGGGATCGAACCAGTTGTATTTTAACCACAGACACTTTAGCATTATTTTTTTTACATGCTTGTTCCATTGAATAAACGTATTACTTCCACGAATCACTTTTTCTCAAATTTATATTCAATTTCCAATAAAAAATATCGTATGCACTTACATTTTAAAGAAACGCATGTTTCTTTCTCGCTCCCAGAGGACGGAACACGCAGCTGCATCTCATTACACGTGACTTTAAAATTCCCATCTTGTGAACTGTTTTGTGCACCCTGAAACGAGATTCTCATTTGTTCATAGTTCTGACAAAACAGTGCATTTATTGTTAGTAAGTGACAATGTAGTTACATTGCACATGTAGTACATGCTTTTTGAGCAGCGCGTGTTTTGATGGTCTGTTTTGTTACTTGGATGCCGCTATAGGAGATCTTCTGGTTGCACATTGTTGTTATGAAAAGGAGCGTTTTGGAATGGTGTAGGGTTTTTCTTTGTTGGCGTTTTGGAATGAATAGAATTATTGTTGTAGAATATCACTGACTTTATTTTTCCATTTTGCCCTGTTATCAGCTAGTGGAACAACTGGTTGTGCTAATCAACTACCAATACAGCCTTATATTTTATACCATGATTACCTATTCTACTACATATAAAAAGCCTATGACAGGAATTTTAGCTTTACACACCACCCGTGGTGAACACGGCAGCAATGGAATTTAAGTAGGAAAGATTTACACCTACAGTGGAACTACATCCATGTTGACCTCTGGTGACCTCGATCAGAATACAAACTTGTCTAAAGTTATCGCTCGTCGCGTCGCGAATAGTGAAATGAAAGCGACACTTATTTATTAAGTTTTTAAATGAGTTTACCTCATAAGATACCAAAATTAACAAACATGCATTGCCTCAAGTTAATAAAGCATCCATAACTCGAAATAGTGTGTTATCGTTTTATTAAAATGAATAAGGCCCCGTGATTTGCGGTTTCTTTTTCCATTTCGTTTCCGCGATCACATTGACAGCGGAAGTACCGCCCACCGGTGCTGATGTAAACAAAAACCTATTCGCACGTGTGTCCGTCTGCTGACCAGTAACCTAGAGAAAAGGTAATGACGAGATTTGTCGAATTACAGCGTGTACTAACTCTGTTTGGTGGATTTAATTGAGCCAGCGATCTAGAAGATATCTTCAACGATCAAATTCTGATGGGAGAATTTGACAATCAATTCAATATAGACAATAATGAGCAACCTTTGAAATCTGGTGATGTTAATATAATAGGGCTAATACTGACACTGACAATCCTGCCCATGAAGCTATGAATGTTACAACCTCGAGCAAAACTTCAGTTCCTACTCTGTGTGACACTAACATTGCTCATAAAATGCAACCATATCGTCAAGGGTGTAATACAAGTACTAATACTGACACTCAAAATCCTGCCCCTGAAGCTATGAATGCTACTACGGCAGGCAAAATTTCAGTCCCTACTCTGTGCGATATTAATATAGCTCAAGAAATGCAACTATATCGCTTAGAGTATATAACAATATATGATCCCCCACATGTACCTAGATTGACTTTCCACCAAACCGAACCAAATGAGGGTGACACCATTGATATGCAGTCAACGTTAAGCAGGTTTAAAGTTTTGTTCCAACAAAAACGTTGAAAACTTCATTACAGAGCAGGGGAGTGTCTAGACATACACTCAAGAAATCGTTGCACGACTTAAGGCTGTTTAAAACTTTTCTATCGATGAAAATCGTGACATCTACGAGATACTAGTGAAGGATTTAGATCCTCTGGTCGCTAATTATATTCTTAGCGTACGACGTAAGGGTGGCATCTATGTCAAGCCAAGTTCACTGCGAGGTCAAATTTCCAGCATTGATCGCTACATAAAATGGCATTAGTTTGGAACATCCATCATGAACAAGTCTGACGATTCATTCGACACTACTCGTAGAGCACTGATAGCTAAGAAAAAACAGTTGAGGCGGGCTGGGAAAGGGAACAGACTCCAAAAGCCAGAGCCGATAAATGATCACAAAATCAATCAGCAGTACCAGAAAGGAATTCTTGGGGAATCAGCTTCGAAGTCCATCCTAAACACGATCTGGTTTAATAATGCATTACACTTTGGCTGACGCGAAATTAGTGAGCACTCTGGTATGCTCGCGAAACTATGCCACGCATGTACAGCACTGGTGTAAGCAATGAGCGAAATTCAGTGTGCATGTAAACGTTATATGCAGCGAAAACGCCTGTTGGGTTCAACGCAGAGGACGACCCATTCTACGTAGAGGTAAGGACGACCTCGGTCACAAACATTGGTGCTACGTGGTTTAAAGACAACAAGTGGGTGTCAATAAACTGCCAAGCATCATGTCACATATGGCAAAAGAAGCAAATTTGGACATTAACACGAGACTGACTAACACCAGTGCAAGAAAGCACCTCGTCCAAAATTTGAGCGAACACAGTGTTGCTGCTGTTGATATTGCTACCATTACAGGGCATAAGAATTTATGTAGCATAAACAATTATTTCACTTCAGGTGATAATGAAAAAGAAAAATGGCGACCGTTGTTTGTGAATACCAGCAAGGAAATATAGTTCCTGATGATAATCAATATAAAGTGTGATATTTCGTTGACATTAAAACATTATGTTCTATGAATTGTAGTTATAGTTGTATAACGAACTTATATTAAGAGAGATAAGTTCTAATCAGCTGATCGATCACATAAGAGTATGTATACATACGCGTGACCAAATTCTTCTCTGTGGCGGGGTATATGTTGAGGACATAGTTTAGAATTGAATATTGTATTATTTAACATTTAAACTCTTCATAATCTGACGAACCTGGTATAAATAAAATATACCCATAGTAGCTTGGTGTACCAAATGATGTTCACCACTCGTGGTGAAGAGGTGTTAACCGTTCGCCAAAGGATCGCGATTAATACCACTGCATCACTCGTAGTGAACACTTGGTACATCAAGCTACTATGGATATATTCCATATAACTACCATGCTGTAAGATTCCACAGTGTCGCGACAGGTCTCTTTTCTATTTTTCTGTTGTGTGCTCACTCTGATAGAGCAAAATGATATTCAATTTGGAACACTTCCCCGCCATGTCTGACTCTGGTGTTTGCAGATACCGTTGCCACTATAACAGCCCCGTCAAAACTATTGCTCGATAACCCTGCCATCTTTTATTACTAGGTACCACTGCCACTGGTGAAACAGTTGCGTTTGTTTATTTTTATTTCCACTTCCAGACCCAGGTACGAAAAGGCAGTAAAGGTGATAGTGGTATTGGTACACGATAACAAAAGCGAGCACCCAATGATACCTAACAGCAGCATCGACTTTTTCTCAAGATAACTGGACAACAAAAAGTAAATAGACACCAGAAGGGAAGATCATGCCCTAATGCTGACATGCTATGACAACACACAATTTTAGTATCAATGGCAATGGCTAAACTAAAGTAAACGTGTTATAGGCCATCACTACTATTCTGTCATGCTACCTGTATCTACTTAACCAACTCGATTTTATTACAGACATATACCAACGGCCAACTGTATCTTCCTGTTTGCAAGTTATCAGAGTCGGGGCAAAACACGAGGCTCCTTAACAAAACGCGTTGCGAAATTGTACTAATACCATGTTTCACACTGGTAATGACAGCAAAATATGTCCACCGACCCCAGCTTTCATGACATTAATACTCACATGGCACTCATCGATCACAGCGATCAAGGTAACGCTGAATAAGATCTAGTCCCTTGGCCAGGGCGCGCCCTGTAGGCAAGAAAGGTACTTTTCATTTTCTTTTTTTTTATTACTGAAGTTAGAAAAAATCAGAGTAGACTTTTTCCATCCTGGAATTAAGGAAGAAAACGTCGGCAGGAGGACTGTTCTTTAAGCGTTGCTATTTTTGGCATAGTCCACTCTAAGGCGTGAACTGTTTATAGCATATGACATGAGACCCATAGAATATAGAACCAGATGCTTCCATTTCGTGTTTTGCTTTAAATTAATGGGGATTCTTTGTGGGTTTTTTTTGTATTGCATGGTGATCTCTATCTGGTTCACCGTAATGTCAGTACAACTGTATTGAGTTTTAGCCACTGATGTTTATACGGATTACTGGAACTTTCATTGGTCGCGTACAGAATATTGTCTCACCGCCGCTTCTTAGGACGCTGGGTTAGTTGTTACTACAAATAAAAAATGCTTAAAAAATAAAATATCGAAAATTATCAGTTTTCCAACGCCTAGCAAACGACGGTCGTTTTTTAACCCTTCGAAACCGAAAGACCGATTTTCCGGACCAAAGTCGTGATATAACCTGACATCATCAAACCGCGTGTTGCTCGGTGAATTTGTGTGGTAGACCAATCAAGATTTTCCTCACGCTAAGGCAGAATATATTGAATGGTCTTCCCCCAAGTAACGAATATAAACTCTTCCAAATGATGACAGTGATGTGACGAGGAAGATACATCCAGGGCTTGGGAGGGAATGGGGCGGGGCTGGGTAATTACCCTAGAGGCCGAAATTTTGGAGGACCTGGGTTTGGCTCAGGAGTCAGGGTCTTTGTGTTAGGCCTGGGTCCCCGAATGTTCTGACTACTGCGCCAAGCCTGGGCTCCCGATCCCCGAGCGAGAACCAGCAAGATAAGTTGCCCGTCGTATTGGAGTACTAGTTGCCACTCATGTAAAGAAGGAACTAGGGGAATGGGGGGGGGGGGGGGGCTCGTGAATTGATCACTTTATTAAATCAATAAAGTTATAACTACAAGAAATGTGCGGTCAAAGGCTATAACTCTAGGTAACCGGATACTCGCCGATGAATTTGCAGATCAGACATGCTACTAAAAACGTTATTTTTACGACTAAAACGTAACGTGATTTTCATAACGAAAGCCGCCAGGTACATCACCGACGTGCAGTACGCCTTATCACACAACACCACCGTGCCCCAGGCGGTAACTGGGATGAAGTGCCTTGCCCAATGACGCAACGCAGTTACCCCATGTGAGGGATCGAACCGTGGACATTTCGATTTGAGGTTCAATGTCGATCCCCAACAACAATGCAATTAAAGCAGAAACTGGCAAAATCTGGCCAAAATCTGTTCGCATTTGATTTTTGCTTAAATATACCTTGATATCATTTTCTGAGAGTTGAACGTCCGTGTTCCGCATGAGAGGAAAAGCTACACGGAAAAAACATGAGATTTTGTTCAGATTTGGTATTCTGCATTCATATATCTTAGTGACTCCTGGTAGGGAGGTATACGCAACTCATTGCCTCTAAACAATCTCACGTTATGACATCATGACACGACGTCGCAGTATCATAACCTAAAAACGTTGGAATGTAGTAATATAACATACAAAGTTGCCATGTTTTACCAGGACAGATTATTAAAATACGGCATTATCCAATCACCCCGTGGCCAGAGTATATTGCTAACACTGTTGTCTATGGACACAGGATATGTCTAAATAGTCAGGAAAAGTCTATGATGTTCTAGAATTACCTGACGCAGTTTTTATTTTTCGACAAATCGTCGCGTGAGAACGTGAGAACCATAAGTTTCTATCTTCCAGTGGAAGATAGAACCCTATGGTTCTCACACGACGTAATGTAACGGTCGCTATGTACGTAGAAAGCACATTTACATGGAATTTTGCATGACACATTGGCGTAATGTCTGAAATGCAGTAAAATTTATTTCCACCAAAGGATTGACGAAATGCTGTGACAAGTAACTGCTTTACCACAATACTCATAACTTTTCAGTTTGCATCAGCGGAAACTTTCCATACAATTTGACCCTAACACAGTGTAGTAGACAAAACACGTAGATTGCAAGTTTACTCACATCTCCTAACAAACCATGAAAACACGAATGTAGCGAATGTTCTCAAAACTGAAAATTTTTCAATGTATTGTTTCCTCATAGTGAGCACATTAGGTCACAGTTTTCGTTTATGCAGATGCCGTAATAATTAGGTGAAAGTCACTGCAGTCATTGTTTTTAAATTAGACTGCACCCTTCAGCGGTTTTGGTTACTTCAATAAGAGTATTGTTGGAGTAACCTTTTTTGAAGATTTTCCAACATTGGTTACTCTTTTCGGTAGGTTTGAACAGGTTTACCCTGTACCCCTTAACGGTATTCAATGTCAGTTCAATTTGGAAGACTCCATATTCATTATTTGAGATAGATCCTTGAGGCTGCACATAGACAGTAATGATTGATTTTGGCCACACATTCACTTAGCAACCATTCGACTTAATGGAATCATAACGTATCGTGTTCCTGGGCATGCGAAACAGGCTCACTTTTTCAAAGGAATACATTTAAATGCTTAGTTGTCTGGATGCTGAACTGACTGCTGAACAATTATGCTCGCCACACATTTTGTGTCCAAGGTTAGCACAGAACTTGTTATTGCTGACTGGTGTCCTAGGACAAAAACAAATCAACTGTTTGGACATCTTTCCATTTCCTCATTTGACTCATTTGTTCAGTACAGAACAGGTTTAACTACTTTCTACTGAAGTATGTTGCATTTAGGGGACATGGGTTTCCTGCTACATGTCTCTGTGTACAGCTTACTGTGTCTATCTGTTGTTGCAAGAGTAGGCTTCGACGTGAGTACTTTCTTATGGATTTTCGTCCTCTCCATATTATGTGTTATCTAGTTGTTTCCATTCCCAGCCATTTCCCTATGAAGTGTTTTTTTCCGTAGTCAATGTCCGAACCGACCGATGAAAACCTTTGGCTGGCGTCTATTTTCCGCTATTACAACTCTCAAGGTCATCGCTATTTCTTTTCCGAAGCTGCTCAGTGATATATTACTACAGTTATTGTCTCTGTGGATACGATTGGATTTTCTCAAGAGGTTTCTTCATTTCCGAATACATACACCTAGAACTTAATTAAGCACCCCCACCCGCCCCCACGTTTTTTTCGAAGTGGTGTTAATAGAAACTGTCATTACTTTCATGCTATCTCTCAGATGGTCAAAAGTGTTTGTTTGTGGAAAGAATGGTCTGTTGACATACGAAAGACAACTCAATGATAAAAATGTGCAGTATTTTAGTGTCGCTAATTACACATATCTATCTGTCACTAATGTTTTTGATGGAAAAATGTTCTCTCGACAAGCATGGTGCTGAAACGTTCCATGATGAAACAATGCCGGTAATTGCTGACAAAAAATGTAACTTGTGATCTCCGTCCGAGGTCAGTAGCGAGCGTGTCCACCACGTGCACGGATGACAGTCTGAACCCTCCTCATAATACTACCAGTGAGCATTCTGATACGGTCCAGTGGCAACTGCTGTCACTCCCCATGCAATGCAGCATCCAAATCGGTCAAATCATGTACAGGCGGATCCCTTGCTTGCACACGACGTCCAATAAAGTCTCAGATATGTTTTAAGTGATTTAAATCGTGGATCTTTGCAGGCCAAGGTGGTGCTGTAATAGCGTGGTTCTGAAGGAATGTTCTCACAACATGGGAACGATGTGGCTTTGCATCATCGTCCATGAATATGGGGGGGGGGGGGGGGGTGAGTACCCAACGGGTGGTTGTCAAAATGAGGCACGACAGCCGGATTAAGAATGTCCTGAATGTACTGATGGTCATGGATATTACCACGTACAATTACAATATCATTTTTACAATCATGAAAGAGGCATCCCCAGATCATTACCGATCCTCCACCATAGCGAGCAGTAGGTCTGATGTTACAGTACACGTAAGCAATATGTCTATGCCTCTACCACCTACTCTCGACTGATCAACGTCCTGAGATTCCAATGTTGTCGTGCCTTACACCACTCCAAACGTCGTCTTTGGTGCCGATCGGGCAGGGCTGGACGCTTGATGACCCTTCTGGATCTCACACCCAGGGCGTTGAGACGGTTTCTGACAGTTCTCTTGCACAAACGACTGTTGGGGAGCCAAAGGCGTTTCAAAACCCTACTTGAAGCAAAGGGTTTGCATCTTACGAGGCGTGCCAAACTCCGATCTTCCCGAGGAGAGGTTTTTTGAGGTTGTCCAGGCCTTGGTCGGTCCTTAACATCGACGGTTTGTTGATGTTTTCGGACAAGTCTGCTGATGACAGAATGACTTTTGACAAGTTGCCTTCCAATAACTTTGAATGACAGGCCTGCGGCATGCATGCCAACGATTTGCCACCTTAGTGCCTCTGACATCTCCGTCAACATTTATCGAAAAAAGAAGTGACACATTTTCTTTTTTTATACCCAGATATTGCATGTGAATGATAGTGGCTTTTGAGGCATTCGTGGGATGCGTGCTTCACGTGGACGAGGGGTTGTGTTTGCGTTACGCTATCAACCAGAAATATCATGTTCCACTACATGAAATGTACTGCAAGACATAGCAATCATTAAAACATATTAATCAGTAACAGAAACGTCACTGTCATGAAACATTTAGGGAATGCTTAATTAAGTTCCAGATGTATATATATATCTCCACGTTTAGCGTCTCAGTGCATACAACTGGCTTTTCCCAAAGCGTTGCATAGAAACAACTTGTGGATTGTCGGACTACTCACGAGTCCAGAACTAGAGTTTGCAATAAGCGGAAAAGATATCTGTCACACACAATGATAGTATGCCAGTTAAGACTTGTTGGGTCTTTTCTGAGATCGGATGTTTATCAGGGTACACACCCCTATCAAACCCACGGACGCTGTGTGAATTATGAGGAGTTATGTCCTTGCTGGTGTTAAGCAAATTGGAGACTTCAGAATAGGGAGCAAAAAATAATATAAACAAAATATGCTGATTTTGTTTTTTTTTATCATTGTGTGATATTCGTCTTTTACGCGGTCAGTTTTTTCAAAGATGTAAAATGGGGTTGAGGAAAGTTGACAACAAAAACTGTCTCCGTCAGGAGTAGCTTCGATACCTGTGGACCTAAGTTTTGCACCTTTTGAAATGCCAAAATGTGTTCACAATTAACACATTTTTTGGTTATATAGTTATAAAAGTGGGACTGTTTGGGAAACAACGGTGAAAATGTAACAGTATTGTCCAGTAGGAATCTTGAAATACGGTTCTCCTTCTCTCCAACTTAGCAGAAAAATATCGTTAATTTTACACCAAGCACATAAACGATGAACGAAAATGGAAATATCATAAGCATTGTCAACACGAAATACTTTTATGAAAAAAACAATAAATGATGATGTTTGAACTTTTACACGAACTTGCAATTATTAAAGAATATGCGTTTTTGAACTCAATTTGGACGCTTTTAAAGAAATATGAACATATGCCCAATGAGGATAATTTATAATAATATTTAGAGGATATCTAAGTTATTTTAGTGAATATCGGGAATTATCTCATGATTGTAGACCTCAGCGTTTTATTTTTCACGAGCTCTTGCGCGAGTAATAAATAATATGTCCATGTCCACACAAATGGGATAATTTGCGATATTCACTAAAATAACGTAGAATTTATTTTTGTTACATGCTACACGACATTTTACTTTGCAATATTCAACCCAATTCCACTGCAAACACGTAAGTTTCAAAACTATGGCTGTCACGATTTTTAAATTTAGGAATCGATTAATCGTCGCAAATAATCGATGATAATCGATTAATCGTACCTAAATGCCCCCCCCCCTCTCTTTGAGGTCGATAAAAATGAAGTTCAAGTCAGCTGACTTACCTCAAGGAAACAACGAAGACGATCCTTTTTAGGTACATTCAAAGCTTTGATGTTCTGAACTTTTGAACCTGCCGACCGGTCTTGATTATTACACTGACGGTTCAAAAGTTCAGAACATCAAAGCTTTGATGAATGTACCTGAAAGACAATTGCTTCCATCAGCTTCTTGGGGGTTTAACATCGATGTTCTTAACTCTTTACCTTTAGAAGCAATAGGTTTTTCATCAAATTTTCTTTTAATTATTAAACGTCTAAAACGGGATACAATTTACCGATTATTCGACAACGAAAAATACTAATCGATTTCGCCGTGACCGATCACCAGTCGATTAATCGAATAATCGTGACAGCCCTATTCAAAACAACAACATGAATAAATGACAATTAATGATTATAATACTACAACTGAGGCTATTCTCATATTTTTCATTAATTTTAATTTTTAGAACATTTTAAAAGTCAATTTACAGCAAGGAATTTGGAATTGAGTTCGCCTACTCATCAAAAAAAAAAAAAAAAAAAAAGAAGCAAAACCGAAAACAACCTACTGGACGAACGAACAAGGTTTTTCGAAAAAGTTACCCAGTTCAAGACTCAATATCACTCCCAGAGTCACCTTCTCCAATGCGCTTGAAGCTACGCCCGGGAGGTGAAGTGATGCTCCGTCACGCCTCATTCCATATGTTATGCAAGTTCTGATTTTGTCACGAATTGAAATAAACATCCTGATTAGTGTGGAAAACTTTGTCAACCAACATAGATTTTGAATTCATAGAATTACCAGAATGGTTTTGGAATAACATGACCTGGTATTGCTGATAAAGCCGACACTGAGTTGCTTGTAAAAATAGCTGGAATACAAGATCTTCCACTGGATTCAATTACTGACTGCTAATCGACAGGATTTTGTGAGAGAGATTCATTCCCCGATAAGACTGAGGAAATGTGACGTCTTCCTTCCGGATTCACCTTTGAATAGTTCAACAAACTACTAGTATTCTAATAGCTGGAGATTTGGACAATTTCATGAGCTGGAACACGTGAATCTGTCAGGAGTTGAACAAGATGTTTCCGAATGATATATGGAGTGGTGAGTCGCCCATCTGTTTCAATATTGAGAGTATTGTATTATTGTTTTCATAATCGAATAAATGTAATTTTATGCAAAGGCATGTTTTCTGTACCAGCTTCTATCTTGTGTCAAACCCTGAAGAATTACTGCCAGGAAAATGAGCTCTCCTGCATGTTCATACATTTAGGTCGTTTCTGCGCAAAACGTTTATACAGTGTCACAGGACCGCTGGGTCATTAGTCACATACACCCCTGGTTTTGTCCTGCCAAAATACGTGGGTTTGCCCTCGTCCTAGCTTTCGCCTGCACATCCAGTATGTCAACGACATACATTTTGTCGCATTATGTTTCCTTTTGGGGGGTCCAGATCACCACAATGAAGAGCACGAGTCTCTACACCTGTTCTCATCTCAAAATGCCACGTGCGTATCAACCACATACCGATCATAAGCTAGTTTAGTGTATGAGGTGTAAGAACTTTGGCCTCGTAGAATTTTTCTATATCAACATTTGACTGTGGATCGGATGCCCAATCCTTGTTGCCTTCACTAGTCGATTTGAGTTGTTTTCGTTTATGTATTAATATTTGTCTGCAAGGATAGAAATGATAATCGTTCAATAGTGACACGGGGTACCTTTTGTTTCTATTGTAAAATCAAGAGAGGGCATTGGGGCACATAGTGACACGGGTTCATTTTCTGAGTCATCCTTCTTCTTGACTTATAAGAACTGTGAAAGGATGTCACATAATTCTATCGGCGGTATAATTTCAGGATAAACGTGACCTCCTCGGGCAGCAAGAAGACTCCAGAAAAGATTTACATCATACATGTATTTTGCATGTTCATTTTGTTGTTGTTCATTAACCCTTTACCCAACGCAGACGATATCAACATTTATTATTTCAAATATAAGTTGTTTAAATTTTTCAAAAAAATTCACCAAAACCATATCATGTGACCCCCTCATTGGAACGAGCTCAATGAGCGTGTTCCAATGAGGGGTAACATGATACGGTTTTGTTGAAATATTTTGAAAAATTTAATTTTTTCAACTGATCACTTTGTATATTACGTGGGCGGATGCGGGCGATTCGTTGGGTAAAGAGTTAACCCTTTGGACCCTCGTTTCCTGAAAGTGTATCACTTTTGTGTATACTTAAAGTTGGATGGGTCTGTCCAATATCAATATACAGGGAAGATATATGGATATACACTACAGTTATTAATTTATCACCAATGCCCCTTGTATAGATCTTCTATAATAAGACAAAAATAAAGCGAAATTATGCCTGGGACCGAAAAATCAGCCTTGCGAGTTCAATGGTTAACGTCATTTACATGATTATTTGTTACAATGCTGGGAAATCTTGAACTCTGAGGTGTCGAGGTAATTGTTGTGGCTTGGTTTCATCACCAGGTCCTGCATCCAATGTACCAGAAGGTAAAGCAGTACCATCTATATCATAGGCTGTAGTAGAATTTTCAGGAGTCTGTGTAGTGGTACTAGTAGGGTAACTTCGGTGTTGGAATCCCCACAGTCTACATTCCCATCAAAAGTAAACAGCTCTGCCCAATTTGAGTCGTCAACAGAGAACATATTTTCCAATAAAATGTCCAACGACACCTCCCGTCGTACAGTACGTGGAGAGTGTATTATCACTAAATCACCCGCGGAGTGGAGACTCCACCCAGCAATAATTGCAAATTTGTTGCAAGCATAACAAGCACAAGCATAGTTTCAGCCAATGGACCTCCGGGTTAAACCCGGAGGTCCAGTGGCTGAAACATTGCTTGTGTTTTTAGTCGATATATACAAAATTTGAAAGTTATAGTTTGGGTGATAACTCCACTCCGCGGTTGATTTAGTTACAATCCACTCCCCACGTACTGTAATCCTTAAAAATATTTCGAATTCGCAGACGAACACAAATCCAAATACAAGGGGGAAACTTCTATCTACAACGTTGTAAATTAATAGTCCGTTCGTATAGTGCGCTGCGATATCGAAGGCGAACTGATGTGCTGAAGCAGGGTGTCATTTAGAAAGCTCTTGACTGATATTCCTCGTTATCTACCAAGTCGATGGATATTGAGAGATATCGTTTAGATAAATTGCGATAATTCAGAGGCTAGCATATAATAAATATTGATCATTTTCAGTAAATGTATATGTAATAATTAATTACTTTCTTACCCGAAACAAATATATCCCTCGATTGTCTGTAGACACTGGTGTAACTGGTATATCATGCAGGTAGCAAATTCTTTCGACAACATTAAACGAAGCACCAACACATTTAGATTGTCTTTCGCACATTTTTCCACACCTCGCGACATTTGGTATTGGTGCGCTAAAGTATGACTCTGGGAGAATGTTTTGTTTTGACCAAACTAAATCTTTATGTGACAAACAGTTAGACTTGTGAGAGATTGCGGCCAGTACAAGACCGAGTAACACAAAGTACATCATCCCGGCTGAAGAAGGAGAACCTGAAACAGCGACGGACGTAATGTTCTCTTTGTACTATACAGGAGTGTATTGAGTAAGCTTAACCAATCGTAATGCATTTCATAACGTCTTATCCATAGTCGAGATTCGATTGGAATATATCTTATACGAAGGCGACATTCTTTGAATTTCATAATAGAATCCATAACTTCAGACATAATTTTTACATAACCGTTATTCTATCTTAACTGTTTCTAATTGGGTGTCTGACCCATTGGGAACTGTGGCCGAACATTTTTCTCAGTTCTTCAAATGGGAATTCACTTATTTAATGTCGACAGGTCATATGTGGTCAACGTTTCCACCCACAGTTTGGTTACTCCACGGTGATGTGATGAATAGATAGGAAAATGTCATGAAATCATCGGCCTGTACTGAGTGCTCATGGGTACAGATATTGATGTGTTCCATCTAAAGAACGATGGATCTACCGTAGACAATAGTTTCGCACTATATTTTGTGAAATCTCAAAATATACATTTATACTGTGTGTATTCGGCGTTACCCGATACAATACAGACGCAGAGAAACGTGCTGGGTACGCAATGCGAGCCATCCGGCCTTTTTGTGTTTTCAAGTGACGTTAACACATAAATGAAATGCTTCGCCACAAATCGTGTCAAACCAGAATGTAAACAGACCGCCGAAGGTGATATATTTCACTCCACAATTCGCAAAGGTCACTACATTCTTCAACGTGAGGTTAATTAAAGTCAGAACTGGGGAGAGAGAGACGGTGAATATGACCCACTCCCCTTTCCGTTTATTCTCGATATGCTCGAGAACTAGTTGTAAAGAGCTTTAGCTTCATAGTCGAACACGCCAATGGTACCTGCAAGGGTAACCGGTATGGTGCATTAAAATATAGTTTTTCTACACTCCATTGGAGATTGCCTGTTGGAACAACCCAACACATTACAATAGAGGAAACTTAGATACATATTTCTGCATCTACTTTTGTCCTCACTGGCAACTTTCGGAACAAATAATTCTAATTATAAACATAGGAACAACATACGGTAGAATGACAAAATAGCATACATGCTGTAAAACCTAGTATTGTATGATGTTTGGAGACTAGAAAATATGTGCGAAAGACGGTCTTTCCTATCAGAATCAGCCACCTTGCTGGGCCAGCGCCACATCCTAACTAACAACATAATTCCATTACATATTTCTTACCAGAAAAAATATTCCTGCAAGGACACCACATGCAGCACGTCTCTTTCCCACAGGGTGCACTCAGCGTGATAGTGGAACACATTCTTTCACAATGCACAGACTTTAATAATGTCAGACGCGGGATTACATTATAGGGTCGGTCTCCCTGAGATCTGCTTACCCGGGCACACAACATTTTGTCATATCTCAAAGGCATCAAAGTTTACGCCTCGTAATAGTCGTTACACATGTCCTATTTATTTCAAAATTAGGCAGAAATGTCAGCGTGCATTGGTTGAGCACTGAGCCGTGAACACATTCCAATGGGTTGATTCAATACAAAAAAAAACAAGGTTATTGTTGAAAGACTCACATGCACAATTCGATGACAATCTGTTTTCCCTTTAAAGAAGGTAACAGGTCATTACATAATAATCTTGGTGCTGACGTTCCAAGTTCTGCAGAAATATAATATAGTTTGTTCTCGGTTTATGATTTCAACATAACGTGATGCATATACCATGAGCCATATTGTAAAGCAAACCCAACTATTATAGAAGACAAGTATTTTCATTTATATATAAACTACTGTGCTCACTAAACCATTTTTTCTCGGATCAGATCGCGATTGAATTTGGATACACTTACACAGTAAGTCAAGATGTCTTAACTCTTTACCCAACGACTCGGCAACCTAACCTCAGGTAATATACACATATAACAGTTGAAAGAGACAAATTCCAACAAAACCATATTATGTTCCCCTCATTAGAACAAGCTATTTGAGAGCTCACAAGAAATGGTTTTGTTGACTTTTTCTTTAGAAACTGAAAAAAACAATACTTAAAATAATTAATATATACATATATATTTGTCCCTATATCCCGATAAATTTTGTCTTTTGATTGGTCAGAATGCCTTGGGCAAATAGCCATAGTAAAGGGTGCGCCCAACATCCAAGGTATATAAGAGCATGCAACACCCAGGGTATAAGTGCACGCGAAACATCGGGGGTATATGGTGTCAATGAAAGCGTTTCGCTTCCGCTCGCCTCAATCTAAAACTCGAACCAACAAAAACCGAAAATAGTCACAAATATCATCAGATTTCCCACAATACAATCATAAAAATAAAATAAGAGCACATAATTCGTCCCCTGAGTAGGCACATAGAACACCTTGGAACGCAGGGGATGATATGTCAACAAAATACTGTTTACTCGTTTCCTTAACGACCCAAGGGATGTAACTCTATTTGTTGTCTTCTACGATTTTTAAAACAAAATAATTGACACGAATTTTGTCAAAATGGTTGTGGAACTGAGAAATGCGTCCACAAATTTATTTTCACTATGTTTGTATTGTGCTTTCAAACGGGACAAAAACGTTATCTCCGCCGACATGCATGGTATATGGAGATTTAATACCTGGATGTCTCATTTAAACATCGACATCCAGGTATTAAATCTCAATATACCATTCATGTCGGCCGAGATAACTTACAGTATAATATGTTGGGTAAAGTGTCAAATAACATAGTATTAACTGCAAATAAAGGCAGCATGACGAATTATAAAAATAGCATTTTAGATTCAAGATCTTCCATGTTGTTTTTCTGCAGATCATCTTGTACAAATTTCCTACGAGAAAAACGGACAGGTATTGTCGACCAGACAGCGAAACATCAATCTGAAGTTATTGATTATAATTTTGACAGAACGAATTGGTACGTCGTCATTGCGTTCAGTGACGTGTTTTTCACCTCGAACATTCGGGCCAGTTCAGTTGTTTAATGCATTTGTTTGACAGCAATATTGAACCCAGGACCATGACACTGTGTAAAAAATAAAGCCGGTTACAAATCCTTATCTATTTACTTTATCGAAATGTTTGAAATGCTCGAATCTCGTCTAATGTCTGGATACTTCGATACACTATACGCCAAAAGCGTCTCCATGACTCGCATGTTTTAACAACTCAAACATCAGACTCAAATATGCATTGCATTATTTTCCTTTATCGTTTCTCAAAATCAAGCTAATCAATAATATCACCTCATGACGCCTTTCCTAAAAGGTAAAAACTTACATGCAGGGACGACGCCGATATGATATGTTTGCTGTGCCACAGAAACAGGCTGACCAACAGCGAAGTTTCGTTATCTTTCAGGCCACCAGAGCTCGTTGTTACCATGGGAATCCAGCTTGTTGAGCCAATGTGACATACTGACCATCAGCATCGCTTCACTGCTGCTTTCCTAGCTGGTGAAGGGGGAATACGCCTCAAAAGGTCAACGCTGAGAGCATGGCTCTCTCATGTAAGGAACTCATGGTGGTTGAAGCAACGTCTCCAGAGGATCCGGACATCCATCACTGATAGATGGACGAGTATTGGCTGCCGCTCTCCAACCCCAAATATGTCATGCCATACA
The DNA here is from genome assembly GCA_031216915.1 of Pictodentalium vernedei. Lineage (NCBI taxonomy): Eukaryota > Metazoa > Mollusca > Scaphopoda > Dentaliida > Dentaliidae > Pictodentalium > Pictodentalium vernedei. The sequence continues at coordinate 40,714,802 of CM062292.1, read as the reverse complement.
ACACAGCTCTTTCCTACCAGGAACAACCGGCTTGACGAGCCAAGCTATCTAACAGCATAGCTCCATTACCTCTGTCCCAGCAGGAGTAACATGCCTGCAAGGCCACCAGGGTTATCTTTGTTCCTACCTGAAACATACCTGCTGTCTACGAACGTGATTCTATCGTACAAGCAACATGTATTTTGTCTGTATTAACTCCGCAACTGTCGTGTATCCGACCCCCTGATCCAGATGTTTGTATCAGGGGGTCGGATACAAGCACGTTACTTTCGCGTGAGTTCCATTATTTTCTTTTTGTTTTCCGTACGAATAACTAGTTCGTTATATATTCGTCTATATTCTTGACTTATCCCCAACATATTGTAAGATAAAATAATTATTTCCATTATGTGGATGTACACAATATGTATCCGAGTCCTCGACTCGTCGTGATCTGCCCTTAGAACCCGGAGCTCGACTCAGATACATATTTTGTACATCCACATAATGGTAATAATCTCTATGTAATAGAAAATACAAGGGAAACTATGCAGAACGGGTTGATGGTTATACTGCATAAAGTAGAAGGCCATTGTTTTATGAGGACATTACTCCGGAGACAAAGTGTACTCACAACAGTGACATCGAGTTGCTTTGAAACTCTTCAATATATCTTTGAAACGAGGAAGTAAAATTGTTTTGTCTTCATATTATTGATTAGTGGGAACCCATTATTGTAATGGTACTAAGTTTAAGCTTCCAGTGTTTCTTCTTCGATTCTGCGTCTCATCACGGGGGACGACATTTGAACACACAGATCGTTTAAGATTTGCAAACGTAATATTGTTAGCCCTTTGAACCCGAAATTCCAGGATCGTGATGCGACCTGAATTCATAAAGTATACCAGGGTGTGCCAAATGAGTAATTTAGGAGTAACGTAGGCCCTGGATCATTTTATTTTAGAATGCCCTTGATTGTTTTGAGTCCTTAGATACTAATGAAAAATGTGATGAATGATAAGCGGATAGGGAATGACCTGAGAGAAAGGGTCAATTTTATAGATAAGAAGATCGAGACAGCGCCGATGAAAGGAATTATGATGCACGTTTTGAATGAGTGATGAGAAATTAGGAGGGAGAGTGTGTGTGTGGGGGGGGGGGGGGGATGGGTAGCCGGTGGGTGACTGGTGACTGGACTAATATGTTCCTCCTCGTTCGAGAACCGCGACTAATCCGCGGAAGCCCACAAAATTACTTTTATATAGTTGCTCAGTGAATTTGTGTGGTAGACCACTCAAGATTTTCTGGGTCTTGCCCCAATTCTACTCGTTGGAAATATCAATTTTTCTCCCCCAAGTAACGACTATAGGCTCTACTAAATGATGGCTCTGTACTGGAATGGAATATACCATCAGGGTCCAAAGGATTAATGCTCTTCTCTAATGTGGTTTAGCGTTGGTCGAAATGTCGATTCTTGATAACTTGACGGCACGTCACAATTTTTAAAACTTATTTATCCATCTGAATGAATGAATATGGGTTTTCCTTCGGTTTATGCGATATAAACCGAAAATTTTCAGCACAAGCTTCATAACTCGCGTAGCGAGTTATGATTAAACTTGTGCTGAAATTTTCTGTTTATATCGCATATAAATAACAGGGATAACAATTTCAGAAATACTTTAATCCTTTAGCCCACCAAAGGGGCAGTGAGATAATACAGTTAGCGGTCGTCTCTACTGAATTGTTATTTATTGTTTATTGTACCTTCTGCATGTCTATGCTCGAGTTTACGTTTGCGCGAACAGTTACGTAACTGGCTAGAAACATTTACTAAATAAGCAGAGTTTATGATTTCACTTTTTGTCCATTGGCAGAAACATTGCATATGTTTGCTATGAGTAACCAGGAGAACCTGCCGTGCTTTGGATGCCATTCGATGTAGAAATTGCGCGCAATTCCAATGCGCAATTAAGCCTAGATAAGCGCACTATTCCTGACAGGACTTCTCGTTTGAACTGTATTATGTGACCTTGTGTGCGTCCTTCAAATCAGAATATAATATCATTATCAAGCATAATATGTTGGAACACAAATGTAAAATGCAATAGAATCATCTCTGTTCTATTGAGGAATGATCGTTTCTTTTTGTCTATTTCTTGAGTTATGAACCCCAAAACACAAAGTCCAAACTGTGTAAATGGGCGTAGCCCATTTACGCGATGTTTGGACTTTGTTTTTTGGGGTTCATAACTCAAGAAATAGACAAAAAGAAACGATCATTCCTTATAATTAAACGTTCGCAACCCAAATAAATAAATAGTGTTAGTCGTCCTCTACTTCAGCGAACAAAGACTTAAGAACTAAAACTGGTAGACATATTATTTTTCTGGCATAAAAGAGGGCGCATATTATTGAAATGCAGGTAGCAATTGACACACTTTCCAAGTCAAATGCACTTATGTCATTAAATTTTTTATTGACCAATGAATTACGTAATGCAACGAAAGCATCATAAGCCACGCCTCCCTCAAATTTCATTCAACTGTGCACTTCACGTAAACTTTACGTTCCGTGGTAGATGGAAGTAGGCCATCAGTATTACATTGTATTTTGGTTTTGACCGTTTCCCGAGAACTGAAAAACACAGTTTGTAAAAGTGGCGTTAGATATAAAGCCAGATGACATTGCCGTATTCAAATTTGCAATGTCAAAATTGCCGTATTCGTCGTGACCAGCCATTGTTTACAATCGATTTGGGTAAAATGATGAACGCAGACGATCACCCAGTGTGCATAAAAATTGAAATGTCAAATAAATACAGTTGTGAAGAAAAATAAAAATTGACCCACCACGGTCATTTAAATATTTTATAAATAATTTCATGGTGATAAATTAGCAATATAAATTTATTTTTCTTTTTCACATTTAGAACGTGCCAGTGTTCTAACTTCTATTGATTTGACACCATGTTGCAACTCCGAAGACTGGTATTTTAGGGGCGCGGCTGGGGATGGACCTAATTGTGTTTTTTTCGCTTCATTGAGTTATGAAAGGAAAAAAACAAAATCGTGTGAGCCAATCGTTTTATCTGAAAACGCATGAACCGAAAAAAAGTTTAATTATTTTTACTTGAAACAAAATCAACCATGCAACACCTGGAAGATAACAATTCACTGCTTATATCAAAAAAAATTCAAACAAATTGGCCTCAGCATTCTCAAAACATTTGTCGTCTGAAAACTGTAACTCAGCATTCATTAAAATTAACAAACAACAGGAAAAACAAAAGATCAATTTTACCTCCAATATTTTAGAGGATTTCAACGACCCTTCCTCTTTGAAGAAGTTAAGTAACTCTTTGCAAAGATCAAAGGATACTGCCACTGGACCCGGTGAAATACACTACAAAATACACAACCATCTGCCATTATCATTACTTGTACTTTTATTGTCAATTTTAACTACGTACAGTTAAAACTAGAAGTCCTGTCATGAACTGCGCACAAATAGCACGTTGATGTGCGCGTTAATATACGCGTTATGGCCCAAGTAACGCTATCAAATTCTGTACATACGGCCTGTGCACAAGCAATGTTTCAGCCAATGGACCTCCGGGTAACCCGGGGGTCCATTGGCAGAAACATTGCATGTGTTTGCTTTGAGTAACCAATAGAACCTGCCGTGCTTTGGATGCCATTCGATGTAGAAATTGCGCGCAATTCCAATGCGCAATTAAGCCTAGATAAGCGCACTATTCGTGACATGACTTCTAGTTTTAACTGTTTTTTGTGACCTTATGTGCGTCCTTCAAATCAGAATATAATATCATTATCAAGCATAATATGTTGGAACACAAATGTAAAATGCAAGAGAATCATCTCTGTTCAATTTTACTTGACAACACCACATCCAAATATTCATGATATTGATTTTCAGACTTGCATCTTATTTGGACGAGTTTATATAAGCTTCTTCCAATAAGAAGCACCGATTATAAATTTCTGTTTTGTGATACTAATGACTAATTTAGTTGATACTGATAAAGTGCCTAAGAATGTCAAGTCTATCATAGTGTATGGAAACGTGTTTCTTTGAAGTTCGAGTATCGAACAATGCTGACGGAAACAGGTCAAATGTTCAAAACGTTAACATGGAAACCTACAGCTATCCATGTATGATATGTGTGTGTCCGAGATTGATGCGCGAAATGATGGGACAGGGGCTGAATCTTACAGTAAACAACAACACCTTACCTTGCAATAAGTTGCAAGTTTCATCTTTGATCTAGATTCGAGTTAGTGTCGTTTTTACACTAATCCTAGCAATGATACAATCTACGAATTTTCTCCGATGAAGATTGGTTTGTCAATTCATCATCGTGAACTTCATAAAAGTGAACAAAACCCCACTTCCATTCGAAATCAACATTTCCAGAAAATGTGATTAATTTCCCTCACAATACGAACTTTCTATAAACTAGCGGAATCAAACCTTACCGACCATGATTCTTTGCTTCAAGAAACAATCTGGATTCTAGTCTATTTTTAGGCTTCTGCAATTGCATAGCCCTCAAACTGTTATTAGAGCAATTTTCACAAACATGTATATTTTCTACGGTATAGTTTATTACTCAGTCTATCTTGGTTTCAGTATGTGTCAATAGAGAATATTCTAAACATTACACTGATTGTTTGCAGAAACTATTTTCATCCAGACGCTGCAATGTTTTGTTTCCTTTTAAGAAATGACCTTACACTGATTGTTTGCAGAAACTATTTTCATCCAGACGCTACAATGTTTTGTTTCCTTTTAAGAAATGACCTTGACCGAATGTTGTTCACCTGAACTGGTGCTTTGAGAATGAGCTCACTAATTATCCTATCCGGGAATAAAATAATTCTGTTTTTATCAAGGGAATAAATAAAAGATTTGAATCATGACTGTTCGAAATCCACGAGGTGATGAAACAAATTGATCACGCGAAAATTCACTTCGAACCGCGAAGTGGAATTTGCAAGTGATCAATTTGTTTCAACGCCTCGTAGATTTCGAACAGCCATGATTCAATCTTAAAATGTTTTATATTTTAATCTTCTGAAAAATGTGGGATAGTGAGTAACGTGGATGAGCATGCAGATGCAGCAGAATGGTCTCTCAATTTAGAAATACGAAATTTCCATATATATCCCTTTCTCTTTCTTAATTTTCCTCGTTGAAAAATAATTGATGTGAGCGTTTAAACAAATGACACGTTTTAAAGAGATTCGAGAATTAAATAAACCTAATACGACTCAACATGGAGAAATGTAATAAACGACTTATTTTCCAACACGTTCTGTGTATTTAATTAGAGAGCCCAGTGATTGTCTTCTCTGATCGTCTTCTCTGATCGTTACACTAATGTTAAGGATAGACGGGCGAAGCAATGTGGGACTAAAGTTGACATAACTTGGCGCGCCCAATCTCATTTATAGTCGGATCACTATACAGCCTGTAAAATATATATATTAAGTTCAACTGAAAACGGGGATTACCTTAACTTCTTTCATCGACAGGTTCTCGAAAGCAAACTTGCGTTTGAAGTTGTAAGGAATCGGAATAACAATGCTGTGATGTCTACCAACCCAGAAAAATGCAGGTTATTTCATAAGTAGCGATTCATTTCCCAGATGTAATGTAACACATTGTAGGAAAAAGGCCTAGCAATCTCTTTCCAGCAATGTTTACATCACAGGGAGGCCTTTGCAAATGTGAGTAAAACTTTGTTCAGTATCCCACCTGTTTGTGAGTAAATTTTAATGTTATCTGTCCAAACTCTTATTCTGTGACGAACGAAAATCGGGGCACCATTTCGTTCGGCGCGAATGATAGCAAAAGGAAAAAAATGTTAGTCAATTTTGTACTGTTCTGTTAATGTTACACTGCCTAAGCTTCTTTTCTTTCACCAAAGCAAAATTATTATGATAACAGGGATCGCAGTAATACAGTAGAACTCATCAATACATCAGATGCGGTTGGCATAGACAACATGGGGCTGCGCACAAGGGCGCGTGGAGTCCTCAAGTTAAATGGGCCGCTGTGTGTAAGAGCGTTTACCTGCATGTGTTCCTTTCACAAGTGATCCAATAATGGTATATAATTTTTAACAATACTGATCGAACATATCATCTAAATGACGCCAATGGGTTTTCAGGTGTGGAGAATATAAAAAGGATAATTGGTCATCTCAACATCATTTCAGAGCCGTGCGAACCGTTCTAGCGTGTAACTTAATATTTTAAATGTTTTCATATGTCAGAGAAAAACTAAATCCATACCCCTCTTACTAACAGGAAGATCATGAAAGTAAATGGTAAATGGAACCTGCGAACCGTTCTAGCGTGTAACTTAATAGTTTAAATGTTTTCATATGTCAGAGAAAAACCAAATCCATACTCCTCTTACTTACAGGAAGATCATGAAAGTGAATGGGACTTTACACATATTGCGATCAAGAAACTGCTTTTGGAGGTAGAGGCGAAAACAATCTGCAGTGCCTCATGAGTGCATTATCACTAAAATATAGTTTGGTCATCAACAAGTTAAATATAGCACTAAAGAGTATTGTACTGACACCAGTACTATGTTATTAGTCTCACCATTTGAATTATTCAAAATGAAAATCTAACAAGAACGGCGCCAAAAATAAAAAGATCAAAGAAAATAAATAACTTGGAATATGATGTGGACTGATAAAAAAAGAAGGTTGTTTTTTTTCGCAAGGTCAATTAAGTGGAATGCATTATGCAAGCGCCGATTCACAGGTTTCCTTATTTGAACAGCTGTAGAAGCTTACTGTAATAAACGGCTTCCATAACCATGTCTTTCGAAGACACAACTCTTTATTTGAGGTATACAGTTAAAACTAGAAGCCCTGTCATGAAATGCGCAGAAATAGCACGTTGATCTGCGCGTTAATCTACGCGTTATGACCATAGTAAACCTTCCAAATTCTGTACATATGGCCTGTGCACAAGCAATGTTTCAGTCAATGGACCTCCGGGTAAACCGTAGGTCCATTGGCAGAAACATTGCCTGTGTTTGCTATGAGAAACCAAGAGAACCTGCCGTGCTTTGGATGCCATTCGATATGGCAATTGCGCGCAATTCTTACGCGCAATTAAGCCTAGATACGCGCACATTTCGTGACAGGACTTCTAGTTTTAACTGCAGCAAAGGGTTCAGTTGCCAGCAAGACAGTGTACACAATATACATACCGTTTCAGCGCTCCACACGACATGCTCCTCAAAAATAATAGGGTTGTGTTTCTGACCAAGGTAAGATAAGTAACAACAATTAAGTTCGAATTTGCAGATATTGGCGGCCTCGTTGCAAGTACGCATAATTTGGCATGCAGTGTGAAACACACAGACTGTTGTTTTATATGGTTTATTTTTCTTTTTCTTCGTCTTCTCCTGTCTTCTACGCACTTCCTTGTCCGCACGATAACTTGTCCTATTTCGTTGATTTATGGCATACTGATAGAAATTTGGGGGTACTCGACTACCTATGTTTTTTTAGATTCCAGGGTAATTGGAGCAGTCCATAGGTGTGTTCTTAAAGTGGGTCACGCCCATATCTCAAGCTGTGTATGACCTATGGACCTAGTACCAAATGAAAATGAATCGACACTCAATGGGAGTTCAAAATATGATTCAAGGTTACTGAGATCACCCATGAGGTCATTAAGTGCATTTTTCAGAATGGTTTATGCCCCCCCCCCCCCCCCCCCACACACACACACTTCCCAGTGCATTCTGAAAGTTCATACGCGTATATTTACACACAAAGAAGTGGTTGGAGAGCAAACACGTTTGAAAGTAGGTCAGGCACGTATCTCAGCTATAGTATATCCGATGGACCTGGGGCCAACACCAGATGAGTCAACACTCAATGGAGGTTCAAAATATGGGTCAAGGTCACTGAAGTCACCAATGGGTCATTGAGAGCATTTTCCGATTTGCAGGAAATCACATTTTATACCCCACCAAGCCAAAAAAATTTGGAAGTAGGTGACGATCATATCTCAAGCATGGTATGCCCTTTGGACCTGAGACCAAAACAATGGAGGTTCGTAATATATGTGTAGATCACTGAGGTCACCCGGGGGTCATTAAGTGAATTTTTGAGAACTGCTGGAAATCTACATTCTATGATGTCCTAATGCATTGTGGACGTTCATACGTGTATTTTTACACTCAAAAAAGTGTGTGGAGCCAAAAGGTTATATCGAAAGTAGGTAACGCTCGTATCTCAAGCTTAGTATGACCTATGGACCTGTCACCAAAACCAAATGATTTCGAAACTTAATGGAAGTTCTAAATTTGTGGTCTTTGAGTGCAGTTTTCAGAATTGCCCTGAAATCATATTTTTTTAATCTCTAATGCATTCGTGAAGTTCACACAAATATTTTTACACTCAAAAAAGTGGGCGTGGCCACAATTATTAAAAGTGAGTCACGCTCATATTACAAGCATGATATGACGTATGGACCTGGGACCACTACCAAATGAGTCGAAACTCAATGGAGGTTCAAAAGATGGACCAAGGTTTTCGGGGTTACCCAGAGGTGATTCTGTGCCTTTTCAGAATTCCTGGAAATCACAGTTTATAACCCTCTAATGTACATATTTTTATACTAAAAAAAGTGGGTGGGGCCAAAATTCTGAAAGTAGGTCTCACTCATCTTTCGAGCATGTTATTACTTCCGCACCTGAGACCAAGACCAAATGAGTCGAAACTTAATGGAGGTTCGAAAATGGGCCAAAGTAACTGAGGCTACAATGGGTAATTGCGTGCATTTTTCTGAATTGATGGAAACCTATTTTCTGACCTTTTACTTGACTTATGCCTCTGGCTCTGCACGGGAGCAAAGGACCGCAACAGCACTCCACCAACGGACACGGTTCTGGGAGATCCTCTTCAGCTCGGCCCATGTCATTCCGGCAGCCTTCAATTCAGCGTCGGTGCTTCTTCGCCAAGGCTGCCTAGGTCTTCCAACTTTTCGTTTTCCTTGGGGGTTCGATTCCAAAGCCTGCCTGGTGATGTTTGATGGAGATTTGCGCATTGTGTGGCCTATCCATCCCCATTTCCTTTTCTTGATGTCGGTTTCAATTGGGGTTTGTTTCATCCTGTTCCACAGCTCTTCATTTGAGATGATGTTTGGCCACCTGATATTCAAGATCTTGCGGAGGCACCTGCCAATAAATGTTTGGAGCTTGTGGGTGTTGGTTTTAGTTGTGCGCCATGTTTGGGAGCCGTACAGAACGACTGACTTGACATTTGTGTTAAATATTCTGATCTTGTTGTAGACTGAGAATGCTGAAGATCGCAAGATAGGTTGCAGGGTTCTAAAGGTGTGCCTGCTTTTGTTGATGCGGCTCTTGATGTCATCATCTGTTCCACCATCCGTGCTTACTATGCTGCCCAAGTAGGTGAATTTTTCTGCTTCCACGATCTCCTCTTGCTGTAGTCGTACTGGCGCATGCTGTATGTTGTTTACTCGCAAGATCTCTGTCTTCCCTGTGTTGATCCTGAGGTCGGTCTTCTCAGCTTCCACAGCAACGCGGTCTAGCTTTTCTTGAGCATGTCGTTGTCTGTGGGAGAGGAGGCTGATGTCGTCTACAAAGTCGAGATCTTCCAGAAGTTTGGTGAAGGACCACTGGATGCCGGTCGTCTGGCCTGCTGTGGACTGCCGCATAATCCAATCCACCGCCATCAGGAAAATAGTCGGGGACAGTAAACAACCCTGACGAACAGCCGTTTGTACTTGGAAGGGTCAACTTTCTTTCATGTATGACTTGACAGATAGCATCTTCGTACAACTGCTGGATAATGGCAATGTAATTTGGGGGAAAGCCATAATGCAGCACGAGTTTCCAGATGACGCTCTATTCACGCTGTCAAATGCCTTCTAGAAGTCCACAAAGATGACGTTTCGAGGTGTCTGCCATTCCAGGGACTGCTCAATGATAATTCTTATTGTGGCAATCTGGTTCGTGCAAGATCTATCGTGGCAGAAGCCGGCCTGTTCTTCTCTCAGGGTCTTGTCCAAAGCGATCTTGAGTCTTTACAAGGCAATTCTTGTTAGGACTTTGCCAGGTATAGACAGCAACATTATCCCTCTCCGGTTGTTACATGATGACAGGTCACCCTTCTTTGGTAGTTTCACTAGGAAGCCTTTCTTCCAGTCTTCCTGTACTGCTTCTGAATCCCAGATCTTTAATAGCAGTGGGTGTAACATGTCCGTAGAGGTCTGAACGTCCGCCTTCAGGGCTTCTGATGGTGGGCCGTCTGGACCTGCTGCCTTGCCAGCATTGGGGGACTTGATAGCTTTCGTTGGTGGGTTAGTGTTGACACCCAGTAGTTGTGTTGCCGGTGGTATGTCTGGTGGGACTGGCGGTGGCGGTCTGTTTAAGATCTCCTTGAAATGTTCTGCCCATCTCGTTCTTCGTTCTAATTCTCCCGCTATGGGTTCACCGTTTTTTTGTTTCTGACTGCTCGACTGGGATTGCTCATTTCTTCATGACAGCAGCTGACCTTTAATGCTCTGGCAAAATTCAAACATATATTTTTATACTCAAAAAAGGATGCGGAGCCAAACAAATTGAAAGTGGGTAATACTCATATCTTAAAAATGTTGTCACCTCTGGGGCTGGGTCCAAGACTAAAGGTGTTTGAGACTCGATTGGAGTTGAGTGCATTTTTCAGAATTTCTGTAAATCGCATTAGTAGTAGATGTATGAAATAACCCTCATTGGCAGGACCAAGTGCAGGACTTAGGAAGTGACGTCATATCACGTGACCCAGTGGCTCCATGTTTAGTTGTTTAGTTGTTACGGTAACCCGCATGAGCGGACATCTTGCGACGTCATCCCCACAGTGATAGGTGGTCTTAGTGCGGATGAGCAGCGCGTGTTGTTAGGGTGATACGTGTTTCCGTCGGCCATTTTGTATACTGGAGGTCACCATCTTGGTAGCACGTGGTTGCTATGTGACCCAAAGGCTTATAGTATGACAAGGGTATGTTCGGAGGGTATGTTCGATGGAATAGGAGTAATTTCCCGATTCGTAGAATTACCAAAATAAACCCGACAATCCCTCCAAATCACCAACAACGAATTTATTTACTGCGGATTCCCCATTTTATCGGCTTAGCACGTAGTGCTATGGTACCGATGGGCACAAGGGGTGAGTTCGATTGAATAGGAGTAATGCATTTTCCCCAGAATCCTCGTTTAATTCGCAGAAGTACCACAAACAACACGACAAGTTGTACTATTTCGAATTCTTTCAGAATTATCTGCTTCTATCTATATGTGCAATAGTTTTTTGTCTCCCTGGCCATGTTCCTTTGTCCTGGAGTATACTCCAGAAGCGTAGAAAAGCCTACCAACTGTAACAGCTATGCTTATTATTACTATATTTAGCCTTTCTCGGCAGTTTTTTCTAGTTCTGACCCTATTCCAAGTACTCTTGTTGTTTCAGTTATCTCGATCACGCAAGCAGTTCACTTTACTGGCGCTAACCAATCAGATTGCTTGATTTCCCATAATCTGTGTGCAGAGTTATCTCCCTTGTGTATATCAAAAGCCTATATCATTCCCAAAAGCCAATAAGCTATCGAGAAGTTACTGATAAGTGATTGCTCGAACGACTCGAAGCCCATCCAACAAATGAGCTTTTGAGCAATTGCCCGATCGAGTGACTCAACATATTGCTCGAACGACTCGAAGTCTACCGTACAAATGGCTATCGGGCAATTGCTTGATCGAGTGACTCGCCATACTGCTCGTCGACTCATTTCGGTATTTGAGGATACCTATGGCTTGGTATTGTATTAGTATTTGAGGATACTTTTTATAGGATACTTATCTAAGGATACTAGTACTCGTTTGGCCCAGCTTTCTAGGCCACCCCAATAAGCTATTGAACAATTACGATAGCTTATTGGGAGAATTTGGGATAGGTATGTCCTGGGGGGGGGGGGGGGGGGGGTTCATCACTAAAATATGTGGGTAGAGCAAAAATATCCATTTCTGATTCTTTTGTCAGACACGTTGAATGCTGTTTGTCTGATTTTCATACGAAAATCTGTAAAGGCTGTTTATGAAAACAAGTCTCCATAAATTCTCTTTCTGTGTAGACTCGTTCTGGTGCTTTTACTATTTTCACACAGACTTAAATTACCTGATCGCAGTAAATTATGTTTCAATATTTATGCATTAATGCAGTGATAAACTGGTTATTTTGGTTTAAAAATAACACTTTTGTTGATCTGAATAAACTTCCCCATATAGTTATCAAAAAGTTGAATTGCTATAAGCTGAAGCAATACAATGTCCCCTACCGGACTAATGAGCATTAATAATTATACAAATCTTATAACCTAGATGTGATTAGCATGAACTCCGTTGAAGCGTTTCCCCCCAAAAAGTCCGGAAAACAGATTTTGGCGCTTTTCCATATTTCCAAGTGCCATAACACACACAAGAATAATGCAATCAGCATGAAACTCAAACTTGATCTGTAAGTCATTGTTCTATAGTAGGTTACCAAGAAAGAAATCATTCGGTTGAAACATTTCCAAAAAAGTCCGGAAAACTAAAGTGTGACTGACAGACTGACCGACAGACTGATGGATGGACAGAGTGCAAATGAAGCTTGATCTGTAAGCCATCGTCCTATAGTAGTATACCAAAAATGAAATCATTCCGTTGAAGCGTTTCCAAAAAAGTCCGGAAAACTGATATTTTGGTGCTTTTCCATATTTCCAAGGGCCATAACTCACACAAGAATAATGCAATCAACATGAAACTCAAACTTGATCTGTAAGACATCTTTCTATAGTAGTTTACCATAAATGAAATCATTCTGTTGAAGCGTTTCCAAAAAAAGTCCGGAAAACTGATATTTTGGCACTTTTCCATATTTCGAAGGGCCATAACTCACAGGAGAATGGTGCAATCGCCATGAAACTGAAACTTGATCTGTAAGTCTTCGTTCTATAGTAGGCTACCAAAAAATGAAATCATTCCGCTGAAGCGCTTCCAGAAAAAGGCCGAAAAACTGATATTTTGGCGCTTTTCCATATTTCCAAGTGCCATAACTCACACAAGAATCATGCAATAAGCATGAAAATCAAACTTGATCTGTAAGTCATCGCTCTATAGTAGTTTACCAAAAATGAAATCATTCGTTTCCAAAAAAAAAACTCCGGAAAACTAAAGTGCGACTGACAGACTGACAGACTGACAGACTGACAGACTAAGAGACTGACGGATGGACAGAGTGCAAACCTATAGTTCCCTCCGATGATGCCGGTAGGGAACTAATAAACTTGCGTAGATACAAGTTTCTTTCCAGTCATTAACCCTTTGAACCCTCGTTTCATGGAATGAAATCGTCTTTGTGTACACTTACACTTAGATAGTGTAACGTCACAGGCCCGTATTGATTCGCCTTTGTGTACACTTACAGTTAGATAGTGTAACGTCCCAGGTCCGTATTGATTCGCCTTTGTGTACACTTACAGTTAGATAGTGTAACGTCCCAGGTCCGTATTGATTCGCCTTTGTGTACACTTACAGTTAGATAGTGTAACGTCACAGGCCCGTATTGATTCGCCTTTGTGTACACTTACAGTTAGATAGTGTAACGTCACAGGCCCGTGTTGATTCGGCTTTGTTTACACTTACAGTTAGATAGTGTAACGTCCCAGGCCCGTATTGAATCGTCTTTGAGTACACTTACAGTTAGATAGTGTAATGTCACAGGCCCGTATTGATTCGCCTTTGTGTACACTTACAGTTAGATAGTGTAACGTCACAGGCCCGTATTGATTCGTCTTTGTGTACACTTACAGTTAGATAGTGTAACGTCCCAGGCCCGTATTGATTCGTCTTTGTGTACACTTACAGTTAGATAGTGTAACGTCCCAGGCCCGTATTGAATCGCCTTTGTGTACACTTACAGTTAGATAGTGAAACGTCCCAGGTCCGTATTGATTCGTCTTTGTGTACACTTACAGTTAGATAGTGTAACGTCCCAGGCCCGTATTGATTCGTCTTGGTGTACACTTACAGTTCGATAGTGTAACGTCCCAGGCCCGTATTGAATCGCCTTTGTGTACACTTACAGTTAGATAGTGTAACGTCCCAGGTCCGTATTGATTCGCCTTTGTGTACACTTACAGTTAGAGAGTGTAACGTCCCAGGCCCGTGTTGATTCGTCTTTGTGTACACTTACAGTTAGATAGTGTAACGTCCCAGGCACGTATTGAATCGCCTTTGTGTACACTTACAGTTGGATAGTGTAACGTCCCAGGTCCGTATTGATTCGTCTTTGTGTACACTTACAGTTAGATAGTGTAACGTCCCAGGTCCGTATTGATTCGTCTTTGTGTACACTTACAGTTAGATAGTGTAACGTCCCAGGCCCGTATTGATTCGCCTTTGTGTACACTTACAGTTAGATAGTGTAACGTCCCAGGTCCGTATTGATTCGCCTTTGTGTACACTTACAGTTAGATAGTGTGACGTCACAGGCCCGTATTGATTCGCCTTTGTGTACACTTACAGTTAGATAGTGTTACGTCCCAGGCCCGTATTGATTCGCCTTTGTGTACACTTACAGTTAAATAGTGTAACGTCACAGGCCCGTATTGATTCGGCTTTGTATACACTTACAGTTAGATAGTGTAACGACCCAGGCCCGTATTGTTTCGCTTTTGTGTACACTTACAGTTAGATAGTGTAACGTCCCAGGCCCGTATTGATTCGTCTTTGTATACACTTACAGTTAGATAGTGTAACGTCCCAGGCCCGTATTGATTCGCCTTTGTGTACACTTACAATTAGATAGTGTAACGTCACACGCCCGTATTGTTTCGCCTTTGTGTACACTTACAGTTAGATAGTGCAACGTCACAGGCCCGTATTGATTCGTCTTTGTGTACCCTTACAGTTAGATAGTGTAACGTCACAGGCCAGTATTGATTCGCCTTTGTGTACACTTACAGTTAGATAGTGTAACGTCCCAGGCCCATATTGATTCGCCTTTGTGTTCACTTACAGCTAGATAGTGTAACGTCCCAGCCCCATATTGAATCGCCTGTGTGTACACTTCCATTTAGATGGTGTAACTTCCCAGGCCCGTATTGATTCGCCTTTGTGTACACGTACAGTTAGATAGTGTAACATCCCAGGCCCGTATTGATTCGCCTTTGTGTACACTTACAGTTAGATAGAGTGACGTCCCAGGCCCGTATTGAATCGCCTTTGTGTACACTTACAGTTAGATAGTGTAACGTCACAGGCCCGTATTGATTCGCCTTTGTGTACACTTACAGTTAGATAGTGTAACGTCACAGGCCCGTATTGATTCGCCTTTGTATACACTTACAGTTAGATAGTGTAACGCTACAGGCCGTATTGATTCGCCTTTGTGTACACTTACAGTTAGATAGTGTAGCGTCCCAGACCCGTATTGATTCGCGTTTGTGTACACTTACAGTTAGATAGTGTAACGTCACAGGCCCGTATTGATTCGTCTTTGTATACACTTACAGTTAGATAGTGTAACGTCCCAGGCCCGTGTTGATTCGTCCCTGTGTACACTTACAGTTAGTGTAACGTCCCAGGCCCGTATTGATTCGTCTTTGTGTACACTTACAGTTAGATAGTGTAACGTCCCAGGCCCGTGTTGATTCGCCTTTGTGTACACTTACAGTTAGATAGTGTAACGTCCCAGGCCCGTATTGATTCGTATTTGTGTACACTTACACTTTGATAGTGTAACGTCCCAGGTCCGTATTGATTCGCCTTTGTGTACACTTACAGTTAGATAGTGTAACGTCCCAGGCCCGTATTGAATCGCCTTTGTGTACACTTACCGTTAAATAGTGTAACGTCCCAGGTCCGTATTGATTCGCCTTTGTGTACACTTACAGTTAGATAGTGTAACGTCCCAGGCCCGTATTGAATCGCCTTTGTGTACACTTACAGTTAGATAGTGTAACGTCCCAGGTCCGTATTGATTCGCCTTTGTGTACACTTACAGTTAGATAGTGTAACGTCCCAGGCCCGTATTGATTCGTCTTTGTGTACACTTGCAGTTAGATAGTGTAACGTCCCAGGCCCGTATTGATTCGTCTTTGTGTACACTTACAGTTAGATAGTGTAACGTCCCAGGCCCGTATTGATTCGCTTTTGTGTACACTTACAGTTAGATAGTGTAACGTCCCAGGCCCGTATTGATTCGTCTTTGTGTACACTTACAGCTAGATAGTGTAACGTCCCAGGCCCGTATTGATTCGCCTTTGTGTACACTTAAAGTTAGATAGTGTAACGCCCCAGGCCCGTATTGATTCGTCTTTGTGTACACTTACAGTTAGATAGTGTAACGTCCCAGGCCCGTATTGATTCGTCTTTGTGTACACTTACAGTTAGATAGTGTAATGTCCCAGGCCCGTATTGATTCGCCTTTGTGTACACTTACAGTTAGATAGTGTAACGTCCCAGGCCCGTATTGATTCGTCTTTGTGTGCACTTACAGTTAGATAGTGTAACGTCCCAGGCCCGTATTGATTCGCCTTTGTGTACACTTACAATTAGATGGTGTAACGTCCCAGGCCCGTATTGATTCGTCTTTGTGTACACTTACAGTTAGATAGTGTAACGTCCCAGGCCCGTATTGATTCGCCTTTGTGTACATTTACAGTTAGATAGTGTAACGTCCCAGGCCCGTATTGATTCGTCTTTGTGTACACTTACAGCTAGATAGTGTAACGTCCCAGGCCCGTATTGATTCGTCTTTGTGTACACTTACAGTTAGATAGTGTATCGTCCCAGGCCCGTATTGATTCGCCTTTTTGTACACTTACAGTTAGATAGTGTAACGTCCCAGGCCCGTATTGAATCGCCTTTGTGTACACTTACAGTTAGATAGTGTAACGTCCCAGGTCCGTATTGATTCGCCTTTGTGTACACTTACAGTTAGATAGTGTAACGTCCCAGGCCCGTGTTGATTCGGCTTTGTGTACACTTACAGTTAGATAGTGTAACGTCCCAGGCCCGTATTGATTCGTCTTTGTGTACACTTACAGTTAGATAGTGTAACGTCCCAGGCCAGTATTGATTCGCCTTTGTGTACACTTACAGTTAGATAGTGTAACGTCCCTGGTCCGTATTGATTCGTCTTTGTGTACACTTACAGTTAGATAGTGTAACGTCCCAGGCCCGTATTGATTCGTGTTTGTGTACACTTACAGTTAGATTGTGTAACGTCCCAGGCCCGTATTGATTCGCCTTTGTGTACACTTACAGTTAGATAGTGTAACGTCCCAGGCCCGTATTGATTCGTCTTTGTATACACTTACAGTTAGATAGTGAAACGTAACAGGCCCGTATTGATTCGTATTTGTGTACACTTACAGTTAGATAGTGTAACGTCCCAGGTCCGTATTGGTTTGCCTTTGTGTACACTTACAGTTAGATAGTGTAACGTCCCAGGCCCGTATTGATTCGCCTTTGTGTACACTTACAGTTAGATAGTGTAACGTCCCAGACCCGTATTGATTCGTCTTTGTGTACACTTACAGTTAGACAGTTAGATAGTTAGATAGTGTAACGTCCCAGGCCCGTATTGATTCGTCTCTGTGTACACTTACAGTTAGATAGTGTAACGTCCCAGGCCCGTACTGATTCGTCTTCAACAGCAAACAACCAGTTTCCCGAGTCTGGCAACCTCCGTGTTCACATATGAATGACGGCTTCTTTAATCAATACCAAGACAGGGCAAGAACGCCAACTTTTGTCATGTGAGTGGTAGGAATGGTATAAGAAGCTACCCCACACAAATTAGTACCACCCACCTACTTGTAATATATTTTATAAGTCCTTCTTTGGATTTGGGGATTACCCCCCCCCCCCCCCCCCCAACAACCACAAAAGGAAACAACAAATTAATAAATTATATAAAATCTCTAAATGTAATGTAAATCACATTAGTTTTTATTTTATTGCTATTAATCACAAATTGATACATTTCCTTACCGAAATCGTTCTTCTTTATACCAATAAAATAAATATTCCGTTTCAGATCTATTGAGATTCCGACCTTAAGAACCGGTCTCGCGTATACAAAATATCATATAATTGCTGCGAAGCAGCAATAATAATTAAATCCCACAGTTCATCCAAGCTGAAATTCAGCGATCGGAACATACAATGGCTCTCTCTGGCCAGAACGATGCGATCACAGCACGTTGTTACATTCAACAAGGTCAGGAAATCTCAAAAGGAGAACCGGAAATAACAAATACGAAATTAATAACATTTGGTTCGACGCTGTGTTAGCTAAAGGTCTTTTTCAATCAAATGGTCAGTTTTGATTCAATTAGCCAGAACGACGCGGCGTTAGCTACGTCGTTATGGATAATTAAAACAATTATTTTATAACTGCAGGCCACTAGATCGCACTCCGATCTCCTCTGAATTCCGATAACCACAAAGCATAACTAGTAGATTTCCGATGTGATTTTCTTCACTCTCCACAAGGCTCGGTAATCTCAAAAGAAAAAGAATGGTCAGTTTCTGATGTGATTTTCTTTAAATCATAAAAATACAAGAAAAACAAAGAAAAATAAGGCCGAAAGATAGTATATACGAAATGTATTAATTTTAGTTCGTCATTTCCTTTACTCGAGGGGGAGGGGGGGGGGGCAGATTAACTTTCCAAATCAAGAAAGACAGTTCCTCAAATTATCCAAACGGACGTGGTATTTGTTCCCCGTCGCCATGGATAATCGTAACAATTCTCTCTTCCAGACATTGAAAATCAACATACTTCACTTATTTCCACAGTCCTACATGAATACATGCCACAGGTTAACAATATGCTCAGGGAATCTCATGATAATAAGGAAGACAAAAACATCTAGCTATATACCCAAGCTGTTCCTCTTGTCGATTGAAAAAAGGGAGCCAGATCACTGGTTTATTAACTACGAGAATACAATTTCTCCACGGACTTTCCGTTTCAACTCACTTGAGTAAAAACAGACAGCAAAGGACAATCGTGATCAACCAACCGGGGAGATGAGTGTTATGAGAAAAAGCAAGATTGCTCCAGATTTAGATGTCATAAAATTACCACTTCACTTAACCCCTGAATTCGACGCCAGAAATGTTTTTGGCCTTCAAAGTTCAAGTGAACGCCATCAGTTAATAAATGGTGAGTTGGGATTTGTCTATGAGGAAGATACAAACATTTTGCATCTCCCTCACAGACCACACGCAACGCTGTGTTCACAGCAGCTCTTCTTAATCCACACATCTGTAAAGAAACATCTCCGGTTTTTAACCGAGGAAAAAGGCTTCCAATAAAGATTTTCCTTACTCCAAAATCTCATTTTGAAATAAGCTCTTTGAGCCACCGAACAAAATTACTTATAGAAAAATTTTGTTAATATCATTTCCTCCGGTCTGGATAAAAATCCAGTCCACGTTTCTTACATTTACTTGGCATAAATAGAGGATATGGAATGAGTGTTTTTCTCATATAATATTTATTAAACGAGTCTAAGAATTTTTCGTTTTGGCGAGCCTCTGGCGCGCCCAAACGGAAAATTCGGACGAATATAAATATTATATGACTAAAACATTCATTTCATATACTATTTATCATATGAGACACACACGCACACATTAGCCACTTAGGAGGACTTTTTAACCCATCACCTAACTTGAGTGGCAGACGGCACTTGGAAAAAACATCCTCGTATAACTAAAAATTTTCATTTTTGCTTCCAAAACATAGGTTATGACCCCTCATTGGAACGAGCTCGTCGAACTCGTTCCAATGAGGGGTCATAGCCTATGTTTTGGAAGCAAAAAGTGAAAATATAAAAAAAAAATGAATGGCGTTTTTCTTGTAGGTAAAAGATTAATACAATACAACCCACCCTAAATAGGACAGATAACGTAACTTCTCCCTACTGAAATTATGCAAATGTAACCCAGTTGTCTTTTGTTTAGACAATCAAATTGTCAAGCTTTGAAATTGACCAATGAAAGCTCCCAACTCTAATTATGCAAATTATGAAAATGTGGCCCAGTTGTATTTTGTTCAGCCAATCAAATTGTCTAGTTCTGAAATTGACCAATGAAATAAATAAATAAATATGTCACGGATCTCTAATTAAGAGAAACACTCAAAAGTCTAATACTAGTATGACGGACTATTTACGGGTGTATTCGAATTCACATAATCAGCTGTTCCGATCGCAGAGAGTACTTTACTCCGAGCTAGAATACGTGCGCCCGAATGGCGGTCAGGTATTTTTTATTGTATTCGATATTTGTTTTTTTTCGTATTCATGCGCATCGCTGAGATTCCCCGGAAGTGTGCACCTGTTACAAAAATATGTGGAAACAAATTTACCTAAAAAAGGTTGGGGGAATTATTAATGCTAGCGTTGGGACGCGATGTTGAACTATAATTCATTTGATACACCTTTTATCGCGGCAGTGAAGTGATCTGGGTCGTCGCATCACGTGAGCTGGGTCGTCGCATCACGTCTCGTTCAGGAGGTCAGATCGCCGGATCAAACTCGCTGCCTGCTATCTGGCCTCCTCAACTCGATGTGACACGACGACTCAGATCACTTCACTGCAGTAATCATATGCATGTATGCATCAAAACACCGTCCATAATGCAATGCGCCGACACTAGAGAAGTGTAATGTTGAACTGCGACGTATTGAGCAAGTATCAGAAGATTACAACCTCCGGGCAAAATATGATCGGATTTTCATGTTTTCACAAGTGTCTTTCCTCATTAAGTGTTTGTTCTTATTATTGTTTTTGTTACGTAAGTGAACAGTTTGATTGAATAAGTGATTTTTCTTTATGCATCACTGTTTTAAACCTATTGAAAACATGTTAAGACTGAACGATATTGACCACCAATAAGCCATGCTACTATACCAAATATGACCTAACTAACCTAAACACAATTAAATCACCGAAGACGATATCTAAATAGATGAAAACAGAAACAAAATGTATACATTTGATGACTCTAACTCAGAAGACTTAATAGCATCTTTGATACCACCAGAAGATAATACACCTCAATGTATTGTACTATCATCAACGGAGGACAATAAGACATTCAGTACCATCAATACCTTTACCGTAGAAAAAGCTATCAGTTGTATTGCAGAAACAGTTAAGGATGTTAAAAAGTTAAGATCAGGGGATCTACTTATTCAAGGCGCAAAGCGAGCTCAGGTGTATAACGTTTTGCACACAAATAGAATCATTGATAGTATCAATGTTAAGGCCAATTATCATAAGATCCTAAATTTTAGTAGAGGTGTCATCAGAACTCGAGAGGATTGCCATGTCTCCAAGAAGGAAAAGTTGATACAAAAAGTTAATCCAATACGATCTTACGCCTTGACTTCAAAGCAAATAAAATCCACTGAACCAATTGCATACCAAACGGAATTTATTTGGCTTATTATTCCCACATTGCTACAAGATTTTACCACGGGGGCAACACTTAATCCCTGCCACGGTCAACACAAACAAACAAACAACGTCAACTGCCCAATAAACACTTAAACACATCAGGAAAAACAACATGAACAATTCAAATCAACACCAGGTAGAAAGAGGAAAACAGTAAATCAGATCTAAAAATTAAAAAATCCACACAAAACCCAAACCTGACCGAGTCAAGATTACAGCAGCAGCATCTGATTCAGAGTCAGAGACGGGAACAAGGAACAGAACAGAGGATAAAGGAGAAGGGAAAAAAGAAACTATCATCTAACAGGATATCAAAACACATTCCAAACGTTGTGACGAACAACATATTTGAAGGGTTAGATGATATGGATGTTGATGATTGCACCAACGCCATGTGTCCCAACAAAATGCTCCTGAGCTCGTCTCAGGGTGGGTCCCGAATAAAAAAAGTCACATACGAAATCTCCGGTAGTAATTTATCCCGTACGCCCACCATCAAAATCACCAACTGAATATGGATAATAAGAATAAAATCAGTATAATACATACAGAATGTTGTACCCATACGAGCTTGATGTACTAAATATTCACCACGAGTGGTGAAGTGGTGTCAACCGTGAGTCTTTGGCACACTGTATATAGAGAATATACCCATAGTAGCTTGGTGTACTAAATATTAACCACGAGTGGTGAAGTGGTGTCAACCGTGAGTCTTTGGCACACTATATATATAGAATATACCCATAGTTGCTTGGTGTACTAAATATTCACCACGAGTGGTGAAGTGGTCTTGACCGTGAGTCTTTGGCGCACTATATATATAGAATATACCCATAGTAGCTTGGCTTACTAAATATTCACCACGAGTGGTGAAGTGGTCTTGACCGTGAGTCTTTGGCGCACTATATATATAGAATATACCCATAGTTGCTTGGTGTACTAAATATTCACCACGAGTGGTGATGTGGTCTTAACCGTGAGTCTCTTTGGCGCACTATATATATAGAATATACCCATAGTAGCTTGGCGTACTAAATATTCACCACGAGTGGTGAAGTGGTCTTGACCGTGAGTCTTTGGCGCACTATATATATAGAATATACCCATAGTTGCTTGATGTACTAAATATTAACCACGAGTGGTGAAGTGGTGTCAACCGTGAGTCTTTGGCACACTATATATATAGAATATACCCATAGTAGCTTGCTGTACTATATGTTCACCACGCATTTGGTACACCAAGCTACTATTTTTTCTCGAGTTTACTGAGCAGCAAACGCACATACGTGCGAATCTGTTTTTGTTTACATGAGCATGGGTGGGCGGTACTTCCGCTGTCAGTTTTATCGCCGAAACGAAATGAAAAAAAAATAAACTGAGCCTTTTTCGTTTTAATAACATACTGTTTCGAGTTATGGATGCTTTATTAACACGAGACAATGCATGTTTGTTAATTTTTTGGCATCTTTTGAGGTAAACCCATTTATAAACGTAATAAATAACTGTCACTTTCTTTTCACTCTTCGCGAGACGATGTGCGATAATTTTAGACAAGTTTGCATTCAGATCGACGTCACTAAAGGTCAACTTGGATGTAGTTCTATTGTAGGTGTGAATTTTGACTACGGAAATCCCATTGCAGGCGTATTCACCATGGTTGGTGTTTAAAGCTAAAAATTATGTCATTGGCTTGTCAGATATAAAAGAACATATAATCATGGTATAAAACGGAATTGCAGAGGTTTCAGATTGTATTTTAACGAATTAGCACTTCTAAGTTAAAAATATATACCTGCTGCTTTTTGGCTACAGTACACTCGTTTAAAGCAAAATGAATCTCAACGTCAATTAGCTCTTAAGCATTACACATAAAATGCCCGAAGGGATATCAATGCTATTTACTTTCGTGCAACATCCATCCAGGTTAGACATTATTCACAGTTCCATATATTTACAAAAAAAATGTTTAATGTAGCTGTACGCTTAACTTTAGATAACACCATTACCTTCTGCTCTAGTTACGTGACAAAGTACCATTAGCTGTTGTTTCTGGTGATCAGCTCAGCTCAATCGGAATACCCAATAAAAGTTGTATTTTCACAGCTGAAGATAAAGCATTACAACTAGCGCTAGAAACACATCGATAATGTATAGGAAAGAAAGTTGATTATATTTTCTGACTCTCTTTTCCTCTTTGCTTGCTTTACTCAACCCCAAGTTGAAGAACCCTCTGATTTTGAAACTTCGGGAAAGATGAATACTCACATGCCTGACCAATATGGTGTTTTGCTGGTTAGCTGGACATGTTAGTATCTTCAATAACGCCAGGGCAGACAGAGATTGTTTTCTGAGAAGCACATTTTTTTTAATCATATCAGAGAGTAGCACTTCACTACATGATATTTAAGGCTTTAAGGTTTTAAGGGATATAATATATTTTATCATACGAGTCCTCAGAAAATTATATACGCGACAAGAGTGTGTTCTTTGCCAGCGAATGCAGTCAGCCGAGTACACTTTTACAGTGCATTGATTTTAATCGTGTCAGAAGGCAGTATTTCACAGTTGGATCTCAAAGAGATCTATTTTATCATACCAGCCCGTACTAAGTTCTATCATTTATCAAAGTAATCAACCTTTTTAAAAAATTTTTAACATTGTTTCTATACTTTTAAACTAGACTTTTCGGATGCGATTCATAAATAATGTCTACCTTAAGTCTAGGGTAGACCGAAGTCTGAGTCTGCCTCAGTGGCGTCTAAGATTTAGATGGTATTCATGAAAGTTGTCCAAGTCTAGGCGACGTTTAACCTAGACTGTACTAGGCCATGTTAAAAAAATGTTAAACACCCATAGTGGTATGTCTAATGTTATGTCTAAGTTTATTTACGCGTTTATCGCACGGCGCCGAGGCAAGTTAATTCGTCGTAAATGGATGTTCTTCGAATACTAGAGATGGACGAAATGGAGCAAGAGGAGGAACAGCAAGGAATTCGACCCGAAAGGATTTTCCGAGAGTGAGCCAACCCGCTAGAGAAATATGAAATTTCTAGTTTCATAGCAAACATCGCTGTTCATCCTGAGAAACAGACATCGCGAAGTCACGCAGTACCAATCAACACCCAGGTTTGTGTAAATCTTCGATTTGTTTGCTGCTGGATCATTCCAGGTGGTAAATGATGACCAACATGGACTGTTAACATCAAACTCTGCGGCAGCTTTCTTCTTTTCTCCCACAAACGTGCAGGAAGTTATTTTCTGTATTAATAGCATTCGCGGAAAGGCAACTAAAGATGATGATAACTTGTCGACTAAGCTTTTAAAAGAAATCATCTTCGAGGTGGCTAATCCGTTAACTCACATAATGAACCCCTCGTTCTCTACTGGTATAGTGCCAAGTAAAATGAAGATAGCCAAAATTATACCAGTTTTTTTTTTTTTTATCCGGCGACCCCCATGTATTCAATAACTACCGACCCATTAGTATTTTTCCGGCATTCTCAAAAGAACTTAAAAAATGTATGTATTCTCGTGTATCCAGCTTCTTGGATGACCAAAAGACTGTATGCCAGTATCAATTTGGGTTTAGAAAGCATCATTCAACCATACATCTTATACTTCACCTAATGAATAATGTTGCTGAAGCAAACGATAAAATAACGAAAGATTACACTCGATTTTCCTAGATTTTGCGAAAGCGTTCGATAGCATTGACCATAACATTCTGCTAAAGAAACTGGAATATTATGGCATTCGAGGGTTAGCTACTTCCTGGTTTAAGGATTATCTAACAGAAAGAAGCCAGTCTGTTTCTTTCCATAATGAGGTATCTGACAATAGAACCCCAGGGTTCTATCCTCGGTCCCATTTTATGTGTACTATATATCAACGACATCAGCAAATCGACTTTGTTAAAAGTCTTGTCGTTCGCTGATGACACAACAGCGCATGCAGCTACAATAGCGTCGATACTCTTATAGAAAATACAAACTCTGAGTTGTATAACATAATTGATAGGGGCTCTGCGAATAAATTGGCTCTAAACGCTTCTAAAACCAAATTCATGTTATTCCACCCCCAAAATGATCCGTATAGTGCGATAGGCAAGAGCACATCATTGAATAATACGAATATTACACTAGTGGGTAACCATCAAGAGGAAACGACATTTAAGTTTATCGGTATTCATATGGATGAAAATCTCAAATTCAAGCAACACATCTCCACCGTATGCTTGAAAATAGCCAGGGCTCCTTTTGCCATATATTGGGCTAAAAAATTCCTTTCTCGAGTAGCTCTAAGATTATTGTACTTCTCTCTGGTCCAAAGTCATTTAATTTATGGGATACAATCGTGGAGACACGCTGCAACCACGAATATGACCCTTGGTCTGCAAAAAAAGCCATTCGAGCGATAACGAAACGATCCTATACTTCACACACCGATCCCCTTTTCAAAAGCTGCGGTATACTAAAATTCAGAGACCTTTATACACTACACAGTCTCCTGTTCATGCATGGTTGGTTTAATAATAAACTACCCGAGTCCTTCGATAACACATTTGAAATTTATACAAACCCTTCTGGCATGAATACTAGACAGTCCTGCATTATACGCACACGAAAACCCAGAACTTGTTTCTCGGCCGAACTCCCGTTCCATTCTTTCCCGCGGATTTGGAGTGACACTGAACCATCAGACCAGCGTCTCAATAGATCCCAATTTAAGAAGGCGATAACAGACAAGGCTCTAAATTCATACCATTCAGATGTCTCTTGTAATAACCCTTCCCGCGTAGATTGTACTTCCATTTCGCCTGGATCTCCACATTCAGATTTCAACACTCCAGAATCTAGGCTTTGCTCATTAGACCATTAAATTTTTGACCAATTACTGTAATGCAATTTCTGCAATACTTTGGCCCCTTACCTAGCGCAATAGTCGGGCCTGGCCTGCACTGTTCGCAAAGATCGCACTGTGCGGGTATTATTCCTGTTCTGTTCTTGCCTCCGGGACAGGGCCGATGGTTTATCACTGGATTAAGCTCATTTAGTCACTCCACTGAGTGCCATGTCCTTGTCCCTGGGGCTAGAATTGAAAGTCAAAGGACTGATAAGAAAATAAATGGAAATCCTATTTAAGAGTGTTTCTTGTGAAAACAGGGTTATGTTTGCGCTGGGCTAGGGGTTAAATAATTATGTATTACAAGTTCCCTTCATGAATCCCGTAAGGATGCAAATTTTTTACAATTTTGATGTCAGGACTAATTATCTTTTAATATGGGAATGGCAGGAAGACAGCCCCCCAGGGCTATGCTGTTTCCATGCAGTTTTACATTTATTTCTGTACATTTCTGCAAGTTGTTTATTATACTTCATGTAAACGTATACTGCAAATAAAAAAAAAATCATTTCATTTCAACGCCATGTTCTCTGATTTCCAACAACAGCACCAGAAAAAGCCAAGTACATGGAAGGTAGGGAAAGAATGGACGGTATGCCTGGGATTATAGGATGTATTGGTGGGGCGCACATAAATATATTGAACCCTGGGTGCCTCATCCACAGCGTTTCATTAACAGAAAGGATTGGCACAGTCTTAACTTTCTAATGATATGTGACTATAGGATGAGATTTATAGATGTTGTGAGTAGGAGGTATAGATCAGCACACGATTCCCAAGTTTTTCACCACGTGAAGTTCGGAGGCGAATGAAAGAGGGAGACCTCACTAGTAAAGGTATTATTGGATACCAATGCACTCGTTACTTGTTTACCACATTGCGCAATCCATCAACAGAGGTTGAACGCATGTACAATAAGGCATTAAATTCGACACGATCACTTATAGAACATACCTTCGGCGTGTGTAAGTGACGTTTTCCTTGTGATGCTTTTGGCAACAGAATTCGATTACGGGTGAGTATAATAAAAAGGGTAAAAACACCCCAAAAACAAATAACTTTCAGTATACTTTCCATTTATTAAATGTAAAGTATTGTGATAGTAATTTTTTAGGTGGTTTTTATCTACGTTTTAAAAAAAAAAAACTTTGGGATTTTCTTTCAAAACACTATTAAATTGGTATATTTTCTGGAAGGGCGAAGTCATGAAAAGGAAATACACGGAATATGAGGGAAGTACTATTACCGAACGACACACCATATTAATAACAATATTCAACCTTTAATAACACAACTTTTTTGAAAAATAAATGAAATTACACATTTCCGGAAGAAAAAGTTCTCACAAATTGTCAATAAAACCCAACAAATATAGATATCATTAGAACTAACTCGACGAGCCGGTTATAATGATATCCATATTGGTATGGTTTTATTGAGAGATTTGGGAGAGATCTTAGGCTGTAGTAGGCTGGACAGAAATATGGGCGCAGTTGTTGCTGCGTCATGTCTACACGACATCGCCATTGATAAAAACAACCTAGTGTTATACGATGATGACAATGACCCGGGAGTTGCTGTCGACAACGATTATCACGTGGATGGTCAACCAACAGCGACAGTTAGAGGTTCTCTTATGAGGCGCCAGTATATCACTGACCACTTTAGCTGATACACTGACAATATGCACAGCTTATAAATACAAGAAGCCCCAGTCTAGAGGTAGTCTAAATATCAAACCAGGGACTTGACTTGAATAAACTGCATAGTTACGCCCCTTCCTAAGAAAAGCATATATCAACTAGATTAAGCGATTGTGTCCACATACTACACAGGATTTTCATTCTATTTTCAGTTCCTGCACTTTTAAGTCCCACAATTGAGATAAACGCATAAAAAACAGATTTCTTTTATTTTTGGTTGGAAATTTTCGAAGTCCCAAACAAAATATTTTCAGCCTAATTTTTGTTTGTCTTAAAATTGACCAAAATTCATAAAAAAAAAAAAATCTGGATTTTGGTCCAAAAATTTCTAAGCCCCACCCGGCCCCCAAATTTTTAGTGTAAAAAAACAAAATTATTTTCTCTTAAAATTGACAGACACGCACAAAAAAACAAACAAAATATTCTGGATTTTGATCCAAAATTTCCAAGTCCGGAACGGGACCCCAAATTTTCAGCCCCTATATGAACCTAGGGACTTGGCTTGAACAAACTTGACCCTCACCCCCCCCCCCCCACCCACTCACCCCCGCCCCTAAGGATGCTGCATACCAAATATCAAAATATTTTTATTGGTAGATCTGAAGAAGATTTTTGAAGAAAAGTCCTCGTATTGCACTAAGTTAAAATTCGGGCTCCCATAGGGAGCCCAAATGTGAAACCAGGAACTCGATTTCTATAAACTTGAATCTGACCTCCCTGGAGATGTTGTATACCAAATATGAAATGATTCTGTCTGGTGGATCTGAAGAAGAAGATTTTGAAAGAATAATCCTCATTTTGCACTAATTTAAAATTTCGGCTCCCATAGGGAGCCTAAATTTGAACTCGGGGACTCAATTTGAACAAACTTGAATCTGGCCCCCCTAGAGATGATGTATACCAAATAGGAAAGAATTCTGCCTGGTGGATCTGAAGAAGAAGATTTTTTTGAACTTTGGAAAGAAAGTCATGGCTGCTATCAGAGTTATGCCCCTTGTGGTGCCCCCTGTGAGTGCGGCAAGTTGATTTGTACAAGTTTGATTTGACGTATGATAGGAAACATGCACACCGAATTTGGTTCAATTTGATCCAGTAGTTTGTGAGGAGTAGTCGATAATGTAAAGTTCACGACGGAAGACGGACGACGACGACGGAGGACGGACGGCAAGTGATTAGTTAAGCTCCCTTCGGTGAGCTAAAAAGAAACAAGAAACATATTCAAAATGTATTTGTCATGTTTTTTCGTAATGTGGATCCATAGCCCTATAAATTCTTTGTTTTTCTCTCTCAGTCACCAGTCTCAGCGATATTAAAGTGCAGCTACCCTTCGTCGCCGTTGTCTGCACTTTGCACGGTAAAAGGAGTAGGAGCTGGAGGGACGGTCACAGCACCGCTTCCAGCTCACCCATTAACTTCTTCAACATCCTCTGGGTTTTCTACCCTGCAATTTAGACTCGATGTAGAAATGGAAGTTACGACAGATATTATGACGCTTACATCGCTGTCAGACCGGTTCCTTGTCTGCAAAATGTTTCCCTGTATACATTAAAGAATTAGCCTTGTTTCAACGCTCAGTTGTTGACCTCCCGTTTTCTGTGCATTTTTTCGTTTCTGCTACTATTCTGTATTCTCCTTTGGCCTTTTCTCCTCCACAGATCTTTCACTTCCTTTATCGTTCTCTCTTGGCGAGCAGGAGAGTCTTTCCTCATTGTCAGCTTAATTTGATCCCTCATAACGGTCTTTTTCTTTTTTCTGGGTCCGTCTGATTTTCTCTCTTCTAATACTTGGCAGTTCTTTTTCGGTAATTCCAAGAACTCTGGGAGATGACTCGAAGTTGGGAGATGGCCCGAATAAGCTATAAGCTTACTGTCAAATCCCTACAGCACTCACTATCTATTGCATTTTTCATATATATGTTACATTGTGTTTTGTTGTTTACTGTTTTTTACTTTTGTTAGATGTACGGACTGAGATTCATCAACAAGGTCTATATATAGACATGTCTACGGCTGATTATAGTCTAAATTTCGATAGACTCGTCTACTTAGACAAGTCTCCAAACTGGATTTAATTAATATTCACAAACAATATCTAAGGCCTCGTGCAACAGGACTCGCCTTTGTCTGAAAATACATTAAACATTAGCACATAATGATGTGTGCTATAATAGATTTTGGTACACAGACTCGAGGAAACGGGCGTTTCCCGGGCTTTCCGCTCCTGCCTGTGTGCAAGCGTGTATGTGTGTGTGTCGGCTGTGTGTGTCGTGGTGTGTATGTGTATATGTATGTGTGTGTGTGACGGGGTGGGGCGGAGTGGAGGCGCTTCGCTGTCGTTCACATTTTCTGTATAAATGTTACAGTCAGCTCCATGGAGAACAGGGGATCGGATGGACTCTAGCCTGTGCGAAGGGCGGGATAGTATGGATCCGAACAGGCAAATTTGTTTTCTTCTTACGCTCCTAAGCAGTATTTCTGCCCTTCTTTAATTAACACCGGTTCATTTGCCTTCGAGTTAAAGGACGAATATGAAATTGCCGCATTATCTATATAATAATACATCGATTTAAATCTGACCCTCCGCCTCCTCTCGTGTTTCCTTCAGTGCGGAAAGGCCACGACGCGTCTGTCTCACGACTTGTATCAAATACCTGTATTGCAGATCTTCAGTCTTGCTGGTGTTACCCTACATCAAATGACTTTACTTTCCTCTTACACCATTAAAAAGTATTTCTGCGAAGTTTAATTAAAATCGGTTTATTGGTCTAGAAGGTGTTTATAGACAACCAGATAGGGACGAAAGAGGGAGGAGAAGGAGGAGGGGAGGAGGAGGAAGAGGGCATATAGTCAGTTAATGGCATCATTAATGAGATATTTATTTTCGATAAGTTACTCTCGTGTAAGCGTAATCTATTGCCCAGAGCAGCACGGGAAAAACGTTTCTTATATACTCCAAAGGCACGTTCTATTATGTTTCTTGACGATTTTAATGCCTTGTTGTAATTGTGGCCTAGCGTTTCCCAAAGGTGTTAGTTTGTATCTGGAGAAGTGGTAGCCCGGATCAGCACTAATCATCTCCATGCCATTGAGGTCTCCAGCCTCAAGTCGTGACCGAACTTCCCTTTCCTGGAAGGTTCTGGAGTCACGAGCAGAACCGGACCATCTGCTAACAACATCCATGAATCGCATCTTTTGATCACATACCATTTGACAATTCAGACTATGCCACCCTTTCCTAGTCCCCAAACGCTCTGCATGTGGGCTAACTGGGTTCGATATTTGCATAATGCGTCCCATCAATGCACCCCAGAATTCCTGACATCCCTGCCATTCTTTCCATTCCACTCATACTGCTGCTTATCTCTTCTCGCGTCCTGGGAAACCATGTAATATGTATTTTCCTAAAAACATAGCATAGAAATCGTCCGCAACAATGCTACCGACTGTCGTTTGCGGCAATCCATGTAAGTCACCCTTAACTAACCGGAATGAGATCTGCTAGCAAAAACCCGCAGATCAACACAAACCTGAATGCTTACTAGTACAACGTGCATCTGCGAAGTTTGTCTCTACGAATCATCAGCCATATCGGATATGAGACTGCAGTCGTCTCTTTTGTCAACCGGAGTATCTTAAGACATCTCCCGTCATTATACATTTCGAGAGGGTTAGTCCTATCCGAAAGAAAATTGTGGTGGTCGAATGCCGTAGTCATCCTCCTCCTGCTCCATTTGTTCAATTTTCCAAACTCGCAGGACATCCATTTGCCTCTCTATGTTGAAAGTATCACGGTGAAGGTGAAATATAAATTCGTCCATAAAGGTAGACTTCCTCTTGCACATTCCCCCAAGCTTGTTTAGGATTTTAGTTTAAAACTGATTAGTTGCGCCCATGCTTGGACATTCTAGCTGTTATGAAGACTGTTTAAATTGTAGACCTCGCTAAGGCAGCACTCGACGCCAGTCTACCTTAGACTTTCATTAGACTTTGTTCGTGAATATCAGCCACAGCGTTAATGTAACATATGACATTCTCTATTGAATAAACATTGTTCAAACTAATTCCAAAAATGTGGCCCTCTCTTCGGTCGTGAAATTATCTTTTAGTTGTTTCTATCCGTCACTCATTCTCGCAAATGTATTAACCCGTGATACAATTCGGTGTTTCACTGGTGAGACTACTATCAAATAATGTTCCGCTCGGATTACTGCTATAATTCATCCGTGGAAGACGAGACTAGCTTCGTAAGTGCTAAGACCTCTTTTGTGAATAAAGATTAAAACAAATTAGTTGAAGTGTCTAATTAGATTAGTTTACAAGAAGGTAGACCAGTCTCCGAATTAGACTTGTCTATATTTATACTTTTCTTATGAATCTCAACCCTGAAGTCTAAAATTCATCAGGTTGATTTATACGTTTTCACTGTTGGTGTGTGACCTCAAATTAATATGCTACCCGCGGGATTGAGTCAGCGAGGTTTGCCTCGGTATTCGTCATGTTGGTGGTTCTCCATACTGTGACCTTATATTCGTAATCAACCTTTTTAATAAATTTTAAAGTTGTTTTTTTTTTTAATTCTTTTAACTGGACTCTTGAAGTCTAATAATCATCAAGTTGATTGATCCGTTTTCACTTTTCTTTTATCCTCACTGATTACTATTTAGACCAAACTTGTCTTTGCGGAATTTCTTTGTGATTATTTCCTGTTTTTATTTAGTTCTTTTACTTCCTCTCATTTTTTTCGCTGCGATATAGCCTTACCTGGTGATATGTCGTTAAAAACAGTAAATAAATAAATAAGGACTTCTGTTGGATTCCCCTCAACACTAAATTCTTTACGTGTTGATCTTGTACATATATTGGCTCGCACAAAACTTGTGGGCTCTGGCTTTATATATTGGTGGGTTAGTATTTATTTCAATAAAAAGACTACGATTACGTAAGATAAATTTCAGATTTAAGACCTACATCTCGCACAAGTCTTAAATCTGAAAGCCATCTTATGTGATCACGGTCTTTTTATTTAAATAAACATTAACCCACCAATGAATACAGCTACAGCCCATAAGTTTTGTGCGAGCCAGCCCCGCGCACCAGCTGCTATTTACAAAAGCCATGAAACAATAGGTCTAATGATGCCGAGAATGCTGCTGCCGCCTTGACAGCAGGTTTAGCGAATAGATTGGCTGAGTATCTCAGTTATATCGAAACCCAAATCTGAACAAAATGAATAATATTGATGAAATTAGCATACGCGTACAAGGAAAAGTAAACGTTAGTAGTTTTGATACACATCACTTTGATATAATATTCAGACATTAGTATCCAGATTTAAAATCTGCAACTGTAGTTGACCATTGGCGTAATGAACCAATGCGATTTTCTCAAAATCAGTTATATTTTGCTATATGTCTTCTCAGTTGGTGATCATTTGATGGCAACGTATTTATTAAAAAAAGGTTTCCGAATTTCCCTTTTTAGTACCGGAACCGTAGAATATTGGCTGATCTGGAAGTTGCACTCCCACGGGATGGCGCATGACATATATTATAATGCATATGCTAGACGAGCATTTGGAACATTATCTAATGAACATGTTGCACAGGCTAACACCCGCTGGCGTCAAAACATGATTGTAAAGATGGCCTTGGTATGCTTTATCAAGTGAGATCATAGTACCATCGTCATTTAACCATTTACCCGCCACGTCGATGATTAATAATACAGCTTTACGCAGAGACCTCGACATTGACTCAAACGTGTAGATTTCATAAGACAGAAACATACACATCGTAGAACCCTTATCGAAAAGATTTATGAGAGACGGAATCGAAACAAATAATGATTCTGAGAGAAATTATGTTTGGGCTAGTTTAGGCTCACATTGCCAAATTTTGTCCTAAGGGCCGGTACAGTATTTGATACACAAAAACAAATTAAGGCAAATTTAGTAGATGTAATTTCAAGACCTGCAAATTTAGAAAGTTCTATAAAACAATGTCAAGATATGCTATCTCAATCGGAATACGAATATCCATTCCGAGTTGGACTTTATATGCCTCTGTCAAATATGGAACTAGGTGGACTTTTACATATATCAGGTTATAATAATGCAATACTTACGGTTATGAATCCCCAGCCAATAGGGGTTAAAAATGAAATAAATGAGGAAGTTCAAATTTATTTTCTGAGGAATGTAGAAACTGTAGCCCCCGTTTCAACTAACTCGCCACCGAAAACCCCTGCGCTAAGTGACAACCGCAATGAAGAACGAACTGCCTATACGGCAGGTGGTTCATGATTGTTGTAACATTTCCTATTTGTACTTGAATTTAATATGTGGTCGACTATATTTGAGGCAAATTTAGTAGATGCAATTTCAAAACTTGAGGATTTAGAAAGTTCTATAAAACCATGTCAAGATATGCTAGCCCAATCTAAATACGCTGGTGGAATTCCTGCTTGGCATAAGTGATGTAAATGGAATTCAAACAGTTGCATCTTTACGGATTTTCCATTAATTGAGATTAGTTATTAACCGTTGTTCGGCAATTACATTTGACATCGGCCGACATTAAGCCATTGGTAGAAGTTTTTGAACATTGGTTCGTGCCGATGGTTACATGGAACCCCACGTGATCGAAATTGTTAATATTTACGTTTAATTCGCGACCTCATACAAGCCGTACAAAGTTTAACAAGTTGCCACGATGATTGGCAATAGTTTTTAAACGATTTTTTGTTTATTCAACATAATATCCAACTCCCTGCACAAGTAACAAGTACACTGACAGCACTCCTCCAGTACTATGAATTGCTGTTTCGTCGTTTGATATCACTGTCAGCTTATTATTAAATAATCTGGTTACCCACTTCTTCTTTATTCACTGTCAACATAAAGTGGACAATAACAAAGGAGCATAAAATACACCCATCAGTCGATTGTTTTCACAGTCAGAGTATAACTTTAATCTGTTGGGCAAGTTACTTATTTATGTAAAAAATCTAAAAATAGTGTATGGCTATTTGTGCATGGACTTCTTGGATTGGTTATCATTTGTGAAACATTATAGCTTCCCGTTCGGGGTTTCCTGGCATTGGACGCGTGAATACGAATCTACGAAATGGAGTGAATTGCCGTGTTAAAAACATTTGAAAACATAGCCGTTATGAATGTTTTTCAGTCGTTGATTTCCGCCCCACAACGAAAGCAATCTGAATTAATGTGGACAGAACGGGACCTACTTTTGTTTTAACCTGTATATCCATGTGGGTTTAGAATCTAAAATTTGAATTAGTACATAAAGCAGTAATTAAATCAAGTAAATAAATAAATATTATTATATTGCCCTTTGATATATTTTATTCAGTTGCATCTTGAAACTAAATTTAAATGTAGGTGGAATTTAATAATAGTATGAGCGTATGTCACCTATTTTCGCATCGATCAAAGACGCTGTTAGCATGTTTTCGCTGACGTATTTTTATTTTGATACACACAGTGAATCGCTCGTGAGATCAATTGACATATCAACCTGGATGTACTGTAAAAAAACCTTATTCTATGTGTTCTTGAATCTGTTAATCCTTTTTGGTTGTGACTTCTGACATTGGCACTCACAACCGCCGATTCTACACTCAGCGAATCGGCAATTGGATGACGGTTGCAAACCCTTATCGGTTAATCACTAATTGATGTGATGTTCGAAGGTGTAAAGACAACACCAGAATACAACCAGGTTTTTATAGTCAGGTAGATACATACCAGAATTATTTGAATGGAAAACCTACGAACTAACTGAAATTTATCCAATTAATTTGGGGACAAGGAATGTGGGGAAACTGCAACTTCATGTTATGCTCAAATTCCAAAGAACATATATCAGCACTAAGTCTTGTGTTTATCATAGAAACCACAGATGACGAGAGATTCCAAAGTGAATTTACCTTTATGATTGATTTGGAAATCAAACAGACAAAAACTCCAATTGCCGTTGGGATCGATTTATTCATCTTTCTTTCCCTCTATGCTCCCACCGGCGAACCTGACTCCGGGGGATTTCAGAATTACACCCCTGTTATCAGTCGACGTATCGTTTGTGACAGCCACTCAGTTGTGCTTCCTTCAATCGTGGATACGGTTCCATTCGCCTCCTTGCAAAGGGCGCTGCATTCAGAGTAGGGAGAGCCAAGTGCCTCTACTTGAATCAAAACATGTTTCAGCTACTTAATTTAATGTTCATTTGGATTTACATATATATGAATCAAACTCTGCTTCTGCCTTACATGGTGTTATAACAAAATTGTGATTACAATAAAAAAAAGTTACATTAATTATCTCCGCTGGCTAAAAATGTAATTGTAAACATCCTGTTACATCATCCATCTGGGCTCAAAAATAAATTTACGAATTACACATAACTTCCAAATCTGAATACCTCATTTCAAAATGTTTTATCACATTATCGTAGAACTAAAACGACATTCGTGTGCGTATTTGTACATCCCAATGAGAGCACACAAATATTTTCAACCAGATATCTTCACTGACATGTAATGATTGAATACAGAAAGATGCGATAAGAGTAGTGATGGTCTTTATATAATGAGAATTGGTGGATATGTGGTGTGATGATTATAAATTCGGGATGGCTCGGCACATATTTTTTTTTAATCCTTTTGCGAAAAAAGTGTGCCGAAACTTCTTGTAATCATCACGAGAGCAATTTGTCACACTCAAACCGGTGTGACAGGAATGATAGTCCGTAGGAACGTTAGTCCCTCTGGACTATTATTCCGCGGAATTATAGTCCTAGGTCTAACATTTCTCGGAATAGTAGTCCGGTGGACTACTATTCCCAGAAATGTTAGACCTAGGACTATAATTCCGCGAAATAATAGTCCAGAGGGACTAATTTTTCGGCGGACTATCATTCCTGTCACACCGGCAAAAAAGGAACAACAAATAATATGTCGAAGTAACACATAATCAATTTTCCTGAAGAAAGCAAGGCGACTTTCAAGACTTGTTGCAACCAGTTTGAAATTGACCCTCTGGTTATCAGTTTTTTTTTTAAAACTGAAGCGTATGATATACCACATTCATCTCAAAATTCGGGTTAAACGTATACACGACACAGATCAGGGTCAGCTTGAAAACAAACTTGAAATCTCTGTAGTACACACATGTATTGTAGTGTTAATTTTCGGATATATCTTCAATAAATCTTCTGAATTTGTCCCAAACAAATCAAAGTGATGCCAGGATATTGCCGACCAAAGAACAAAGCGATATTTTCCTCAATTGACATTCAATCCCGGACAGGCTTAATGTGGCTCGAATACAACACAGTCAACACGTGTTATATTAATAATCAAACTTCATGATTTTAGCAAATAAATGACGGAAGTTAGTCATAATACATCAAATGTAATTCACAGGTGTGATTGTTTAAAAATGAATAATAAACGAACAGTCATTTCCTATTACCCACTAAAATATATTTCCAGAACGGGGAGGATGAATTACTATCCAGACACTAGTATGATAACAACAATAGAGTAGGGTCTCGGTTGTACTCCCAAAGTTTGTGTATTATCAAATATCAGGTGATGTAGGCCGGGTACAGGCACCACATAATCTTAATTTCTATGATTTTCGTGGAGGATCAACTAGTGCCATATGGCAAAATAAATATTCTAATTCAGGAGGATTTTGGGAGGGAAACTGATACTGCATCGAAAAAAAATATTTATAAATTTGGAGTGGGTATGTTCCATGGCCACAACCACCTGCGTGGACTCAAAATGTCTCCAGGCAGTACCAACTGCAGCAGATTTTTCAAACTCACAATTCTTCAAACTCCTGATATATTTATATTTCAAAACATCGCAGGTTTGAAGACGTTAAGCTAAAACCAACACCAACCAAAGTTGCTTCCAAAATTTCAACTAATCTGAATTTTCCCCAAGCACTTGATTCCCTGTACAGAAATATTTGGCTTGGGAGTTCATTTCATTTTACAAACCTTAAGGTCTATTCATATGCATATTTGAGTTTTGCACCACTGTCGTTTCTCAGTTTCTTTTATCAAAATTTCATATGACCTGCGTGGAGTATAGACTATTACTGCACGAAACAATATATACAACTTGTGTGTGATGGAGGAGTGGAGGGGGGGGGGGGGAGGGTGGTACTTACCAGCGTTTTGTTTTGTCAAGATACCCCAGTGGTATAGCTTCCATCCACCCCACCTCTTACTCCACCATGAAAACAGTCGTAGGTCCGTGTGGGGTACAGCTAATGCTATTTAACACACCATACCACACTGAGTGTAACTTTAAGTATTGTCAACTACGATATATCTACAGATAGCGCTATTGGGGCATATTTTTAAAGAGTTTTTCGCGTTGGTTAAGGGACCTTCTGTCAAATTACTTGTTTTTCAAAACAGCGACTACTCCATTTTCCAGGTAGTCTATTTTTAGGTTTTCTTTCCAAAATTAATTAATTTATTTATTTATTGGTGGTTAACAAAACTTTTGACAGCCAAGGTCACCTCAAATCGGACACTTTTACGGAGGGGGGGGGGGGGGGGAATATCCGGAGAGAACCATCGAACAACTGTCAGTCTCCCCAACATACTAACTTCGCATAAGCAGGGATAGCATTGGTTGAAGAAAGGCGCGCTATCGATGTGCTGCATGCCTTTTATATTTTCAATAAAATAATCTGAAAATAAATTAATTTATTTCTCTATTATTATTACCTAATACCCGCGCTCGAGGGTTTTTTTTCTACTTTCTGTTAATGTTTATACACAGGTGGGCAAACCTATACCCGAGTACAGCGCTAACTGTGTTTAAACATACTTTGTTGTGCCGTATATGTTGAGTAAAACAACGAACGATGTATGTGTGCAAATGTCGACACGTTGTTGAATAGTGAAAAGGCCGTATTTGTTTGAACACAGACGCACACACAGACGCGTCAGTATAAGAAAACATACCGTGGGTTTATGCACAGCATAACAACATATAAAGGAAAGAGGTCACAAAATGAACAGACGATTTCGACAGTGTTGTGACCGAGTCTCGAAGGGCCAAAATTCGATCAAAATTCGTCAAGAATGAAATGTGAGAACATTGATTCTTTACACTATTTTCATTTTCTTTTCTTAATTTTGTCTTGAGTTTGCAATATTGTATTCATGAAAAGTAGCCAATACTAGTTAAGGTTGTCACGACCCGATGATTTGATCACACTCCGACGACTTAGTGACATCCAGACTAACACTAACATGTTTTCACCTATCGGTCGCATCTTGAAAACATTAAAAAGAAAATTATTCCTTTTGCTATTCATATTCTTATCAAAGAACCCCAAAATTCATTGTAACCCACGTCTTTTCCTGCAATGCGTGCAGTCCCCAGTAGAGGTGACACCAGGTTGCAGTTTTTGTCAAACCAAAATGCTGTATTGTAGAGACTTGCACATCCATCGCTATCTCTGTCGAATGTACTGAAGGGTGTTCCAGTCACTAGTACTTCATCCATGTTGTGAGCTGTAGTGTAAGTGTCGAAACTCATCGTGTAGTTATCAGCTTCATTGCCGATGCGGAAATTCATGTAATCGCCATATTTGAAACCTTCCGTTGGATGATGGATATAGTAGTTCAGTTTGTAGGATAGCGACCCGTTAGTGATTCTGTGAATGTTTTCGTTGCCGAGCCAGTACCCGCCTACGGCTACATAACCATCTAGTACGCCAAATTCTAGTTTGAAATCGTTCCACGGTCTATTCCGATATTCAGATGTGAAACCACCATCAGTTGCCACGAAAGCATATAGATAATTGTCGTAGCAAAATACCTTGATTTTCCCTTTTCCATCTTCAGGGTATATGTCATACCAGCCTAAACCTGCGTTGCCATGGCAGTCTGTAAAATACAATAATTCAAATAAAATTGCGGTAATAACAGCATACCATACTGCTTTATGCAGTAGGAGGAAAAGGACTTACCATCAACTTCAGTTGTTATGCATGGAATAAACTCTTACTACGTTCAGATGTAAATCTGACGCATGGAAAATATAAGCGAATACACAAACTAGCTGTAAAAACAAATCGATGGTTGAACCTGTTTATGCTTTTGACGTTTCTTTTTAAGGATGTTGGAATTTATTATCTAAATGACGACTTCACTCAGAGTGTGTTTCGATGTAAATTATTTTTTCTTCGTGTTGTAGGTAGAGCGAGTATTATCCGCAATGTGATCGATGCCTGTGGTACAGTACGGCCGTCGTGGACTTGTCACTTTCTATGGGTGTGCAATATTTTCACGGAGGCAATAATTCCATTGACTCCAATCACTAATTATAGGAATAATCATCAAAAAATCAATTAGTTAAGCACCGGGTACATGCCGATCCTTCTTTAATTAAAATTTGCCGGTGATGACTTTTGGCACGTGGCAAACGTATACGTGGACATCAGTGCCCACGCGTGGGTTACGATCAGTCCACGGCAGCTGTGGTATAGATGTATCTATGCATATGTCTATCTATGGTACCCTGGTTGGTGTGTGTGTTGAACGTTACCCTTTGCAATACACACACTGGGCAATGTGCAAATACACTACGCACTGAATCCAGCCTACGTGAAAGAATGTCATGTAAGGACGCATTTCATTGGTCGTTATTCATCTGAATTACGTTATGAGGTGAATGAAACACTTCGACACAAAACAGTATCAAACATGAAAGTAAACGGACAGCTGAAGGTGATATTTTGATTTAATAACGTCGGCTTCCTTCTAGGACGGAGGAAAGAATCAACGACTGTTGACCCGTGTTCACGCTGATCCGGAATTATGTGGTACCACATTTACAGCCAATCTGAATATTCTAACTAATGCCAACTCAAATGTGCCGGTGCCAACTCAGGTAGACTTTTGTTTTGAGTTTTTTCTTGTACTTCACGGGCGCCGAATTCGCAACTGATTTTACATTGTAGCATGATTTTTTCATATTATATAACACATTATGTGGAGTTTTATTACCGATATGCACCTATACTGAAGCTGGGCACTTTACACAACACAAGTCACAAGCGACCAAGCTCCCAGGCCACCAGTTAAATTCTGTTCGGATTTACACGCTGTTATGAGTTATTTCTTTACCCACCTTCCGTGGTGTTAGCGTGCAGCCCACCATTCATTTAATGCGACGTCTCGTTATTCAAAAAATTAAACGGATATATGTTCATGACCGAGTCATAGACATTTCAATCAATTAGTATTTAATTCATTGGAAACAATCCAGATATTCACAACATTGTAAAATTACATGCCGTTATCATAAAACTCAGGACGTGGTGAGCCTTCATTCATAACGACAAACTCAGACAACTCGTCCCCTGAGTTCCAATTTGTTCTATAGAACAAATTGGAACTTAGAGAACGAACTGTTAGTTCACATTATATTGTTTCTCATCTTTAATCAATTTTTTTTCAGCTCATAAATGACAATGACATATTTTACTTTCTACCGCTTTCTTATCAGGATATAACCTTGGATGCTGAGTTGGCGTTAAGCAGCAATAAATAAATAAATAATTTAACAGTTCCGGTGTTGGTTCAAAGAAAATAAACTTTTATGATATTTTTCAAGATTCAATCCTTTGAAATATTTCAATTCATCGAAAAAGCGAAACATTGGTTCCCACCCTCATATTCCAGGCGAATGGATATAAACAAAGATGATGGACTATTTAAGGAGTAGACTGGTTCTAGACCATAGCAACGTAAAATTGCTTATGGGATTAGACTGGTGGCTAGATAGCTTGGTATACGACAAGCGCTATTAAAATGGAATTAACATTCCCTTTTTACTATTTTTTTTGTCAGTTTGTTCCGATTTAAGATAGCTTAAGTCACTGTCATTAGAATGAGCTCGACGAGCCAATGCAGGGTCAGAAGCTCGGTTTATGGAGAAAAAACAATAATAACAATGTTATTCAATATTTGTTTTTTTTAAAGTGTCGTCTGTTAGCCGTGTTTGTAAAGGATTTAGATGAGATCATCTCGCAAACA
The DNA here is from genome assembly GCA_031216915.1 of Pictodentalium vernedei. Classification (NCBI taxonomy): domain Eukaryota; kingdom Metazoa; phylum Mollusca; class Scaphopoda; order Dentaliida; family Dentaliidae; genus Pictodentalium; species Pictodentalium vernedei. Next base: position 40,672,547 of record CM062292.1, on the reverse strand, counting down.
TGTCTTTGTATTTTCATTTTCTGTGAACTACATGACCAAGTACAATTAAAATACTGAATGGTGAATGGCGAAGGTCATTATACAAAATTGTGCCTGATAACTTCATTAAACAAACCGCCATAGAACACATTCTGTTTATCAAGATTAGAAGGACCGTGTAATCATTTTGTCCCATAAATGGCAGTTTATTTGAACAATAAAGGCCTTGGATAAAAGTTTGCTTTAATTACCTAGCAGGGTGATAAATTTTTCCCATAGGTTTAACACACGAACAATTTATCACCCTAGTAGGGAGTTGGAAACGGACTATACTATGTTGACATCTGGCGTTCCATTTGAAAGGTCGGGACGGGATATCGTGACCTGATTTACGCCTATCAGAAATCTGTGGAAACGAAGCGTCAATCATCACTTAAACGTAATTAAATGAGTTGTACCGGTATAAGGTTATATGCCGCATGTAAGACGTTCATTGCGAGCAAACAATAAAGAATATCATAATTAATTAACAAAAGTATTCAAAAATAAAATTCGATTTTGAAATACCCAATGCCAGTAGTGATTGGGGTAGTGTTAATTTAGACTTTTTTAGGATGTACATATGCTCGATGGGCGGTACCTCGCATCGATAGACGATAAACAAATATTCTGTTTCAGGAGAGAAAGAACGTGAACGATGTTCTTTAATTATGAGTAACCCTACCTCTACTCCCAGCACATCAACGCCTAACACGAAGTACACTCTGCACAATTCCAATACAACCGAATTCACATATTGTCAAAATAATTTGAATACGCCTGTATCACGTGCTGTTGAACCCATGGATCCCACACACGAATCTCGGGTAACCGCAATAACTATTTCCTCATTAGAACGAAATGGTGGCACAAGTGTTAACTTTAACGACTTCCATTTACAGCATACTGGCCTCTCGAATCCAAGCATATTATTGAATAGTTTATTTCACGCACGTATTATACGTTAACACTTTAAACATCAACATACAAAAATGAACTGATATTCGTGGCCTGCTTTGAAAGTGGCCCAATTGTTCTCACCCACTCAATGCTACATGGACGCGCTGTAATGTAGCATAATTAACAGTTCAATTGTTGCTTTCTTTGAAAGGTTTGAAAGTATTTCACAATGCCAGTACAAAAGAATATAGATTGCTCATTTAATAAAGGTTTTTTGCAAGTTTAGCTGCTGTTTGTTGGGGAATTATTTTTAGACAGAAATGTATCACTGCGCCTTATTCATTTTTTACAATGTTCTCTTGTCGATCGAAATGGACCAATGTACTCATCACTTCAAGCTATGTTTTGTAGCGAATAACAGCAAGCTTTTTCCGCAACTTCTTTGCAAAAGATTTATGGGATAAACAAAATAAACGTACAGTGTTTTCAAGTAAAAAAATTATTCTACTCGTAGGATTAAGAATCAAACCGACTCGCCAGGCTAAACTATGAATGTGCTTCCAAATATTTTTCACAAAATACAACTGTTTCTGCAGTTTTGGAAAGTTCAATCGGCAATACAAATATACTTCCTTCATTAGATGACATGGACTCCTCGATATTAATATCATTCGATATCATTCAAGACTACACCCTCGAATTAGTCTGTTAGCTCTTATACATTCTCATTGTCTTAATTCTATGCAAACAAACAAGACATTTTGAAACATTCAATTGCAATTTCGATGGCGTGTGTGTTACGCACGTTGCAATGTTTACTTCCCATTTCCTGTTTATCGTTCCAGGAAATTCTGTAAATCTAATGTCGCATAACCATAGTTCATTACCCTTTCACAGTGGTGTATCCAAAGCATTGTGACTAGCGAGCTAACTCAGTAGATGCAGCGAAAATCCACCCGTAAATACAATGATGAGATAGGTGGGTCAATATTTCCAAGGAAGAGGCTTTCTTCACAGTGAACTGGGTCTTCGAAAAAGAATTATTGACGCATTTCGAAAGAAGGTCGTTATACGGATTGTGGCGTTTAGTTCTGTGGATATGTTCAATTGTAGAGGAGTATATGGATTTACCGAAAACAACTTGAAAATTTATTTAATGGAGCTTTACGCCATAACAGTAAAGATCAGATAAATCTTTCTAGAAACGCCTCCATCTTGGATGTAAAGAGGGGCCCGTAGTGACGTAGGGCCACGTTGTCTCCAAAGGGTGAATTCGATTCAACTAAATACCACATATTGTCATAAACGACCGACAAATACCTTAAAGTACCCAAATGGACCTTCCCCAGTAACCCCCCGCTCCCACCCCAAGCCCCCCCCCCCCCCCCCCACACACACATAGATTCATAGGATCGTTATGCTTTCAAATGTTGTTTCCACTTGCGTGTAGGGACTCTCCATATTCTTAGTTTTAACGAAGGTCCCCCGGGCACCCTATTTTCTATTCTACCAAAACCGCATTGTCTATTTATTTTGCTGTTGTCAAATGCTCAAAGTCATGTTTAAATCATTTTTAGGTAGCGCTATGGGCGATTTGCTTTTTCTAGAGGTTTATTTGATTCAAACGCTCAAATGCCATTCCTTCTTCCTGGGGGTAATTCTATCAGTTTGTTGGTTAATATTTTGCTATTAAAATCGTTCGAAGACTGTACAGTTACAGAAGTGATAATTATATACAACAATATTTCAATCCATCGGTAAAAAAAACATGGCGTATGCCAAGGTTATTTTGAGGCAATGCTGGCCTGAACACCGCGTATTGACAATATATAACGCTACCCAGTGCCCAAGCAAAACAGAATTTTCGGTGATGCGTGGGTGTTGGGACCTTTCGTAATACCAAAGATTGTGGATTCCAATAATCATTAAATGGAGGGAACCTTTTGGGGGCGTTTCTGTCATGTGGCCCTAAGCTCCACTCCATGAGTCCGTGATGGTGTTAGGGTCCATTTTGGGCTATTGACATTTTAGGTAATTGGCGGATCGTTTCGGGTAATTTGTGGTAGTTGGCGGCCCATTTGCTGTAATTATGTTTACTTTAATGAAATCGATGACACCATTTAGAGACCCCTTGGTTCTGTAGCACTACGTGTCACCTTATCAATCCAAGCTGGAGGGTTTCTAGGAGTGTTTACGTGTACATTTGGGTAATTTCTGGTTGTTGTTTGGTGGTTTCGGGGAAGTTCGTATACTCACATCCAACGGAACATAACACCACCTTGTAAGACGTCACCAAACCTCATGGCAATAACATGTCATGTGCCCACATAGAAACCACAGTCACATTTTCTATTCTCGATCGACACATTCCTTAATAATGTTCTGGGTTGCTCGTTGGTGATGTTGTTGCTATTTTGTAAAGCCTGGAAGCTCATCCCCTGTCCGCTCATTATTTGCCAGATAAGAATCTTATAAAACCCCATGCGTTTTAATTGCTGCTCGTGATTCACAGATAGATAGACGCCTCATGAGGCCTACAATCAGCTCCAACCCTGAAATTCCCATTCAGCTCGCCAGCGTTATAGTAGCCATCTGGTACTTTTATTTTTTTACAGCTTCGTTCTCATAATTCTTAATTCAATCCTCAGAGTTCCTAATTTCAACTCCAGACATTTTTTACGACGCGGAGTAGGTGCCTATCGAGCGCAGTAACATTGGGCCCTTTACACAACGAATCGACCGTATTTGCCCGCGTAATTTTCAAACTTAGCAGTTGAAAAACTTCTTTTTTTTAAAAGGGAGAGTAAGGATGTATTTTTTAAAGATGAACTGGATGATACTGATCGAAGAAACTGAGTGATGAATGAACACTATTAAAACGGTGCAAAAATAAATGAATTGTAGAATGGCCTTGGTCTCAGTACGAAACAAAACACATGCCATGCAATTCTGGAAACAGATTACATCAAACAGTCAATAATGGGCACAGAGGATAATCATTTTGGATAAGGTAGTTTTGTCTTCCATATGGAATGTTTTACGGACAAAGAATGCGTTCATAGATTATTAGAAGATTCATCGATGGTTTGGTATCTGGTTTAAACTTTGCAAAAGTGGAAGTCGCAGTTGTAATACTTACGACACATCCATCATATCAACTTGAATATTTGAAATATGTTGAAATGGAATCGCGAAATACCTATCAAAGAACCTACCTAACCTGAAAACAGTAATCATATGCGTAGAGAAATAGGTCGGGAGACTTCAAGTCACTGATCCAAGTGATGAGAAAGAATGAACAGTTGAGTGTTGTCCATTTGAGACAAGACGTTGCTCTACCTAATGCCCAAGGAAAGTAGTAATCACGGCGGATGTCAAAGCTTTACATCTACCGCGTTAACACATCGAGAAAGTATTCGAGATGGAGTCGAGTATCTTTTCCGACTCTCCTTCCTCTTTAGTAGCTTTACTAAACTCCAAGTTGAAGAACCCTCTCATCTTGGAACTTCGTGAGAAGTTGAAAACTCTCATAGCTGAGCAATATGGTATCGTGTTTGCTGGTTACCTGGACTTGTTGGTTTCTCCGGTAACACAAGAAAAAACAGTGCAGCAAAACAAAATATTTTTCTTTTCAATGTCATGCATTTGAGCCATTCAGTCAAGGCATCGCCCATATTGTATTGTATTGCTGTGCGGTATTGGGGGGTACTGACTCGATGGCTTTTTCTGTTCGTTCGTACGTTCATTCTTCCGTGAAAACGTTCCAAACCTTATATCTCAAACATCGGTTGTCAAATGTTCATGTTCTTTGGAATACTGACAGATCGCCATGGGGGAAGGATATTCACATATTGTGGGTTTCGTCCATGCATACGTGCCAAAGTTGTGGCCAGTGTTATCATTAGAAAACTCTCTCTACGAAGCTGAAGTACACTCTTTTGGAACTTCCTGCGATGTTACTACTCCCATGCCTGACCCGTGTGATATCGTGTTTTGCTGGTTACTCGGGACATGCTGATACACCCGGTAAGACCAGGACAAACATTGCAGTAAAATAGGCATTAAACAAGCCTCTTTCTGATTCTGAAGTTCATTTCTGTGATTTTAAAACACATATCAATAAGCACATCACATCTGTTTGGCGGGTGGAATGGGGTAGTGCGGCAAATAGCCAGCTGCATAGCTCCCCACCTAATGTTATTGGTATTAATTATTAGTGTATTAAACTCTGTAGAAAAGGTATTTCGACACGATGTCTTTTGATCGTTCGTGACTTACGCATTACGTTTTTCGTTTGAGGGTAATATGCGACCAGAATGTGTTCTCTCCCAATGTCCGTTGACAATCAAACACATTCTGTTAGACTGTACTGATTTTAATGACGTCATACTGCGATTTTATAATGTACAGTTCATGGAGAGTGGATTGTAACTAAATCACCCGCGGAGTGGAGTTATCACCCAAGCTATAACTTTCAAGTTTTCTACATATCGACAAAAAACACAAGCAATGTTTCAGCCAATGGACCTCCGGGTTTAACCCAGAGGTCCATTGGCTGAAACTTTGCTTGTGCTGCTTATGCTTTGCAACAAATTTGCAATTATTGCTTGGGTGGAATCTACACTCTGTGAGTGTTTGTGATAATCCACTCTCCATGTACTGTACCATCTCTGATAGAACTATTTCACACAATCACCTTGTACTAGATTCTCTCGTTGATCAAAGACATTAACCGTTTGGTAAGTTTTAGTTATGTTAATTTGCAATTATTGCTTGGGTGGAATCTACACTCTGCGAGTGTTTGTGATAATCCACTCTCCATGTACTGTACCATATCTGATAGAACTATTTCACACAATCACCTTGTACTAGATTCTCTCGTTGATCAAAGACATTAACCGTTTGGTAAGTTTTAGTTATGTTAATTTGCAATTATTGCTTGGGTGGAATCTACACTCTGCGAGTGATTTTGTGATAATCCACTCTCCATGTACTGTACCATCTCTGAGAAAACTATTTCACACAATCACCTTGTACTAGATTCTCTCGTTGATCAAAGACATCAACCGTTTGGTAAGTTTTAGTTATGTTAATCTTTTCTCTACAGCTCATTTTTCGAAGTGTTTCTATTATCGGGTTGATTTACGTGGCATTCGTTGAACAATTGGTAACTTTATTCGGTATCACAGAACTAAATATTTTCCCATAGGTGACCATTATAACGTTCAGGCGGAAAAAAATATGATCGCATCACTTTAATTTTGGCATTCAAATATCTCTGTCAAGTATAGCCCTTTAGACAACTTTTTCTGATCTGAAAACAGGGGGTCATGCAACAAATAAGAGAGAAAAGCTGACACAAAGGGAAGTACCGGTCACGTGCACATATGTTTCAGGGAATTCCCTACAAAAAATACACAAAAGGTAAATTGTATTTTTTAGGTCCAAAAGTCATCAAATCACCCTCTTTTTTATCAGGAATATTCAACAATAATGCAAGATGTCAATAAAATGTTTCAAACGTTTATTGAAACAATGGATTTTCCCAAGACTGTTTATTTTTAGAGATTGCATCATTTCCTAGTGCAACATATTAAGGCGGTTCACTCTAATTTCAATATTTAGTTCCGCGATACTATTCACTACGCTATTCTCTATTTATAAACTATTTTACACAGTACAGCCGCCGTGAACTGGTCACTTTCCACGGGTGGGTAATCTTTTCACGTACGCAAATAAATTAGATTCCCAATACTAATTATAGGAATAATTATCTAAACTTTTCTGAATGAAACACCGGGTGCTAGAAATGATTATTTAATTACTTCTTCATGACAATAACTATGTATTATTAAATTTGAAGTGATTTTTTTAGGATCAAATACTTCAAATTGCCTTTAGAGAATAAGGATATTTATTACTTTCCAAAGTGTGATTTACTGGGATTTCCGGGTTTGATTATAAACGATAACTTCACAAGTGAATTATGCTATCAACAATTGGGTCATGTATCCGTGCGCGCAAACGAAGACGCTTTGGGTGTAAACGGGACTTCATTTTTTTTTAGCCCTTTACCTAACATGAACAGCAGATGACACTTGCCGAAACAAATCTTGAATAACTATTATTTTCCCTTTTTGTCTCAAAAACATAGGTTATGACCCTCATTGGAACGAGCTCGTTCCAATGAGGGTCATAACCTATGTTTTAGAGACAAAAAATAAAAAATAATGAAAATTGTTTGGCGAATTTTGAGAATAGCGTTTTAGCCGTTACATTAGGTAAAGGGTTAAATAATATAATTATCGTTAATAATGAAAAGTAATAAACAGGGTACTCGCTTGACTGGACTGGTTTCGCGAAATAATTCATTCGAGGCGAGGGACTATATTGTAAAACACTCGTGCGCATTCGCGCACTCGTGTTTGTACAACGTCCCTCACCTCTCATGAATTATTTCACATTACCAGTCCAGTCAAGAGATTATTCTCTATATAATTCATTTGGGAGTGACATTTTGATGATATTGCGTCCTACTAAAACATCCTGTGTCACTTATCTAGAATCGATTGTTCCACGGATATTTTCTTGGACTTATTCGGTGGTTTTAGCGTAAACATTGCAACATATACAGTAGTGATGATAATAGATGATCATCTGAGATATATGACCAAAATGCGTGGTTGTTTCTTTGGAAATTTGAAAAGCATGAGCACACTTACAGTATCATAATCGCTTATTTGTAACCGTAGCCAAAAAGTTATAATAAAAGCAAATTCTGCAACTTTTAAAAGTCACTTGGGAAAATACACGTTTTGTGGTAAATATTGTGGACAAATAATTAACCCTTAGCCTAACACAAATTAGGATAACACAACTAGTTTACCTCAATTTAACTCTTAATATTTCAATTACTTTTCTTGAATTTCTCATCATATCATCATATGGCTGTTCTACAGTAGCCTTCACGTGTTTGTTGACAAATTTAATAGATTTGAAATATTAAATAATAATAATGTCTCTATATATATATATCATGACAGCAACATTTAAGTCTTGGGTCACGTAATCTGTTTTTGCTGTAGCGTCAAGAGTAAAGTAGGGTAGTTTGTGTTTTCGATGCGTCATCCCTGACTTATCTCGCCGTTAAAATGGATTTTTGATAAAGTTATCTACTCTAAAATAATATAATCAACACAACACTTAAGTTTGGTAATTCGGGTCACTTAATTCTTACTGTAGCATCAAAGTAACGTGGGGTGGTTTGTATTGTTGACGCGTTATCCCTGACTTAACTTTAACGAAAGTCGATTTTATCAACGAGATATTTCCTCTAAAATTATTAAACTGATGAGAAAGGTCTAATTCAGAAGGATAATTGTTCAGAACACACTTTTAACATCAGTAGAAAATAAAGAGAATTTTCCTTTTGTTACTTTTAATAAACGAAAACAACAGATAGCTCTAGGAACTGTCTGTTGTTCTCGACTTTTTTATGATAAACTAGAAGTACCTAAGTAACTGCCCCTTCAGCTCATTGTTACAAGAGGGCGTTTTAATAGTAATTTGCTTTTTCATTCTTCACAGAATAGAACATGCAGGTCGCTTATTCACTCGCGTAAATGAAACAATTTTTTGACATCGACACTGCATTCCAATTGTTTTTATTGATGTACATAGAGAGAGCGGCAGTTCAGAGGTCAGGGCATTGGACGTCAAACATAAAGGTTCACTATTCGATTACGACCAGCGGTAATTGCGCTGTGTCCATGTGTAAAGCACTTAATCTGTATTACCAACTGCTGTAGGGACGGTGACGCTGTGTACTACGGCGTACTTCACGACTATGGTGCACATGCCTTCAACCGATGCTAACCCTGCTGTGTGAAGTTAGTACGTTTTGGAATCTGACAGTTACTCATCACTGCTTGGGAGTTCTCTACGAATACTGTGCCTTCGACCTCCGACAGGAGGTGTCACTGCCTGTCGAAACTGCCGTTAAGCCGAAAATAAATACATTGAGTTTCAATAGCCTTTTCAATACCATTTTCAATCCTATCGAGGGTCAGCTATTTTCGCTAAGAACACAAAGCTATATGTCCGTGCCATTTCACTGTAACGTTACTAAAAGTCGCAAAAATAAAACAAAACATACCTCGAGGTCCATTTTCACAGAACTGTCCGCTCAGTGGATGCTCACACAAGCAGTGTGTACCATTAAATGTCTGATTATTCTTACACGGATTAATCTGTGAATTAGACAAATAGTACGGAGATAAAAACAGAGAGTGATAAGGTTAGGTCGTTGAGATGGAAATAGTTATCTTACAGTTATAACAGTACTTCCACACTTAATTTCTGTAGCATTCGATCGTTAGAAAACACGCAAAAACGTTTCCTCAGACATTTTCCAAGCGGTATATATCTCTAGTAAAAACAAGACCCCTAGAAAATGGAGGGGATAACCATGGAAACGAATGAGCGTATCCAAAATATAGGTAGAAGGAAGTTTAAGCATAGCGAAATGTTTTTTTTTTCCATTTTAACCACTAAAAACATATCAATTTAATCTTGCTGCTCCCTCTGACACTTAGGTGTAGGACAATGTGTCAATCCCTTAGTTAAACTCCTGATTTTCAGAAAAAAAATGTTTGACATTCACCGGTACGAAACTCGGGAGTCTCTGGCCTCCGCATACCTTACATCCACTGCATCTTAGTTCATTGAAATATTATTTGGATACGACTAAAGAGTGTTTTGTTTGCAGAAATCTTTCATACCATAGATATCTCAGGGATCTCGTAGCTTTCCATGCTGTCCCTCAAGAGCTGCCTGCGAAACTCTGATTGACATCCCACGCATTCAATTTGTGATTATTTACATTACATATTTTTGATTACAACATCGTAACACGGCAGAAGGATCCTCAAAAACTGACTATTTTGAAAAAGCGTATATGCAGTGCTGTAACGATGAATGCGAATAACTTATTCTTATTCCTTTGATATGAGTTATTTTTAAATTAACGTTACAGATAACGTTATAGGGGTGGAACAGAACACGACAGTGGTTGCAAAATAAACTGTCTATACAGTACAGCCGCCGTAGACTGGTCACATTCCACGGGCGGGTAATATTTCCATGGATGCAAGAAAATTAGATTCCAAACACTAATCTTAGGAAAAATCATAAAACATTTGAATTAAGGAAGCACCGGACATATTAATATTTTGCTGATAATAATTTGTATTACCTGCTAAATGCGTGAGTGGACATCACTGCCCACGCGTAGATTATGACCAGTCCATGGTGACTGCACTGATGATAATTTGTATTACCCGCTAAACGCGTGTGTGGACATCACTACCAACGCGTAGATTATGACAAGTCCATGGTGACTGTACTGATGATAATTTGTATTACCTGCCGAACGCGTGCGTGGACATCACCGCCCGCGCGTAGATTATGACCATTCCACGGTGACTGTACTGATGATAATTTGTATTACCTGCTAAACGCGTGCGTGGACATCACTATCCACGCGTAGATTATGAGGAGCCCACGGTGATTGTACTGATGATAACTTGTATTACCTGCTAAATGCGTGAGTGGACATCACTGCCCACGCGTAGATTATGACCAGTCCACGGTGACTGTACTGATGATAATTTGTATTACCTGCTAAACGCGTGCGTGGACATCACTACCAACGCGTCGATTATGACCAATCCACGGTGACTGTACTGATGATAATTTGTATTACCTGCTAAACGCGTGCGTGGACATCACTACCCACGCGTAGATTATGACGAGCCCATGGTGATTGTACTGATGATAACTTGTGTTACCTGCTAAACGCGTGCGTGGACATCACTATCCACGCGTAGATTATGACGAGCCCACGGTGACTGTACTGATGATAATTTGTATTACCTGCTAAACGCGTGCGTGGACATCACTACCCACGCGTAGATTATCACGAGCCCACGGTGACTGTACTGATGATAATTTGTATTACCTGCTAAATGCGTGAGTGGACATCACTACCCACGCGTAGATTAAGACCAGCCCACGGTGACTGTACTGATGATAGTTTGTATTACCTGCTAAATGCGTGAGTGGACATCACTATCCACGCGTAGATTATGACCAGTCCACGGTGACTGTACTGATGATAATTTGTATTACCTGCTAAATGCGTGAGTGGACATCACTACCCACGCGTTGATTATGACCAGTTCACGGTGACTGTAATGATGATAATTTGTATTACCTGCTAAACGCGTGCGTGGACATCACTGCACACGCGTAGATTATGACCAGTCCATGGTGACTGTACTGATGATAATATTTGTATTACCTGCTAAACGCGTGCGTGGACATCACTACCCACGCGTAGATTATGACCAGTCCACGGTGACTGTACTGTAAGTAACGAAATCTCTAGCATTTTATTTCTGATCCATGTTTCTGTTCTAAAAACATGAATTCAGAACTTTTGTCTGCCCGATCAATGTTGGCCTATTCATGCAACTCTCACTCGAGTAGCATTTCGAATCAGTGTCAAGGTTTGTTCTTCTGCACATCAGCCACGCCTGTAACGGTGCGTGAATTTGGACCACGATTTTTAGGCATCTTCCTATAATCCTCATGTACACACTAATACCTGGTTCAATCTTGCGTCTATCAGGGGAGGGGAGGTTTTGTAAAGTACTGTGCAAATGGTAATTTATAATACATGTATATTGCGAGAAAACATTTTCTGAGCCGATTGGTTTCTTTTCAACTGGACTGCTGGAACGCCAGCGAAATACGCCATAATGCAATCTGTCGTACTGATCTCTGTATAACTGGATAGCTTGAATGCTCAGTGGTCACACATAGAAAATGTCTCCTCCGCAGCTATGTCAGTAGAGGTGGAAGTTGCTATCAATAAACAATGCTTAACAAAGATAAATTCTCGAAGGTTTTTGGGGTCCCATCGTCTCACTATCTTCGATCGCCTTATGAACAATAATATTTTGTCGTCTTCGAAAAAATAAATATATAGATGATTTTCACATTTTTAGTGACGATGCAAATTTTTCATTTACAACATAATTTAAGTATTATTGACAAAACCAAGTTTCGAGATTGGTGAGTTTATGCTGTGTTTGTTATTAGTCCTGAGGCAAAGTAGTACGCCGCGACGATTTGTGAGGTGAAATGTCATGAATTGGGAGGAGTTATCACGTCGATTGATTTGACGCCATCTTGGGATCGGGGCAGTTTGAGTGGCGAGGTGTTTTCGCTGACGTTCCAGCAATCCAATTCAAATGCTACAGTAAAATAATCTCATTCTTATATACTCATTCCAAAAATAAGAATAAGAATGAGATTATTTTACTACTGCATCTTGAGTTGTGTAGGTGATGAGTGATATGTAACTTAAGATGGTGTCAGGCCGGTCATTGCCATAACTCCTCCCACTGATGACGGTTGGTGATGTGAAAGATATTACGCTGTGGCTACTGTAACACACAACGTAGCAGCTTTCAATTCTTCAAACGTCATGTCGTTTATCTAGTACGATCACTGGTTACACGGTATCAATATTTAATCTTGGCACTTATTTTTGTTAATACGAACCGAAATATGTTGTAAGAAATCAATATAAAAGTATATTCCTTGAAATGGTATCTGCGATAGCGAGGCGACGGGAAGTTGAAAACCTTCGAAAACATTTTTGAGCATTGTTTAGATATAGCAACATCCGCTATCCCGACCCCGAGACGGAGACGGCTGAGACTCTTTTCTATATATATGCAATGAGCCTCCCAGAAATCCAGTTGTATAGATATCGATGGTGTGTCTCCATGGAGGACATACTTGGCAATGTATTATCATTTGTTTTAATACAAAAACTCGATAAGTGGTATCAGGTGCCTAGGTACGGTACGTTCAGATAAAGATACTACACAATATATTCATTGCGTACTAACGTTTTCAGCAGTGGTCATCTGTTCATCTTCAGTAGTTGTTGCCACCTGGAAATAAAAATAATCACAAATTTATTTATGTATTTATCGGAGCTTAACGCAAAATCAGCATCTGAGGCTATATCTTCGCGATGGAAGAGCTAATTATAAAAAAAACAACTCATTAATTTTCATGGCATAAAAAGAAGTCGACGAAATGTGGAAGGAACGCGAGGAATAAGAATAAGTAGTGGAAATCGTATTATGAAAACGAGAACAGACGTTTGAAGAATACTGTGACAAGAATAAAATATGTACAGTGCACAAGAATGTGGTCCATTCTCAACGCCTGCTGGCAAGAAACACATTCTGGTTATTACACTCTAACAAAAAGTAGTGCGGAAGACTCGTATGACCAATATGACATCGTGTCCCTTCTACAGAGGTTACTAGACAACAAATATTACTAATGCACTAATGCTACATCGGAAGCTACGGGGCTTATTAATTGTTGCACCATGGAATTGATGCACTTATCGATATGTGGTTTAAAATCAATCAGAGGAATTTTAAACTAGGTGAGAAGCTTGTTTAAATGTTGTCGTTCTACCCATTACGATGCAGACATGTGAAGGTAAGAAGCTAAGACATGAGAGCATTCAACTTCTTACGAAGTTCCAAAATGACAGGGTTCTTGGGGTGGAGTAAAGCTAGCAAAGAGGAAAGAGAGTCGAAAAAGCCATTCGACTTCGTTTCCTGTACATTCTCAATGTTTCCAAATGCAAGTTGCAAAGCTTCAACGTAAGCTGTAAACACATCTCACGCAAAATAACTGAAGTTTAAATTCAAAATGCAATTGAACCCTCTAAAGGTAGTTCATTGCACCGATTGCGGTGCAAAACACGTTACTCAATGGGTATAATCACTTGTTAGATCAAAATTCGATTACGATTGGGTGGTCTATGGTTCTGCAAGAACATTGTACCTCAAACCACTTGACGCAATTTATAATAGTGGTTATAAAATTAGTTAGGTGTTTTTAGATCATCAATAGATTCAATACTTGTTGAAGTGAGAGAGCCTTCTCATGAGAAGCGCATAACTGTGTCACAGACCCTGAGCATTTTGAATTGTTTAACCGACACAAGTGAATATTTCTCCATATTGGAATTAGAAGTAAACATCATAGAGAATCCGCCACACTTGCATCTGATATAATAAAAGACTATCATGAACGTGGCATCTTTGAAAACCTACTGTTATTTTGGATCTTGCTTCTTTCAAAAAGTCGGAGACAAATACTTTGGAGTTTAAATAAACATATGCTGCAATAAAGTCCAAGTATAGTACATATACAAGGATATATACAGATGGATCTAAAGATGATGACAACGATTCATCACTGTTATAACTGGTAATCAGATCACATCAATCAAAATACCAAATAAAAGTTATATTGTCACAGCTTTACAAATTCCGCTTGGACACAGCGAGAATGTACGAGGAAAGAAGTCGATTATATTTTCCGACTATCTTTTCTCTTTGCGTGCTTTACCCACCCACAGATTGAAGAACCCTCTCCTGTTTGACCAATATTATATCATTTCCTGCTGGTTACCTAGACAGGTGGGTACCTCCGGAACACCAGGGCAGACACGTCAGATAACAAGCTTTAATCAAGCCTCTCAACGATTTTAAAATTTTTGTCAGTGATTTTAAACCACATTTCAGTAATGCCATCAAATCTGTTTGGCACGGGGATTGGGATGGAGCGACAAATAACAAGCTCCATCGCTACCGACCAAATGTGATTGATCATTACTCGTCCAGTAAACTTTGTCGAAAAGTAGTTTTGACACGATGCTATAATGGTCATTCAGGACTTACACATTGCTCTTAGTTAGAGGGTGGTTTGCGACCACAGTGTGTTCCTGACCAACAGATGTTTATAGTGGAACACATTCCTTAACATTGTACTGGTTTTAGTCATGTCAGAGGGAGTATTTAAAGGTAATGGTAAAAACTCAGAGAGTAGCCCTATAACTGCAGGTCTTCCAAAGGGGTCCGTCGCAGGCCCACGTCTGTTCAATGTATACATATTCGACATCGTGAATGAAATAGAACCAAATACATGACATTATGCGGTTTGTACCTCTTTGTCCCTAGTTGTAGGAAATGCTCTTCTAGCTGCCAAGATACTTATTTCGGATCTCCGTCTTAGTATTAGGTGGGCAGAACGTGGGTATGTAAATTTTAGCAAGAAAAAACCGTAACACCTACCATTTCCCGTAAACACACTCCAGATCACAACTCCCTCTTTACTTGAATAAAAAGATAAAAAGATAATAAAAAAAGTTGAAAGCCCTAAGGCAAGGGACTGACAGTACAGATTGTCTCGAAACTAGAAACCATCTGCAACGATTATGTACTACCTAATTTTGACGATGCAGATGTCATTTGGACACCAGTTTGGTTGAAAATCTACAGCGTTAAACAATTTGCAATTAGAGTTAACGACGATATGTGGTGCCTCACGGGGTACAGTTCACACCAGTTCGTATAGTGAAAATGGGTTCATCAAATTGGGGGAAGGGAAACGACGGCATAAGCTTATAACCTTTTATAAAATGAAAAACGGAATTTGACCACAATATTTAGCGAATCTGGTACCATGAGAAATTTCTCTGGTTTAAGCTTTCACCACGAGAACTTCTGAATTGCTATATGCGCCATTTTCTCGAACTAAGGCTTTGTCAGACTCTTTCCAGCCGTGCACATCGAGGATGTGGAAAGGGTTGGAGGCATCCTTTCGCGACAGCGACAATGTTACTACTTTCAGAGCGTTTTGATAGAAGGTGGTCCAACTGTTCCAGTGTATTACGGGTATCGTAGACGGAGGAGTCAGATATTACACTGACAGTTGCGTTTACGTTGCAGCAATCTCTATGCCCATAAGTACAATAGATTTGTGTCAGACAATCCGGCTTGTCCTTCTGGTTTGGGTAGGAAGATGAGGAGCACTATATTTTTGCATGCATGCTGTTGTGTTCTCGGAGACGAGGAAAATGCTTATAAGTAAACTCGACCTAGAACAGTTTGCTCTTAAGAACTTGTTGTGGGGTAATCCCTCGTTATCCGTTACAGTGAACAAGACACATTCTTAGCAGTTCAGGAGAACACCAAAAACACCAACAGATTTCAGTGAAACACTTGCTTAAACTCCCACACTGTAGGTTAAGATCGGGTCTCGATTAGTTTGATGGTGGGGATTTACTTGTCTAACATACCATATTGACATGCAGGCATTTGTTTGGTTAGTTTAGGTGCTCTATGATCCTCGGGGGAAAGTTGAGAACCCAAGACGCCGAGGGCGTTAATTGTTTTTTCTCTGAGGGCAATTGTGTACAGTGGCATGACGTCAGTATGTATTCGATCATTCTGAAGGACCTACCATCTTAATGATTTGCGTATATATAATATTACAAATCTACAGCAAACTCGAAACAAAGAACATTTGAAGTAACAACAATCTGAATGATCGAAAAAACACAGTGCAAGCTCCGAAGGTTGCCGAGCGCAGGAAACAACATCCGCCATTGCAATAGTGTTCCTTTTCCTGCGTTCGCTTGCCTTTCGCGTTTGTGTGTGATATTGCAATAATTTAATGCCCTTTGCGAGACGTTAACACTCGGTGTCAACGATGGGTCGAGTTTTAGAGTGTAATCATGTGAGTTGTCCAAATACTATTTGACAAATCAGATATTTACACTACTACATGGAGTATAATAATAGACTATTCCTGCCTCAAAATAACCCAATCTAAAACTTCCATCTTAAACACTGCTTATTCTATTGTGAAATTTATACGGTTTTCTAAATAAATTCCTTTTTTTTACTTGCACTAGCTCCCGACTGGTGCCTACGATCTGTGTGGCAAATGCGTTGATATAGGCCTTGCCTGTTTGCCGTAGCCTGTTGGGTTTTAATGAAATAAATTATTGTTTATAAAAAGAGGGCCGTATTTCACAGTTGAATCTCAAGAGACCTTTTTTATCATTCGAGCCTACACAAAGTTCTATCATCTCTTAAAATAGTCAACCTTTTCAATAAATTTTAAATAGTTTTATTATTTCAAACTAGACTCACGATTCAAATCATCAGGTTTATTTATTAGGCTTACACTATACTAGCATCATCTCTTGTTTTTGCCTAAACTTCTCGAGTTTGAGACATTTTAATGTAAGTATTTCATAATTTTAATCCATCACTTTTCTTCGTAACTGACACTGACAGGTTCTACGTCCCACCGCGACTCGCCACGATATAGCCTTAGCTGATGATGTCGCGTTGAGCACAAATTAATAAGTAAATAAATAAATCAGTTGTAAAATATAAGTTGTATTTGGCATTCTAATTGAGGTGATCTGATCACCAGTGACAATGGCTGATGATACTTGTATTTGGTGTTCTGATTGAGGTGATTTGATCACCAGTGACAATGGCTAATGACACTTGTATTTGGTTTTGTGATTGAGGTCATCTGATCACCAGTGACAATGGCTAATGATACCTGTATTTGCTTTTGTGATTGAGGTGTTCTGATCAACAGTGACAATGGTTGATGATACTTGTATTTGGTTTTGTGATTGAGGTGATTTGATCACCAGTGACAATGGCTAATGATACCTGTATTTGGTTTTGTGATTGAGGTGTTCTGATCAACAGTGACAATGGCTGATGATACTTGTATTTGGTTTTGTGATTGAGGTGATTTGATCACCAATGACAATGGCTAATGACACTTGTATTTGGTTTTGTGATTGAGGTCATCTGATCACCAGTGACAATGGCTAATGATACATGTATTTGGTTTTGTGATTGAGGTGTTCTGATCAACAGTGACAATGGTTGATGATACTTGTATTTGGTTTTGTGATTGAGGTGATTTAATCACCAGTGACAATGGCTAATGATACCTGTATTTGGTTTTGTGATTGAGGTGTTCTGATCAACAGTGACAATGGTTGATGATACTTGTATTTGGTTTTATGATTGAGGTGATTTGATCACCAGTGACAATGGCTGATGATACTTGTATTTGGTTTTGTGATTGAGGTGATTTGATCACCCGTGACAATGGCTGATGATACCTGTATTTGGTTTTGTGATTGAGGTGATTTGATCACCTGTGTCAATGGCTAATGATACCTGTATTTGGTTTTGTGATTGAGGTGATTTGATCACCATTGACAATGGATGATGATACTTGTATTTGGTTTTGTGATTGAGGTGATCTGATCACCAGTGATAATGGCTGATGATACTTGTATTTGGTTTTGTGATTGAGGTGATCTGATCGCCAGTGATAATGGCTGATGATACTTGTATTTGGTTTTGTGATTGAGGTGATCTGATCACCAGTGACAATGGCTGATGATACTTGTATTTGGCATTCTGACTGGGGTGATCTGATCATCAGTGACAGTGGCTAATGATACTTGCATTTGGTTTTGTGATTGAGGTGATCTGATCACCAGCGACAATGGCTGATGATACTTGTATTTGGTTTTGTGATTGAGGTGATCTGATCATCAGTGACTATAGCTAATGATACTTGTATTTGGTTTTGTGATTGAGGTGATCTGATCACCAGTGACAATGGCTGATGATACTTGTATTTGGTATCCTGATTGGGGTGATCTGATCATCAGTGACAATGGCTAATGATATTGTGTCACCATCTTGACATCCATCTGTACAGTTATTTTTATGTCCACAAAGCCTGAATCTCGCGTTAAATATACTTTCAATAATTTCGAAAAATTACTTTTTGTTCTAAAGTTCATACCGATCGTGATTGGGGTCGTCAAGAGTTCAATGCTAGTATTCAAATGACCATGTTAGCTCTTTTCTTTGATCAATGACGACCACTACACAAAAGTGCAATCGGAAATGTAAGCGGTTGTTGTATCAATACAGCCCTCTGTGGCCTTTTCAATATTCAGACATACAAATTACATATTCCATTTAAAAATAAATACTAAAAAACTACTAATGTTTGTGTTGTTTAACGACTATAATGGGAAAACAATTCTCAGTACATAAATATTGTCACTTCCAAAGACGTGTTCTGGTGGATATTGTCATATTCACAATATGCTTCTGGAAGGGAGTGATTGATGAGTTTTGTACAAGTTAAAATAATCTCATTATTGTATTCTCATTCCAAAAATAAGAATGAGAATGAGATTATGTTATTATAGCATTTTGAGTTGTGTAGGTGATGAGTGATATGTCACTTAATATGGTGTCTGGCCAGTCGTCGCAATAACTCCTCCCTTTGAAGACAGTTGGTGACGTGAATGATGTTACACTGTGAGGCAGTAACAGACAGAGTAGTAGCTTTCACTTCATCGAAAATCGTATCGTTTACCTAGTACAATCAGTGGTTACATGGTATCAATATTTAATCTCGGCACTTCTTTTTATCAACAGGAAGAGAAATATGTTGTAATAATTCAATAAAAAGTATTTTCTTTAAAAAGTTATCTATAAATCGGGAAACTGAAAATATTCGAAAACATTTTTGAGCATTGCTAATCAAAAGCAACATCCGTCTGCCTCACCCCGAGACATAGATGGTTTAGACATTTTTCTATATATA